>CAMZMU010000112.1:902345-1626053 GCA_947311845.1 Poa pratensis | reverse complement strand
CCTGGTGGCTCTAGGTTAATAGTGCCAGAAACAATGCTTGTACGTCACACGTCAGTTGGGAACCCCAAGAGGAAGGTATGATGAGTGCAGCAGTAAGTTTTCCCTCAGTATGAAACCAAGGTTTAATCGACCAGTAGGAAAACGAGGTTTGCTTCGAAGGTGTTGGTGAAGGAGTGTAGTGCGGCGCAACACCAGGGATTCCGGTGCCAACGTGGAACCTGCACAACACAACAAATTACTTTGCCCCAACTTAACAGTGAGGTTGTCAATCTCACCGGCTTGCTGAAAACAAAGGGTTAAACGTATCGAATGGAAAATGATGTTTGTTTGCATAAAACAGTAGAGAACAATGATTGCAGTAGATTGTATTTCAGATGTAAAAGAATGGACCGGGGTCCACAGTTCACTAGTGGTGTCTCTCCAATAAGATAACTAACATGCTGGGTAAACAAATTACAGCTGGGCAATTGACAATTGATAAGTGCATATAACATGCATGTGTGAGTGTGTCTACTATGAGATTCATTTGGGCATTACGACAAAGTACATAGACCGCTATCCAGCATGCATCTATGCCTAAATAGTCCACTTTCCGGTTAACATCCGTACCCCTTCCAGTATTAAGTTGCAAGCAACAGACAATTGCATTAAGTAATGTGCGTAATGTAAACAATACATTCATCCTTGAATAAAGCATTGCTGTTTTACCCTAGTGGCAACAACACATCTACAACCTTAGAACTTGCTGTCACTATCCCAGGTTAAATAGAGGTTGAACCCAACTATCATGCATAAATACCCCCTCTTGGAGTTACAAGTATTCACGTGGCCAAGGCTTCAACAAGTAACGGAGAGCATGCAAGATCACAAATGACATAGACATGATAATATAATATTCAGCTCCACATAGGTATCAATATAAGTCAGATCCCAGCAAACACAACATGTAGCATTACAATAAGATGATCTTGATCATGATAGGCAGCTCACAAGATCTAAACATGATGGCACAAGTGGAGAAGACAACCATCTAGCTACTGCTATGGACCCATAGTCCAAGGATGAACTACTCACGCATCACTCCGGAGGCGGGCATGGCGATGTAGAGCCCTCCGGTGATGATTCCCCTCTCCGGCAGGGTGCCGGGAAGAGCTTCAGAAACCCCCCGAGTTAGGGTTGACGACGGCGGCGGCAGCGAATATGTTCTGGATGAAAGGCTCGGTGTTTTAGGGTTTTCGCGTCTCGGGGAATAAATAGGCGAAGGGGCGATGTCGGCGGACCCCCGAGGGGCCCAAACCACAGGCGGCGCGGTGGGCCCCTGCCGCGCCACGTGGTTTGGCCACCTCGTGGCTCTCTTCGTCTCTCCTTCGGACTCCGTGTACGTGCTGGAAAAATAGGGACTGGCCTTTTGTTTCGTGCAATTCCGAGAATATTTCCAGAAGTAACTTTCTGAAACCAAAAACAGCAGAAAACAGGGAACTGGCACTGTGGCATCTTGTTAATAGGTTAGTCCCAGAAAATGCATAAAAGTGATACGAAGTGTATATAAAACATGTAGCAAATGGTATAATATCATGGAACAGCAGAAATTATGGATACGTTGGAGACGTATCAAGCATCCCCAAGCTTAGTTCTACTCGTCCTCGAGTAGGTAAAACGATAACAACAAATAATTTCTGAGGAGACATGCTTTCACACAATCTTGATCAATATATTGCAAGGCTCATGTCATGAATGAAGTGACTCAAAGCAATGATCTATAGTTTGCTAACAAATAGATAAAGAGTAAACAATGAATCATATAAGCAAAAACTTTTCATGAATAGTACTTTCAAGACAAGCATCAAAAAGTTTTGCATAAGAGGTAACTCATAAAGCAATAGATTCAAAGTAAAAGGCATTGAAGCAACACAAAGGATGATTAAGTTTCAGCATTTGCTTTCAACTTGTAACATGTATATCTCATGGATAGTTGTCAACATAAAGCAATATAACAAGTGCAATAAGTAAATATGTAAGAATCAATGCACACAAAGTTGACACAAGTGTTTGCTTCTAAGATAGAAAGGAGTAGGTAAACTGACTCAACATAAAGTAAAAGATAGGCCCTTCGCAGAGGGAAGCAGGGATTAAATCATGTGCTAGAGCTTTTTAAGTTTTCGAAAGCATATAGAGAGCACAAAATAAGTATTTGAGAGGTGTTTGTTGTTGTCAACGAATGGTAGTGGGCACTCTAACCCCCTTGTCAACCAGACTTTCAAGAGCGGCTCCCATGAAGGACGTTATCTCTACCAGCAAGGTAGATCATCCCTCTTCTCTTTTGTTTACACATGTATTTTAGTTTCTTTATAGATGACACTCCTCCCAACCTTTTGCTTACACAAGCCATGGCTAACCGAATCCTCGGGTGCCTTCCAACATTCACATACCATGGAGGAGTGTCTATTGCAAAATTAAGTTGCTTACTGATAAATCAGGGCAAAACATGTGAAGAGAATTATTAATGAAAGTTGTAATTAATTGGGGCTGGGCACCCCGTTGCCAGCTCTTTTTGCAAATTATTGGATAAGCGGATGTATATGCCACTAGTCCAGGTGAAAGTCTGTCAGAAGTAAATGACAAGATTGAAAGATAAAACACCACATACTTCCTCATGAGCTATAAAACATTGACACAAATAAGGAGTAATAAAGTTTTGAATAGTTTAAAGGTAGCACATGAAATATTTACTTGGAATGGCAGGAAATACCACATAGTAGGTAGGTATGGTGGACACAAATGGCATGGGTTTTGGCTCAAGTTTTGGATGCACGAGAAGCATTCCCTCTCAGTACAGAGTTTAGGCTAGCAAGGTTGTTTGAAGCAAACACAAGTATAAACCGGTACAGCAAGAATCACATAAAAACATATTGCAAGTATTATAAGACTCTACACTGTCTTCCTTGTTGCTCAAACATTTTACCAGAAAATATCTAGACCTTAGAGAGAACAAATATGCATCCCAAGTCTCAACAAGCTCTACGGTAGTTCTCCACTACTAGGCTTTAACTACATGATGCAAGAGCTTAAACATGATCTACTTGAGAGCTCAAAACAATTGCAAAGCATCAAATCAAAACAAGACAATGATCTACAAGAATGCATATGTCTTTTCCAATACCAACTACTACATGTAGCATTTTCTTTCTTCCAAACAAACACCAATAATTTATTTAAACATAAACTCTCCAAATGATAATATAATGCAGCAAGAGAGTATTTATAAACAAGTGCTAACAGCTCGAAGAGATGCATGAAAAACAGGAGCTAAAAGCACTGCAGTAGCTAGTTAAGAATACTCAACAATATAAGTGAAGAACATGAGTATTCACATGAAAAAGCGGAGCGTGTCTCTCTCCCACACAAGGATTGCTAGGATCCGAATTTATTCAAACAAAAACAAAAATAAAAACACACAGACGCTCCAAGTAAAGCGCATAAGATGTGAAAGAATTAAAATATAGTTTCACTAGAGATGACCTGATAAGTTTGTTGATGAAGAAGGGGATGCCTTGGGCATCCCCAAGCTTAGACGCTTGAGTCTCTCTGAATATGGTTGGGATGAACCACGGGGGCATCCCCAAGCTTAGGCTTTTCACTCTTCTTGATCACATAATATCACCCTTCTCGCTTGATCCTTGAAAACTTCCTTCACACCAAACTCAAGACAGTTCTCATTAGAGGGTTAGTGCATAATCAAAAATTCTCATATTCTGTAATGATACAATCAATCCCAAAGCTTCTGGACATTAGCTACAGCCACCAATGCTTTGTGGAGCAAAGAAATCCACACAAACACAGTAAAAGAGCGAATGCAAAACAAAAGGCAGAATCTGTCAAAAACAGAACAGTCTGGAATGACGAATTTTTTCGAGGCACTTAAGTTGCTCAGATGGATCTGGCCTAAAATAATGAAAGTTGCGTACATATCTCAGGAATATGCGTGATTTTTCTCAGAATTTTTTGAATTTTCTACAGGGAGATAAGCTCAAATCCGTGACAGCTAAAAATCTGTCACTGCGCAGAAATCCAAATCTTGCATCAACTTTCAATATAGAACTTTACTTGGCACAACATTGCGATAAAATAAAGATACAAAGGAGTTGCTACAGAAGTAACAAAACTCCTTGACTCAAAGAAAACAAAAATAACAGCAAATAAAAACGATGGGTTGTCTCCCATAAGCGCTTTTCTTTAACGCCTTTCAGCTAGGCGCAGAAAGTGAAAATCAAGTGTTCAAGTGGAGGAGCATTGACATCAATACCAAGGGCCATGCGCCTACCTCTCTTACCCTTAGACTTACTCTTTGGTTTGGGGAATACATGGCCGCACCTTGGTGTGGAGGTAAGATTCAGAGTGCCTTTTCCCACATCTATGGTTGCTCCCATTAATTTGAGCAGAGATCTTCCAAGTGTAATTTGTCCTGTCCCTGCACATTCAATAACAAGATAATCAGTGGACACCGTTCTCCCAAGAAAGGTTGTAAACACACCCTCAGCTATCCCCTCGGGAAATATAACAGAGTTATCAGTAAGAGTTATTCCTTCTCCTCCTTCAGCAAGTCCCAAAGATTCAAAGTTTCATAAATGCTTTTAGGCATAAGGCAAAACTCAGACATAATATCACAACGAGCATAAAAGGTTTCACCACAAATAGCAACCTTTACCGTAGGGACCCACATCGAAGGTTCAAAATTTGTTGGAACATAGTCAAAATATTCCCGAATTTGATTATAGCCATCCTTTAAACAAGATATATGTGTCTCAAGAGTGTTTAATCTAGCATGGATGCTAACAAGGGCCGAATCAAATTTATTAGTTGAGCTAGAAGTTGCAATCAACTTTTTTATGGCATTAAAAGCTTGGTCCCCATCACAGTGAAGGAAATCTCCTCCCACAATAGCATCTAAAGCATATCTATAACAAAGGGCTAGACCAAAGTAGAAGCTAGTGAGAAGCAAACTTAAAGTCATTTTAGGATCAGTTTTACCAAAGAATCATTAATTCTAGACCAAGCTTCTTTAAAATTCTCCTCACTCCCTTGTTTAAAAGTGAAGATCAATTCCTCAGGTGACATAGCAACAGGCATGGAACAAGACATGATGGTGACAAGAGACAAAACAAAACCGAAATAAACAAGTAACTAATTTTTTTGTGTTTTTGATAAAAGAAAGCAAACAAGATAAATAAAAATAAACTAAGCAAGACAAATAACAAAGTAAAGAGATTGGGTGTGAGAGACTCCCCTTGCAGAAGCAATTCTGTTTTCCCCGGCAACGGCGCCAGAAAACGAGTTGGTGGCTCTAGGTCAATAGTGCCAGAAACAATGCTTGTACGTCACACGTCAGTTGGGAACCCCAAGAGGAAGGTATGATGAGTGCAGCAGTAAGTTTTCCCTCAGTATGAAACCAAGGTTTAATCGGACCAGTAGGAAAACGAGGTTTGCTTCGAAGGTGTTGGTGAAGGAGTGTAGTGCGGCGCAACACCAGGGATTCCGGTGCCAACGTGGAACCTGCACAACACAACCAAATTACTTTGCCCCAACTTAACAGTGAGGTTGTCAATCTCACCGGCTTGCTGAAAACAAAGGGTTAAACGTATCGAATGGAAAATGATGTTTGTTTGCATAAAACAGTAGAGAACAATGATTGCAGTAGATTGTATTTCAGATGTAAAAGAATGGACCGGGGTCCACAGTTCACTAGTGGTGTCTCTCCAATAAGATAACTAACATGCTGGGTAAACAAATTACAGCTGGGCAATTGACAATTGATAAGTGCATATAACATGCATGTGTGAGCTGTGGTGTCTACTATGAGATTCATTTGGGCATTACGATAAAGTACATAGACCGCTATCCAGCATGCATCTATGCCTAAATAGTCCACTTTCCGGTTAACATCCGTACCCCTTCCAGTATTAAGTTGCAAGCAACAGACAATTGCATTAAGTAATGTGCGTAATGTAAACAATACATTCATCTTGAATAAAGCATTGCTGTTTTACCCTAGTGGCAACAACACATCTACAACCTTAGAACTTGCTGTCACTATCCCAGGTTAAATAGAGGTTGAACCCAACTATCATGCATAAATACCCCCTCTTGGAGTTACAAGTATTCACGTGGCCAAGGCTTCAACAAGTAACGGAAAGCATGCAAGATCACAAATGACATAGACATGATAATATAATATTCAGCTCCACATAGGTATCAATATAAGTCAGATCCCAGCAAACACAACATGTAGCATTACAATAAGATGATCTTGATCATGATAGGCAGCTCACAAGATCTAAACATGATGGCACAAGTGGAGAAGACAACCATCTAGCTACTGCTATGGACCCATAGTCCAAGGATGAACTACTCACGCATCACTCCGGAGGCGGGCATGGCGATGTAGAGCCCTCCGGTGATGATTCCCCTCTCCGGCAGGGTGCCGGGAAGAGCTTCAGAAACCCCCCGAGTTAGGTTTGACGACGGCGGCGGCAGCGAATATGTTCTGGATGAAAGGCTCGGTATTTTAGGGTTTTCACATCTCGGGGAATAATAGGCGAAGGGGCGATGTCGGCGGACCCCCGAGGGGCCCAAACCATAGGCTGGCGCGGTGGGGCCCCTGCCGCGCCACCATGTGGTTTGGCCACCTCCTGGCTCCTCTTCGTCTCTCCTTCGGACTCCGTGTTCGTGCTGGAAAAATAGGGACCTGGCCTTTTGTTTCGTGCAATTCCGAGAACATTTCCAGAAGTAACTTTCTGAAACCAAAAACAGCAGAAAACAGGGAACTGGCACTGTGGCATATTGTTAATAGGTTAGTCCCAGAAAATGCATAAAAGTGATACGAAGTGTATATAAAACATGTAGCAAATGGTATAATATAAGCATGGAACAGCAGAAATTATAGATACGTTGGAGACGTATCAACCCCCGAGGGGCCCACACCACCCCAGGGCGCGGCAGAAGGGGGGCCCGCGCCCTGGTGGCGTGTGGCCTCCTGGTGGCCCTCCTCTGCTGCTCCTTCGCTCCGTCAGGCGTGTTCTGGAAAAATAGGCACCCCCGTGTAGTTTCGTCCAATTCCGAGAATATTTCCAGACTAGCTTTTCTGGAATACAAAAACAGCAGAAAACAGGAACTGGCACTTCGGCATCTTGTTAATAGGTTAGTCCCAAAAAATGTATAAAAGTGATATAAAGTAGATGCAAAACATGTAGCAATTGGTATAAAACAAGCATGGAACATCAAAAATTATAGATACGTTTGAGACGTATCACGAACCTCTAGGATTTTCCAATAGGGTAGATCCCAAAATATAGATTTCTTCTTCCACATGGGTACGTGATTCTCAGCGTCATTTGGAACAGATAGTCCGCCAAGACCCTTTCCAAATATTACTTTTAAATCCTTGACCATGTCATATATCATCACCAGTAGGGCAGGTAGGCTTCGTCCGGTGATCTGCCTCACCTTTGAAATGCTTGCCTTTCTTTCTTACGGGATGTTGTCTTGTAAGAAATCGACGATGGCCCAGGTACACATTCTTGCTACCTACATGTATACTTTCAGTGTCACCTAAATAGTGTGTGCATGCATTGTATCCCTGTTTGACTGTCCTGAAATGTTACTAAGAGCAGGCCAATCATTGATGGTTACAAACAGCAACGCTCGTAGGTCAAATTCCTGTTGTTTGTACTCATCCCATGCACGTACACCTTATTCACGCCACAACTGTAAAAGTTCTTCAACCAATAGACTTAGGTACACATCAATGTCGTTGCCGGGTTGCTTCGGGCCTTGGATGAGCACTGGCATCATAATGAACTTCCGCTTTATGCACAGCCAAGGAGGAAGGGTATAGATACATAGAGTCACATGCCAGGTGCTATGACTGGAGCTCTGCTCCCCAAAAAGATTAAAGCCATATTTACTTAGACCAAATCTTAAGTTCCTTGCGTCATCTGCAAATTCCTTGAACTCTTTGTCGATTTTTCTCCACCGCGACCCATCAGCGGGGTGTCTCGACATCTCGTCTTTCTTACGGTCTTCTTTGTGCCATCGCAACAACTTGGCATGCTCTTTGTGTTGGAACAAACGTTTCAACCATGGTATTATAGGAGCATACCACATCACCTTGGCAGGAACCATCTTCCTGGGGGCACGGCTCGTCCTCAACATCACCAGGGTCATCTCGCCTGATCTTATACCATAATGCACCGCATATAGAGCATGCATTCAAATTATCGTTCTTCTCACCGCGGTAGAGGATGCAGTCATTGATGCATGCATGTATCTTCTGCACCTCTAATCCCAAAGGGCAAGACAATCTTCTTTGCTTCGTACGTACTGTCGGGCAATACGTTATCTCTTGGAAGCATCTTTTTTAATATTTTCAGCAAGTTTTCAAATCCCTTGTCAGTTAGACCAGTCTCTGCCTTCCATTGCAGCAATTCCAGTGTGGTACCCTGCTTTTTCTGCCCATCTTCGCAATTTGGGTACAACAATTTTCTGTGATCCTCTAACATGCGCTCCAACTTCAACCTCTCGTTTTCATTTTCGCGGTTCATATGTGCATCATTAATGGCCCGACGAAGATCATCATCAGGCTCATCAACAATTGGCTCTTCTTCATCTTCGTCTTCCCCCATTGTAGTACCACCGTGTTCAGGGAACGTAGGATAGTTGTCATGATCCCCTTCTTCTTCATTGTCTTCCATTATAACCCCTCTTTCTCTGTGCTTGGTCCAACAATTATAGCCGGACATGAAACCGTACTGAATCAGGTGGATGTGAAGGGTTTTTGAGGAAGAGTAATCCTTCTCATTCCGACAGTTACGGCATGGACAACACATAAAACCATTCCGCGTGTTTGCCTCAGCGACATCGAGAAAAGAACGTAGGCCTTGCATGTACTCGTTAGAGCGTCGGTCAGCGTACATCCATGGATGGCTCATCTACATTATATAAGTATATATCAAACGCAATAAAACTGCTATAACTCATTACGGCAAACGAACATAATCGACAAATTACACTACATCATGAGATACGTGACCAAATTCATTAATACAAGTTCACCACATTTAAAAAAAAAGTAGAGTAGTGACCAAATCTAATACATAGTTCTCTTAAACATACATTAATTGAAACTAACATACAACTAGCTAAAGAATTTAAATTCAACGACAAATGCGATAAAAATCGCAACTAAGGTAAATATTGAACCAACAACATAATGATACCAAGCCTCTTGACTAATGGCATATTTTCTAATCTTTTTAAGCTTCAAGCGCATTGCATTCATCTTGATCTCGTAATCCAAGCGCATTGCCTCCATCTTTGCCTCCATCTTGATCTCTTGCTCATCGACGACGTCGGCAAACTTGAATTCCAAGTTGATCTTCTCTTCCGAGCATTGGATACGAAGATCTTCACTTCTTTTCAATTTTTCTTTCAAATCATTGATTTCTTTTTCAAAAAACTCGATAATAGGGTCTTTTGGAATTTCCGGTTCAACTACCTCCTAGATAAAAATATATCTATGTCAAGTTGGTCGGCATAATTGTTATAAACACGAAATTAAACAAATAGTTATAACAAACAATCGTAACACATCTGAATAATAGAGCGGACGAGAGCCGGTGTGGACAGATGTCAAAACCATGACACTATATATAACAAACAATTATACAAATAAAAAAATTATACAAGTAATAATCATGCATCTAAATCATACAACTAAGATTTTTTTAAATAAAAGATAAAAACAAGAGGCTCACCGAGGTGGTGTCGGTGACGGGGTGATGCATGTAAAATGCATACATGAACTTTGCATTATATTACTTATATTTCAATCATATTTGCATCATATAAGGGTTATATCATTGTTTTATATTGATTTTGGGAATATTTCATTGTTTCCCTATTTTTCTGGAATTAACCCTGCACAGGCAGAAAACCCTATTTTCTATATTTTGATGTTTCAGGGACCCAAACGACGTCCAAATGACCTAATAATTTACGGCATCAGTTTTTGGAAGGAACGAAGCGTGGAGCGAAGGAAGCGAACAAACGGAGGCCCGAGGGCCAGAAGAGGGTGGCCCACGCGGCCAGATTCCTTGGCCGCGTGGGACCCACCATCTGGGCCTCGTGGCTCCGTTGCCGTCGATCTTTTTTCCCGAGCCTCCGTCTTGACCTAAAAACGACTATAAAAATAGTCCCCGACGCCCTTCGGAAAGGAGCGCCACCGAAACACAGAAACCACGAAACAGAGACCTGGAGTTGCAGATTGGAGGGGGAAAACTCCGCGGGGCGCTGCCGGCGTGGTCTCCATCTTCTCCAACGACTTCTCCACCGTCTCCATGATGAAGAGGGAGTAGTCCACCCCTGGACTATGGGTTTGTGGAAGTAACTTATGTATCTCTCCTCTCTTGAGCTTCACTAATTAGTACCGTATGAGCTGCTGAACATGATTACGGTCATCTATGTAATACCTTTGTGGTGGATCTTTTTATGAGTTAATATATGTTTGAGATTGCAATAGTTTTGTTTCAGTTATGAAAGTAGATGCATATTATGTACCCCGTTCTTGTTTACTTGTTATGATCAAGCATGTGTATGAGAGCGTGTGAGGGGGAACGTGTGCATTAGTTGGAGTAACGGGGGTGGCTAGTGCGGTGAACGTGAGAGAAAGTTCCGCGATCCACTTGGGTGTTTTACCTTACTTTGTTGCCTCACTAGGGATAAAGAAAAATACCTTGCTACCGGAGATGTGGGTGTGACCATTGCCACTACTCCATGACTAGATCTAGCATGTTCTTATTTTAACTTCATGTCATGAAACTTAATGCTATGCTCTGATTTATCTTAATTACTAAGGTGTTATGATTTAGTTCGCATCTTGGTGGAGTATAAGAGAGATTAATAAACAAAAGATCTCTATGTTAGGACGTGATGCCCATATAATTAGTAACTTGTCATGAAACCTTTTTGTTGCAATCTCATATGTCAATTCTAGTGTTCCATTGTCTACCACTTTATTAAAGAGAGAGTGCATTTGTGAAACCATGAACCCCGGTCCATTTTTAATCATAAGAAACACCTTTCCAACAACTTTTATCCACTTTACATTTTCTGCCATTTAAAAATCCGAAAATACAAAAACACTTTTACATCTTGCATTCACAATACAAAACCCAAAAATATCATCCATCATTGTTTCACCATCCTTGCATATTTATTTATCATCATTGCATATTTATTTACTGTTTTGCATTCATTATTTTTCATATCATTCTCACACCTTGTGCTTGACAACCACTTGGTGAGGTTGAGGGCACAAACAATTTACTTTGTTTTGTAGGTTTTCAAGAGAAGGATAAGAAGATAAATCTTTCACTACTGATTCCCCGAGAGTTCGATATTAAACCCTCGAGTCACCCCTCGTGGGGAAAACCGTCTTTCCTATACTATACACTCTGCACTTGGAGTCTCAACCTAACCCATATTCTTTTGACGCAGGTAACTACGTCAAGGGCCATCAAGACAGTTTTCTGGCGCCGTTGCCGGGGAATCATTGCTGTAAAGGTTTATCCAAGGGTATCTCACAACAAAGTCAACTTCATCACCAACTTGTGCAAACACCTAAGCTTGGGGAGGTTGCACCTACGTGAGCATCATCTTATCCATCTTTACCTTCAAATCATTTTATTTTGTTTTGTTATTGTCTTGCATATCATATTTATATTTCGGTTTGCATTTTTATTTTCAGTTTTGCATTTTGTGTTGCATTTGTTATTTCGGTTTGCATTGTTTAGTATCATTTTATTTTCAGTTTTGCATAAAAAATTAAAAAACACATAAAAACTTGCAAAAATGGGAGAAAGAACTAAGTTGTGTGATTACACAAACACTCCAAATGATCAATTTATTGCTAGGCCCATTGCCACACCTGAGATAAAAGCTGATAGTTATGAAGTAAGTCCTAGTTTGTTGAACTTGATAACTAGGGAACAATTTGGCGGTAGTGCTATGGAGGATGCCTCTATGCATCTTCATGATTTTGTTGAAATATGTGACATGCAAAATTTAAAAATGTGGAAAGTGATATTCTAAAACTGAAGTTATTTCCTTTCTCACTTAGAGGAAAAGCTAAAGAGTGGTTGCATTCATTACCTACTGGTAGCATTAATTCTTGGGATGATCTAAAAGAAGCTTTCATTAAGAAATATTATCCTCCTGTTAAAATTTTGCAAAATAGAAACAATATTCTTTCTTTTAGGCAAAATGAAAATGAACATGTTGCCATGGCTTGGGATAGGATAAAACTTATGCTTAGAACTTGTCCATCACATGGGGTCAATGAATGGACCATATTACACTCTTTTTACAATGGTCTAAATTACATGTCTAGAAATATTCTTGATTCCGCTGCTGGAGGGGCTTTTATGGGAAAAACTATAGTAGAAGCTAAGAACATATTGGAAAGTATTTTGCAAAACTATAGTCAATGGCATACTGATAGAGCACCTAATCCATCTAAGAAAGTAAACTCCATAGAAGAAACAAATGATTTGTCATCTAAAATGGACACTATTCTTGCTTTCATTAATAAACAAAATATTGAAAATGTGCCTTTGCAAGAACTAGTTGGTAATAATCCTGAAAATGTTGATGTTAACTTCATTAGGAACTATGGTAATAATGGGTATGGTAACAACAATTATAATTCCTATAATAAAGCCCCATATGTTCCCAACAACCGTCCTTCTATTCCATATCCTAATGCTAGTGATAATAATTGGAAGCCTATGCCACCACGTAATGATAATTTTGAGGCTAATAAAATTCTTATGGAACAAGTTGCTAGTCATAATACCATGATACAAGAGTTGAATAAGTCTGTTGCTTCTATTAGTTCTGATATTAAAGGCTTACAACTCCAAACTGCAGGACTAGACAAAGCCTTGTCAAAACTAGCTGATAACCAAGCCACTTTATTGAGTATGTCTGCAGGGAAACCACAAGCACCACCTATGGTTGGAATGAATTCTATTAATATTGCTGAAAATGTTCCTCTTACTTTGGAGGAAACTCTTAATGAATTATTGAACTATCCTGAATATTTGTTGCCATTTATGTCTCAACTTGTTGGTTAAAAGAAGAAGTTAACGAAACTGAATATGATGAATCTCTTCTGTTAATTGAGTTAGAGAAAAAAGTTGAGGAAGTTAAAATGCTTAGTGAAGTCAAGGAACCATTACTTGACTTAGAGAATTGTAGCTTGCATGAATTAATATCTATCTTACAAAAATTTGCAAGTGATCCTTCCATTAATGTTAACCAAGCAGGTTTTGGTTCTTATATTGCTAATCATGTTTTAAAAGAAAAGATTGCTAGGTACAACCAAGAAGCTATGATACCACCTAAGCTTGGGGATATATGGATTCCCAAAGTACTAGTAACCATTGGAAAAGAGACACACCATGCTATATTAGATCTAGGATCTAGTGTCTCTGTTTTATCTAAAGAATTATATGAAGTTCTTGAATTAAAGAATCTTGAAAAATGCTCTATTGAACTTGCACTTGCTGATGATTCCATTAAACATGCTTTAGGAAAAGTAAGTGATGTTATGGTAGAGTTGCATATGACATTTGTACCTGTTGATTTTCTAATCATGGATATGGGGAATAAAACCTCTAGTCCAATTATTCTTGGAAGACCTTTTCTTCGTACCACAGGTGCTATCATTGATTCAAAAGAAGGGAATGTGAAGTTTCAGTTTCCACACAAGAAGTGCATGGAACACTTCCCAAGGAAGAGGGACACATCAAAGTTCAAGCTCCCTCATGAGCTTCGTCCACAATAAATATCAAGTAAGAAGCCTAGCTACATGGCTATAAAGAAAGCGCTTTACGGGAGGCAACCCGGTTGTTTTTATTTTTGATTTTCTTTGTGTCCTCTTGCTGTAACAAGAGACTTAGTTTTTAGTTTTGTTTCTGGAATTTTTAATAAAGTGCCAAGTTTTACCTATTTTGGTTTGAAAAAGTTGCTATTTGCATTCGGAGATTTTATTCCAGCACGAATCTGTGCACGGTATGATTTTTAATTCCTATTCTGTAACTCCGAATGAGCTGATATTTGAACTGTAGTTGCAACTTTTCATCCTCTGTAAGCATGAATTTTTCAGAATTTTTCGACATATTTAAGTAGGGTAGAAAAATACGTTTTGCTGCTGCTGTTTTTCTGGACAGATTCTGTCCCATTTTGTTTGATGCATTCTTTGAACTTTTAACTTGAATCTTTTTGATCCAATTGAGTTTATAAGTAGGCATACAACATTATACACTTTCTGGACATTCATATGAATTTTTTTTAAGGATTTTATGCAGCAAGTAATTCATTTGTCTATCACTACTAATGTCACCCCACAGAAAAGAAATGGGAGAAACGGTGTTTTGAAGTTTTTTCACAGGGATTAGAGGAGATGCACCAAGAGCTATCCAAGGATGGTGAAGACCATAAGCTTGGGGATGTGAAGACAACCCCACTGGACCAACACACTCTCGGTTTGCACACGTCTAACTTCTGTTTTTCGATCAATGCACTTTATCGCATAAACTTGGAGCGTCTTTTATTTGCTTTTTATTTCGGTTTGATTTTTGTTTGTCTTGAGACCACCACTATCATTTATATATGAGAGAGCTACTGGAAATTTGGGTTGAATTAAGTTGGATGCTATTAAAAAGATTGGGAAAGGGATGTTTGAGTTGATTCAAAAAGATACATATAGTTGCATGATTCATATGCTTTTAATGAATATTAATTTGCAAGTGTTTTATCAAGAGCTATCTTTTATTCATGTTTTGATGCTGAATGTTACTTTACTTTGTTTAACATGGATTGGTTAGTTCTATGGACACTTATGCATGCATTTAGACGGTCAACTTTCTCCCTCTTGCTAGCCCAAAAATTCCAACAAGTAAAAACTTGTTTTCCAACACCTTCAACCAAAGTTTTTCCAGTGAGTCCACCATATCTACCTATTAGCTTTATGCTATTCCGAGTATGTTTATCATGTTATTTTGTATTATCTATACTTCTGAATTAAAATGCTTATGTTATTGATTGTTATGGGAAAAGTTGGTTAAAGAGCTCTCACGAACTTGATGCACACCTTACTTTTATTGCACTTAATAAACATGACCCATTGTGATTAAAATTATGAAGTTGTGAGCTTGACAAGAGTCTTGGTTGGGAGTTAGCTCATATGTGCTGTCACATGGCAAGCTTTCAACGTGCTCTTTATATTTTGTTGATATCATGTACTTTTGTTTATGGATGCTTATCATGGTGCCAAATAAATGTGGAAACTTAGTAAGTTTAATGAGTTTGTATAAATGGCTAGAGAGACGCCTGGGCCGCTAATCTAAGCCATGCATCATTCATGGTGGAAATTTACTTACATGCTATGGTGAACCTTCAGTGATGCACCCCACAATAAAAAGCTATACCAATAGTAAAAAAAAGGGTGTGGAGATTGTTCATTTTGTTTGTTTGTCTTGTCATTTTGACATGGGCTTGTTCCATGTCCTGGGACAAGAGGTACCCCAGTTGACGCTCTTGATGACGCTATTATATTACTTACAATGACCTTAACTTGAACTTGCTTTTGTGTCCCAAGTTGAGTAACACCGTGGTGTAGGTACTCGTATTCACGGGGCATGAGACATTCAACCCATACTTTGTCAAGCATACTACTCATATTTGCTTTCACTTTAAACTTTAACCATTCAAGATGCTATGATAGGGGTAATGAGAGCTTGACACCAATGAATACCACATTGCAAACATTAACTTAAGTAGAAGCATTTGGAAGTTAGATGAAACTTATTCATGTTTACCTCTACTCATTATATATCTTTCCAAAGTGTCCACCTTTTATATTCAGATTTATAAGAATACTCTATGACCATTATAGGATGTTTTTACTTTTCATTATGCATACATTTGGTCCATAGTACTTTCTTCTATGTTACACTTTGTGAATTATCATTGAACATCCTTACATTGAATATTTGATATCACTTCATAATCTATCTTGTATATTGCTACTCCTTTGAAGAATGAATCATTTGACTCTATGTAGCAATAGTAATCATCTTTGATATCCTTTGATAGTATTAAATGCAAAGTCCATGTTAGTTTTATCACCTTCATACTCGAGGACGAGTATAGGTTAAGCTTGGGGATGTTGATGCATGTAAAATGCATACATGAACTTTGCATTATATTACTTATATTTCAATCATATTTGCATCATATAAGGGTTATATCATTGTTTTATATTGATTTTGGGAATATTTCATTGTTTCCCTATTTTTCTGGAATTAACCCTGCACAGGCAGAAAACCCTATTTTCTATATTTTGATGTTTCAGGGACCCAAACGACGTCCAAATGACCTAAAATTTACGAGCATCAGTTTTTGGAAGGAAAAGCGTGGGAGCGAAGGAAGCGAACAAACGGAGGCCCGAGGGCCAGAAGAGGGTGGCCCACGCGGCCAGATTCCTTGGCCGCGTGGGACCCACCATCTGGGCCTCGTGGCTCCGTTGCCGTCGATCTTTTTTCCCGAGCCTCCGTCTTGACCTAAAAACGACTATAAAAATAGTCCCCGACGCCTTCGGAAAGGAGCGCCGCGAAACACAGAAACCACGAAACAGAGACCTGGAGTTGCAGATTGGAGGGGGAAAACTCCGGCGGGGCGCTGCCGGCGTGGTCTCCATCTTCTCCAACGACTTCTCCACCGTCTCCATGATGAAGAGGGAGTAGTCCACCCTGGACTATGGGTTTGTGGAAGTAACTTATGTATCTCTCCTCTCTTGAGCTTCACTAATTAGTACCGTATGAGCTGCTGAACATGATTACGGTCATCTATGTAATACCTTTGTGGTGGATCTTTTTATGAGTTAATATATGTTTGAGATTGCAATAGTTTTGTTTCAGTTATGAAAGTAGATGCATATTATGTACCCCGTTCTTGTTACTTGTTATGATCAAGCATGTGTATGAGAGCGTGTGAGGGGGAACGTGTGCATTAGTTGGAGTAACGGGGGGTGGCTAGTGCGGTGAACGTGAGAGAAAGTTCCGCGATCCACTTGGGTGTTTTACCTTACTTTGTTGCCTCACTAGGGATAAAGAAAAATACCTTGCTACCGGAGATGTGGGTGTGACCATTGCCACTACTCCATGACTAGATCTAGCATGTTCTTATTTTAACTTCATGTCATGAAACTTAATGCTATGCTCTGATTTATCTTAATTACTAAGGTGTTATGATTTAGTTCGCATCTTGGTGGAGTATAAGAGAGATTAATAAACAAAAGATCTCTATGTTAGGACGTGATGCCCATATAATTAGTAACTTGTCATGAAACCTTTTTGTTGCAATCTCATATGTCAATTCTAGTGTTCCATTGTCTACCACTTTATTAAAGAGAGAGTGCATTTGTGAAACCATGAACCCCGGTCCATTTTTAATCATAAGAAACACCTTTCCAACAACTTTTATCCACTTTACATTTTCTGCCATTTAAAAATCCGAAAATACAAAAACACTTTTACATCTTGCATTCACAATACAAAACCCAAAAATATCATCCATCATTTTTCCACCATCCTTGCATATTTATTTATCATCATTGCATATTTATTTACTGTTTTGCATTCATTATTTTTTATATCATTCTCACACCTTGTGCTTGACAACCACTTGAGGTTGAGGGCACAAACAATTTACTTTGTTTTGTAGGTTTTCAAGAGAAGGATAAGAAGATAAATCTTTCACTACTGATTCCCCGAGAGTTCGATATTAAACCCTCGAGTCACCCCTCGTGGGGAAAACCGTCTTTCCTATACTATACACTCTGCACTTGGAGTCTCAACCTAACCCATATTCTTTTGACGCAGGTAACTACGTCAAGGGCCATCAAGACGGGGCGGCGCAGGCGATCGACGACGGTGAGGATGGGGACGGCGCAGGCGATCAACGGCGGTGAGGGCAGGGACAGGACGACACTAAAACCCACAAATCATAATTTAGTTTGAGCTCAAATTGCACATAAAAACAAATGAAATCTCCTACTTAGGCATTTCATCAAACACCTAGCTAGCACTAGAAAAATGAAATGAGCTAAACTACCAATGAAATGAGCTAAATTAGGAAGGCCGAAAGAAGAGATGATGTTGCTAACCCTTGGATAGCTGGATGCCGTCAATATTGACAAATAGTGGAGAAAAATGGGGATCAAATTGAGCTTTGGAGAGTGAAAAATGAGAAAAATGGAGGTGTGGCCCGAGCTCAACAATGGAGAGCTGGCTCGGGGTGGCAGGAGAGATATAGGGCAACGTTTGGTCCCGGGCCGTATCACTAGCCCGGACTAAAGCTTGAGATCTGGTCCCGGCTCGTGATACGAACCGGGACTAGCGGTGCCCGCGCGGGCCCCGCCATGCGGCAGCCCTGCCACAGACGTTTGGTCCCGGACCGTATCACGAGCCGGGACTAGAGCATCCCCTCGACCCGGGACAACTGCTCTGCGGCCTCGTATCTTTCGACCCGGGACTAGTCCCTCCCTCTAGTCCGGGTTAAAAAGTTGCCCGGGACTAGAGCCCAAACTGGCTCTGGACAAAAGGGCCCGTTTCTACTAGTGTTACACGTCACTCTTCCTCACGGTCCTCACCCCTTGCGCCGCTGAGACGACACGGATCAAGGCCAGCATGCTCGACCGTGCCGGGAAGCCGTGGCACACCCAGACATCGGAGCACCGGGACTTCCCGGCCTACGAAGGCTGGGGCTGGAAGGACTTCGTGAGGAACGCCGATCTGGACAAGAGAGATCGAAAGATAGATATATCCTAATGAATAATAAGTATGTTTAAAACTGCTACATGTAAAAAAGAAACATCGCCGCTACATGTGTGCCACTTGATCAGTATTAATTGGTTTTGAGACTCCAGGGAATATTGGTATTGAGTATTGAGACTCCAGGGACATAACTTAAGGTGAATCATGAATCCATGATAGAAAACTAAAGGGAAAAGGCCGTGAAAGTAAGAAAAGGGAAATTAATTCTTGAAAAAATTAATGGGACATTTACAAAATGTTTTGTGCTTTTATGGCCTCGCTAATCAAACTAAATTGCCTTTTGCTTTTTCTTGTATTTTAGAATTTTACTTGAATATGCAACACTTTAACAAATTATTTCACAAAATAAATAAATGAAACAAATGGCTTAACTATGCATATCACTCTGCCACTTTGGGCGTCCAGAATATATCCTAAGACATATAACTTAGAAATTTAATGATTTATGTTATGTAAATGAAAATTTGACACAAAGCAAACCAAAACGAAAGGAAAGATCATCCATTTTAGTCATAATAGCTACTCCTTTCCCCATTTTCTTCCTCGTCGTCGTTGGTTTCTCCACCTCTTTTCTAGAATTCAGCCACTTTATCGATCAAATCAACTCATTAGAGAGAGTTTTTTTTTTCGAAAAGGGGAGCCCAGCCTCTGCATCGAAAAGATGCATACAACTTTTATTTCATTTATTCAACATAAGCTGACAAAGAGCCTTACAACGAACGAATATAAGCGAAAACCGCCAAACAGTGAAACACCACAAATGGCACAAACGACAGCGAAAACGGGGCCTTGTGCCCCGGCCACAGCCGCCGGCGGCTCCCTGGCCAACTCAGAGAATAGCGCCTTGTGCACACGCTCCGGAAATCGCCTCCACTATCTTCCTCGAACCCACCAGCCGCTTCTTCCACAGAAAGATGTCGCTTCTCCGCGAATGGTACGTCGTGGTCGCCACTCCCAGCGGCTCCGTGGTCCTGTCCGACGCGATTCCTTTGCACGCCGCCCTCCTCTTCAACCCTCTCACCGGCGTCCTGACCGAGATCCCCCAAAGCTGGATTAGAGTGGGTTTGCTACTTTTGTTTTCGAGGTTCGACATGTTTTTCCTCCATACAAACATGACGTCTCTGTACCACGGTTGTTTCCCCTCTATCTTGATGAAAAGTCATGCCGATTGCTCTGAAAAAATTAGTGTTTTTATTTATCTCATTTATCAAACTAAATTGGCTTATTCTTTCCATTTTAGGATTTCACTTGAATATGCAACATAGCTTTAGAAAGATTTTCCACATATTTTGTGTTTTCTGCTCCAAAATAAATATATATTTTTTTTAGGGCAACTTCAAAATTGTTTTTTGAGAGCAACTTCAAACTAAATTGGTTAATGGGCCGGCCCGGGAACAACCAATCGTTCGGGTCTTCGCCTTCCCCGAATCCCCTCCTGTGAGCTCGACCTCTTTTCCCATGGCTGCCGCCGCTCAAGGCTAGCTAGGGTTTCTCCTTCACATCGCCCGTACCCTGCACCACTGCCCAGCGCCGCTACCCTGCACCACCTTCTCTCCGTCTCTCTCCCTGCAACGTCTCCCTCACTCCCTGCCGCCTCGCCGGACGCTCTGGTTCTCCGGGCGTATTTCCAGGCTAAGTAAGATCCGGTTCTCGTCTACGCGGATCCTCCTGTACGCCCCTTCATGGCTCCAGCTGATTTCATGTGAGGTCTGATGCTACTCTCTGTGTTTCTTGCTGTTGGATACTAGTAGTAGGATAGATAGTTCCTAAACAGCTCAAATACGATGTTCTTGACTCTTAAAATTATCCGTTGTATATGCGCTACAGCATGTTTTTGTATGAAATGCGGTACCAAAATGTGATCAACAACACGAAGCTGATTAGACTTACGGTCACATTGTTGCTACCAATCTGTGATCATTGTTTGTTATGAAAAATGAAACCTGAGCAAAGTAGTAACTTTGCACTTTTTTCCTGGAACTTTAATAATAAGCACAGCAACGTATTTTGGAATCTAATCCCCTGAAATGTAACTTGCTTATTTGCACCAAACAGATGATCTGAACTTCTTGCTTTTTACTGTTAATGTGTGTTCTTCTATGCAGATAGTTTCTTTTTTGTTAATGTGTGTTCTGCTATGCAGATAATCAGGCTGTACAAGCGAAGGCATAACTAGGAAGATAACCATTTGAGTGCTACTAGCTACTCATTCCCCACTTTTTTCCCGTGTGATAGGTCCATTCCTCGGTGCGGTCTTGATCCTGCCGCTCCGGTCGTGTCGGCCTGCTGATCCGGTAACTGATCTCTCTGTTGGTCCTTCATTTCTCAATTGAATGTCCTGTCCTATTTTTCCCAATCGCAGTGTCCTGTCCCTTTTTTGGGCAGGGGCGATCATGCTTTGGATTGGATCTTGCAACCAAGCGAAGCTGGGACTGGATCTTGCTTGCAGCAATGGCAGCCACGGCGACTGCAGGCTGGTCCTCGCTCCCGGACGACCTCGTCCGCCGCATCGCCGACTCCTTACTCGACACCAACGACGTCGACTGCTACATGTGCTTCCGCGCCGTCTGCCTCAGCTGGCGTGCCGCCACCGACGACCCCAGGAACAATGCTTCTGACCCCCGCTTCCAGCCTTGCCTGTGGATCGTCCTCCACGAGGCCCAAGGACAGCTGCTCTTGCTCAACACCTGCACCGGCCGCTTCCTCCACAAGGAGCTACCGCTGCTGCTGCTGCTCTGCGGCTGCTACGTCGTGGCCTCCACTCCCAGCGGCTTCGTCGTCCTAGCCGACACGAGCCCACCCCACACCGCTCGCCTCTTCAACCCCCTCACCGGCGCCCTGACCCGTTTCGCGGCACCCATGCCCCTGGAGGCGAGGGGCGCGGAGATCGGCCGCGACAAACACGGCTCGCTCGCCATCCTTTTGCTCGGCGACTCGTCTCGCAAGGTTTACACGGCGGCTCCTGACAGTGAAGGTTTCGAGGCGAATGATTACCTTGAAGGAGCTTACAATTTCTTCCGGAACGCGGTCGTAGGTGGTGCCTACGAGCACATGTGCGGGCCGGCGTTTGTTTGTGTGTTTCGTGGGTTATTCAATGTTCTGAGCTCTGTTCATGCTGATCCTGCCAAGGCTTTCTCTTGTGATTATCCTGGAGATGCAGATGACATCCACTGCTTTCTAGTGGGCTTGGATGCACATATGGTGCTCGTCATGGAAACAGACGGATCCCTCTCCGTGTTCAAGATGGAAACTGAAATAGGTAAGATCGAGGCTGTGCACAGCATCGACAGATTTGCCATCTTCATTGGTCACCGCAGGTGTGTGTCAGTCGATGCTACTAAGTTCCCAGGCATCGAGGCAAACTCCGTGTATTACACTCAACACCTCGGTTCGTCGGCTCACATCTGCAAGTACAGCCTCAAGGACAAGAAAGCAGAGAGGATCTCTGAAGCTGCCGAATTCATGAAGCAGGACAAGCAGTTTGCCCTTGTCGCCGACCGTCCTTTCACGACCATCCAGCTTCTCTGCAGCTACACCATCAATGTTCCGGATTCTCAACTGGCCTTGCAGCAGATGTCGTAATTAAGGCGCCAGATCTTGTTCCAAATTTGAGGATAGTCATCTCGATGACCGACAATGCTATGCCTTCGCTAAGTAACTGTTTCTATTTTATGTTATCTCCTGTTTTGTTAATTTGGCTATGCCTTGCGTTATTCTGGGCAAGAAACAAGTTGATTCTAGATTAGATCACCTGTGGTGGAACTAATGTTTGGAACTAGTGTTTAGTGTCTGTTGTCCCTGATGCAATCGTATGTCGGCGTGTCGACTTCTTCTTTCGTAGTCTTGTATACTTCCTAGTAATGACATCGGGAGCTTAATTTTTGGCAGTACTAAATGTTGGCCCATTGAGCTTTGTAGGTTTAATTCACTTGTTTTGCAATCTCATGCAGTGGGTAAGGAATAGGTTTTAGATTTGCTTCCTGGCAGTCCGTGGGACTGCTGCATGCTGCGGCCAGGGCTTAGGACATGCTATGAAAGTAAATGTTTCATTTATTTTTTCGAAGCTCCCTGTTGTGTATGTTTGAAATCCTTGTACTAGTTGCATTTATAATTTCTCCCTTGTATTTCTGAGGATTACTGCAGGAACACAATTTGTAGCACTATTGTTGTTAAGAATTGAGAGTTTGCTTGGCTGTCCTGCAAAGGACTTAAAAGATTCTTTGGATAAAATTCTTTACATACTTTTGCTGGGTAGGTATTGTACTTCTGCATAGATTGTACCCTGTTTAGAGAACACATGTGGTTATTGGGTCGTAGTATGAAAGAAAGGTTTTTCAAATAAGAGTTGTAATGGAGGTGTAACTGATCACCGAACCTGAGAACTAGACTCAATATAGCTCAAAATGTCCTTGTAATGCTGCAACAGTAAGCATAGGGTGGTATGTTACTAGTACGTAGTTTATTTTTGTAACTGTGAAACTCTATTTTTGTAGAGGGATACATCTTAATCTCTGAACAGTTGCTTCGTATGAATTGGTCTTAGGTTGAACCGGAGCGTGTGAGTAATTTGGTACTGATACTTCTGACTGCGTAATTAAGCAGGCTGCTGTAATTTGGCCAGTCGTGCAGTGTGTCACTTGTGCTTGGTGGTTTCAGATTCTGCCGTGAACCTGCAGCTCCAGTGCCAGCTGACAGTATTGGGAGTAGAACAGATTAGTTCCAACCTCTGAAATGTTTAGGATTTCGTGTCAGGTGTTTCAGGAAGCCTCCTAGATGATCAAGCGTTGATTGGGAGCTTCTTGGCTGAATTTGATCATTTATTCATGAGTGCTGAATGTGTGTTTGCGGTGTCAGATGCCCTGAGTGCGTTGAGTCGTCAATAACGTTCCAAGTTGCTTTCATCGCAAAAACAAAAGAGGAAACACAGTGGATATCTCGTTCCTGGAACAACAGGTTAACCGTTAGTTTAGTCCCTGCTTTTACACGGGCGGTGGGGGGTTCTAAAATTAACTTTGAAAAACTAGCATTACTCGGCTTAACGCATTTCCTTTCCTACTACCTGAAAAATAAATGTTTTTCGCTGCGCAGCCTTAGCTGTCTTTATGGTTGCTTTTCTAGTTTGGTACCTCTCAAAGTTCAGAGTGTTCTGCTGTGTTTTTTGTTCTGAATATGTGGTCTTTGCTGCAGCCTATGCTGTGGCTGACCAACTTCAAATGCGCCAAGCTGCTCCGGGCCACCTTCCTCGAAGCAGACCTGCTAGATAGCCTACCGATCTGCATCTGCTGTGATGCAGATGCTTGCCCAGTATCAAGTGTAAAATTCTTAAATAATGACTGGTATTTTGTGGGGTTTCTATGGTCAATTCATGTGCCGATCTCTGACGCCGACCTCAGAAACGCCCACTTCTCGCTGGCAAATGTGAAAAGGGTACGTTAGTAGGTAGACTGGAGATAATCATAGGGTTTATGTTCAGAATTAGCAGTAACATGCTTGTGCTGGTCAATTTTTCTCGACCATTCGGTTCAGTGACCATCACGCAGAATTTATTCTCTAGGTTCTGTCCGATCATTAGAGTATCAACCTAGTAGTTCACAGAGATTAGCGTACCACCTGAATTACTTGTGATTCTTTGTACCAGTCGGCAGGTGAATTTAACAAACGCCAACTTGGAAGGTGCACGTGTGATGGGGAACACTTCTTTCAAAGGTCCCAACATATACAGGGAAGCCAAGTTCCACTTGTTTATCTCACGGTCCTATTAATGTCGTATGACCAGTGTCATGTTAAGAACATCTTAAAACATCTTTTTCTTGTGCGAGGATCTTAGAACCTCTAATGCTAGTTTAAAACTTCTTCATTCGGGATAAAAAAAGTTGAGCAGCATGAGTTCAATCAATGGCAAGGACTTGGATTGTGTTATAATTAACTTTGAGTTGGTTCTTGTATTGTGGCATCACCAAAATATGTTGCTCCCATGTTTCTTTTCTGTCCAGATTTTACTGATGTTCCACTTACGAGACGGTCAGTGGGACTACCTCTGCAAAATTGTTGACAGATGAGAAGAAAACTAATGGCACCATGGCGATAAGCACTAGTGTGTCACCCATTCTCTCAATCTCTTGTCTTCTGTTTGCGCTTATGTGTACCAGTTAATTAGTAATTTTTCCTATTGCTGTGCGCCAGGGTAAATAAAGTAACCAGAAATGCCACAAAGGAGACTCTTCTGCAAATGATGAACGAGAATTAAAGGGAACGGAGAGAGTAGAGAGGTACAGGATGATTTAGTAGTCACTCTCTTCTCCTACGACGGCCAGGACAAGCTGAGGGACTTTCTGGAGGAAATCGTGGCGCTCCTGGCGGAGCCCAACGTGTCGGACTTGTACCCGTTTCTCCGGGTGCTGGACCTGCAGGGCCTTCGGCGCTGGACGGCCACGCACATGAGCCGCGTCTTCCGTGTGCTGGAGAAGATCATCGACACCTGGCTGGGCGAGCGCGAGGGCGAGCATCATCATCAGGACGTCCTGGACGCGCTTGTGGCGCTGATGACCGCCGGAAAGCTGAGCCGTGGCGACGTGAAGGCCATGATGTTCGACATCCTGGCGGCGGGCACGGAGACGACCAAGATAACGGTGGAGTGGGCGATGGCGGAGCTGGTGCGGAACCCAGGCGTGATGGCGGCTGTGCGCGCCGAGATGAAGGCGACCCTCGCGCAGGATAGGATGATCACGGAGGCGGACGTGGCGAAGCTGCCCTACCTGCAGGCCGCGGTGAAGGAGTCAATGCGGCTGCACCCCGTGGCGCCGCTGCTGCTGCCGCGCATGGTGGTGGAGGAGGGCGTGGAGATAGGCGGCTACGCGGTGCCCACCGTGATCTTCAACTCATGGTCCATCATGCGTGACCCCGCTGCATGGGAGAGGCCCGAGGAATTCGTGCCGGAGCGTTTCCTGGGAAGACGGAGCTGGGCATGTGGGGAAAGGAGGTGAAGTTCATCCCGCTGGGCACCGGCCGGAGGGTGTGCCCGGCATTGCCCATGGTGGAGCTCCTGGTGCCCTTCATGGTGGCGTCCATGCTGCATGCCTTGGAGTGGCGGCTGCCCCAGGGCATGTCAGTTGACCAGGTGGAAGTAGCGTGTCTGGAGTACCTGTATTCACATGCATATAGATCAGGGCCGGCTTAACATATATAGGAGATTATGGCTTTGATTTGGTCCAAAATCCTTTCTAATAATAATACTCCCTCCGATCCATATTAGTGGGCATAGCTTTGTCTAAATTCATATGTATCTAGTTAAGTATTTAGACTAGATACATGTGTATCTAGACAAAGTTGTGTCCACTAATATGGATCGGAGGGAGTATCATTGTCTATACAGTTGGCTCTTTGTGCAAGACAGATCAAGTTATTTGCACATCAATTATTGTCACGTACAAAGTCCACTGGCGAGGCTCCTATATTTTTATCTTCCAACCTACTCCCTCCGATCCATATTAGCGGGCATAGCTTTGTCTAAATTCATATGTATCTAGTTAAGTATTTAGACTAGATACATGTGTATCTAGACAAAGTTGTGCCCACTAATATGGATCGGAGGGAGTACTAATTAAAATTCATGAAAATTAGTACACCAGCGGCATCTTCTAATATCCTTATCTTCTATAGAGAATGACACAGTTTGCAAATAGAGAATCTCGGGCGCCAGGACAAGATAAATCAACAAATTATCAAGCAGTCACATTATCCCTTTGGTGGTACGCACGTTCCTGGCGATGGGAGTCACCGTCGGTAACTTCGTCAAACTTGAAGCTCCACGATTCCATGTGCTCAGTTAGTTTACAATGTTGTCAGTGTTTCTAATAAAATAAACTAATTAATACTTGGTTCGAGTGAAAGTTTCTGCGATATAAAAACAACGCAATGTCATAAACTTTCAAAAACTTTTAAAAAAAAACATCACCAGTTCAACACTTGGACATCGTCTATAAGAACTTGACCAATCCCAACAAACAAGCGGAATCGAAATAGAGGAACAAATCCTCAAACAACCAAAAATGCTCATGCTGAGCTTGACCAATCCCATTCCTTAGGTCTTTTAAGGAATCGAAGTAGATACCTCGCAACCTGTCCTCTAAGCGCTGCACCCAGGACGGATGATGCGGGCAGTCCAATAGAGGGCCGGACGATAGGGAACGGCCGTAAGCGGACACATCCGTCTGTAGCTGGTATGTCAATTCAGCCTGTAATTTGCATGGTTATCAGTAAGTTGTACATAATTTTAGGGATATTTGTAATAATGAACTACTCTCTTACCGCGTACTGTCTGGAGCCTGCAGTAGACCGGCTCGGATACATATCCCACGTAGTGGGAGTCGGTGTAAGCTCGGGGTGCTCGTGATACGTAATGCGTAACCGGGTCGAGATCATGTAAATTTGCAAATAGGAATTGAATAGTTCAATATCAAACCCGAGATTCTCCTGCCAGACTCGTGTCGTCGCAGTGTCCCACTCTGCAACGTAGGCACCAACCCTCCGCATCCACGATAGCGCGCTTCTATTAGTTCCCTTTCTTGTGAGCCTACAGTTGTACTCAGTGTTAGACAATTTAGTAATTCATACATGTATTGAGTTTTCGATAAATAAACATTGCGTAATTAAACACACCTGTGGATGATGGGTGGGACGTGTTCCTCTGTCGACAGAGGAAGTGCCAGCTGTCGTAGACCAAATTGCCTCATAACCCGCTGCTGGGCCATCTCCTCCACGTAGATATCAAAGATAATCTTTGATTTTGTCATCCAGTATGCGCGATCTCTCGTGCAGAGGTCAGAGATACCACCCGGGTATTTAGCCTCCTTTTGTTCATCCGTGTACGGCTCCCATATTACCGCATCCGATCTCAGAAAGTCGAACTGCTCGGTGAATGCCGAGTAGCAGTTCTTCACGTTAGAATGAGCAAAGCGTCTCTGCACGAAACAAAAGTTAGCCCAAGTCGAATAAAAATGTAACAATTGTGATAAATATCTAGATTAGACATACCTGACGACGTGTCCAGAGAAAACCAAAAGTAGGCATGTCTATGTGATCAACATCAAAAAACGCACCCACTGGGTAAGCCTCGCCAGCACGCACATCTGGTCGTCCAATTGGGAACCTCTCCCATGACCAAATCTGCAACAACAAAGGACATCCAAGTATGGATGCTGAACTCGACAGTAGCTGGCACCCATTGCACATAGCTCGGTAAGTAGCCGCTAATACAGCAGATCCCAACTCCTCTGTGTGATATGGGCTTGCTCTGTAGCACTCGCAATCTCGAAAGCAATAGGGATGTACCTCGCGCTAATAGTGGTGACATGGTTCTCGGTAAACATCACCTTCCCGAGTAGCCACAAGATATATGCTTCCAGGCTTCTAGTGATTTGTGTAGCATTCAGCGGCATGTCAGGAAATCCAGGAAACTTCTGTATCTGTACATTAAAAAAGATATTGTATTAGACGATAAGCTGGAAACAATTATGTAAATAAAACATGTGCGAAAATAGAACAAACCTGAAAATCCAGCAACCATTCAAGCTTTGGTCCGTGATTCTCTGACATAAACACTCCAGCATGGGGGTTTATACCCTAAAAACGAAGTGACATCTCGTGCTCCCAATTTTCTGGTTTCTGCAACGGCCCTATGGGCTGACCCGCCAACGGCAGTCCGAGCAAGAAAGATACATCCTGGAGAGTAGGAGCCATCTCACCCCATCGAAAGTGAAACGTGTGGGTCTCGGGACTCCATCTGTCCACTAAGCATGTGAGAAGACAGTGGTCTATCAGCATGCGTGGAGAGTCATGAGTGGACTCAACTAGACGCGCGAAAGGTAAAAGCCCAGCCCACTTCAACCTGCATGTTCAGAAAACAAATATAAATTAAACACGGACAAGTACATTAAACATGAAGCGGACAAGTAAATTAATACAGATAATATATGACACGGACAAGTACATTAAACACGTACCTCTCCTGCCAAGCAGGGTGTATCATCCAATTTTCCCTCGGTCCGCGAGTCACTAGAGGCTCGAGGCTACGCTCCTGTAATATCTTGGCGCGATGGTTATGATCCACATCCGGACTGATCAAGTATACTTGTTCCATTTCTGCAATACAAATTACGAACTTAGCGCAGATAAAAGAAAAGTCTAAATTGAAAACATTGATGCAGACTAATTACAAATGAAAGCAAAGTCTAAATTTAAAACATAGTTGCAGACTAATTACAGATAAAACCAAAGTATAAATTTAAAACATTGATCCAGACTAATTACAGATAAAACCAAAGTACAAATTTAAAACATTGATCCAGACTAATTACAGATAAAACCAAAGTCCAAATTTAAAACATTGATCCAGACTTATTACAGATAAAACCAAAGTCCAAATTTAAAACATTGATCCACACTTATTACAGACAAAAACATAGTCCAAATTTAAAACACTGATCCACACTTAATACAGATAAAAGCATATTCTAAATTTAAAACATATCCTAGTTTCTTCCTCTTCCTCTTGGTCCTCGGCTGCCTCGCCCACGTGGAGCAGCTGCTCTAGATGCCGGAGCAGCATCCGTAGATGGGAATTTTGTACAAGCAGTGCCCCTGTGACCAAAATCACTGCACAGAAAACATTGTATTGTCGGGCCTCCGGCTTCAGATTCATCCATACCATTTCGGATACGCTTGCACGGTCGTCTACCTCTACCAGGACGCAGTAGCCTTGGGTCGGGGATGTACTGCCTTTCAGTAGGGTCAACCGTGTTAAAATTACCCACAGCTCGAAATCCCACCATTTCACCAGTCCAGGTATTAAGAACATACTCGTTCAAAAAATATGGTGAAACGAACGAGATGGCTGACAGCCCGAGTTGCCCACAGCAGCCAATACATGGGAGCAGGGCAGATGAAGCAATTTTGGTTTATTGCATGTGCACTCACATGTTGGTCGGGCTTCATTTCCAATTCTCACCTCATGCGTTCTGAGCTGATTTCCGCAACCAAACTTGTCATAAGGTAAGCGTACCTCGAACCTCCTTTCTTGATTTCCTATGGCCTGCACAGTGTGATTCCGAGCTTTTGCCATCTTCCTATCCATGTACTCCATAATCTTCTCACAGTAAGGTGTGTTCGGGTTGTTTACGATATGCAAGTGAGCTTTCTGGCGTCTTTCTCTGAAATACTTGACTGTGCCCTCAAAAATACCCTCCACAATGGCTGTAAGTGGCAAGGCCCTATTTCCTCTCAGAACAAAGTTGTAAGTTTCAGCCAGGTTGGTAGTCATAACACCGTACCTGGCTCCATAAGTGTCGTGCAGCAAAGACCACCTCTCAAGAGGCTCGTGCTCTATCCACTGCTGAAAGTTTTTAATCAACCTCCCAGTCTTTCTCCTAACACCAGGCGGATCAAATCCTGGCAAGTCACAAAGCCCAACAGGTACATCCTCAGCGGGTGGAGGTCCGGTTGCTAGCTGTTGCGCCACAAGTTGCACATGTGCTGCTACTGCAACATTTCGTGCAGCTCTCCTCTGCCTAACATGCCGGTTAGTAAACTCATCAAGCTTACCACGTATGAAAGTGTATTTCCAGAATTGGTTCTGCTTGCATAGTTTTTTGAATAGATTCATCAAAGCCTTATCTCGGAACTGTGAGAAAAAATTGGCCCCCAAATGGCGCATGCACCAACGACTCTGCAGGTCTAGCCATGGCGTTTCTTCCGCAGCCACAGGGTTTGTGAGTGCCTTCACGGCGTTCAGTATACCAGCATGGCGGTCATGAAGGATGCACACGTTCGGCTTATCTTTCACTACTGCTATTTTAAGCTGCCTGAAGAACCAAGTCCAACTTTCAGTGTTCTCGCTCTCCACAAAAGCAAATGCAAGTGGCACGATCTGATTGTTGCCGTCCTGACCAATGGCGGTCAAGATCTGTCCCCTATACTTGCCAGTAAGAAAAGTACCATCAACACAGATCACTGGTCGACAGTGAGTGAAAGCTTCTATGCATACACCGAAAGAGAAGAACACACGATGCAACACCTTTACGTTTGGAAACTCTGCCATCCAAAAGTGTTTGATGTCAACATATGTGCCTGGATTACGGGCCTGCAATGTGTGGAGGAGCCGAACAACTGAGTCATATGAGTCTAGGAACGATCCGAATCTGTTCTCAAGTGCCATCTGCTTAGCCCTCCAAGCTTTGCCATAAGATATTTGTACTTGAACCTGGTGAACACCTTATGCTGAATAGCCTTCGCTTCCATAGCTTTGCCCTGTACTATTTCTGAGTACAGCAACCGAGCTATAAGCGTCGACGAAATGTTACGATGATCTTGAGGAATACAGTCAATTCTACATGTGTGCTGTACTACGTCGCTCACTTTCCAGTTTATGGCGAACTGAGGACGATAACCGTGCACCCTTCCAGGACAGCCTCCAACCTCACATTCCATTGTCAGATATTTTTTACTTGACACCTTGGTTCTGAATGTCTTGCATGTCGACATTGCCCACTTAATGATTGCGTCTTGCAAATGTTGCTTGTCGGGATATAGAGCACCCACAGCAACCTGGTTCTGATGGTATTCCCAGGCAGAATCATGACCATCGTTCACTGTCATTGACGAAGTGAAGTCATGACTCCATGACGCAGGATTGGGCACGACATGTTCGTCATCCGACTCGTCGGAATCATCACCATAAGCACTATCACCATCTTCATCTTCCTCTTCCATCATTTGTTGGAATTCCTCATCTGCATCTGCCTCAACACCCTCATCATCTGCTACTTCTGCCTCACTGTTTTGGCCAGATTCATAACCACCACCTCCAACATCTTCCTGATTATAATCATGTCCAGATAAATGCATCTCCTGACTACTCTGTCCAGGATCGTGCCCTCCCTCGCCTTCAGGCGGAATCACCTCCTTCGCGACAGGTATCAGTAACGCGATAGGGGTACATCCCCTGCTTTCGCAGCCTTGCAACCATCGCACCATCTGAGAGGTCCGATCTATCGGCCTCAAATTAAAAAACACAGTGACCTTGCCTTCGTCCACAGTGCATGCACACCGACGGTGTCTGTTTCGGGATTAAGCCCTAAACATGCTGCCAACCAATCTTTCAGCTGACTTATTGACCATGTTTGTGGGTCGCTCAGTTCCAACTCTGACCATCGAAACTGACCCAAATCAGCTCCCAACTCATTTACTACAACTGTGCCAGGACCGTAGTAAAACAAACATTTCACTAAATTACTCATCTCGACAACCTAAAAATGTGACACCAAATTACTGTTATAACCGGAACAACTATATACTTAATTATTACTACCGGAACAACTATATACTTAACAATAATGCATACGTAATTACTGTAAACCCTAATTAGCCAAGAAAAATCATACCCTTGAAGCGTGCCTTGATTCAATGGAGTAGCACCACCACCACCACCACCACGGCCGGAGCAGCAGAACCACCACCACCACGTCTTCCACGAGCTACACCAACCTCCTCCACATCTCCACCATTGCTCCAAAAAAGGACCAACAAATCACACCCACAACCTAACCCATCTGTAGATCGGAGTTTCGCTAACTCTCTAACAGCTGTAGGCTTAAGATTTGCTAGCTGGATGGAGAAATCACTGGGGGAGGGAAGAAATCGCCATGGATGTTTTTGTTTCGGTGAGCAAGAAGAAAGAAAGAAAGAGAGAGCCAGGAGGAAGAAGAAGCCCGACGCGCGTGTATGTCCAGCGACTTATCGGCCTCGGCTAGGCCGATAAGCCTGTCGGCTTCGACGTGGCCGACTGCAGGCCATAGGGCTGTCGGCCGCAGGTCTGGCCCGCCAGGCCACCTGCTCGGCTTAGCCCAGGCCGATAGGCCCTAATCGGCTTAGCCCAGGCTGACAAGCCCTAATCGGCTTAGCCCAGGCCGAGGCCGCATTATTTTCGAAATTTCGTGGATTCGCATAATATTTTTCGAAATTAGTTTTAAAAATGTATTATTAAAAAAAAAACTTACTGTAGAGGGCCATTGGGTGCTCGCTAGCTTGGATCGTCTCTCTCCACAAAGAACCACCCTTGAATGGCACTTGGTGAAAATAGTGGTTACTTACAGATAAAGTTACAGATTTTGATAAAGAATCCAGGAGATGGTCGTCTCCGATAGTACAAGGTACTCCTGTTACATAGTCTGATAAGAACAGATGCTCAGCTTGCCCATTCTGTGTGCCTCTTTTTTGCCTGGTAACAACAGATCCATTATGCCCTTTGTGTATGGACATGGCATGCTGAGTATGTCACAGTCACTTGTTTCTGAACTCTTGTGTTGTGTGTTCTGCAGAGTACAGCACAAGCACGACTTTAGTAAAGTTTAACGTTCTTGGAGTGGAGGGGGCGATTCCCCTCGCGCTGGCCTCGAAAAGGCAGCTGCCGCAGCCCCCAGCTTTCCTTTCAGGGTTTAGAGTTTATGGCATTACACAATTAGTAAAGTATTTTTCAGAAGAAAAAAGCTTTCAATTTTGTTCTCTTCTTATCCTGCAAGTGTTATCTCATTCCGATATACAATCAATCACAAAGGAAACTAATATTCCATCCATCAAACTTATTTACAGCCATAGACGATATAGGCTAGCAGAAGTAGGAACACTAATGGTGTTATACATCTCACATTCTCTGCTTATAGCTGGAACCCAGTCAGATAACTTAGTAACACAAAGCTTTATTAAAGTGCTAAATCAACTCAAAAGGAAAAGAAAATGGCTAATGAATGACCTGCAAATGTGGCAGATTGTGCAGCTGCGGCTCCACTTATCCGCTCAAATTTCCTCTTCCTCTAAGCTAAATAAACCGAGCAGTGCATAACCAATCTTTCCAAGTGCTATTGTTTTTGCAGTCAAATCGAGTGTTATTTTTTTTTCAAAAAATTTGAATGCGTAAAGGTTTCATATTTTCATACAAACTGCTAAAGTATCATATTGTCAGAAAGGCAAAATCAACAATAGCAACTACCATTAACTCGAGAATCAGGTTATTATAAAACCCATCATTCAGCAATGGCTCTAGAACCTGTACACTCAGCAGAGCCAGCTAAAAATAAATGGAATATGCATTTCTTTCCAGAGTGCAGTACAGAACATTAACATCCACTTAAATCAAGGATGTCGATTAAGATACTGACTCTAATAATGATCCCTTCCAATGTCTAAAACCGACCTACAAATCTGTCAACTTCACATTATGCATGATCATAACAATTTCCACAGCAAAATTACATATGTTCACGACCAAGAGGCATCTACTGTCTCTACGTTAGCACGTCGTAGCAGGCAGAACACTGCTACAACGTGTAAACAATATTGTGGCGATGGAACAGGTTCTCGCCGTGCTCCCGGTAATCCTCCAGCGTGAACGTTTGCCTCGCAAACTTACTTGAGGCCGTGAAGGCGGCGGCGCCACGCCACGCGTCCAGGATGGGGTCAGCGGCCATCACGAGCTTCAGCGGCGCGAGGTAGGGCCGGAACTGCCGGATCCCTGCCTCCAGCCGGGGGATCATGCCAGGGAACAGGGAGCTGCCTCCCGTGACAAGGATGGACTGGCACAGCCGCTCCTTCACCGACTCATCCTCCACCAGCCTCCTCAGGGAGATGCTCACCATCTCGTCGATGCCGGCCTGGTCGATCCCGATCATGCCCGGCTGGAACAGCACCTCGGGGCAGCGGAACCGCTCGATCCCGATGGCGATCTTGTAGTCCTCTGCGGTCAGAGGACGGACCTTGTGAGGGTCTGCAGCTGGTTCGCCTGCTGCTTCGTGCTTGTTCACGAATGTAGGGTCCACCTCCTGCACAGCGAAGCGCCATGTGGTTATTTACAATCATGAATAGAGAAGCATGAGAGCAGGGCAGTATACCTGGATCTTCGATGCGATTCGAGTAAGTTCTGATTCATCGTCGTCCCCATCATTGTCTTCCTCGTTTTCTTTGCTCATCTTATTGTAGACCAACCAATCTTCATCTCTCATTCCAAAGGTGTCCTCACCTTTCCCTCGATCAAATGCAGCGGTAGTGAGCAGCCGCATCCTTTCTTTCTGGGCGGCATTCAAACGCTCGCCACGGCCTACAGCACCAGATGAATTGTTGTTGTTGTTGCCGTTGACCTTTTGCCGCTTCCTCTGGTCGACTTTGTCAGAAAGCTCCAAGTATCGGGCACGGAGCTCGTCAAAGTATAACTCTGGGTTCTCCCTGTATAGTAAAGAGCGGAAACAGATCACAAAAGCAGCATACAACACACTCGCACAAATCTACAGCAGCTAGAGAGTACGCTATCCATATCAACCTGGCTGTACAACCTATCAGCCCGTAAACTGATCTCTGAGACAGACAGGTTAGAGTGAAATCATGCCTACTATTTAGATGAAAAGCTAGGTGGTTTCTTCCCCCTTAGTCCCGTCTCTTATATGTGGTTACTGGTTTGCTATTATGGTTAACATTATTTTATTTCTTTAAATTTTGAAACAAAATAGTTGGTATTACAAAATGCAGAATGTAATGTCCTCCAACAGTTTATACTTCAACAAACATGCAACCCCTCGGAAGAGCAAAAAAAAAGTCAAGAATAGCTTTGAGGCAATTGCATCATCAACAAGACACAAACACCAAATAATTTTGTGTAGAGGAATTTGCTATATAATACCTTCATCAACAAGACACAAGATACCACATAATTTCATAGAGGACTTTGCCATATAATACAAGATAAAACTAAGTATGAGAAGGATATGTATGAAAAAAGGACAGGACTACGGAGCGGCGCCGCTCGCTAGTCCCTCCTAGCGGCGGCTCCTAATTAACATGCATGCAGTGACGTGTGCGATGATGTCATTCTAGATTCCTTCTAATGTCTAACTTAAAAAGGTTTTATCTCTCAAACCAACAATCCAATTTAAAATTCGCTTTCACCGTTGGCTTAGTCGCGACGAGATCTACGAAACTAGATCCCATGTTGATATGTTTCGATAACTTTTTTTTTCGTCAGTAGTTACCAGATTATTATCATTCACTTACCATATTATAATAACTTGGTTACCAGGTTCATGTACACCATTCTAGACCAATATAAGGCTCCATGATACTACATTTTATGGAATGATATCATCTTGTAGGTCTTGAAAATAGTTGAACTCTTACTTTCTAGTTGTACGTATTATTGCAATGTGTATAAAACGGATTCAAAATTATATCATAACCATGTACAATTATCATGGTAAGTGTTCGATACTAATCTGGTTACCATAGTGTTTTAAAACTGTAACTGATGTGACAAAAAAGTTTGTCATACCCGAATGTAGATGTCACAACTGTCAAAAATGTGTAAAAATTAATCTGATAACCATGTATAATTATTGTGGTAGCTGTATGTTGCTAATCTGGTAACTGGTCCGGAAAAAAAAGTTGCTCAAAACCTAGCAACATGAGATCTAGTTTTGAAGCCCTCGTCGAGACGAACCTAGCGGTGTAAACGGATCACTAATCGGAATAACGGTTTAGAGAATAAAACATTTTGAATTTTCGAAATGTGCAATTAATGTGATGATGTCACTATATTCCTGCATGCATGCATGTGCTCTCTCTATTAGGGAAAAACACACACGAACCGCCGCTCGGAAGAGACGAGCGAGCGGCGCCTTTCCTTAGCTTTTCCCATGAAAAAAATCAGACTGAGAATGTCAACTTACGTCCGCCTCTCTTCTTCTTGCTTCTCCCTCATTGCTGCCTCCTCAGCGCGCCTCTGCTTGGCACGCAGCCGGCCCTCTGTTGTAGTTTTAAGTAGTATCTGTTTCTTCTTTTCCTTTAACTGGTAAATATGCAAAAGGGGAACACATCAATGGTTAGTGGTTGAGAGTCTCTATAACACTGGGAGATTAGGTGTATCCTAAGTTCCTAACAGCATAAAGGTGCAAGATGATCCCAAAGGCACATTAACAGAATCCTTTGGTTGACCACATAATAGCCAAAGATGACAGCTTATCATAACACAAACCTGCTCTGGTGTCAGCATCTCATCGGGGACAGCTACAAGTGGGTACTTATCAGCTCCAGAAGCTTCTGTGTTCTCCTCGTTGCCGTTGGACTCCCCCTTCGCTTTTCTTAGGGACTGTGTTACTTTCAGAATAGCAGACTTGATTTCCTGCTGGGAAAGATACCCGGTTCTAGACAGAATAAGCGTTTCTTCAATTTCATCAGAGTCATCAAGTTGTTCCATTAAATCCTCAAGTTCAGAAAGTTGTTTTTCCAGAACCACTATCTTCTGAGACCTCTTTGCAGCAGCCATGTCTCGCAAGCGTTGACCAGACTTTACCTTATTAGCTGCTTTCCTTGCAAGTTCTTCCTCAGATGGCGGTTCATCTTTGGGTGGGGTACCCATGGTAGCTGCCAATACCTGGTCTTCTCTTCAGCTTCTTCCTTGTTGTTCTGCAAATTGAACTGATCAATCATGGTGTTCCAAGAATGTTCATATAACATTATAACCGCTATAAATATACTTCTATAAACAAAAAGTACAAAGATAATCAACTAAGACAAATGCACTGTCCATTCTATACAAACACAATGGAAACTGAAATCTGATAATTGTGAAAACTGATAACAGAAAAAACAGATAAAGTTCTCTTACTTTGAATATCTGCAACTCTGACATATAATCAAGAGCTATGTAACAATGTTCCTTCTTCAGCTCTTCAGCCTTATCCCATGTAATGCTTGCACTATGCAAAGGTAAAATTGCTACTGTTAGGCATCGAGATGGTAGGGAAAACAAACAATATAAAGTGCTTCAGAATAATGTGCTGATGCGTACGCGTGGTAGGGATATTTAAGAGAGAGAAGCTGCCTCAGGAAATCAGTAATGTGAGATCCACCAACATTTGTTCGGCAGCATGCCCCCAACACAGGCTGCCCTTTTAAGAACTGAAAAAAGATCCAGGCAAGGTTTTTAGTACATAGAATAACAACTTAATTTGAAATGTACAAATAGTTAAACGCAAATTTCTGGTATTTTTTCTTGAACATGGTCTCCGAAATGGTGAACGGGCAAAACTAAAATATAATATTTTTTCTTACAAACAGAGAAGATGGTGTGCATTTATTTTGTTTCTTAAATACTCCACGGGCCATGGTCAAGGAAAAAACCTTATTGCGATTAGTCAAGGTATAGTGTACAACATAGAAAAATGGGTAAGCAGATCCTCATGGACAGGGTACTGGGATAATAATCATAATATTGTCGCTTCGGTCAACCAATAGATTCAGGCATATTTGTGACTTAATTTATGGGGATGGAACAGAAAAAGGGACACGAGATCAACAAATAATCTATAGGTGGTATGTCTTTCTTTTTAGCATGGCTACTGTTATCCAATTCGAAATTCAGAAATTTAAACAGTCAATGGTATTTACTCCTAAACAGATGCAACTATACTCATTTTGTGGTATCTGACAAAATGAGCCAAATAGAATGTCAAAAACATTTGTATATTGCACAAACTCTGAGAAAAGTGTGTCTTCAGGACACAAACTTACTGGAACAACGTGGCATGTTCCAAATTCACACGAAATAGCCAATCCATCTTCTCCACAGTTTCCAAGCTTCTGGTTGTACTTGTAACTAAATGCATCATCGACACCAAACGCTGAAATACAGATAGTAAAAGAAAGCATCAGCACTACATAGTTATATCACTATCGCTAATAATATACATATACTACTATGCTAACAATGGCACATAAAGATCACAGAACACATTACCAATGGATGGCACACCATATGTCTCGAAAAGAAGTTCTGACATCCGTGCTCGAGAAAAGGATGGATTGCACTCACACTCTGTCATAAGAATAGGATGGCCCACCTGACGAGCACAACTGTAAGATTTCAACAATATTCGAACAAATAATAGTTTATATGAAAGGGCACAAGGTTGTGAAGTGCAAAAATACATGCAGTTACATGTTACCCATGTTTCAAGTCAAGGAAGTGTCAGACTTAAAACTATGAGACTAACTGAACTGATGTGTAGGGTTTCACTTTATAATTTCATTGCACAAAAAACAGCAAACCACTAACTCAGGGAATGCCAACTTCATGTTTCTTTAGTTATTCCTAAGCACAAAATCTCAATAATTAAGATAATAGTCCATGCTCGGCATCAGCCAAAAATGGAGTTGCATCATTCCACTAGGTAGTTCCCTCGTCCTGTTTGCCTTGCCTATGCTCACTTGCTCAGTGAGTTCTTTCCTGAAGCCGTTAAGACAATGTTTGACATACGCCCCCTAGAAAAATACACTGTTTGACATGGAAATATCGAGAGTAAACTGTATTCTTAAAGCGCTTCGTGTGAGTACGAAATTCAACTAACTGTATAAGAACCTCCTATTCTAAAATATATTTCTGGTGAAAATTTCCTAGTCCCTAATCACCATCATTAGTTCACTGCACAAACTCCTCTGATAACTAGAATTGTAAGACAACTATGATACGAAAAGAAAATCATTCAAGAGGCAGGTATTGAACACACATATTTACCTCGGAAGTGGCACCTAAACGATCAAAACCATAATCGAGAATCTGCAACATTGAAATAATACCAGATCAAAAAGGTTAACAAGACTTGTTTGTTACAAAAGTATGACATCTCGAAGTTCCTTAACATCTCTGCAACATTGAATATGGATCGTTCTGGTATTTTACACTCATATGAACTCTAACTAATATGAATGATATTAAGCATATAGTCAAGACTTAAGAGTTTCTCATGCCTAAAAAGTGCAAAATTTACTGGAGAAAGGATGACAGGCCAAGATTTGACCGCCCAATTTATCCATTAAAGCCTAATAAAAAGGCATAATAAAACATTTGCGGATCTCGCAGACAAGTTAAAAAGTAAGGAAGATTATGTAATAGGAGTGACGAACATATTCCATATACTCGAACTGATAGACAACATCATCATCAAACGGTGAGCGAATCATTGTCCGTGTGCAATCGAAGTACTTCATCAGGGCTGGATCAGTGTCTCCGACAACTGTTACAGTTTCACCAGCTGCATCGACAATAAACTGCAATCAGTGTGATACAAGAATTTTCTCCAATCCACTTACTAGTCCATCAACTCATACGAGCATAAGGGATTCAAATAAACTGATGCCCCTTTTACATATTCAGATAAACCATGAAAGAGTGCAGCACACAGTCATAGATATGTTTCTGCAGGAATCAGACATGGCGACGTTTTTCAGCAGTCAGGTAGACCGAAGTACCATCAAAATCATCTAAGAATCACATACGCTGAAAATTTTAACAAGTGTGGTTCATTTTATAAACATGAGAATTTTTTCCAACCCTCCTACTAGCCCATCAACTGACACCAGCATAAAGGATACAATTAACCAGTGCCCTTTTGTATATTCAGACTGTTAGGTTGATCTCCTCCCGTGTGACCCAACGGTCACACCGGACCCTTGACCACGTCCTGATCGGGGGCGTCCAACCGTACACTGGTTGGTGGGCCCCTGTCACCAGCTGCTATAAAGAGAGGTCGGGGCTGGCGGCACTGATTATGAGGTTCGACGCTGTGCCAGACCCCCACCGACATCCCTACCGATCTAGGGTTAGCGCTGAGCTGACGGGAAATACCACCACCGCCGCCACTGCTACCCACTGCCATCGCCGGCCACCTCCACCATGTCCGACACATCGAGCGCATCCGCGCAAGGAGAAGGTGATGATCCTCCTCCCCATGTCTCTGTTCTACCAGTAGGATCTAGCCTAGACGATCCAGAGGATTTAACATTGGTATCAGAGCTTCCTACGGCTTAGATCTTGCTCGTGTAGAAGAACAGAACAGAAAGAAAAGAAGAAAATTTCCCTCCCACAGAACCCTAACCCTAGAGGGCAAAGAGAACTCACCGGAGGGCCTCGGGCTCGCCGGCAAAGTGCGCCGCCGTCGCGGCCGCGCCGTCCCTCTCGATCCGACGCGCATCGGCAAGCCGAGGCGTCGGAAGAAGGAACCACCCCTCACGGGGCAAAGAAAAAGTTCACCGGGGCAAAGGGCACCACCACCGAGCCGCTTGACGGCGATGCGCCCACCCTCGGGTGCACGCACGCGCCGGCAAGGGGGCCAGCAGGGGCGCCGCCACCACGGTTCCATCTTCACCGGACGCAAGGAGGCAGAGGGTGCGCAGCCGCGCCTCTCTCTCTAGCCAGCGGGTGGAGGTGGATGGGAAAGCAGTAGGAGAGAAAGGGAGGGGAAGGGGGCAGCACGGCGCGGTGGTCTCTGGCGCCGTCTCCGGCGGGCCGGCGGCGACCGACGCGAAAGCAGAGCGAAATGGGGCGATTTTTTCAGCGCCACCATGTGCGGGTCGCCGGACGCCGGGAAATAGAGAAAGGAGGAAGGGGCTCGCGCCTGTGCGGTGGCGTTCTTCGCCGTCGCCGGCTAGCCGGCGGCGCGCCGGAATCGCGCCGGAAGCGCAGCTCGTGCGGGAGCAGAGGAGAGAAAAGAAAAATGCGGCTAGGGTTGACGAACGTAGCGTCCTGGTCGTTTTTGATCCAGCGAGAGTCACGCTGGACCGTCGGATTCAATCCGACGGCCAGGATGCAACCCTAGCTTGCCCGCGGGCCATTTGGGCCGAAAGTGAAGGGAGGCCACCGCAGAGCGCGGCCGTGGGCCGAGTGAAGAGCAGGCCGTGGGCCGCTTCAGCGCCGCTCAGGCGACAGTTTTCCGTGGGCCGCTTTTTTTTTCCAGAAGCAAGTTTTTTTAATGAATTTCTATACAGTTTTAGAGTATTTTGCTCAGAATTTTTTCTATTCAAACAAATCAAACGAAATGTTTGTTTTAGAAAACAGAAAAGTAAAAGTAATGCTTCTGAAAAGTATAAAGTTCATGGAATTTTTATTTCATGTTTTCCGCTGCAAATAAAGAAAAGTGAAGGATAAAATAGAATTAAAGTGAGAATTAATTTTAAAGAAATGTTAAAGAAATTATTGAAACAATTATGATTATGTTATTTTATGACCAACGTTGTTAATAACATAATCATGATTTGTTAATGTTGAACAGTGCAATGTTTGTGAAATACAGATAATATTTTATAGTTTCTGCTGTAAAGTAAAAGGACTCTCCTCTAATTAAATTGGAACCAACGGGAAAATTTAATTAGAGAGGAGGAAAAAGAGAAATACTTGTTTAACAGATTAATTATGGTATTGTTATTTTCTGACCAACGTTGATGATAGCAGTACTATAATTATATGAGTTCTATAGTCAAAGGGCTAGATCTCTGATAATTTTGCATGAAAGTGATCAATTTTCAGAGAAAAGATAAAAGATCAAGAAATGCTCTTGAACTATAGAAATATGTATATTTCATGTTTCCGCTGAAATAGAGTTGATGATAATGTTTTTCCAAACAGAGTTCTTTATTGCAATAGAAATATTATCATCATATTGTTTATGAGTTTTATGCATTGATTCTATTTCTGCCCAACGGTGATGTAGAATTAGTGTAGAAAGATGATGTTTTATTCTAATTCTGCCCAACGGTGATTTAGAATATAGAAGAAAGTTTTAAAGATTTAATGTGCATATCTTTAACCAGACCAACGTAGGGTTATTTTTATGCTCATTATTGTTTATTATTATTGAATATTTTCTCAGACAAAGATTCTCATGTTTTCATTCGTGAAAGCAAAAGAATGGGTACTTGTGACCCGAAAGATGACCAAGAAAGGTCATAAAGTGAGAGAGTATGTTCTCTCTAAAGAATGACTGCAAAAGAAAAAGAATTCTTGGATGTTAATCCAAGAATACAAATAGATCATCGAGAGTCTTGTTTGACAAATGTCTTTCATGTACTCTCCATGCAGAAAACAAATAAATCATTCAGAGTTTTGTTTAACGAATTTCTTTCATGTACTCTATAAGAAGAATTTTTTAAACGAGCAACATGAATGCTTAATTTGACCAACGTTGGATTAAGCATGTGTATAAAAGAGTATTCAGATTTATTTCTGAATTTGATGATTGAATATGCAGTCTAAAGAGCCAATTGTGGCATCTATGCTCTTAATTACCCGCATGACGGGAAAAGACGATAATAATACCCACGTGGTGGAAAAGTCTGGGAAAATACCCGCATGGCGGGAGAAAATTTTGACAAAGGACTTATTCTGTATGACAGGAGAAAGATGTGATGACTCATGTGTTTTTATATCGACCGCACACCTTGTGTATCATAGTTATAAAGCACTTAATGAGTCAAAAGAGAATAAAGTTACAAATGAACCTAAAGATAAGAATGTTATGCAAGTGTGACTTGCAGTACCATTGAGAAAGAACTCTTGTGAGTTTTGAAAAGGGAATGAGGAAAAAGTACTCCCATACGTTAAAAGATAACTTCATATTGAATAAAGCAGATAATCAAAGTTTCGAAATTGTGGCAAAAAGGTTCTTGCCACATTTCGAGGGGGAGATAGAGAATGTTACAGAATAAACTCCCCTATACTTCAGATAATGTGATGCATATATGCATCTAAGTGATCTATGATGAATTGTGATCGTCTGGGTGTACGACGGTCATAATAATGATACCCCTAAAGTAAAGAAATAGATGTATTCTTGGATATTTTACAGCTCCGAAAGGAGACTAAGGACGGTACTCAAAGTGCCATAAAGAAGACAGATTGACAGGTTAACAGAATAAACCCAAATAAAAAGGATTAAGGATACACCATTTTGGAGAAAATGGAGTAATCTGGGGGAGCATGGTATGAACATACCTAAGGCTCGAATAGATTTTATCTGGGGAGCTTGTTGCTTTATAATAGAGATGAACAAGTAAACATGGATCTTGTGATTTAGGTCCTTGTAAGAGCTATAGCAATAGAAGACTACAGAATTAATTGCCTCTAGGCAATGACAGAACAACAACATCCCCATATGAGAAAAAAATGACTATAAAGTCTATATCAGAGAAATTTAAATGAAGGTTGATCCCACCTCATTTACAGAAATTATAAGCAGCGCTCAATCGATTTTGACAAGTGTCTACTTGTCTTAATGATTAGAGACTATGTGAATCCCGACGATGTTTGGGACTCATAAGTAATTTCCAATGGAGCCAAAACAGTAGGCTATAAAGGGTCTACAACGCCAATGTGACTCCAAAGGAAATATGTAAAAAGCGATTTTAAATCGAAAGTTTGCGCTAAGAAATAAACAGATTATAATGAGTGATAATGGCACATAATGATCTGAGTTACATCAGATGAAAGTAAAGAACACAAGGGATCTTACGGACTAGAGCAAGTCTCTAGAATCAGAAGTTATTTTGGGTTAAAGAGAATGAGAGGACAATCGTTTTTCTACAAACTTATAGAATGGGAAATTCATTCCCTAATCCTAGTGGTGATGTCAATCTACTACCGGCAGAGAAAAGAAGTTCTTGTCCTCAAAAGAGTATTCTCGGTAGAGTGTCTGTCGTTAAAAGTATCGAGATTTACTAAGAAAAGAAGAAAAGGGGTATTAGAAATATCGCATGGACATGCTGAGAAGAAGTCTCTAAAGCATGCATGTCGAGAAAATCTACGCCTGTTCTTATTGTCAAGGGTAATGGAATTGAGAACTTTAGTGTTCCAAGAGATAACTTAGAACAGATCAAATGATATAGTACCATATGCTTCAGCTGTTGGAAACTCAATATTACCCTGACAATTCACGTATCCGGGTTGTTTTGGCAATGTCCAATCCAGATATAGATCACTGGAATGGAATCAAAGATATCGGCCTCATGCTAAAAGAAACAGAGTGCTCTCAAAAGGTTGTGAGTACAAAGATAGATCTATAAATGTGCTCTCAAAAGGTTGTGAGTACAAAGAAAGAATTTGTGAAATGTATAGCGAAATCCACAATTGTCGCTAAATTTCACATTTGGAGTTTTTGTGTGGAAAAGCTCCAGAGAATGAAAAGATTGACATCAGTGTGATGTAAAGACATGTTATAGCATGATATAAGGCCGAGGGACAGGCAAAATGGTTAAGGAAACCTGTACCCGGAATTGATAATGGTTGACAACAGCAATAACCATTAAGTAATTCACTCCTAAGACAACGAGTCAAGTGTGGTGCCAAACACATTGACACAGAGTTATACGTTGTAAAGGAGAAAGTCCGGAATTATGTTGAAATGCTTGGAGCATAAGAGGAACAGATAAAAGAAACACACAAGTGTTCGCAGATCTGCTAATTAAAGGCTTACCGCCCAGTGTGTTTTGGAGAACACATAGTCGACATGGGTTTATGGTATAGTCTATATGATTTCCGGACAATAAAGAGGCCCAAAAGATTAAAGAATCTATTTCAAAACAGAGAGTATATTGTAGCTGTCTGATTCTATCGGCAATTGAGCTGTGACGATGAAACATGCTCTATGTACTGATCTGTGATGAAACGAGTAAAGCGAAAAGTATATAGTTAAAAGTAAAAGTTGAGATCAAGGGGAGAATGTTAGGTTGATCTCCTCCCGTGTGACCCAACGGTCACACCGGACCCTTGACCACGCCCTGATCGGGGGCGTCCAACCGTACACTGGTTGGTGGGCCCCTGTCACCAGCTGCTATAAAGAGAGGTGGGGTTGGCGGCACTGATTATGAGGTTCGACGTTGTGCCAGACCCCCACCGACATCCCTACCGATCTAGGGTTAGCGCTGAGCTGACGGGAAATACCACCACCGCCGCCACTGCTACCCACTGCCATCGCCGGCCACCTCCACCATGTCCGGCACATCGAGCGCATCCGCGCAAGGAGAAGGTGATGATCCTCCTCCCCATGTCTCTGTTCTACCAGTAGGATCTAGCCTAGACGATCCAGAGGATTTAACACAGACTAGCATGAACATTGCACCGCACTCGCACAATCACAAGGATATTTTACAGACATCTGGCTCGAAAACGTTTTCAGATTCACTCACACTCTCACAGTCCAGTAAACCAAAGTATCACCATAAAAGACACTAGGTGCCTACGCCTAAGAATTAAGATGATACGCCCAATTTCCATGCATCGCAACACAATAAAGTCCCATAAACAGCATCCAATTGCCAACGGGTGGCCACTATGAACTTCTGAAACCGCAATTTCTAAGCATTTTCAGAATCAATTACAGGGAAGTATCGCCGAAATCGCCGTAATAAAAACTAAGCGCCTACGAGGCCAGAGAATTAACTGATGTGCCGAACTGTCACGACACAACCAAGTCTCATGGACAGCAACCCAATTGCCAACTGGACGCCACACTATGAACTTGTGACACCACAAGCGCCATTCAACCAACGGAGCACAGACTCGTGAGATTCAAACACATTCGCACCACCAAACCCACATGGCTGGAGATTCGTAAGTCTGACGAGCGGTACGTACCGGAGCTGCGGTGGCGGGGCCTCTGCACGATGTTCCGGAAGGCGACGCGCGGCTCCGCCTCGCCAGCCCACCTGCACGCAACCAGAATCCCGCGTTAGGGTTAGGGTTCCGGGCGGCGGGGAGTGTGGAGAGCCTACCCGATGCGGAAGGTGGAGGCGCCGTTGTCGATGACGATGGGGGTGGAGTCCGGGATGCGCGCGAAATCGGTCTGCCGCGGCGGGCGGTGGGCCGGCGCCATCTCGCGGGCGGCGGCGGCGGGATGTGGGGACGAGTCGCCGGAGGGGAGGGTTTGGGGAAACCTCTGCTTCTGCGTCGTCCTCTTCGCGAGCTCGCTACCTATGTGGGAAGCAGAGAGGCAAAGGGTGGTTCTTCGCGGAAAACCCCCTCTACTCTCCCATATTTTTGGATTGTTGTGACAAAAACATAGCGTGTGGTAGGGGGTTAATGAAATGGGACACGTTGCCACCTGGACATATTCTCCTTTTTTTATAAAATACATTACATACGCAAACACTCGTATACACGCGCATACACTCACCTCTATGAACACACGCACGCATATGAGAACCTCCGAGGGACTGAATCGGTGGATCAGGTCTTGATTGACGAAGTCACCATGGATGTCTCGCTATCGATGTGAACGTCGACTCTCACTGAAAAATATTACGCCTAAATAAGAAACACTAACGTCAAACCTGGGTTTAAACTCTGATGTGTTGGGTGTACAATCATCCAACCACAGGTTGGTTCTTCTCTCTCTCTCTCTTTTCCAAAACATTACAAAATCAAAGATTTTGAATTGGAAGGCAGGAAAAGAACAACTCAAAAAAATCATTGCAGTGATAACATTACCACTGATTTATAATCTAACATTTTGAAACAGGTCTAAACTTTTTCGTCGAAAGCCTATCGGCCAAGTCAGCCAAGGATTATCCTAGCATTGAGTGGATTATGTTGATCCTGCCACTTACCAAAAGTTCCATGCCTCTACTATCGCTGCGTTTGGAGGTCTGTATCCAGCTAAACTAGGAATTGGTATTAACCGGCCTTCAGTTATTATGTTTTCAAAGGGTTTCAAAGAGTATATATTGAGTGTTATCGGAGAAGAGCGAGTCCCACCTCGATCAGTATTTTTCAACATCCCATGTTTCCAATAAGGGTTAAACTTCCATTAAAAAAATAACGTCGTCTCCAAGGAAAAACAACTTCAGACAAAACTCAACAATTCTTACCTACAACCATGCTGAACATTATTTGTGACTATGGCTTAATGGGACTCAGTGATGTGAGAATACATATTTACTACAAGAGGTCCAACACCATTCAACATGTCAATTAAAAAATCAAGTTGCCCAAACCAAAGCTAGGCCATCACAACAAAAAGATAAAAATGGAAGGCTAAAGATGCGACACGAGAAAGAGAAGCCCATCATGAAGAAAATACAAGAAGGATTGGTCCACCATGGACCCTGTAGACCAACAATAACGACTTCAGTAGGGACAAAGCATTTCGGGTCAGGAGTACGGCTGCACCTATTATGTAAAGCATTTTTGTATTTTGTACGAAAATGTCAAAAAATCAAAAAATAATCGGATATACATCATGACATTTTATGTTAGCATAAAAAGTTTCAGGAAGAAAAAAGATATTTTATGTCATATGTGCAAGAAAGACAAAAAAATCGCATATAAAGTCATTTTGAAAACCCCAAATTTGTATTTTTTGCACAGCCCACAAAAAATGTCTTTTGTTTGCGAAACTTTTTGTGCTAACATAAAATTTCATTTAGTATATCTGAAGATTTTATTTGGGATTTTTTGACATTTTGAAAAATGATTTTTGCACAGTGGGTGCATCTAGACCTATGAGCCGATATGAATTTCCGCTTCAGTAGCCCTTATCTCACTCCCTCAAAACATTAACCTTGGTGTTTTTTTTGTCAAGTATCCCTATCCTATGAAAGCCCTCCTATGGTTATGTAAATCAAAGTGAGAGGCTATCACCGAACCGAGAATGGCTTGAGGAAATATATATGTTCTGAAGGACCTTTGCAAGAACTAGAACTGCCAAAAGAGAATGGAAGTTTTGAGGTGGCATCACCTTTTAGCCATAGCCATTAGTCAAAAATCTTCTCTGGTGAACTCTCCCAACATAATAATAAGCCACAAAGTAGGCAAACTTAATAAAAAAAACACTGCTTATGTCAAACTCACATGTATACAAATACCTTCTACATAAGAACATCATATGCACCCTCTAATTATATTTTGGCATGCTTGTTGAAGAAGAGATACCCATACTCGACCGTTTTAATTATACAAAAAAAATTACGTACCTATTCTACCCATTCTAACTTGCAAGACACATTGGTCACCAAAAAGGAAAAAAGAGGCATGCAAATAGTTCAATATATACTTTAGAAGTTCCATTGAGTATGGTTTCCTAGTAATGTACTAGAAACCCTTAGTACAATACTTTTTCGGAGGTACGCTTTAGATATCTTCACAGCAAAAAGTATACACTATATAGTTAATGCAATTATAAATTAATCCAGTAAGGAACTTTTGTTATAAAGTACATTTCAAATTTAACACAAATCTATTTATTTGAAGACATACATTACAACTATAATACATAACACAAACGCTATACTTTAGCAACATGCTATGTAGTTAACTATACCAAAATAATAATAATTATTATTTATAATAATAATCATCCTTGTTAATAGTATAGCATGTAAAAACATTATTTAAAGTATAAAAGGTTAGTATAATTTGTAATCACTTTAGTTTGTCCTAGCGACCGAGGCCAGATGGGAAGGAAACTATGAAAAACTAGAGGCCGGGGTGAATGTGACAAGCTAGGTTATATGTTTAGATTCTAGTTTTTTAGACCGGTTGAATATTAGTCAAGGAAAAACAAAAATGGTCCTGATTTTTGTTGTACTGTGATGAATTTACTGAATTTCGTTTGCCCAACATGGGTGTCAATGCACGACGGTCATGCGCCTACTGTTTGATACAGAGGTTTGATACATGGGATCAGTGACCTCGCAAGCACTGGTAGTTATTTTTGGCAGTCTATGAAACAACTGAATGTTTTATCTAATAATAGGGAGGACGTGACAGATTAAAAATATGGATTGTACTTATAAGTAATACCCCCTCTTTGCCACAATCTTGTGCGTATCTGTTTTTCCACACTGCTAAGTGAAGGTTTTGGAGGTGATTTTGTATGATTTTGCCCCGTGTTTGCTTCGGTTGGAATCCTTAATCCCTATGCTCATCTCACTCAATGAAACATTATCCCACCTCCACATATCCCGAACTCGCCACTCATGCTCTCCTCGCATCCCTCGGCTCATCGTCAGTACTGTTGAAGGATAGTTTTCACGATCCCACGGCAATCTTACTCCTGCATCAGAAGTAAATTTATTTGCTCGGCAGACGGTGCACGTCAACAGGTTTGAATTCTAGACAATATAGATGATGATTTTTCTAAGTTTATTAATGGAGTGGCTACAAAATCAGTATAAAGGATCTTGTCTACGAAGCTACCCTCCCCAACTTATTTCAAAACCCTGTCTTTAGTTTTCCAGATTGTTTTTTTCCGAAACAAATTTGGAAGGCTCAACTAATTTGTGAGGCGTGCTACCTACGAGAAGTCAGTGGAGAGAGATTCCTGGAGAAGCCCTTCTAAAAGCCAAAAAAAAGTGGGCCTTAGTCATATGCCAATGGTCCAGAAGAAATTAGGGATGGCCAAGCCACAATTATTTACGTTTGATTAAAAAAAAAAGCTACGGAGTACGTTTTATTTCTAAATAGTGAAAACCTGTTTTTTTTCGTAACATATATAGTACTTTTCTAGCTATCTTGCACAGTTTGGCGTGCACTCTAAGAGAAAAGGAAAAACGAAAAAGTAAACGAGGCAGTTAGGTAATAGTACTACTCCAGCGTGAATCGGTCGATTCATGGCTAGGCTAGGTCGTCGGACGTGCGAGCGCGGCCGTGGCTTTGGTCCCACAAAGCGCGGTGGCCTGCTATTTAAGCGGGGCTGTCGGGAAGGAAGGCTCCATCAGGCCATCTCCCAGGAACCGATCCAGCATCCTATAGCTAGCTATCTAGTCAAGTGTCGCCGGCGGCCATGTGGATCTACTGGTTTGCCCTTCGGGTGGTTCGCCGGCAACGAGAGGAACAGGGACGTGGTGTGCGTCCTGCACGACGTGTGCAGAGGCGGCTGCTACGGCAAGTTCTGGACCGCGATGAGGACGTGCGGCCACTCCGACCCCCGTGCCGACGTCGACGCCGAGGCGTGCGTCAAGGCGACGGCGGCTCTGCGCGAGTGCTTCGCCGGCAACCCCGAGTGGTTCAACAATGAGCAGTATCTGCGCCGCCTGGACGAGGGTCTGGACCAGGACACGAAGCCAACGCCGGAGGAGATCGAAGCGGAGGATCGTGGACGTGCGGGGGTGTATAGGTGGTGGACCGGCCGGCATGAGGAGGAGCTAGCTAAGCCAGTTCCTCGGCTCATAAACTACTACAGTACTGTATAATCGTTCGTTTGATCAGGAGGATGTATGTACAAGTAGTGGTGTATGTTGATTTTGTTGTGCCTGCCCGTTGTAAAGGCTGTCCTTTTTTTCTGAGAGATGTAAAGGCTGTCGTTCGTGTGTGTTGACTTTTGCATGCTATAAAAAAGGGTGATTTTACAAAAGAAAAAGCCCCCGCATTTTGATCCTCTCGTCTTGGAAGTCCCCAAACCAAGTCCTACTCGTATATCCAGATTTAAAGTAAATAAATATTTATAAAATATAATCAATCATAAATGTTCCGTTTTATATTACAGAAAAGTTTCAATCCATTTAGATGTATGGTTTGGTATTAGATAGCCTTTTAAACTCAAATATATAAAATATTCTTTACTCACAAACTATACATTCAAATCAAACTGAAACTTTCACTTGATACAAGACGGAATATTTACGATTTATCGAAAAATTTCAAAAAAAAAAATCAACACATTTTATTATTTAGTTTAAAATTCTAATCAATCTCGTACGCCCGATTTTAAATGGATAGCTAATAAAGGGGTAAGTCACCGTGAGACTTGGTCTAATTAAATCACTAAAGCTGAGTACCCGTCAGACTCAGCTTCATTGACTTCACTAAGCTAAGTCTCACCGTCACTTACCCCCTAATCAGCCATACATTTAAGAACGTACGAAAGAGATTGATCAAGATTCTAAACTAAATAATTAAATGTGCTCAGAATTTTTTGATTTTTTTTGAATAAATTGTAAATGATCCCTTTTACATTATGGGAAAGTTTCAACCCATTAGACGTATGGCTTGGGATTAAATAGCGTTTTTTTTAGCTCAAATACATAAATATTTGTTTACTCTAAAATTGTACATGCAACTTAATTAAAATTTCCACATAATATAAAACGGAACATTTATAATTTATCAGATTTTTTTAAACGGAGATTCATACCGGAACTGCGGTAGCGGGGCCTCTGCACGATGTTCCGGAAGGCGACCCACGGCTCCGCCTTGCTGGCCCACCTGCACGCACGAAACCAGCCGCCTGTACGTGTTAGTTAAGGTTAGGGTTCCGGGCGGTGGAGATTAGGGGATGGAGGGCACTTACTCGATGCGGAAGGTGGAGGCACCATTGTGGATGACGATGGGGGTGGAGTCTAGGATGTACGCGAAGTAGGTTTGCCACGACGGGCGGTGGGCCGACACCATCTACCGGGCGGCGGCGGCGAGTGTGGGGACGAGTCGCCAGAGGGTTTGGGGAAACCTCTTCTTTTTGTTCTTCGAAAGCTCGCTCTCTATGCAGGGGTGGGAAGCAGAGAGGTTATTAGCGGAAAACCCCCTCTACGTACTCTTCCATCTTTCAGGAATGTTGTAACAAAAACATTGCGGGGGTTTAATAACACAGGGCACGTTGCCACGTGGACATGTTCTCTTCCTTTTTCCCATTCAAAACGCTACAAAATCAAAGATTTCGAGTTGCAAATCAGAACAACTCACAAAGAAATATGCAATGATAATTTTACCGCTATGTAAAATCTAACTTCGAAACATGTCCAGACTTTTAAGTTGAATGTCTTGATCTCTTCCGAGTCGGCCAAGGATTATTCTGCCATTGAGGTGGATAATTATGCCAATCATGTTTTGTCAGAAAACTCAATGTTGTTATTATCCACTTAGTTAAAAATTAAATTACACATATTTTCGTCACTGAATGCATTTTCTAATGTAACAATCCTTGTTTTCTTTTGTTATCACATAGATGAGTCATGATTGAGATTTTTCTGTAATACAGTACCTGGGATCGTATGGATTCGCCAGCAGCTGTAATTATGTAGCAATTGGTGGACTTTCTTCTAACTAAATGACCCATTGCTAGTCACTGGCGCAACTATCCCAATTAAGTTTCAAAACTTTTGGGTGTGAAGACTCGTCTTTTATAATCATAATATGTATCTAATTTGTTTAGGCCTATATGACGTGAAGCCAGTTAGTCTTAATTTTCTAAAAAAAACGAGAAAACTATTCGCCAGAGACCTATGTGAGTCCGAAAAATAGTCATGACTGGTTTGTACTAAACATTTTTACTTCTTTGTAGTCCATTATGACAGTAATGGGCTAATGCCATGTTAGCTTGTTTCTCCACTTATGTAAACATTACATTACATATATCATCCTAACTAATATATTTGCTCTGTTGTATCTAATAACATGTATGATAATTGAGGATTTTTTTTAATATAATGAATGAACGTAAAGTTTATTGGCTCATTTTGAAGAAAATTATGCGAAAGTTTTGTAAAATTATTATGAAGCTACGCGACTAGAAATCGATCTCTTTGATTGAAGTTATATACTCTATAACATAGAACATATAACGTCAAGGTCACTTTATGAAGCTACGCGACTAGAAATCGATCTCTTTGATTGAAGTTATCTACTCTATAACATAGAACTTATAAAGTCAAGGTCACTTGGCGCTTAGCCCACCCCCTCCCACCCCCGAGGCGGTGGCGCCGCGCCGCCCCCGGAGTGCCCCCTCCTCGCCGCCCTTCAAGCCTCCTCTCGCGCGCCCTCCTCTCTGCCGCCGCCGCCATAGGCCTCGCTGGGCAAAGGCCCGTGTGGCGCGGCGGCGGCGGTGGTCTCCTCGGTCGCCGGATGGGCCGGGGTGGCGGCGATCTGCCCTTCCTCTCCAGCGAAGGCGGCGCGGATGGCGGCGATCTGGACAAGCGACGGCCGGCGGCGGCGCTAGTAGACAGGGGCAGAGCGGGTGACGGGATGGATCTCGGCCCGCTGGGTCTAGATCGGACCTCGATCTCGCGCACCTCCGCTGCTACGTCGAAGACGGTGTGGAGGCTATCCGGGGCCATTTTCGCATCGTCGAGGACGCCTCGAGCAGCTGCTCCGGGCATGGTGGTGGTGGTCTTGTCCTTCGCCGGACGTGGCCGGCCGGGTTCGCGGCTAGATCGGTGGATTCGTTCCCTCATCCAGTCCGACTGGAGTTGACCGGCGGCGTGGGGGCCGTTGGTCTTGCGAATAAAGGCGGTGGTCCTTGGTTCCGAATCACGTCAAGATGAAGATCTGCTTGACGCCGGTATCTTGATCTGGCAAGAGTGTCGAGTTTCGGAAGGCTCCGCCGGTGATCTTTCATGGGCTAATGCCTAGAGATTGCTGGATCGGAGGGATTCAATCGCGCCGGAGGGAGCGGCGTGAAGCTCTGCTTCTGTGCCATCATGGGCAAATCCATGGTGTAGTCAGAGGCGGGGAATGTCATGAAAGCTGAGATTAAAGGACTAGCAAATGGTGATTGGAGGCTTTGCGGCGATGAGGAGCTTGCTTGGAGTTGCAGGAGGCGGAGCAGCGGTATGTTAGTGGGGGCAACATCACAGGTGAAGTTCAAAGTCCTAACTTTCAGGATGAAAACCCAAGGTCTGGCCTTAATTGGTTGTGCCTGGCAATGGTCTTGCTGAAGACATTGTTTTGAGAGCGGGGACTATCTTCAGGGTGAAAACCCAAGGTCTGGCCTTAATTGGTTGTGCCTGACACTGTTCTTCTTGAAGGCGCTGCTTTTGAAGAATTGGACATCAGGTGGTGTCTTGGTGGTGGTTGTGCGGCTGCTGCAAGGACTGTAACTCTGTAGCGGGATTTTTCTTTTTATTTCTTCTTCTTATTGTCTTTCGGCTGTGTGCATCCGTAATAGTTTTGGTTATTGCGTTGTTGCAGAGGCTAGGTGTAATTTGTATCTCCGCGATATTAATATACATATTCTTTATCTAAAAAAAATAGAACTTATAAAGTGCAACTAAACTTATGAATTAGATCTTGTCTAAATCGAATAAAATTATATAAAATGACAAAATCACATTTACCAACAAGTTAATTGGTGACACAGAGATGTGTTATATTGTGTTTCTTCATGTTTCTATCAATTAGCACATTTAAAAATCTTTAGAACTCATATTTAAATACCTTTAGAACGGTTTTACAAGGTACGACTTTAAGAAATATCTAGTAGAGTTTTGGAGATTACAAATGTTTAGCTTATCTGTAACCAACAGGAAATTGAATTGTAGACTCTCTGAGGTGTCTGCAAGTGGTTGTTCTCGAATCACTTTGTTGGGCCCAAAATTACTATACTGTACACGTCACTAATTGTACTCCGTTTCATTCCTTTCACTGCTAACCTTCTATGTATTTCTCTATCTCTACTATATAATATGTCTTCAGGTGATGGTCCGTTTTTTACTTTCCGATTTTACCCCTGTGTTGCTAGGTTAATTACCGAGTATGCCACCGCCAAGTCAACATAACAGTGCGCACGGTCGCGATTCCTACTGCTGCCGTGGTCCAGGAGGATGTATCGCCGGTGGCGGCCGCCAGGTAGATGTCGACGGCCAAGATCTCGGCGACTCGGAGCAGACAGCAAGACCGCGGCGATTCTGCGCCCAGCGTCGGCGTCGCGGCATGCTCGCTGGTGGAGAAGCTCCGGCCGCCGGACGCCGTGAGCCCGTGTTTAGCCCCGGATCCCATCCCTACTCTCTCACCTTTATGCGGCAGCGCACGACAGAGGCCAAGAGGACCAACGCCCTCGCTGCGGACCTCCCCGCGTCGGGCTTCCGTTTCCAATAGCTCCGCCTCGCCGTCCTCATCCTCATCCTTGAAGGAACCGAGCTGGGACGCAGGGAATCGAGCGAATCGTCTTCATCTTCTTCACCTCCGGCCGAACTCCGTTGCCGTCGTCCTGGTGCCTCACCGATCCTCCTGTGACCCCGATGAGATCCCGCATGTGGCGGAACTCCTCTTTCCTCGGCCGTCTATTTCGTCGCCTCGCCGTGCCGTCCTCCGCTGCAGCCGACCTTTCAGGTGACAACCGAACCGCGAGCCCATCAACCACATATGCGGAAACTCTACCTCGCCGTGCGCACGGCCGGCGAGACGTACGCCACGCGGGCGTTGCCTGAGCTGAACAAGAGGCGGAGATAGGGGAGCTGCAACAGCGATTCATTAGGCGCGAGGGATGAGTGGGACACGGTGGAGCTCCTGGCTGGGTTCTTGGGGTGGTCGCCGGAAGCAGAACGCCGCCAGCAGCCTCGAGCAGACTCGAGCGGCAGCAAGCGGGGCAGCCAAATAGCCCAGACAGTCGAGCATCATCGTTATCCAACAGTCAGTCTTCACCAGACTCCATCCCTTGTTATGCACTTGAGGTTGCCGACCATGCGCTCACCGCAGCGGGCGTTCGCCGGCCATGTGCGCCTATACTAATCGCATAGCAAGCCTGAAATCCTCCTCGTTATCCCGTTCAAGGTTGGCTTAATTGATGCCTTTATGTTTTGAATTGACAGGCGCCTCTTCTTCTCAATTTGAGTTGTTTGTGTTAAAGCCTGTTAGAACCGAGGATGAGGATTTACTTCAATGGGCAAGTGAGAATTTGAGGCCCTTCGTGTTCCCCTGCCGATGTAATCTACACATGAACAAAAAAAACTGAATGCAACACATGCCGAACGAAGAATTGTTGATTTTTGTTTGGTCTGCGTTTCTCTTTAGATCGGTGTCTTGGAATGAATAACAATGAATTAAATCAGACTATGCCAGAATTTTTCAGTCTTTATTCGCATTTAGTCATGTATCTTGGGATGGTTTGGCTTGACCAGATTAGGCTGGCTCAAACCGTTGGACAAAACGGGGGAGAGGGTTAAAAGAAACTATTCTTTCTATTCTCTGTTTTCAAAGTTAAAGAACTAATTCGTTGGAGATTCAAACCTCAGACATATTTAATCCATGAGTGTGTATATATTTTCATGTTTGGCATACATTTCTAAATTGGAACCGGCTTGGACCATTTAATCCATGAGTGTGCATATATTTTTTACCCGTGGCAACGCACGGGCACTTTGCTAGTCTCTTCTCTGCTATATAATATGCTTAACCGACCGTGGTACGTGGTACATACCTGGCATCCAGTGATCGGTAAAAAAAACGGAACCAGCGATCGGTAAAAAACCAGAGGTACGTGGTGTCAGATCTCGATCCCGATCGATAAAAAAACTTCCCGATCCACGCACGCTCCAGGCCCATAAGTTCAGGGGTCTCCTACCTTACCTGGGCCAGTCAATCGTATGTCAATCGGACTACAACTCTGAGACAATCGTCGTAGAACTCTGAAACGAACTCTGTTTCGACACAGGGAGAGGCGTATAAAACTGCACCGAAACCCCAGCAAGATCTATCGAGCGCGGCCGCGGCGTGCAGTCCGGTCTCCATCCTGGCGAGTCGGCGACGAGGGCATCGGTGTTGCCGGCATAGCCGAGCCCGGCGAGCAGCCCGGCCTCCATCCTCGCGAGTTGGCAAATATTGCCCTGCATTTTTGCAGCTAGCACAAACATTCAGTTAACAAAAATTCAGAGAGCAACACCCAGCAGCAGCGGACGCACGAGAGAGCTAGGGAGCAGCACACAGCAGCAGTGAGGGGAGCGAGAGAGCAGCACGCAGCAGCAGGCGCTTCTCTCCTCCGCCAAATCCATGCCGGGGAGAAAGAGGAGACGAACTTGACTGACGCGAGGAAGAACGGACCTGCACAGCCGCGTGGGCATAGAGGACGGGGGTCGTCCGCGAGCAGCAGAGGAAGGGAGCGGCGACGCCGTGACGGCCACGGGCACCGGCCCTGGGGCGCCACGGCTTCGCACAAGCTCCTTCGGCGGCATGGCGCACAGGCTACCGATGGATGCGGCCGCGACCATCAACATCCGCTGCCCATGGATGTGCTCGCCTCGCTCCGGCTGCTCCATGGATAGCGCACAGGCTCCCCATGGATGTGCTCGATGCAGGTCGGCCGTTGGCCATGGTCGACCGCTCCGCCGGCAGGGCCGCGACCTCCCCAATCTCCTCCTACCGCCTGGGGCGCCGTCGTGGCCTCCCGCCGCGCGCCCCTGCTCTCCCCGCCGCCACTCCCGTGCTCGATGCGCTCCTTCGACGGCCGATGGTGCGGATAAGAGGAACTGGTCGATCGTGTGAGCGAGGGACTGAGTGGATGCTACGTGTGTGTCAGTGAGTTTTTCTTCATTGCTGACCCATGTGCTGTTGCTAGGATACGTGTCCCAATCTATCAGACTTGGTACCACTACAAACAACTGTATGTGAACCCTTATCCATCCTAAGATGTACTCCCTCGGTTCCATAATACTCCCTCCGTTCCAATTTAAATGACTTCTATTTGTCAACATGTGGATGTACCTAGACATGTTACAAGTATAGATACATCAACATTTTGACAAAGTGAAGTCATTTAATTTGGAACGGAGGGAGTATAAGATGTTGTAGATGTTACACATATTGTCTAGATTCATATAAAAAAAGAGTGGACATGTACAGTAAAACATGTCTATATACATATGTGTACATGTGAATGTGGCAAAAGGCTAAAACATCTTATATTGTGGAACAGAGGGAGTAAACTTCATTAGCTAAGTGAACAAGTGAGTCCCAGGCAAGCGGCTGATTACAAATACGTGTAGATGTAAACTAAACCGTGGCAATATACGAACCACCTTATTTGCGTGCCTGACAGTTGTGCGCCCTTATCTCACTTGTTGTGTTGTTAACCATGTCGTCGTCTCGCCTACCCAGCTGCGTCGTCACGCCGGGACATCATTCGACAACCACTCCAAGTCAGATGGGTACCTAGCAAACTGCTTTCGGGACGACGACCACCACGAGTTCCAATGTCGATGGAAATCCTCAAACACGTCTATCGGTCCGTTTCTACATCAACAAATAATAACTAGGGAATGATCTTATTTTAGTCGTGAACTTTCGTAAACAGCAAAATGTGGTATTAGTGAACATGTCTATTTGATATGTACCCGTTGCAACGCACGGGCATTTCACTAGTATTATTAATATGATTATGGAACATGTATGAGATGGAGAAAAGTACAAAAACACATATCAGGTTGGCATGGTATCCTACTAAACAAAACGAAGGAATCTGAATATCACATATTCTCAAGTTCCTGCTCCCTGGAGTGGGCGATTGATGCGGCTCAGCGACGCCTCAAGGCTAGGAGTTCTTCTGCACCAAGGGAGGTCGATTTGGTTGGCGGTGTTCTTCGTCGTCTCCGGCGATGCAGAGTTTCGTCGATCGTCGATCAAGAGGTTGAAGATGGCGAGAGCGAGTTCTGTTGTCCTCTGTTTTCTCTGCTTCTGCGTATGTGTGCTTGTTTGTGTGCTGTAATCGAATCCGTATGAATACAAGTATGTATATTACAAAAAAAAACATAGTCACATATGGATCCTCCGGAATCCGGATATAGTGGGATTAGGATGAACATGCTGCCGTAGGATCGTCAAATGGTAGGATTTTCTTGGCTCCTACGGCAATCATCGCTGGATGGCGTGTACAACTCGACTTGGTTGGCGCAGGCATAAATTAATGGCTGTCTACAACTCGACTTGTCTATTTTTCTGAGCCAAGTAAAACCCTAGTCTCCTTCAAATCGTTCATCCATGGACCCTTCCACGGCTTCCGGCGCCTCCAGCGCAGCCGAGGTCGCCGCCGCATCAGTGGACCCTTCCCAGCTGGCTCCCGACGCCTCCTCTTCCGGCGCAGCTGCGGACCTCGCGGGGATGACCCTGGACGAGCGGTTCGACCTGCGGATGAGCATCGGCGAGGAGTGCATTCAGACCGACGAGCTCAGGGAGCTGCTGCAGGACAAGAACAAGCCCGTGTCAGTCTGAAGCCTGCTAGCCTGATTTTCGGATCAGTCTGAAGCATCTGTCCAACCAAATCTTTACCATTATTAGAAACATGGGGCCAAGGTTCTCTCTTAAAACCTATATTTCCATGAAGTATAGCTTCTGCAATTCCTTGTCCAGTCTCTGCAATAGAGCTACGTAAGACCATATTCTTTGCAATAGAGCTACGTAAAACCATTTGCACTAGACCAAAGCTAAATTAGAAAAAGATTTGCATAGAGAAAAGGCAAAGTACTAACCCAAAATGGAGGCTGCATAACAATACATGTTAGATAACACCAGCGCTCCATATGTCTATTTCAGGTTCATAGTTCCTCTTGAGCACTTGAGGAACCATTTAGTAGGGACTCTCCACAATTTCAGAAAACTTTTCACCTAAACATCACATAGTGGCATCATAGTATGTACGATACATAATGTTTAAGTATATAGCATACATACATTTCACAGGGAACAACTGGGGCATGTGACAAAAAGCAAAGCAAATCATCAAACCATCAATCTTCCAAATGATCTGAATAATACACTGAACCAAAATAATAAAGTGATATTTGCGATACATACTTCCTTTTCGTTTAAGAAGTTAAATGTATGAAGGTACTACAAGATACAAGTCCACACTTTAGACTCAATCTTCATGATATTTTTCATATTTAAATAAGGGCATTGGTACTGCAAATACATATAATTCCACTATGACACCACTAAATATTGCGGGAGTATTGACTACTAATCACTAAATATTGCATGAGTATGAACAAGTTTTGGTGCAAGCTGCAGGCAGTTTCAGTTTAAGTTCACAGGAGTATTTAAGTTTATTTAAGCAAACTGAATTTTACTCCGCAGTGTTACTGCAATTTCACTTAAGTTTCAGCACTGCAAGTGTCTACTATATTTCAGTTAAATTTCAGTTAGGTGTTTGCAATCAGAACATACAACTACAGGTTTTGAGCTCAATGTGTGATCATTTAACTGAATAATTTGAGCACGAGCTGAGTCATTTTATTCATTATCTGTATTGTTTACTGTATATACGAACAATTGAGCACAAGCTGAGTCATGTTGGCAGTGTTGGGACTTGGGGGAGAGGGACCTGAACTGGAATGCCTTAATGTGGACGGAGCAGTGCAGCGGGGAAGAAGGTGCTTCTCTGATTTGTCCACTCATTCGGCCTCTGTGGGAGGACTTGATCCTCCAAGTGCAGGTGCGCTGCAGCAAAAGCAACCAACGGAAGGATCCTTCATCCTAGAAGTGCAGCAGCGGCAGCTGGAGCTGCGGTTGGTACGACCAGTAGCATGTTGAGCGGAGGGCGGAGGTGACTGCAGTGAGCAGAAGGAGGTGCTGCTAGACGGAAGGACGGACGCGGCCTACTTGGGCTGCAGCTCAAGAAAGAGGAAGAGTTGATTTGTGTGGCCAGGTGAGATTTGAGGCAAGAGGATTTGGATTTGGGATTGGGTGAGCGCGTACCTTGAGTTGAGCTGGGATTCGTGTCTACCCTCTCCTTCTTCTCCTGTAGTCCTGCGTACTTGGAGCAGCAAGCAGCACAAGGGGAAGCGAACAGGGAGGGCAGTACCGAGAGGCCGCCGCTTGGAGAAGAGCTCGCGCTCGCTGCCGTCGTCCAGCCGCGGTGACTGGGGAGATGGAGAGGGCACGGGGATTGGGGGAGAAGGGCGAATCGATGAGGAGATGGGCGGAGCGCCCCGGTGACGCTGAATCCGCTGCTCCGCCGCTCCAGATCGGCTGCTCTGACCATCTAGATGCACATCTCTTCATAAAGTAAATCCAGCGCCGGCACACAGAGATTCTGCACCGACACACGGGGAGGGCCGAGGGCTGCGACGGGGAGTCGGGGGTGACGGCGAACGAGAGCGAGTGGGAGTGACACGATAGGGAGAGCTACACAAGCGAAAGGAGACGAGGGGCAATACGGAAAACTCTCAAATTTTTGTAACGTGGAAAACTTTGTACATGAAACCTTTACAGAAATTCACTTTGTACAAAAAGAAATTTCTACGAAAATTGAAAAAGGAAAAAATCTCGTGACCATTTGAATTATAGGTGAACCAGTTATTTCAACTATGAAAAATTGCCCGTGTATATTAAAAAAAATGCTCACGCAAAAATGTTCACGGATCCAAAAAAAATGTTCACCGATTCAAAAAATTCACGTGTTTCAAAAAAAAATCAGAGTGTTTTAAATAATGTTCACAGATAAAACAAATGTTCACATTTTTGAACAAATTGTTTAGCATGTTCAAAACATATGCACAGATAAAAAAATCATGTTCACTGAGTTCAAAAAAATATTCAACGATAATTTTTTCAGGGGATAAAACTCACATGTTTTATCAAATATTCGCAATGTTCAAAAGAATGTTCATTGCATTCAAAAATAGATTCACGTGATTTCTTACACGTTCAAAAAATGTTCACCAGTTTAAAAGTTGTGTTCATGGATTCAAAAATTATACGCATGCATTCGGAAAAATGAAAAATATAGAAACAAAAAAAGTGAAATGTTCTATTAAATTGTTCCCGATTCCCACAAAAAATGTTCACAAGGTTTTAAAAGGTGTTAAGGAAATTTAAAATGTTCACATATTTCGTGTTAAAAACACTGATTCGAAAAATATTCACATGTTCAATAAAGTTTTTGTGAGTTCAAAAAAATGTTCACGGGATTTATAAAAATTGGTCACCAAGTTTGGAAAAATGCTCGTGGATAAAAATATGTTTGTGGGTTCTAAAAATATACACGGTTTCGAGAAAATTGTATACACATTCAAAAAACAAATGGTCAAGAGTTAGAAAAGATAATCATGTATTACCACAAAATAAAATAAAAGATAAGATAAATACAAAACAAAGCAAAAAAGAGACTAAAAAAGAAACAGAAAAGACGAAAAGGAAAAGAAAAAGGAAGAAAGAAGGGTTCGAGGCCGCGACCGTCACGGGCTGCACGGGGGCGAACGTGCTACTGCTCACATGAAGCGAAAATTGTGGCTGAGTCCAACACTCCATCTGGGTGCCTCTATATCTCGCTTACAGGTCTGAGCCCAATACGTGTAGCCCAGTATGCGTCGGCTAAAAAAAGCAACATTCAACGACGATCACCCTACGCACGCTCGCACATGTTTGATTTTTCTTCTACTTATTTTATATTTTTTTATTTCATTATATGAATGAGTTTTTAACACATAAAACCTTACTAATAAAATTAAAGGTAAGCTAAAAACATTATATGGTCTACTCGAAAGCTTTCATCGTAGAACAAATTCGAGAAGGCTTTATACGGGTAGACCTAAACAGAGAAGTCTTGATAGATATAAGAAAGTTAAGGTTGAGAGTTTAACCTGAAAAAGTGAGAGAAAAAATAAAAATGTGAGCCAATAAATAATGAACCAAAATTAATGAACCAAATTGGGGTGAACCATAATAATGATGAACCAAAAAATTAAGGTAAACCAAAGTTAGAAAGAACAAAAATTTGGCCGAACTAATTGAGTGCACCGTAATAATAGTGAATCAAAAATGGAATTAACAATGTGAAAATAAACTAAAATTCGGGTGAACTGAAAAGGCTGGTGAACCAAAAAATATATTGAACAGAAAATGAACTGAAATCCAGACGAACCAAAAATACCGTTGAACCGAAAATAATAGTTAACTGAAAATGCCGGTAAACCACTTTATTTGGCCAAATTAGTTTGAAAGTTTCTTTGTTGGACATTAAACCATTACAACCATAACCGGACCAGACCCAATTACACTCTGCATCGACAACATTTAGACAAAAGCAAATTACACAAAAGGAGAGACTAAAAGCATAGATTCTTAAATGTCTAACAAAAACACAATACCAAATGTAAATCCACGGGCGCGGCGTGCCGCCGCGCCAAGGCCTACTAGTTACTATAATGTACTCCCTCCGTCCGGAAATAAGTGTCTTAGATTTACAAATCTAAGACACTTATTTTAGGACGGAGGGAGTACATGTCAATGCTAATTGTACTCCGTTCCATTCCTTTCACCGCTAACATACCATATATTTATTATTGATAATATGATTATGGAACATGTATGAGATGGAGAAAAGCACAAAAACACATATCAGGTTGGCATGTTGTCATACTAAACAAAACAAAGGCATCTGGATCTCACATAGTCAGCATAGTCCATAACAGGGTTGAGATTCTGGAATGGAAAACGCTTGTTTTAGGGGGACCTGATGCGCCTTTCCTCAGGTCTCCTCGCGCGCCGTCCGATCGCGAGCCATTGGACGTCTCTCCTTCTTCGCTGCTCCGCGCGCGGAGCTTTCCTTCCTTCTTTCCCCCGGCGCACGTCACTTTCCTTTTCTATTCCCTGCGCGTCACATGGTGGCCCCCACAACTGTTTCACATGTATATTGGGCAGGACCCCTGACGGAGCCCAGCATGCATGCACTGCATCAACTAGCTAGCATTATCGTATCTTTTTTACTAAATGGCCTTAATCGGACAATTAGGCAAATCTGGCCCTTCTCAAAACTTTCGCGCGGATATGGCCCTCGGCCTCATACGCCTCCCGACGTGGCGTCCCGGACCCTCCGAAACGCCCCGTCAGACGACGTCTCTGCATTGTCAACGCCGCTACGAAACGCCATAGCGTGTGGCGGTTTCTTCAACACTTAGCCGTTTTCTCGAAAACTAGGGACAAGCACGCCAACACCGCTGAATGGGGCGTTTCGGCGGCCAAGATGTACAGACCTTCCGATTTTTTGGGAATCCTCTAAGTATCATTTAATGAAACCAGTGAAATGGACGGATGTAATAATCAGAGGGTCTGACAAATTTGTAAGGGCCTCAACACGGCAACGCCGCATCATGAAGCGTTTGTGCCTGTGGATGAAACGTCCCTTGGGTTGTCATTTGGTCTATGAATTGTCCTTCTGTATGGCGTTTCGGCCTCATCTTGCAAACGTCATTTGAAATGGCGTTGATACGTAGAGTCCAGAAGCCCGTCAATATGGCGTCGCTCTCAAAGTGTGGTGCTAAATAGCGTGGCGTCTGCATGTTCTAAACTTACCTTCGAACTGGCGTTTGGTGTGTGCGTTTTGGTACGTCAGTCTATTTGTCGTTGCAGTTGAACCGTTATAGCCAAATCTTATGGCGTTTCTTCTATCCATGAGGAGAAATTCACCATCTGAAGGTTCCTCAGCTGGGCTTGTATCAGTTTTGCAATGGAGGCTCATTCAGCTCTCGGTGTCGTCGATGTAGTGTCCGAAATCATCCAGAGGATAGGTTGTAGTAAATCCGTTCACCGGAGCACTGCAGTAAACAGGACATTCTTGTCAGCAGCTAGAGCCGACGATTTCTCCAAGGCATACATCGGAAGGAACTGTCTAGCATTCATTGGTTTCGTTGTTGAATTTGTCAAGAACAGCGGCGCTGTCCAGTTTAGGCTGATTTCTAACGGGGAGGTTGCCGCGGCCGACGATACAGTGGCTGCTCTCACTGCTTTCATCGATCCATCCAATTTTTCAGAAGATTATGTCATTGGATGTAGTGGTGGCTTCGTCCTTTCCCTCTGCGTCGGATCCACAGAAATGGAAGACGGGTACTACACCTGGCGCCCGGGTTATCCTACGAAGATATTTGTGAGTCCTCGAATCCCCAAAATCCCACATTCTCATGTTAACCATTTATGCTCCGTTCGGATGTTCGCATTGGGAGCTCCATATTGATATTGGGTTGAATATCAATATCATGGGATATTGATATTGAGTATGAATGTCAATATTTTCTGTTTGGATGTGTTAGATATTCAGAGCTAGACAAGATATTGAGTTTGTATATCAAATGTTGTTTGGATGGTATAAAAGCGATTTTTCAAGACATTGATCATTGTACTGTTGTATTAATGCCAAAATGTCCAACAACAACATTATAACTATCATCCAACATTTTTCCATATTGAATTGTCCATCTAAAATAAACAACACCACAATTCAATATTTATCAAGTCCAAATTGTCTAATAGGTTCAGAAATCGGCTACCCAAAATAGAGAACCACACTTCAGCTAGCACAACTCCGTATACAGAAGCAAACCAACTAGTACAAATCAGCTAGCTTGTGAAGTTCGGTATACAAATCAACTAGCAGATCGAGCAAGCTCTAGTACAGAAGCGAAACAACTAGCCAAAATCAACTAGCACAAATCGATCGATGCCCTTTTCCAGAGCAGCCCGTATCGTAGCAGCTAGCTCAGTTCCCATCGTCTCCTTCCTCCATCCGCCACGCTGCTCTAATCCCCCGGAAACGAGCCGGCGCTCCCATTCTAGCTCGCGCCGGCGCTCCTCCAATGGATCCGTACGTGCAGCAGTGAAGAAAAAGAAGATGGGAAGGGAGGGAAACATGGCGGAAGAACGAGACGATGCCGTGAGGGAGGAGCAGAGGCGAATGGAGATGAAGGAGATGAAGAAGATCCATACCGCGTAGCTGCCGCGCCGGAATCCATCCCTGCACCGGCCGCCGGAGCTCCCGAATCCATCCCTGCACAAAAAAACCACGGGAGGATGAGATGGAGGCGGGGCTAGGCGGGCTAGGCGCCGGGAAGGAGAGGCAGGCGAGGGAGGCGGGCGCCGGGAAGGACGGGCGGGCGAGGGATGCGGGCGCCGGGAAGGAGAGGCGGGCGAGGTAGCTTTACCGATGCGCCGCCGCCGCTCTGGTTCGCACGGGAGGAGGAGACGAGGGCTTCGCGGGACGAGGAGACGAGGGCTTCACGAATATCTACCCAATGTCGAGCCCAACAGCTCGACATTCGCTCGGTCCTTTTTTCCACTGCCGGTGCCCTCCTCAATATCGTACGCGAATATACGGGCGGAATATCGAGTACATCTAAACAGCTCCAATTCGGATATTCGGGACGGAAAGGTAGCGAATATCCAATATCTAGCCCGAATATCAACATCCGAACGGGGCATTAGGCCAGTTCGGAGTCATCCTTGAGGCAGGGTCATCCGGAATTGCATTCTACGTTCAGGAAGCTGACGAAGAATCGTTTAGAATCTCGTACCATGGTGTCAACTTCCACTCCTCCGGCAACATATTTGTCCACGTCTGCATTTTTAGAAATGGAGTATATCCGTGGACGCTCGCTTTGTGTACATTACTCTTGGATTCCACTGTTCTCTATTCGTTGCTGACATGTTAAAAGGGACAGTACATGAAGTGCGTAACGGTGATCTCCATTTAGGTACAAAACTAGGACGTGCCTTCCCAATCTCGGAGCCATGGCCACCGAAATTCTGACCCACTTCTCATGCCGCTTGTGTTTGTAATTCCTCATTTGCCACTTGCTTTCTGTTCAATAACTTGTATCTACATTATTCGTTGTCGCACTACTTTCTCTGTCCTATCGTTGGATGATGTATGAACTGATACAAATCCGCGTATTAAAAGTGTTTTTCCATATATGTTATCCGAACTTCTTGACCCTTCCTGTCAACTCACACAATGACGATGCCAAATGTGCTTTGTTTTCACTACACCTTAATGTCCCTTAATCGGTCATTAATATAAATATGGCCTGGCCCTCGGCCCCAAACGTCATGTCAATTGGCGTTCCGAAAATATCAGAGCCTCCGGAAATCTCAGAAACGCCACTCTTTCGTTTCAATAGGACGGTTGCTTTAACCAATGCAGGAATACTGACCGTTGACGCCGTGGAGGTATATATATTGAAACAAATCCAACCTCTTCGTTTCATTTTATCTTCCAATGGCGGGTGTGTGGTCAGATCTCCCTGCCGATCTCATCAACAAAATAGGCGAGTACTTCCTCCGGTCTAACGACCTGGACTACTATTCATCTCTCCGCGCCGTCTGCTTGAACTGGAGAGTCGCCACGGAGCCTCCCAATTTCTTCCTCAACAACTGGATAATGCTTGAGAAATCGAGCGACCAGAAAGTCTCATTCCTCAATCTCCTCACTGGACGTGTCTGCGAGAAATGCATCCCCAACGATCTGTTACGGTTCGTAATTTTCTGTGCCTGTTATCCGCTATACAGCTTTATATGTTTTTATGCATCCGCTATACAACTGGATAATGCTTGTAATTTTTTTTTGCAGTAAGTATTACTTTGTGGGCGCTACTACAGGCGGCCTCGTCGTGCTAGGAAATAGGGTTTCGCCCTACAAGATGCGGTTGCTTAACCCCTTCACCGGTTCAATTCTCCGTTTTGCAGTGCAGATACCATCGGAGAGGTTGTCATCCGTTGCCGTGGTTGATGTCCCTTGCATCGTATTTATTTCCAACCTTCAGAACAGTTCGGTCAGGTGGGCTGACCAGAACACCGAGGAAGGACAGTCCGCAACAGGATTTGGGGAAGGAGAGTTCTCCTCCATAGAATGGTTTGGACAAGTAAGCAGCATGACAGCATACGATGGCGAAGTTTTCGTAGTGGACAACCACGGGGCCATCATATCAACGGTACATAAGATTGGTACGTCGGCTATTCCAGTAGCTCGGACTGCTCGGACAGTAAAAATGGCCAGAACCATTGACGGCCCAAAGTTCCCTGGGATGAGCTATAACAATAGATTTTATCTGGTGCAAAACGATGTCAACCTTCTTCTTGTTATCAGTGGTCATCTCGAAGCTGGCAACCCTGTGGTGTACCGAGTGAACACGGACAAACTAGTCATCGAGCCTGTCAGCGGCATAGGCAGCCGCGCCCTCTTCGTCGGCATGAACCGCTCTGTCGCAGTTGACAGTAGGAAATGCCCAACCGTGCAACCGGGGTGTATCTACTACGCCGATCTGTCGGAGGTCAGATCATACGATTTTCATCTCCTCACATGGCATCCTCAACCAAAATATGTTTTCGGCTATGGCATTGGTTCCCTTGATGTACAAGACAGGCCTTTCCGTCTTGATCAGGTACTTGCGGAGTACTGCAGAAATATTGAGGACTCTAAGTTTCAGATGGCTCCGGTCATCGATCACAATGTAGTAGACTTGTCTCCCTAATGTTTTATTGTACTACAACTATGTACAAGCGATTATAAATATGTAATGGTATCAACAAGGTGCCTCAGTAGAGTACCCAGATGTGCAAGCTATGACCATTTTAGTGCATCTGCATCGTACTAACGTAAATTTGTTTATAATTTGATACACATTGCGTTGGACCTGCTTTTGCGAGCTCACAGTTCTATTTGTCAGTTCGTAATACTACACACAACATGCCGAGAAACTCTGATTTTCTCCATGCTCCTCTTCAAGAACAGAGCATGTCGTCTTAACTGCAATATCGCCGATGCAACCTTTCGTTCCTCGTTCGTGGGTTCAAACTCCTCATGACTATCAAATCGATCGAACACTTCATGCGAATAAGATGTAACCGAACCTCTGAATCGACGCTTGTAAACTTTCACTGGTTCGTCCAATATAGCGTTAGCAATGTCATCCCCTGACCTTGATTCCTCAATGTATGTTTTATCTTTTCTGAGCTTCTCTGTAGTCATTGTTACCTCTATCGGACGCACAGAAGGGTTCATCGAATCCTTAGTTGCCGATATTTTCCCCAGCGAGCGCCGCGATCTCTTACCCCACTCCTGATGGCTTCGCACGTTGCTTTGATCCTGAACGCTTCCGAATAGATCTGCACATGCGTTCGTCTCGCGTGGTTGCACGTCCTTCAGGATTTCATTAGCCGCTTTGGTCATCCGCCTCTCCATCAGCTATGACCTGCAGGTACAGAGGCCACAGGGTGTATTTCATCAGAGCTGGTTTTTCATTGAAGCTATTGGACCTGTATACTGAGCATGTTTGTAATCCGGTGGCACGGTTGTTCAATAAGATCATGTTCACCGATTTTAGCTGCTCCGAAGCTATATCTAACTCGAAATAGGACATTAGATTACCTGCGACTGGATGAAGAGGAAGCGGCGGCGGCGGCGGCGGCGAAGGGAAGCACAGTGGATATCTATGAAATTTCTGAACATGTTCTGGAAAGTCCGAAGATATATCTCTGGCAGATAACCGTCGGCTCCATTAAAGTCAGATCCTCCGGAGAGGCCGTGGCTCGATGCTTACGGCGTAACTACCGACGTCAACTTAATGGCGTGAGACGCATCCATCCCCCACCTTGAGTAAATACCCACGCCCACGCTCCCTGAAACGGCGTGATACTCATCCATTTTCCCCACGCCCCCTCATCAGTCTCTCTTCGAAGGTCGTATAGAGCGAAAGATCTATGGATCCGTCATCTCCGCCGGCGCGGCCGCTACCGCCGCCGCATCCGCCGCGGCATCCGCCCAGCGAGTACGCGTCTCCTTCTGTCCTTAGTTATCCGGCTGACATTTCTCCTGGCCGTCTTCCTTCCTTAAACCGGCCATCCCCGATTTGTCTCCGCCGGCGCGGCTGCTACCGCCGCCGCATCCGCCGCGGCATCCGCCCAGCGAGTACGCGTCTCCTTCTGTCCTTAGTTATCCGGCTGACATTTCTCCTGGCCGTCTTCCTTCCTTAAACCGGCCATCCCCGATTTGTCACCGCCGGCCCCTTCATACGGGTTCATCCCCAGCCTGTCCTTCAAACTTGCCTCCACGTTTCCCTTCAGAAGCAGCCCCAGGATTTCCTTCAATGCCAGCTATATCGGCGGCCCTGACTGCTCGGCCTGTTTTCACTTGGTCCTCCACATCGGCTGCTCAGTTGGTTCAACCGTCCAATGCAGATGGAATGAACACACTAGTTTCATCTTATTTGTCCGCCCTTTGCGTGATACGTTATTGTAGTTTATGTTTATGTTGAGTAGGCAAAATGTCATATTGGTTTACTGAAAGATACTTCTGGATCGATCATATGCAACATTTGTTTTTTGGCAGTGAAACAGGAACGTACTGTTGTTCTCCATTGGTATATCACGTTTTTTTTAATTACAGTTATGCGAGCTTTTTTATTTTCATTCAATTACAGCTCCATTCTGGCGGCCCTAGCATTGGCGATGGATCTGCCATCAAGAGGCCCCGGGTCAACACCAGCGGCTTTGGTCACTTTGTTCAGGAACTCCCTCCGCCATCCTTCGATTTCGTAAAGGTCATCAGAACAGAAGAGCTGCGAACTCTTTCCATCCCTGCTCCCGTCATTCCCCACGTCTTTAAAAAACCGGGTGAGATGATGCTGAGGACCAGGACAGGATGCAGCTGGAAAGTTGAACTGAATGAACTAAATCAGCTTGCTCATGGTTGGCCATGGTTCGTCGTTAGTCACAACATTGAGGTCGGGTATCTCCTGATGTTCAATTTCGTAGAGTCTGGGTTGTTCGATGTGACCATATTCAATAGAAGCTATGTCGAAGTGGTAAAGAAGTGCGAGCGTCACGACCCAGTCCCGGAGTGGTTTAAGTAGTCAACTATGTTCTCGGCTCTACCTTGCTAGCCGACCTGAACGTGTTATCATGCTATTGTTTACTATATCGGCTTTCAGTATGTATGGATCCATTTCTATATGTAAGAACATATGTAAGTGTTCGCAAGAAGGTCTATCGAACTGTTACTACTATATCCAAGTGTTCAGTGAAACATCCAACTATTACTATAGTTTGTACAAACGCGATTAGACTGACAACAGGTTCCAACTATACGCTGGCAGCGGAAGCGACGCGACCTGAAGTCGAAGCGGCCACCCGCGGCGGCGCCCTGCACACGCGTCGTCGACGTCAATGCGTGGCCAGGCTAACCCGGTGGCCGCGTTGAAAGCAGGCAACCCAACCCCGCTCCTCCGGCCGCCTTTAAAACCTGACGTGTCGCAGACCTCCTCTTCCCACACCACCACTTCTCCCTCTCCCAAGTCTCGCCAGCATGGCGGGCAGCCGGGAGACGCCGGAGGAACGAGAGCTTCGCCGTTACCGTGACCGCCTCTCGGCAGACCGTGCGCGTCGACGCTGCGAGCGACGCGCCCAGGAAGAGCGGGAGGCGAAGGAGCTACGCCGCCGCAACCAGGACCAGCAGTTGGAGAACGCGCCTCTGAACATGCCGTCGGAGGAGAACGCGCCTCCGAACATGCTGTCGGAGGAGAACGCGTGGCTGTACATCCTCAAGAACACCCCGTTGGAGCCCGGCGTCACCCTACCGAGGGGTGGGTGACGAACATCGTGAACGTGCCCGTGGCGCCTCGTCTCAGCGGGCAGGATCGCGTGGACTATATCAACCTGTGCCGGTCAGCTATGTCGTGGGATGAGCGACTTGACCCCAAGTACGCCGTCTCGGCGCCATACTGGAACAGGACGGTGGACGCGGAGTACGAGGCGCGACGCGGCAGCTTCTTCCTCCGGCCGGCATGCGGGAGACACCGCCGGAATGGTTCTGTTCGGACGACGAGCGTGCGCGCTCTGACGACGACGGCGACGCGCAGACACCCTATCTCCCGGTACCACCTGCGCCGGCAAGTGCAGGCGAATCTTCCACAGCAGCGTCCCTGTCACCTAAGACGTTCATTGTCATCGGCCGTACCCTCCGCCGTGGTGGCCGCCATGGGTAGATCAGAGCCCACCACGCGCCGGCTCGGGATCATTGAGTCCTGCAAGTCTCTTGATGATCCGGCGGCGCTTGGTTCGCATTTTCTTGGCCGACGGTGGGTTGTGGAACAGGCTTCTTCATCAACGCCAGCCCGAGTAGTTTAGGTTTAGTTTATGAAATCTCGTTTAAATTTCGTCGGAGTTGCTTATTATGAACGAAAATTGGCGTCATTCTTTCCGCAGTGGGCTTCACCCCAATTGACCGGTCACATGTCCGTCACCCCCAATTGAGGTCCAATTTGGAGCGCGGTGGAGATGCTCTTTACCATGTCTTTGATACATACAAGTTTGAGCATCTTATTTTTTGAACTGAGGGGGTACGATCTCCGCATGGGGTCGCTTATTTGAACTGCCATTAGGCTTGTCGACGACGATCACTGCCACTAGACGTACTCAACATGAACACTATAGACAACAGGGCTATGAGTAAAACAGCCGCGATGGAAGCGACCGCACGCTGTTTAGATTCTGTCACGCGGAGCTTCGTAAGCATGCGGCTTCTTTCCCTGTTGAATTCTTCACGACTATTCTTTAGCTCTTCTTCGCTGTCCAGTTTCTTGCACGCCATTTGCTCCCACTCTTCTTGGAAATCGGCAAGTGCTTCGCGCACCCTTCGTGGCCAGGGTGCATCAATCCACGCAATCCATGAGCACTGGTCGTACTCCTAAAAATCCACAGAATAGCCCTAATGGATAATGATGTAGTCCTAGACGTATATACATATATATATACACCGTACAAACAACATACGTAAAACTTACATCGTCCGCGGAGCACGCAAGAAATCGCCTTCCCATCAAATCTCCTCCCCAGGCGACCCTTCTCTCCGGCGTGTTACCACAGTCGCATAGAAGATCTGTATGCGTCTCAAGCCCTTCGTACGTCGGATCTAGCTTGTTACCTGGTATATAACCGCCTACGCTTACTGGAGTTACCTGACAAACCATCTCTTCGCTCGAAGCGCCGGAATCTGTGTCCGCCTCCTCCTCAATGATCCCATTTGTAGTTTCACCCGACATTGGGCCGATGTGTTGATTTGGGTACTAATGAAGTAAACTGCGTTCGCCTGCGTTCGGGAAAGGTATTTATCTGAAGGTACGCATTGCGCCTATTTGCCTGACGTGTTAGTATAGGACAGAAGCCTCTTCGGCTGGCGTTGCCTCTATTCCAGCCAGAACCTATGGCGTTACTTTACGCTTTGTTCCCGGCAGACCAAGATGTAACAAAGCTTTAGCGAAGCACATCAGGAGGAACATTTGACCCATACCGTCGAACACAAAATCGACTATACAATGCCAGTTTCATTATGTAGTCAGAATCCTTGAATCATAAAGCTGACGATGGCTACATCATTATGAAGCACATAACTGAAACTGCTAGTAAGAGTACGATGCTTCCTACGCAGATCATACGGTTTACAAGATCCCTGGGCTCTATCGCGCCAACGTCTTTCTGGTTGGCGATTCTCATAGCATTTATCTGGGTTGTAAGCCTGTGGCATCTGTTGTTCATGTCGTCCCACTCGTTGTGCATGTCGTGAAGTGCGTCCCCTAACCTAGGAGGCCACGGCGGATCCAGCCAGGCTATCCAGTCGCACTGGTCGAACTGCTGTTAAATAAGTTTGTAATCAGTATGATTTTCATGATAGATATCACAAATTCATAACGTATGTACTTACGTCGGATCTGGAGCAACCGAGGAAACGCCTTGCCGTAGATCTGCCGTCCCACGCGACTCTTCGCTGCGGGACAAGTCCGCAGTCGCACGAGAGTTGCGTGTTCAGGTGCGGACCATGGAATGTCGGATCATCCCGAGAAAGCGGAACTCCTGTGGTGATCTCAATAGCTTCGAGCGGAAGCACGATTTCGGAGGTTGTCTCGCTTTCGCTTGTAGCAGTGCTATCCGTGCTCGACGTATCAATCGAATCTGAATCCATATCCTTGGAAGAGGAAGGTGTGTAGTAGACGGTCCGTGACACCCCGTTTTTTAAGCTCCCAGGCGGGTAGGTTGGCTCAGATTACTACTCCACACAGGTAGGCGTTTCACGCTTAATAGTAATTCCATAAGTCAATAGGTCTCGGAATAGGGCCGTGCGGCCATCAGATTACAATTACGCCAAGTAGGCATGCCAATGGCATAGATTCTACAAGTTTGCTAAACCACAAAAGAGTAGCCGTCCTGTGAATTGGCTTGGGAATTTTCTACGGTCACCCGAAGCGTCAGTACTTCTGGCGTGGCCTCTTCCTTTTCCGTATATAGCCTCGAGGGTACGTTAGCCTTCCTTCGGCTGTACTTCTCGTACGCCTCTTTTCTACAGGCGTGTTCTGCACATCAGTGTCGGAGGTTTCTTCAGTTCCTTCTTCACTAACGGCGGCAATAGCTTCTTTTTCCATCCCGTCTTCTTTTCCTTCCGATGCACAGTCCTGCATCTGCACATTAACGTTCGATTCTACCTGAGCGTCGGCCGCAGTAGCTTCTTTTTCTTCGTTTGCAGTGTATTCGACCTGCACATTACCCGTGGATTCTAGAGTTTCTTCCGCAGCATCGGCCGCAGTAGCTTCTTTTTCTTCGTATCCAGTGTATTGGACCTGCACATTACCCGTGGATTCTAGAGTTTCTCCGGAGCATCGGCCGCAGTAGCTTCTTTTTCTTCGTATCCAGTGTACTGGACATGCACATTACCCGTGGATTCTCGAGTTTCTCCCGGAGCATCGGCCGCAGTAGCTTCTTTTTCTTGGTATGCACTGTGTTGGACATGCACATTATCCGTGGATTCTTGAGTTTCTCCCGGAGCATCGGCGTTATAAGTTGTTTCTTCCATCCTCTCCTCTTCTCCGTCGTACCTAGAGTCTTGAAATATGTGTGATACGTCTTCAGAGTCTTGCACACTGTCCTCGTTTTGGGGTGGCAACGTTTGTTCATGATAATTCGTATATAAATACAGTAACGTCATATCGGCGGCTTCATTTTCCTTGTTACCTTCATTTTGGTAACTCGTTGTGTGGCCCAGATCATCTTTCGTTTGAACCCCAGTCTCCATAAAATGGCTGTCGAATGCTGGAACGATTGGGCTTGACATCAGTTGGTCGTTCCAATATTCGTCAGGATCAGTGTCGTTCTGCCGGTTGCCGGAACTTATGAAACAACTGGGATGCTCCGGGATAGAGGGTAGGTCTACATTGTATAAATAACTTTGTTGTTCCTGGATTGAGTTGACATTCGTCAAGCTTTCATGCTGCTGGCTATGGGTGTCCAATTCATGCTGCCGGTTTGAGCTGCTAACTCCATCGGCAACCGAACCGTCGTGCTGCTGGATTGAGCCACCGACTCCTTCGTGAACCAAACCTTGGTGACTCCTTACTGACCCTACAACTCCATCCTGCTGCAGCATATTGTTGGGAACTCCATGTCGCACCGAATCTTCGTCTTGGAAGTCAGAAGGTCCGTAGTCCTCACGACCCATATCTTGCGGGGAAGGCTCGTACTGATGCTCTCTATCGTACGTTTCCAGTGCATCCTCGTTAGACAGGGCACCTCCGCCGTCATTGCCCTCTCCGGTGCATTCGGATTGATCATCCATCGCGGAGACAGATGTGTCTTCCGTACTTGTCACAACTTGGTTATCTCCCTTAGTTTGAACCGGAAGCCCGAGATTGTAAGCAGCATTCAGTAGCAACTGTCGAGCTTCCTGAGGATACGCCATAAGAAGGACAGCGGCGTGCAAATTGAGTCACTGTTCATAGATTCGTGGTTATTGATCCACACGTCCATCGTATCAATTACCTTGCTCACCAACTCGCCCTTAAGAAAGATGGTCAGTTTAGCAAGTTATGTCAGTACCGAATGGAGATTAAGTGCACATTTACGTGGAAATTAATCTTACAGCGGCGTGCATCCTAGGAGCCAAAATCGAATTAATAGTGCCAAGACCACGGCCTCCATTTTTTCGAGTGAGCAGATTGACACGGCTGGTTGAGTGGAGCTTCGCCAGGTTGTTCTCGAACTCCGCCAGATGTACTGCTCCGTCCCAAGTGGGCTCCTTAATTGCCTTAGGTGATTCCCACATCTTTACGTGTTCGGCATGCACGCTTGCCCAGCCTTTTGTCGTCCTGTCTTTCTTCCTTTCAATACTGCGAAAACGAAGTTCATCCTGTTAGAAGTCCACCGATGCACTGCAAGAATTTTAAACACGACATACTTGCCTGTGGAGGTACAATCGATCCTTCTCGAAAGCCTTTTCCCCGACCACCTCCCCGCCCAAGGTCCAACAATCCTCATAAGTGTACACCGGCCTAACACCGAACTGACGTCCGACCCGCCGGGGATAGTAGTGTTCTACAACGTAGAAGTTAATGAGTGGACAAATTGATGTCCATCTACGCTTGCCCTTAAAGCATATGGGATTTATCCTTTCCTTCAACAGCGTACGATAGTCATCGCCTCCGTCCTTTTGGACATCAAAATAATTCGAGTATGGCGACCAATCGACCTGCAAAGATAGTACGTCTACGTTAAGGACATACTTCAGCACTTGACAACACACAAAATGTAGTCCGCTTACTTGTCTATGTGTGAGTGTGTCCAGCTGGTCCGTGCATGTGGGGTACGACAGAGAACGGTTTGCCTTCATGGTCCCTACGACGTTGAATAAGAACGCCATCGTTGGTCTCATATCTTCGTCCTCGACGTATTCAGGCAGTCGTTTAGAGTCTGCGTACGACTCTGGCCTTCCCACCGGAATATGCAACCATGACCACATCTGCAAGAGAACTGCGCAGCCGCCTAAGCTTGATTTCTTGCATCGTCTACGACAAGCCATGCAAAGCTGACGGTAAAGCCAAGCCAGTGCCGCAGATCCCCAGCTGTATTTTCCCGCTTCTTTCCAGTCCGCAAACAACTGCAGCCAGTACCAAGGAACTACGTCTCCAGAACCGTCAACGAAAAGGAAGGTGCCTAATACGAACATGAGGTAACCCCTCGTGTATTGATCGAGGACTGTTGCGTCGGCATCTGATGGTGGTCGTTCCCCAAACTGCTGCTTTAGCCACGTCATCGGAAAGCCCAACGACTTCTTCTTCCTCTTCTTACTTTTCTTCTCTTGTGCAGGGATCCCGCTTGGACTCTCCGTATGTCCTTGCTCACCGGAGTCCAAGTCATCGAGTAGAACACCGTCTTCAATGTAATGTAACGGCGGCAGGGCGCCTAATAATTCACGGACAGTTGCTTCCCATTTGTCGTTGTCAATATCACGTGTCACAGCTTTCCCTTTGGTGGGTAGACCGAGCAGCATTGCGACGTCGCACAGCGTGACCGTAATCTCCCCTGATGGAAGATGGAAAGAATGAGTCTCTGGCCTCCACCGGTCCACCAGTGCGGTGAGAAGGGCAGAGTTTAAGTAAGGTATACTGCCCCTGGTCATTGTCACGAATGGTAGTAGGCTAGCAGAACGGATGCGGCTACTGTAACGGTCGTCGTACTGCATCCGATTTCCTTCTCCCACGACCATGGCCCAACGTCCACGGTTGTTTGTTCTATGAGACCGTATCCTCAGGGGAACCAATCTCTGCATTGTACACAACAAAATTATTCGTGTACTCAAAAATACACTTTCTCGAAACCCGGGAGTGGTTGGTTACCTGTCCCAGTGAGATGAGTCGTCCGCGGTGATCCTTGTCGTACTTTCGATTCAGCATCTGAAGGTGGTTGTACTCACCTGGCAGAACTTCTGGTACCTTGCTCTTCACATGTTTCCTCCGTTTTTTAGTTTTGGGTCCTTCTTCCTCCTCAACCTGAGACGTTCGAATTTCTTGGACAGCCAGTTCCATGCCCTGTTCCATTCTGCAACAACGCGGTTAGCTTAGGAACGTGCATGGTACAACAATTCAAGTAAGGTTGACACACACATAATTTACAACTATAGGTTCCATCGAAACTTTGTCTTAGCAACCCCTTAAAAACTTGAATTACAGTAATTATGATAGGTCTGCACGATACACGCTTCAGCAAGCAATGAAAGGAAACTGCGTACACCATTAAACAATGTTGTATTTAGCAATGAAAGGTAACGCTTAGCAACACGTTTGCTGCATCTCATCTACGGGCCTGCTGTTTGTGCTACTGCTGCCGCGGCCTTCCTTTGTGCGCATCCAAATTTTCGGCCGTTTATATGACCCGTCTGATGACAAACAGAACAACGGTTCTTATTTGGAGACTCGGTTGCGTAGTCGTTGTATTTGAACCTCTTCCCCTGCATCTTATCCATGTCGTTCTTGAACCTTTTTGTCTGCCGACGACCACGCTTAAAAACCTTTAAGGTAGGGTTAGGTCGGTACCTAGGTCTGTCGTAAATGGGCCATTCCGGACTGTCAAGGTATGGATGGAACCTGTAATCCCACGTACCCTTCCACGAGTCGAGTGAATACAATAGTGAAACTGCAATGTCGAAGCCAAGGCCCCTAATTTGACACGCGGTGATTATGTGCGAGCATGGAAGCTTGTACAGCTGCGGGTAATGGCATGTGCAAGTCATCCTATCAGCCTCGACAACGAACATGCGGCCACCGTACTGCTCGCCCCCAGCGTTTGTGCCTCCAATCTCAGTAATGCAGTATTTGTAGCTGTCAGGTCGATTATCGTACCGCTCGCCCTTCTGGTAGTGAGCCTTCCTTTGCTCTCTCCCTATCTTTTCAGCAACTCTGGGTGGAAATCTTTGCGTGTCCTCTGAACTCAGCACCTCTGCTACTTGGTCTGAGTGTTTGAGCCAGTACTCGTTGCACTTCTGGAACGTGAAGACGACAATAGCCGTCACCGGCAGTTGGCGTATCCCCTTGAGAACACGGTTGAATATCTCCGCCATGTTGCTTGTCATCTGGCCGTACCTCACACCGCCCTCGTCGTAGGCACGTGACCAAAACATTCGTCTATCGTAGTGCTCATCGAGGAATTTCATGCTGGCCTTGTTGCTAGCCGCCCTGAGTTCCTGGTACTTCTCGTTGAATAGCTTTGGCTCGTAGATCATAGTTATTTCTCGCAGGAGGTCAGTATTATCTCGGTTGCGTGCCTTGCTGAAGTAGTTTGCCGCAAAGTGTCTAATGCACCACCTGTGTATAACTAGAGGGTGCCCAGGTATCTCTATTTTCACGGCGTTTAGAATACCTTGATGCCTGTCAGATATTACGCAAACTGTCTTTCCTGGACCAATTATCCTTGTCCTCAAGAGATTAAAGAACCATGACCACGTATCGTTGTTTTCCCTCTCGACCAGAGCGAAAGCAAGGGGGACTAGATGGTCGTTCGCGTCCGATGCTATGGCCACCAATAGAGTACCCCTGTACTTGCGCCGGCATGGTAGAAATGCCGGTACACATGGTTTATCAAGCGGCATAACCTGAGCTACCCAGCCTTGGCCTTCCAGGTCGTCCGGCCATCGCTGTGGGTCAGCGTGGAGCAGGCACGGTAGATCGAAAGGGAGTGTGTTGTGTACCTTCAAACTCTCCCGCACGCCCGGAAAAGCAGTACCGAAATGAACCATGGTAAATAGATCAGAACGATTCTCGAGTACCTCTACAGCCTCTTCCGGTAACGAAGACCACGATGTTGCCTGGGTCTCCACCCCGCCGCCGTCCCCGCTGTCGTCACCTTGCATTCCAGAGCAGTTGGTACTTTAGTATACTGGTACTTACTGAAGTGGAGGATGTTTGCTCTCCGGATACTTAAGTGGAGATATAGAATGGCTGTCCTAACGACGGCTACCTGTAGTACGCCAGTCCGGGAGGCGCTTCCATTTGATGATACTCCACATCTAAAGGCGTCAGACTCGGAGGGTCCAAGAGAGGCCTAAAAAAAAAGACTCGGAGGGTCCAAACATCTCACCTCACCTCGGTCAGTCGGAGGGCGCTACCCTTGTGTAATACGCCAGGACCGTCGATGTGGAGCATTTTCTCGACATCGCGCAGTTGACAGGCAACTTGGGCATAATAGAGGGCCTCCTCCATCTATAGGACGCAGCTGCTCTTCCCTTCCAATCGAACCAGATCCGCGTCGATTCCATCTCTACAACGGTGATATATCCGCCTCCTCTTTCTTCTTCCGCCTGATTCCTCAGTTGGATCTTCTATATTACTATGGATTTGCTGAATCTTGAATCTAATCTCGCATGTATACATGTCAGTCTTGAAGCAGTTCATATTCACAGAGGCAACAGTCCATCATCGGTGAGTCCACTTATCTTCTTCTTGGATTTACGGTTTCCCTGTGTTTGACCGAATCATATTACTACGGATTTTCGGACTTAAGCAGTTGTTTCGCCTTACCAAAGGCCAAAGGAGGACATTAATATGACACGGAAACGGGAATAAGGGTTCGTTGTCACTGTTTGTATGTTTCACCGAACCCCGTTGTGTGCTGCTACTGGTTCAGTACAGGTATGGATTCTGAAGATTGCAAGGTGTGTAAGCAACCTGCTGCGAACTGCGGCAAGTCTGACCGCACTGCGGTGACCTGCGACATTCGTATGACCAAAACATTCAGAAACTATGTGGTTTGTCCTGCACATCCTCGACTAAATCTTGTTGTCTCGATAATTTTGTTTTCTGAGTTCTCTAATTCTGAAGTTTTGAATAAGCAGGCTGTACCATGTTATTTCAAGGTCAGGATGGATGAACTAGCCGACAAGTGGCTGTTGGCTCAGAAAGATTCACGCAAGTATGACCTGAACATCGTGAAGCTTGAGTGTGTGACATACATTTGTGGACCTTACTGGAGGTCCCTCCTTAGGGATAATGTTGTAGTGAAAGGAGATGTACTGAAACTCGAGTGCGTGGAACGGAATGAAGAAAACGACCTACAACATGCTCAAGGTGGAAATGATGCAACTGTGTCTGTAACTTTGTTTGACAGCAATGGCGAAAAGAAAGAGAGCATAGAGCTTGCAGGTACGATTCAATTTCTAAGCAGATGGTTATTCTTGCACGGTTGCTATCTGCTGCATTATGTCCAATTTAGTGCTTTCTACTCGTCAAGGGATATAAAGTCCGTGCACTTATTTTATTGATTTGTAGACGCACTATTGGAGGTTCCTTCGTCCATTAGGCCAACCTTGCACAAGACTATCTTTTCAAGACCTGAAACAGTCTCAGAGAGAAGCATGTCTTCAATTAACTGGGAGATGCTTAAAGAGGTTCACAGGTTTGAAGAAGACGAGTTCTACCATGTACCAGACCTTCAGTACTATGTGCACAAGATCCACCATTCAGAAAAACAATTCGGCTACATGGTACTAGATTTAACATAGCGTAGAACTATGGTTTATTATCTTTGGGTCCCCCTGTACAATATATTTATGGTTAACAGATTAATTCACTGTTACATTGTTTCCTGCCTGCTAATCTATATATTTTGGTAATTTGCAGCGACTCCCAACTGAACTTCTGCGCGGATACAAGTTCCGAAGAGCAGGACATGTTCTATACTGGAACAAACGCATGGAGGAGCCTATTTGGGGCAAGTACTCAACTGTTGACAGAACAAGCATTGAATTGATGACTGGGTTTGGCCAATTCTGCGAACAAAACAACTTACTCCAAGGATCTGTCATTCTTCTGAAGGTCGAGGTCAGGGAACTGTGTATAGCACTTGAGATCGACGACATGAGTGCCTGAATCTTCTTGCTTCACTTTGGAGTACAACTGTTTTAACTTTTGCTGTGCAATGAGATCGCATCCTCCTTTGAAACCATTGTTCTGACTCCCCATTCGTGTTTGTTGAATGCACTGGTGTAGTGTCCAGTATTTGTTGCTTCTGATAATGTAACAAACAAACGAGCCCAGAGGCCTGGTTAAGTGCCGACGAACTCGTCCGCAAGAATTGGACTGCGTGACTCTACGGGATCCGCGCGAAAATAATACAGTACATGCTTGCCGAAAATGCGGTGGAGCACCGGCAACGCTCCCACCCCGTGTCTGCCCGTCCGCCTCGTTCTAGCGCAACGGCCGCGATCCTCTCGCTATTCGTATCTCGCTCGCGTATTTTCCGTCTCCCTTCTCAATAGGACTGTATCCCCGCCCGTATGGCTGACCAGTACAATACGATCTGACGTCATGGACAACTTAATACTCACCTGTTAACTGCCCCGACCGTTGTATCCGCTCCCTTCCTACTCCCCCACCTCACCGTGCTCGATCATATCCTCCACATTTCCTTCTTGCCTGCTTCGACCTGTTCCGCTCCGCCGGCAGATCTCCTCTTCCATGGTCACCACCTCCATGGAAAGGTCTGTTTCCTCAGCCGGCGGTGGAACATCACCAGCTTTGGAGGACGTTGCCCCTCTCCCGCTCATCAGATGCCCCCGATGCAATCTTGGTGTCACTCAGTGGTGGGTATCCAACACTATCAAGAATCCAGGCAGACACTTCTACAAGTGCGAGTTCCAGGTATCCAAACTTCCAACTCCGTGATCCTGTGGCATATATCGAGATGCAGTTATCTGATGGATCTGTCATTTCCAACGATTTTTCGAGTAGCCCGTCGCATGCACTTTCTGGAAGTGGGAGGACGCATACATTGACTACCTTCAAGCCCGTTGGGGGAACATCTTTGCTGGACAGCGTCGTGGCGGCATCACCAACGATCTTCTTCGTATGCAGTCAGACATCAGGAACTTGTTATGGGTCGTGTTAGCTTTTCTGTCTGCTCTTTTGTTCATTCAATCCTCCAAGGTTTAGGTGTCCTGGGTGTTAGGACTGGTCTGATTATGAATGTAAGAACTCTATTACCAATCGTATTAGGGTTAGTATCTGCTTAGCTGTAACGTATGTATTATCGAGTCCCTATCTGTAAGCACCCAATCGTTAATAAAGTCAGTTTGTTACGATTTGTAATGCCCATTTTTGCAGCAGTAAATCCTGCATTAAAGGCGCCTGTGGTTCAAAAACCCTACTCTTCCCCCACCCCGCTCCACTCCACCCCTTCCTCATCCTTCTTCCACAGCCCAGATTCGTATCACCAACGTCGTCTCTCCCCCCGGAAACGCTACTTTGTCCGGATATCAGCCGCGGTCGGGGCCGTGAGCCAAAAGTCCTGGTCAACATGCTCGCCGCCTAAATTATGTAGCACGCCTACTCACGTCTCGTGACTGAACGACTTCCTGAGGCACAAAGCGACCTTGCGCCTTCATTTCGGGCGTTTCTTCGTTCGTAGCTCAGTTATCCCCACCACTTTTTCACGACAAACGCACCCTTCCCCAGTGCCAAAATCCCTGAGCCAAGCAAACACAGAGCTTCTCCGGAACGCCTTACTTACGAAGATACACATAGCACATTCCAGATCTTGAGATCTGTAGCCTCCCGGAGATGGAGGAAGGGCCGGCTAGACGACGTGGGTGCATATCATGGGACGACGTCTCCGACGACTCGGTGGAGGTAACATCCGGGAGATCCGATATCATTAGCTTGGCTAGGTTTGCCCGTAGTTTCCATGGGGTGAGTGCTGCTTTACGTAGGGACGAGAAGCTACCATTCGATCTGCCCTGTTTGCTGCACGCCGAGGGCAATAACTTGCCTCATCACTTGGATAAGGACTACACCATGGCGGCTGTGATGGGGCTAGACAAGCAAACGATTCCTGCGTACATGCCGTATATCATGACCTCGTACTGGGCTGGGGCGTGTGGAGAATGGCAGCTTACGATTGACGATGGCTGTATGTGGGAACTTAAGAATCTGTACACTGGGACCGCAATCCCGGTGCCCTCTTTGAGGCAATCAGGATTCGCGGCACACGGGCCATTTAAATATAGCCGAGAGGAAGCTGAGTGCACGCTTATGAAGGTGTTGATAGCCTCACCACCTCGCAAAATTGGTACTAATTGGTGGTACCATCTTATCGCGGTGTTCGACGCCTTCATAGTTGTGCTCCACCTGGGTCCGGACCGTAAGTGGCGGCTACTCAAGAACCACCAGCTAGCACCTGCTACGTATGTGGACGTGGCGTACTACCGTTCCCAGTACTACGCTGTCACGGCAAACACCGGAGACGTATTTGTGTGGAACACAGCAATGTATGGTAAGGTTGTTCTACCTTTGTTCCCCGAAACGCGATAGCGTAATAATACCGTTATGTGCATGTAATCAGACTTACACCGACTAAACTTTTTGTTCGACAGGTCTCGAAGCTGGACCTTATAAGATTAACGCCCCGAGCTTACCCACCGAGGAGGAGGTTCTGGACTATCGATGCTGGTTTATCGCTGGATCGCCGGTAGATAGCAGCCTGTACTGGGTGCATACCAGGGGCCAGAACGGAAGCAGCGATGTCCAGTTCAGTTACCAGGACAGAATCATCCGTACGTATCCTCAAATTCGCTGTTACGTATACCGTAGGGAAACAGATGGAAGGAGGCAACATCGACAGGCATGGAACCGCAAGCACAATCTTGCCGGACGTTCTCTGTTTCTGGGCACAAGCAACCCCATTTGGTTCAGGGCCATTCCTGCGGCCGCAGAGCAGTTCGCACTGCCTGTGCTGGACGCGGACTGCGTGTACACTACGCACGAACGCCATCTGAAGGTGGATGAAAACCCCGACTGGTGCCGCTTCTCTATGAACGGAGACGCCACCATAGGAGGGCGCCTGCAAGAGGACGAGCAGCTGTGGTGTATGCAGCAGACACCGCAATGGTTCGTTCCAACGCTAAGATTTCAAGGATAGGTTTAATTGCAAGCATGGTTGGTGTATGCAGCACACACCGCAATGGTCTGCTAATTATGTAATGCACATCAAGTAAACGTTAACGTCCATGTAGCACTTGACGAATGCATCGACCGCATTTCAATGAACGAGATGCAAACTTACCATATAAACCCAGTGTTACAATGCGTCACTGATTATTCATACAACGTTGTAAACGAAATCCATATTACAGGTGTACAGCCGTCATGTGTGACGGAAAGGGAAGTACATGCGAGCAGCCGAGCTGCATCGGCTTACAAATTACAAGGAAATATAATAGTTCGCAACAGATCTTTGTGTAGAGTAAAATGAAACAATACGATGAAATGCACAGGAAAAAAACACTCAGCTGGGAAAAATGAGCAAGCAGCCTTGGCACCAGGCATTACCTTCCGGAACTTGTAGAAGCCGCAGCAGATTTAATTCAGGGGCATGTCCAGTTCTTGCACCTTTGACTTCATCTCCATCACGTACGTGACAAGCGTGGTATAATTTTGCCTAAATTGCTGCCTGTACCAACAGTTGGAGCTACAAACTCCCTCGTCCGGAAGAATGTCAGGCGATGTATTGCCTGTATTGCCCGAACCGTCGGTGCTGGCATGAATCGATGGCGACTCCTCCCCCGGGATAGGTGGCTTGTACGACTCATGAATCCTGTCGTACTTGAACCCGAGTCCGCTGATCTTCTCAACAACAAGCTGGATGAAAGGTGCATATGGAAGACATCGGTTTTTGTCCGCGCTAGCGTTCTTCACCTCGTTCAATATGAAGTCCAGGACCTGGAAGTCCTCTTGCTTGTGGAACTGCATTAACAGGTTAGAAGCCCACCTGCGGATGCTGCCGGAGTCGCCCAGCTTGGGCGTGATTGTTCGCCTGAAGATGCGGCTTAGTGTTAGAGGCAGTGGGAGCATGTACTTGTTGGAGCCCCTGACATAGTCTGGCTTCTGAAGGGCAGAGGCCGGGTACAGAACGGACATCTCAGATGGACTCAGGCTCCCCTTAGCTGCATGAATACGAGTTTTCAGTTCCTCCTTCTCCATGTCAAAGCCGGGAATACCTAGAGCCCCTGCGAATTCTAGGAATGTGCATGTATACCGGTGGCCATTGGTCATCCACCACATGTTCTTCTCATCATCCACGTAAAGTGTGGCGTAGAACTGCAGAATCACTTCTTCACACCAGTCCTTTTTTAATTCTGTGAGGTGGAAGACTTTGCGGTCGATGCAGGCTTGCTCCACACCCTCGAAATGATCCGCGTGTTCTCTGATGAAGTTCCAGTCAATTGTCTTGTGTGGAACCACTGGAGTGGCCATGGTGGTGACGACGGTCTCGTAGTAGTCCTGCTGTACCAAAGTGTGGAATCGAGGATCAGTCGCGTCCCTCAAGCAATTGTAAGGGTTGCCACTGTTCCATCTGATATCTCTCAGATCAGTGTTGTTAAAGGCCTTCTTGTAGTTTATTGGTACCCTGATGTCTGGCCCCTTCATCGGTTGATGACGGCTGAGTTCCAGAATGCGCGGGGCACTGTTAAATGGCATGGCAGCAGTTGGGCCAGCCACAAGCGCCATCGAATTACCAGCAGCCTGCGATGCAGGCCGGTTAACGGTAATCGTACCAGCAGACACTTCCAAAACATTCGACTTCCCTTTCGCCCTCGAATCGGATGCTCTTTTCTCCGGGGGTTGTCTTGAACTCACGGAATCTTGGTAAGCCCTTGCTGCCTCCCTGGACGGAACATCGACTCGCTTCATAGCAGATGAACTTCTAGTCTGAATTCTCGTCACCTGTGGCGTGCGCCGTCTCTTCACCACGTTCTCACGGACTGACGTTGCTTCCGGCTGTTTGATGCTGTTGGAGCCGATCCATCGTCCGGAGGTCGAACGTTTTCTCTTGATAGGGGTTGGAGGATTGTCCTTTGCATGAGAGAACAGCCCACCGTCGCTAGAACTTGTGTCCTCATAAATGTCTCCAGCAGGCAAGGCTGATAGACGCGAGAGATTAGCCTCATCAGTTTCTTCAACCGAATGCGCAGACGCGTTGGTCGTGTCGCGTTTCCCCCCTGAACATGTACATAAATTGCCATTACATACTCAACTGTAGTGCTGTTCTCAGAGTATACGGAGTATATGCTAACCAAACAAGACATGATACCTCGCAGCCTTGAAGACCTACACCGAGCGTTCCCTGTGGGGAGGAAACGGCGGATCTATCTGAATTAGGACGAACCGAATTGGAGGTGTTGCCGTCCGCAACCAACGGGACTGCGGCCGTCGTCTCTGGGTTCGTCCCATCCAATGATGCCTGAAACGGCACAGAATGATTTCAGTAACCTTGTTCGCACGATTTGATCTCAGAGCATCCTACTTGACGTACACCATACTAATAAGCCTTACTTTATGATTACCACTGACAAAACCGGTAAGCAATTACAGGGCGGGCTGTTCGTAGCCGAATCACAAGCCTAGAACACTGGCTGTGTGTTCTAAAAAAGCAACAGAAAACACATATTGATTGAATCTTCAGATTGTGAGGACGGGTCGAACGAACATACCTGCTTGGAACTAGCGTCTGGATCCGAATTGCTGGCTGCCATAGCTGAGTGAGGAGCCGCCGGAGGGGGAGGGGCCGGCGCCGTGGGAGCGAAGAGGGCTGTGCGGCGGAGTCTGGGAAGCACGGAGCCCTAGATCGGCGGCGGTCCCTGCTACGATATCTGGATTTGACGCCTCTGACGTCCGAGGTGGGAAAAGAATGAGTTAAGTTCCCGGAGGTGGGGATCGGTTGGGTGAGAAACACGGACTGCGGAAATTAGTGGCCTTCGCCCACATACGCCACCGGATGAGTTACAAACTGTCGGAGCCTCTGACAATAACGGGCCCTATAAAATATCGGAGAATCTGCGAGGTGCGTGCTACGGGCTCTTCCAAGCCTGCACAACATAGTAACAAAGTTTAACGGGCCCTTCCAAGGAGGACGGCCTGTGCCAGCTCTATGGCGTATTGCCTGATAGTTTCTAATTTCCATTCGTCCGTCATTCTGTATATCTTGCGCCTCTTTGAAGGTAGTTTCACCATTTATCAGACAATTCGCAGATTCTACTCACGCCATTCCAAGTGGCAAAACTTCAGTAAGCGGAGATCTGAACGTAAATAGATACCCGTCAGTTGTCCCGAATTTGCGTGAATCAGAAACACCCCTTTCCGTAAGAGACGCATAGTCCATGGACAGAGGTAAAACGAGAGCGGAGGAAGGGGTGGATCTGGTTGGTCCTAGGAGCGGAACCTTCGTCCCCCGAACGATGCCACCGATAGAGGAGCTGCACGGGTACGAACACCCCGTCATACACTGCCGTTGCAACGTTCCGGCATGCTACACAGCGGATGACAGGAAGCTCAAGTCAGAGGGACTGGGGGGAAGCTGGGGATTTGTGTGCGGGTTTACTACCGGACCGGCGCCGTTGTTCGTAAGTGTTAAGTTAGGCCTTCAAATTATCTAACTTTTTTTGTGCATCGATTTACAAAATCATGAATGAGCAGGAAGGAGCTAGGTGTTCGGCTCAATGCTGGCTGGAAGACAATGAAATGTACGAGCTGTACTGGTACGGACGTGAGTATGTCGCTCAAAAGAAGGAAGCAGAAGAGAGAGAGAGAGGAGAGGAAGGAGCATCACGAGCTTAACAAGGAACGGTTCGAGCAGTGGTGTAAGGAAAAGATGGCAAACAAGGCCCGTAAAGGAAAAGCTGTGTTAGATAAGTAATGTACCATGACTATGAAGTGTCATAGTACATTACAGTATGTGCTATCATGCCTTGAGTTAGTACCGTTACAATCTGTGATCATTCGGTGTAACAGCAGCAAATTTCGCAGATTTCTACATATAAGTTGACTTCTGATTGGTATGCCTAGTTCGTCCACATCTTCTCTTCCATTGCCTTGTAACATCGAGGTGTGAGCAAGGGCGCCACGCAAAAATATATTGAAACGTACCCTAAAAAACAGAAGACACATCGGACGAAACTAAAACATTCATCGTCGAAAACTTTCACAACGGAATTGCACGATGTACATGCATCAGAAAAGGGCTAACAGCAGCCTCTCAGAATGGCGAATAGCGAGATCAGTTATCATTACTACAAAAAAAACCACTAATACAGTACCAATGCGTCCTACATAGAAACTGAATCATACAACTAGTCATCGTCGTCTGAGATACATAGTACGTTATCGCAGCCGTATGTAGCTGGTAACTGCGCGACACCATCTGCCCCGCCATGGCGCTCGTCCTCTGGTCCATCCATTCCGTTCCATCCTAGCTCCGTTCCTTGGGAACCAGCCAACTCCTCCTCTCCTACTTCCGTTCCTTGGGAGGCAACCAACTCCTCATCTCCTACCTCCGTTCCTTGGGAGGCAGCCACCTGCAGGTCGTGTATTTGATCGACGTACGCATCAGCAACATCGTCGTGAACACTCCGTGGCGGTTCAGCACTATTGCCTGGCGACTCCCAAAGGACTCCAACATAGTGAAATTTTCTTCTAGCAGCGCCGGGTGGCCTGAAATATGATCGAAGATACGTCTGTCCACGGCTTCGTCGGCGAGTTGGCGCTCTGCTGCCTCGTGTTCCGCCTACATGTACATAAGGTCAGCTGTGTAGGCGGCTTCTTCAGCAATCTGCCGCTCAGCAGCGACGTGCTCGGCATGGAAACAGGACAGCCTAGCTCGGTCGAATGCTTCTGCAGCGAGCTGCTCCGACGCAGCCATGTGTTCCGCCAGTAAAGAGGACATGTCTTCCCCATCAATGGCATTGCGGTGCGCAACAACCGGTAGATCGACATCGTCAACGGCATCAGGCTCTTCTTCAGCGTCATGTTGCTCCGCGAGATCGACATCGTCAGCGGCATCAGGCTGTTGTTCAGCGTCTTGTTGCTCCGCGAGATCGACATCGTCAGCGGCAGCAGGCTGTTCGTCAGCTGCCAGGTGAGCGGGCTGTAGCTCCGCGAGATGGACATTCGCCGCGGCCAGTTCGGCAGCGGGATCTAGCTCCCCGAAAACCACAAGATGGAAATCGCCAGCGGCGTCATAGTGTTCCTCAGCGGCCTCCAGGACCGCCGTAGGCTGTTCGCCGACAACGTCGGCCTCATCTGAGGACGGAACAAAAGGTTCATCCTCATCCAGTCCTTCGCCAGAGGCCACCAGATCCACGAGAACGGCATCGCCAATGGCGTCACAGCGTTCGTCAGCGGCCTCCAGTTCCGCCGGAGGCTGTTCACCGACAACGTCGGCCTCATCTGAGGACGGAACAAAAGGTTCAGCCTCATCCAGTCCTTCAAAAAATAAAGCATTGCTGTACTCCTGCAATATTGGGACACAATGTCGTCACTAAATAACCAGATTGAACAGAAACTTGGGAGATACAGCAACGGAGCAACTACGACATGAGGAACCAAATACAGGACTGACGAACCCACATCTGAAAGAATGAGTTGCCGGCCAAAATATATAGGTGGATCCCTGGGACGTTTCTTCCTGTTGGGGTAAATGGTGACCTGCTCCCGAACTGACGGGCCACAATCCTCAAACATTGTTTCTTCCGCGCGTTCCTGCTGGTTGTTCTCCTAGATAGATTGTTGAACCGACAATTATGATACGGATCGTTGAACAACACAAGTCAAATAGTACGGAGGGGATTAAAAAACAACATGGCGAGGTAAATACTCAAGAACAAAAGTTAAATCCAGCAAGATCTAATAACGGACGAATACAAGGCTTCAACATTGTACCTGATGAATACAGCACGAAGCTTGCGGTTCCATGGACAGACGTGGTCCACGGATCCTCAAATCTGGTGATTTGCTTCCGTCCTCCATTCGAGCGTGGCTGCAGAAAGATACAGAGTGATTACGAGCCTTCCGGGGTTGGTGGGGTTTCTATACAATCTATCCTGCCAAGCAAACGTAACGCCTCCTTATTGCCGGACGGAAAAGACCGAACGCCAACGTGTGTGTCGTTTAACCAACGAAACGGGCCGGGAATTTGATACTTGCATGATTTTTTTTTGTGCAACGCCGAGCACTGTGCCGTTTCAACTACAACATACTGGGCCGGGCTACGGCATTCCATTCGACGTGGGTAGAATGTAGTGGCCCTACAGGGGTACGCATTGCCTGAGTTAAATTGCTCCACCCCTGCACTGACTCCCTTCTTTTTACCACATCACAAACCCACCAACATCTACACAGCACTTCGGCCGCCGCATCCGGAGAAACCATATCGGCGGCAACAAAGGAGAAGAACGCTCCATCCATGGCGGTAAGAACTCTAATTAGAGATGCGCCCTTACTAGATCTGAAGTCCTGCAGTGCTAAACTAGACATGCATGCTCGATTCAATCTAGATATTCAACATGTTCTGCTTCGGATCTGGAACTGTTATTTCGTAACCTGTAAAACCTAGTCTCGTCCTATATGCCGAACAGATCTGCCCAGTGGTGGACAAATTTCTGTACATAGTACGTAGTACGTGCACCGTGCATGAGATGGTGTCGGATCACAACACGAACCATGGTTCGAAGCGTATATGCGTCCGATGGTTATAGCACTTAATCTCCGGCGACGAACGAACTGTAGTTAGCATTCGGACGTATATGTGCTTCTACAGGATCATGGACATGCCACCTTGTGTGGCCTTTTCTCACACAGTCAGAGGGAATTAGGTCTCCTGCTTGAGGATATTCGGGAAATACGTTCACTCATGTTTCAGTTCAGGAGCCCTGCCTCCGATGTTCCTGTTGCATCCACCATTGAGTCGATAATTCCAACGAAGGCAGTAACATTGTTGTGGCCTGTGGGCTCACGGTTAAGTAACTTGTGCTCAATAATATGTACTATTCAGTACAACAGTTTGTATGATACCTATGTTCGCATCGTCTTCGTTCTTTGCGTTGTTCATGTTTTCATATTGTTTGGTTGTAAACATTAGTCCTTGCTTAACTTATGTTGTTCAATTTATGGTAGGCTAACGTTGGTCACTTCTACGAGACCTTGGCCCCTACACACTTCTGCAAGGTTGTCAAAGGGAATAGTACTAGGGTACTTGAAGTTCCTGAGTGCTTCAAACAATACCTGGGGGAGGTGCCTGGGAATATAACCATAAGGACCAATACTGGGTGCAGCTGGGCTATCGAAACGGCTATAGACGAGATGGGACAAGCCGTCCTACAAGGGGGATGGGAAGGATTTTTCAGTGAACATGATCTGCGAGATGGGTACCTCCTCTTGTTCAAGAAGAAGGCTGCTAAGGAGTACAAATTGACTATTTTCGACCACTCTGGCTGTGAGATTGTTGCGAAGTGCCGTGCTCACCAGGAATACTGTAGGAGGCGATGTAGGAAGAGTAGTCTGACGTCGAATAAAATCCGTGTCGTTGTACTAATTGTAAGTGGTGAACTGAGTTGCTCCTGGTGCTCATGTTTTATGGACAAATAACTACGAATTACATGAATTGTTTTTTTACATCAGCAGGGGCCGCACTCATAACGAAACCAAAGTGTCTGTTACATACTCCTTCTCCGATAGGTTCATATGAAAATAAAACTGACCGGAAGTTCCATCTGAACTATTAAAAGAGGGAATTTTCATTTCCCACTAAAGTGTGGCAAAACCACTAAAGTGTGACTGCAGTGTGGGCTTCAGCCCCAGCACTGCCAGGAGCACAGTGCAGCAAAATCACTCCCAAACGGTGAAACAACTACAACTAAGAAGCAAGCAAACTACGAGTACAGCGATTCCCCAGCGCAGTCACCCTCCCAAAACGATCTTCAGCTTGTTCAGACACCTTTTTACCTGCAGCTTCTGTTTCTTCATTGGAATACCAGTCTCGCGCTCTTCGAATCACATAACCACATGGATGTTCTTGCTCTCCTGGGGATGTTCTTGGAGGTACGACAGCGTTGCTCTCCCTCCATGAATTGTTTTGTCTTCTCCGCCAGACGAAAATTGAACGTAATTGTGCTACTCATTGCGAAATAAGATTACCATGCTGAAGCTATTGATTATCTATATAGTTGGATAGAAGAACGGATATGATAACGTAATGTAGATACTATTGCAGTTCACGTCTTTATGAATCGATATAAGCTAAACTGACGATAACCAGGATAAATAGAGCAAAGAACAGCGAGAGTCATGACAATTTCCATGGATACTTTTCCGGTTGTACCGAAAGCCCTGTTGCAGGTTCGCATATAATTGAGACTTCTGCTGTGAAACCCTTAAACCGGTGTCTTCTCCTTGGCAAGAGCTTCCTCTAGTGTCACCACAACTTGAGCCTTCCCATCTAAAGCCATGTCACTGGTAGCCATCTCATGGCCAACACCATGGTCAAGCTTAGAATTAATTCTAAGGTTATGAAGTATATGGCAAAAGTTGACTGCAGTGTAAACGAGGAACAAAAGGTAACAGAACGAACTTCATTACGCAATTAAACTTCCATACATAGTACACACAGGAATTCCATAAGGTTCAGATTACAAAAATAACTTAAGGTTCCCCGACACACACCATAAACCCTAGAGAGAATTTAAGCTAGCCCGAAAGGGAGACTGAGACACCGAGTGGGCTGTAAGCGGTCAGCTGCCACACCATTGGGACGGGTTAACAACCTCGAATGTGAGAAAGGTACCCACGCCTAGGAAAGGCTTTGATTGTAAGAAAGAATCCCAGCCAGTGCACAGCATACTGTGATCGCCAATCTTGGCAGCTTGCACTATCACATAGGAGTTTCCATCAAGCAACAGAGTAACCTTTCCGGTGATTTTATCACTTCCATAAAGCTTGACAAAAGCATCTGGGATGAGTAGGGGGCTGCAATGAAATGGCAAGAGAATCTTGAAGAACTTCGCACCTAGACGATTGTCAACGTGCAGTCCAACGTTGTCGGGACGCCTGCCACGGGGTTTTTAGTGGCAGAAGGTCCAGCGGTGTTCACAGTTGGCCTAACAAAACAATCTGGTTCAGCCGAGATCATGCTCTTAATGAGTGTCTGATCATCACACTTCTGGGGAGTGTAGTCCCACTCTGTGTCTTCAGTCCATAACTCATCTTTCACAGCTTTCTGGACTCCATATGCATGCATTCAAGAATTAGGGCACAAGAAGTGTGTATGTAGTTTAAAAAGAATGCAGTAAACAAGGGTAAAGCAAAGCAGTCAGCAATTTCAGTTAAAGCCTAACAAAAATACGACCATCAAATGCAGTAAACATCAGATTTGACATGTAGTTCTGTTCAACTTAGTTGAATTTGGGTTCGACTAAGTAGATATACATGTACTTCTGTTCAACTAAGAATTGTACAGTTTTTTTTTTGACGGTACAAGGCAGGGGTTCTGCCGATTTCATTTCAGAAGAGGGAAACACAGTCAGGTTACATAAAACACCCAGAAAACCAGCGGAGTGCTAGCTTCTGCTCGCAACTAAGAAAAGCTCAAAACCCTCTCTAACAAGGGAAGCAAACACGACAGAGAGCACTCACTCGACAAAGGGAGAGCTCGCAACTAGCCTTAAATAGTTAAAGTGACGATTACATGTGACATGTGCTTTTTCTGGATTCAAACATAAATAGTGCTAAATGAAGTATCACCAAAATCAGTATGCCTAGTAATGCTCTGTAGTGAACATATATGATATAGGCAGACTTGTATGAATTTATATGGCTGAAAGCCTGAAACTAAGTCTACACAGCCAGTAACCCCTAATCAATCTGTAAAACGGCAAAACACAATAAAGCATCTGCAAGATGGATGCACTGATAACAAATCACTAAGTAGGCATGAACTGGCTGTAAGAATGCCCGAGATTATTCAACAGTGAATCTGAACAATAATAAGCCTGCCACACTGAACAGTAATATATTTAACACAACCTACCAATTTTCGAAAACTATGAGAAGGAGGTATGCAAAGATACGTACAAGAGCAAAATGGGAAAGCGACGGCGAAGGATGGTCCTGCACATGAAGGCGATTCTTGTGAAGAACAGATGCAGGGGTGTTCTTGCCTCTCTTGAGCCGTGAGACCTTGGATCCGCTCGCCTCATCCATCGTCCCCCGTACGGCTTCCTGCGCTACTGGAGCAAGATCTACGAGCTGTATTGGTAAGCTCTGCGCGCCGAGTGAGTGGGCGAGAAATCTGCTGCATCTGGGGTTTCTAGAGGGGGTGGGGGTGGGTGGTAGGGGTGAACTGGATACTCTGACGTCGTGCACATTGACTCTCACCCGCTATATGACATGTGGGTCCCGCTTTCCGTGGTTCCCACTCTTCAGTCAGACGAAGTAAGGGATAGTCACGATCGATGGGTGGGAGTTATTGGGGCGGGCCTGCGTGGGGGTGTCTAATGCTAGCGTTTAAGTGGGCAACTGAATGGCGTCACTTGAGAGCACGCGGACGGTCAGAGCCTCTGGTTTTCATCTACTGGAATTAATTCCCCATGTTTCGAAGCATTCCTTTAAGCGTTTCTGATATCCATGCAGCCATTTAGCGTGGCGTCGCGAACGGTTTCCTGGCCTACTACAAAACTCTCGTGCCTTCACTAAATACAACAGCCTCCCCTCGCTCAACTCTCTGGACTACGGTGTCAGAGAAAAACAGTAATCCTAGATCTGTTTCGGCAGCAACGATCTGGCTGCACCGCGGAATCCACGACGGCTCTATCCTGCGAGGTAACATCCAATCTAAACATCTTAACTGCGTTTCGTTGCCTGCATCTGTTATTCGGTGCGGATCTAAGTATGTGTCTGCGACGGTTGCGCTTCAAGTTTCGGCTTTCTCATGATATTGGGGCTGTGATTTAGGGGTTATCTTAGGGTTTGGGGATTCTATTTGGAGGTTGTTAATACTGAATCATCGAGTGGGCAATGAATTCAAGTCCCACGAACTTGTTGTTACTGTTAACTTGTCTGCTGAACAAATAGCATATACAGTAAATTTCAATTATAACCCTTGATAATTGGTACTGGCATAATATAGGCTGTACTGATTACTGACGAAATGTGGAGTTCCTTTGGTTGTGCAATAGTGTGCATGTGTTGTTTGTTCCTTCATGTTCAAGTGGTGTTGATACATAAAACTCATTTCATTGCCGATCACCAATTGCTGTTCATATGAATGTTGTTTGTGTAATCCAATTGCTGTTCATATAGTTAACTAATGCTCTGGTATTGTTCAGTATTAGGGTTGTGTTGTGTTGTCTGAAACGGTTGCTTCAGCATTTGGTTGTATCGTTGGCTATTTGACATGACTACATCATTTGTGCATGGACTAGGGAAGTGCCAAACGCCTAATTCTTGTGCCTCAACATATTTGATGGCTGACTTCTTGGTGTTGCAATGAATGTAGAATGGACATTGCGGGATCGACGCAAAGACGACGGCGGACGAGGTCATGTGAAGCCAATTGCACCTGTCCCAACCAGGCTGCTGCTTCGCTTCGTCGCCGGCAGCACTTTTAGCCCATCTAGGAGTGGCTCATTCGATCAGGGTTTTCAAGTTGGCGTATGGAGAACCAATTGAATACGTGCAGTACCTGACTGCGGATGAAGACTCCGGTTGGCCACAAACGCGGCTATATGGACAAGGTGACGACGGAACCTTGTTCATGGTGCTTCTGAATTCTATTGGAAAGGTCCCCGTCTTGTCAATTGTCTGCATAAGGTCGAAAGAGAGCATACTGCCGAGGTACAGAATCAAGATGTGGGCTAGAGGCCCTCATGACAGGTGCTGGGCGGAGAAGGACGTCGTTGGAGTAGAGACTGACGTTTCGAGCAGCGAGACCCCCGGTGACGTCAGTTTTGACCAGGTAGAGTCATACCTCGTCGTGCCGACTAAGTACCTCATTGGTACAGGACCGACAAAGAAACTGAGTTTCTACGTCCGCATTGATAAGAACGCCTGATTAAAATGTTGAACTGTGTGTGGAACATATTTTAGTCCTTTTGTAGCAAATGCCAGATTGCATGTTCTGACAATCAAATGCTCCTGCCTGAAATTTTGTTCTTCATGTATTTCTTCGTTGTCGTACTGTTTGTTTGACACTAAGCATACGATGAAATTGCATAGAACAGGAAAACGGAGAACAATATTGTAAACCGCGAAGACAAATAAATACAGAAGTTATGGTGCAATTCAACAAACTTTCAGATCATTACATGAGAGAAGACTAATAAAGAAGTGATGGGTTCATATCCGGCAGTGCGTTGAGCAGCATCGATTAAATTTACACAAAAGAACTGAATGATCAGTGATGTTCGAAAATGTAGGTCACGGATGACAGTGATCTACACCCTGCCGACGTCGTCATAGGCAGTTAAACAGAATGACACCCTTAAACATGAAATATGCTGCCTCTCCATGGAGCTTCAATGCCGTCCGCAGGTGTAGATCACGGACGTCGAGGTCTCGTACCTAAGAACGTTCAGGATGAACCCACCATTTTTATATTTGAATGCAAGGATGTCGTCGACATGCAACATCAACCGCCTGGCCAATCTCTCCCATCCATTCAGAAGGACAAGGTGATCATCAACCCACTGAAGCTCAACTGTTGTGTGGCAAAACCTTTTAACCCAGATTGGCATGTCTATCTTACCAGAGAACTTGGGATCTTTATCTTTCGCCGTCCTGATTATGTTGGTGTCATTCAACAGAGCATTGGTAAACGATTCCGGGATGACCAAAGCAACTAGCTCAACAGGTGTCACCTGCACATAGAACCGGGAAGGGAACGGGTCGTTCGGTATATGACGACCTAAATATGGACCCCTTCCTAGTTTCTGAACATGCTTAACAGCCTTCTGAAGGCTAACTGGGAGCAACCTACGGACACCAGCAGTGCGCCCTATGGCATTTCGTCTGGCCTAGAAGGAAAGAAAATTAAGAAATAATCACGGATTGAACAGGTGATCAGAAATTATTTGCTACAAAAGAAATTTACCCTTGCAACGGAGGCCATGTGAAAAATGCACACTATGTGTACGACTAATGCAGATGCAAGATTATCAATGCAAGAGTAGCCCTAGCCTTTTACCAGTAAACCAACTAAGCAGCTCTAAAAATTAGTACGAACTTACATCTAATACGAAAGCCATTACTTACCAATGGAGGAGGGGGCGCTGACGGTGCTGAACTGCTACCTCCAGCAAAATTTAACGGCGCAGGAACGGGGGTGCGACGGAGAACAGATCCAATAGGAACACCAAATAATATTGGTCCCACAGGAGACGGCGGTCTTACGCCGGGCATGCTAGACTCAAGAATAGGACGAACGAAGGAAAATCCACCGTTCAAGCTGAACGGACTAACCGAGTGAGACTGGGACACCACCGGTGCTGTATGTAGAGGGGGAGCATCATAGAGAGACAGAGAATAGTTTGATGCCACAGATTGTGATAGCTCTGTAAGTGCATTCGCCGCCGCCTGTGCGTAGGCCGACTGCTGCGATTGGGGGAGATCTGCATAACTCTGCTGCTGAACAGGCACGCACGGCCGATAGAGCGACGGGGATGGGCGATAGACCATATGCGGCGCCGCTATCGACGGCGCTGCAAATAGCCCCGACCCTTCGTACTGGGAAACGGCATACTGAGCCGGCGAGATAGAGGAAAGGTCGGAGGCTCCAGCAAATACTGGGGGACGGATGGGTACAAGCTTGCTGGCTAGGCTAGCGGTTGACGGTGGCGGGCGAGCGGAAATATCCATCAGCGGCTGGCGGCGCATTGCTTCCTCCTCTGGATCTAGATCTGAGAATGTTGGAGGCTATGGGGATTTAATGAGCCGGCGAGATAGAGGAAAGGTCGGAGGCTCCAGCAAATAGAATATACAGCCTTGGCCAGAACATATGTTTTTTAAGGGCAATCCACGTAAAGCGGAGGCGCATCAGGTGTGCGTCAAGCCCAGAAGGCCCAGTTTCAGGGCTATGATCCAAATATATGGCCCGGCTAGCAGGCAGTCCAACTTCGATAGTTTTTAACAGAATTAACTCTACCTAAACTGAAGAAAAAAGCTTCGTCATCGTATTTCCTTAGTCCAGGACAGCATGAACAGAATTATTACAGAATTAACTATACCTAAGGGGAGCCCAGTTTCAGGTACGAACTGAACTACTTTTCATATAAGAGGAGCAACGACTTACTTCGTCCCTGAAACAACATTGGCGCACCTTAGTCACACAGCAAGACGCCTACAACTTACGTCTTAGAGCATTGTTTTGTGACAATATGTAATACTCTGCAAGAATTTGTGTCATAATTCAGTGGCTTAGCTAAAATATACTTAGTAAACATGGATACACGGGTACATAATAGTTCGGTACAGAATAGTTCGTACAGTGTATAATATGGTATTGCTGCTACTGATACTACAAACACGAACTTCGATTTGCAGGGCTAGGGTTTCCTGGCATTCAGACGACCCTTCAGAATGTCAACTTGGGTTTCGACGCTCAGATTCATCGGTAGCTCTGGCCTCCAACCCGTCGGCTCTGCCATGGCCGTCCAAGTTTCCTCATCAGAGAGCTGATAATACAGCAGCATTACTTTGCCATGGCTCAGATTCTCCTGTCTCGCCGCCTCCACCAAGCCATGAGGCCTGCCCGCCGCTTCGGCACTAGGCTGCGCCTCAGACGCCTCCTTACGAGGTGCATGACAACTGCCAGATGAGCCAATCTCTTGTTTATTTCAGATGTGGGACGAAATGGTCCACAACTTACCGACCGAGGGGGTCCGGAATCTAGGCAACTCGGAGGTATCATCCAAGTTCATGTAGAATAAACAGAGGGTCCGGAAATCCTAAACGAACCAAAATAAATGATGCCCGACTCGAAGACAGAGGCTCTGATACGTCGTCCAGACGCCATTGGAGATAGCGTTGCGGTCGGCGGACAAATGTATAACCATGCGACGTATCATGTCGGAGGATCCAGAAATATTTGCAGAGCCTCTGATAATTAAGCCAGAGATTACGTGATACTCGGATGCGTCAGGAAGAGAACGGAAATTGGTTTGGCGTTTCCGGGAACGCCCAAACGTCCTTTCGTACGGCGTTCGAAAGGCATATTAACTCTTTGAGAGGCGTTTCAAAGAATTTAGACCGCGGAAGTCGATTTATTGAAACGCCCAGTCAGTAGTCGTTACAATGCTTAGGAGCCAATTAGTCTGGCGTTCGTGTTGCGCCGTCACGGACAATGCAGAGCGTATCCTCCACTAGACGCAAAAACGGCTAAGTCCAAATATCTTTGCCATGCCATCCGGCGTAACGCAGTAAAATTTCAGACGCTCCGGTTGATGGGCAAACGTCGTCTGACGAAGCGTTTCGGAGGGTCCGGGACGCCACGTCGAGAGGCGTATGAGGCCGAGGGCCATGTCCGCGCGAAAGTTTTGAGAAGGGCCAGATTTGCCTAATTGTCCGATTAAGGGCCATTTAGTAAAAAAGATACAGTATTATCACACATGCACGCCGGTTTTGCTAGCTACAGTAGCTAGCATCATTACAGATGTTTTTTTTTTTTTGGTTTTAATTGCTTCTGATCGTTGTTGAAATAGTTGGTAACTTTTTTGTGGCAAATGAATTTCGTGCAAAAAGTTTGTTTCTCAACCACTTCTTATTTTGCTGCAAAAGCATGTTTTTTTGTTCTTATAGTAAAGAAACGTGCCAACTTAGACAAAGTGACACAATACTTCTGATCGATTTAAAGCTCACTATAAACATATATTCCAAAATGGACTTTGTAACTGCTCACAATGGAATAACGTTATGCCATGTAAAGTATTATCCAAGTAAACAACTTTTGAATATTGGTTATATCAATATCAGAGAGTCTAAATTTCAACTTTCACCAATAGCTTTGAACTCGATAAAGGTTTTAAGGTAATGCAAAAGTACAGTGTGCTAAATTAACATAAAACACGTCCAAATATACCAGGTGAAAAGGAATCAGAATTTCCAGAATTACTAAATTATAAGATTGTGGAAGTATTACGAATTGAGATGTTGTCAATACATATTAATTCCTCCTGCCCGCGTTGAAGCTTATGGCACTTGTGCTCACCTGCGACAATAAGGTATGAAATTTCCCACTATTACTCAAAGAGGAGAAAACATCAACATTGCCTTGTGATTACCTTCACATTCAGAAGCCACAATGTTAGCCCAAAATCACAATATCTGAATATTTAAACACTTACCTACAATTAGTTTAGATTTTATACATAAGCAAGGGCAACCTTAATGCTCGGAGGATGCTTTTTAACCAAAAGCAGTGGTCATGGGTTGGAGTGCATTGTGCATGCTCTTGGGCGGCTACTGATCCAACCTGGGCATTAACCCGGTTGCTCCATTCTCTATTGGATCTCTGATCAGCCTAAAATATTCACGCTTGTCTGTGGTGGTTCAAATCTTCAACATGATTTCAGCATCCTTTCTACTTATTCTGACGCAAATGGACATCAGAGAATAGCAAATATGCATCTTTCCAGCAGTGTATGTGGAAGCAAATGTAGCATGCATATCTACAGTAATCAACATAATTTTTACATCCACGCATACCATGTACTTGGTTCACCGTCCCCACAGGCCCAGCCCTCGATTGCCTACTGCATACACATCAGAAAAAAATGATGACACAGCTATGAACCTCAGACGGCAAGGGACAGGCCGCAACCGTGGGGACTGGTGATGGACGGATGCGACGCTCCAAAATAGAGTAAAAGCAGGAGGCAGTTCGGGCGGGCGGGGGTTGGAATGAGGCAGTCGGCAGGTCAGCGCCGTAGGTGATCCGTCGAGGCGACGAGATTGATGGGTGGCGGCGTAGCTCGCTGAGCAGTGGACGTCTCGGTCCAAGAATCAGAGGCGCGGGAGGGACCGGGGAGCCTCGATCTATAGCTACAACGCGTCCATGACCTGGGTCTGTGCCGGCGGCTGATGTCAGGTGGTGGTGCAGGACCGATCCTAAGTCAGCGGTGGTGGAGCAGGGCGGCAGCGGTAAGGGGATGTAGACCAGGTCGAGCGGCGCAGCAGGCCCCGCAATCAGGGGTAGGTTGGACGTTCGGGGGACGGGGGAGACCGTAGGTGGCAAGCAGAGCATGCCGGAGGTGCCTCCTCCTGGAGCAAAGTTGGCTGGCCATGGAGGAGAGGGGATGGTTTGGCGTGGAGCCTGGGAGGAGGTGGGGATGAGTGGAACACGAGGTAGTCGGGACGGATAGAGGCAGAAAAAAAATCGAAACGTTTTTTCCACTTACCGGTGGCATGGTGGGTAATTTCTTTCAACTTTAGGGGCAATTTCGATGACGTACCACAAGAAGCTATCCTTCCTTTATTATTATTAGGTATAGATTATTTTTATTGAAATAGTTGGTGATTTTTGTTACACTTCAATCTACATAAAAAAATTGATTCTTACTTCCTAAGATTTTTGTTGTAATAGTTTGTGTTTATTGTTACAATAGTTACTGAATTTAGTTGCAGATCATTCTATGGCAAAAATTGTTGTTAACACTTTTCTGTTGCTAATTTATTTGTGATTTTTCTTGAAATAGTTGGTGATTTTTGTTGCAAATCATTCTACAACAAAAATTGTTACTTAACCACTTTTTTATTGGTAGATTTTTTTCTGTGGTTGTTTGTGTTTTTTGTTGAAATTGTTTGTTGATTTTTGTTGGAAATCAACCTACAACAATAATTGTTGTTTAACCACTTTTGGTATCGTTATTTTTTTCTAATGCAACACATATTTTGTGTGCCCATCGGTTGTGTTTTTTGTTGAAATTCTTGGTGAATTTTGTTGCAAATAAATCTGCAGCAATTTTTTTGTTGCTTAACCACATTTTAACTGGTAGAAACAAATTGTTGTTTTTGTTACAAAGCAATGTGCATCAAGAAATTGTTGTTTAACCATTTTTTATAGCTTTTAATTGTTTTCCAAATGTTGCAATTGTTGTTTAAAAGAGCTCGTATTTTAGATATATAGAGAGAGGAGCTGGAGAATCACATGGTGGTCGCCACCCACATGACGCCTCGTGCACTGCCTGAAAAAAAAGCTCACACAATCTAGGCCTAGCAGTGAAATGGACCTCCGGCAAGCAGCGGAGGAAAAAGTCACACACGGCGGCCCCAATCCAGCATGCAAAACCCTCCGCCACCTCTGACACGGTGAAAGCGACCCGTCTTGAGGGATCAGTTTTCGTACGTCCGATGGGCGTAATCGGACGGCAGGCAAGGGGACCTACGAAAGGATTTCTTAGGCCGACCTGCGCCTAGCGCGCGCCGCAACTCGACTTGGTTGTCTATTTTCAACAAAAAACCCTAGTCGATCTCCTTCAAATCGTTCATCCGCCGCCGCATCCATGGACCCTTCCCCGGCTTCCGGCGCCTCCACCGCAGCCGATGTCGCCGCCGCATCAGTGGACCCTTCCCAGCTGGCTCCCGACGCCTCCTCTTCCGGCGCAGCTGCGGACCTCGCGGGGATGACCCTGGACGAGCGGTTCCACCTGCTGATGAGCATCGGCGAGGAGTGCATTCAGACCGACGAGCTCAGGCAGCTGCTGCAGAACAAGCACAAGCCCGTCCCCATCTGCTACGACGGGTTCGAGCCCTCCGGCCGCATGCACATCGCCCAGGTTCGACGAAACGCCCCCTCTAGTAATTTCGAATCGGAACCGCGAATCGGCTACCAGCATTTAGGAGGAAAAATTATGTTCTAGGCAGCGTTCGTTCGTGGACCCGAATTTCGAATTTGAAGCTACGAAATTTTGTGAAAATAGCAATTCTTGTGCGTGCTTCCATAATTATGAAAATAGTATACTTCAGTGATACGGTGCGGGAGACCAATATGTGCAAATTGTTTCAGATCGTAAGACCTTAGCAAGACTTGATGATGATAGACATTCTCATGTATTGTATTCACAGGGTATTGTGAAGACAATTAATGTTAACAAGATGATCAGAGCGGGATGCAAAGTGAAAATATGGATAGCAGACTGGTTTGCTCAGCTCAACAACAAAATGGGTGGCGACCTAGAAAAAATCCAGACAGTCGGGCGCTACATGATTGAAATATGGAGAGCAGCCGGTATGAATCTCGATGGTGTTGAATTCTTATGGTCTTCACAAGAAATCAACATGCGTGCAAATGAATACTGGCCACTTGTAATGGACATTGCCAGGAAAAATAATCTCAAGAGAATAACGAGGTACATCCATTTAGATTATTCAAATGATTCTTTACTTCCAAAATTCAAACTCAAACATAGTTTAGCTATCTTCTTATTTCCCTTACTGCACAGATGTTGTACGATCATGGGCCGTGCTGACAACGATGAATTGACTGCTGCACAGATCTTCTATCCTTGCATGCAGTGTGCTGATATATTCTTCCTGCAGGTTAATTATTATCTTTATATTGCAGACAACTCTCTTTTATATTAATTGTAGTTATTAAATTATCTCCATAATGTTGATAAGGTTATTGATATGTTTTTATTTCACTTGATATTGTAGGGTGGTATACCATTGTTCTAGATTGTCACTAAGTCTCTCTAAACTGTTTCCTTGTGTAGGCTGACATATGCCAGTTGGGCATGGACCAAAGGAAGGTCAACATGTTAGCAAGGGAATATTGCGATGACATAAAACACAAGCCCAAACCAATTATATTGTCACATCGTATCCTGATCCGCCACTGTTGTGCTGTTTATGTTTTTCTTATTATCCTTGATATATGTCTCAATGGTTATGGTGTTAGAATTGCTGTTCATTTCCAGGTTGTACAAAAATTCTTGTGTTCCTTAACATGAATTACAGATATGCTCCCTGGGTTCAAAGAAGGTCAGGAGAAGATGTCAAAGAGTGATCCATCATCGGCTATCTTTATGGAAGATGAGGAGGTTCTCATAACATTTTCTCTTTGTTAACAATCTTTATTTATCTCCAAAGCTTGTGACACCTAATCAGTCCATGCAACCTCATCCGGAGATGTTCGAATGTTGAAAAATAATACGGCTAGGATATTTTAGGGTATGGTCCTTGTATGCCATGCAAGAAAATGAAGCCCTAGCCACTACACTTACATGTTAGGTTTGGCTATTTCAGTTTACTTACACTCTTGATATGGGTTGAAATGCACTTTCTAGTATTTAAAAAAAGTTCAGTTGTATTGTATTGTATTTATTATTTGCTTATAATTTGCCTTTGTCATTCAGTGGATCTTTTAGATGGCATGCAGTTATCTGTTTATCATTGTATCAAGCTGATAGTAACTTCGGAATTTATGAGGAATGTATATGCTTGGCTCTTTTCCTAAGCTGATATTGTACCACAATCAAATTTATTGCAGGCTGAAGTAAATTTAAAGATAAAGCAAGCTTTCTGCCCACTCAACATTGTAGAGGGTAATCCGTGCCTTGAGTACATCAAGTACATCGTTTTCCCTTGGTTTGAAAGGTTTGAGGTGGTTCGGAAGGAAAACAATGGCGGTAACAAGTAATGTTCTTTTGACTACCAAATGTTCAGAATGCTCCTTTCGATTGTCAATTATTTATTTATTTCTGTTGAAAATTGTTTACTATTGAGTTTTGAGTCTCCAATATGGAAGACTTTGCTTGTGGAATATAACAAGGTTTGCTTTTAAACAGGACATTTTTAAGCATGGATGAGCTCACTGCTGATTATGCGAGTGGTGCTCTGCATCCTGCTGATGTTAAACCTGCTTTGGCCAAAGCGATTAACGAAATATTGAAGGTATTGTTTTTCTATATTTTTTAATAATGTGGTGCTGTCGGTCAGGAGCCATAATTTTAGCTTGTTGTTTTTGTCCATCCCACTACTTTGTTTCTCATAATTCATTTTTAGTCGATCGTGTTGTGATTTTGTGATGCTTAAGAAAGTTTATGTCTGTTATTTTATCAATCATTCCATCACTGCATTTCTCATGATTTGGGTCATTCCTAGCAAATAGTATTGATGGACCATTTTTATTCTTGACTTGTCAATCTTGTGTTGTATTGATGGACCATTTTTATTCTTGAGTTGTCAATCTTGTGTCGTATTAGTGCAGTTTTGAACTACCCATTTATCATCTGGACACCTGTGGTTTGTTTCAATCAAGTTCACATCTTATACATATAATCTGAAGGTCTCATATTTATTCATATATACATTTACAGTAAAAAAAATCATATATACATTTTCTTGGCCCTAATACCATTTTGCATTTTCAGCCTGTTCGTGACCACTTCAAGACCAGCAGTGAAGCCGAAGGTCTCCTCAACACTGTTAAGGTACAATATTTGTGCCCGCTTCCATGAATCAATGTAAAATAAGGACTCTGGCTGTTATCTGCCTACATACTTACTCCAGATACACTAAGACTGGGCAACTAATTTCGTCCTAATGTCCCATGCTCCTGCTCAGCAGTGAACAATTTGCAGCAAGTTATCAGTTGCATTTTGAAGTGAAACTTTGCAGTGACGTATATTAGTTTAGTAGGTATAGCTGTGCAAACTGCATATATTTGTTCAAGTTTTGTTTCGGTTGCTCTAATGACAATTGTGACTTCAATCGTTCAGTGTTCTAGATAAATCTGTCAATGGTTGCGAGGGATTTAATCCAGACATTTACTCTTTTACAGAAGTACAGAGTAAGCAGTTGATGAGCAAGACCTTCCTGATCATCACCCGTGGCAATGCCTCTTCCCAATGCCTCCTAATCCTATGCGGCTCACAAGTCGGTGTCCGTGTGATCCCTATACGAATATTTGTAATTTGTCGATGGGTCGATCTTTGCTCGCTCAAGGAACTCTAGCAGACAAGCCTAAGAAATAGATGGTTTACACTATCATTGTTGATTTATATATCTGCAGCTCTGGTTGCCGGTGTGAACATGCATAGTGTCAATGCATTTGGCAGATGGTTTGCTCGTCATAGTTATATGCATGGATGTTTGGTGGAAAGTCAGAACCCACATACGCTGTCGGATCCAGTCAGAACCCCGTCAGCATCTCCCGTGCCTGCTCGAGCAACTCCTCTAAGCGGCAAATAACTACCTGAAAACACACGGTCCAAGTCCCATGAGCAAACTGCAAAGTAAAATAACACCCCTAACAAAACAAAAACATCATAGACGCAATTACTACTATATTTAAAGACGGTCCGAATCGCGGCCTCTCCGCGCGCCTGCTGCTGTTCTAAGGAACAGCACGCACTGTTCACTACTACAGTGTTGAACAGTGCGCGCCACTTTGCAAAAAACCCCAAAAAGGACTAAAATGTAATTTCAGCAAAAGGCAGGGACTTTTTAGCAAAAACATCCACAACTTCATCTCTTTCCTCTCTTTTCCGCGCGCGTCCGGAAGTCGCCGTCGCCGCCGACGTCCATCGTCGCCGCTCCGCGCCTCCCCCCTCACATCGATGCCCATGGCGAGGTTCGCCGTCGTCTCCCCTCCATCCTCGCGGAAGATCATCTGCTGGAACGTTGCACAGCCGCCGGAATCGTCCTCCCCGCTCTCGCCATCCGCCGCCGCGAAATCGGTCGCCGGCGGCTGCTCAGGCGACCAAATGGTCTACTGCGCCGCCCACGGCTTCCCTCCACCTCCTCACGCGGCTCCGCACGGACCCAGCTCAGCGCGCGCGCAGCTGCTCGCCGGAGCTCGGCAGCGCTGGCGTCCGCCGCCGCCGCGCGTGACGTAAGCGCTGACGCAGCTTGCGTCCCTAGCTGTGGTTTTTTTTTGTTACTGGTTTCCAAAATGAAAAAAAAACTGACAAGTGGGACCCACATGCCAGAAACTTCGCAATTACAGGGAAAAAAATACTAAAATTCGGGAAAAAAAGAAAACATATCTTCTAATCAATAATTTCAAATAATAAAAACAATATATCAAAATATTCTAAATTTAACAAATTTCCAAATCTTTCGCATAAAATTTGCGCCAACAAATAAATTTTGCACAACATAATACAATTCGGAAAATCATATCTTTTAATCCACAATTCAAAATAATACAAGTAATATATCAAAATCTTCAAATATTCTAAATTTAACAAATTTCCAAACCTTTCGCATAAAATTTGCGCCAACAAATAAATTTTGCACAACATAATACAATTCAAAAAATCATATCTTTTAATCTATAATTCAAAATAATACAAATAATATATCGAAATCTTCTAATTTTAACAACATTTCAAAACCTTTCGCACAAAATTTGCGTCAATAAATAAATCTTGCACAACAAAATACATATAGTCTAACATTCAAAATAATACGAACAACATATCAAAATCTTCTAGATTTAACGAATATATCCAGACTTTCCACACAATATTTATAGTCTAGGATTAAAAATAATACAAAAATCATATCAAAATCTTCTAGATTTGACGAACATTCTAACTTTTAACACAGAAAATACGCCCAAAAAAAAACGTTACCCAAATGACAATGGTTCGATGCCGGCAAGCTCAGCGTGGCCATCATGTCCACTGCTAACGTCACCCTACCGTGGCAATAGACCCGGTTAGTCAGCGCCTTATTCTTTTCCACACAAACTTAATAAATTGCTGAATCCCTGACATGTAAGCCCACTTTGATTACACAATTTCCATAGGGGAAAAAATTGCAAAAACAATAATTATTATAAAATCAATAATTTAAAATCTATCCACCAGAAAAAATGTGACAAAAAAACAAAATGTCCAGGGACATACATTCTAACTACTTACAACAACATACAAACATTTTTTGACATTTTAATTTAGCAAATATTAAGAGAAAATCTAAATGCATTTCCTCTGATTAAATTGAGTTGAATAAAAAATAAATACAAACAACGTATCAAAATCTCCTAGACTTAACGAATGTTCCAACTTTTCGCACAAAAAATACATCAAAAAATAATTTGTACCCAACATAATGCACATAACATATAAAAAAAAACCATTTCCCACCAAATTCTCAAACTACCCACACAAAAGTTAAAAAACAAAAAACATTGTGCACAATTTACATTTTCAAGAAATTTCAAAATTTAAGAAAATTTCAAAGCGGCTCCACCACTTTCGGATGCCCCGCATATAACCGCATCTCACACGACCAGGCCCGCGTTCCAGATGGTGGTGGTTCGATACCGACGAGCTCGCCGTGGCCGTCGTTACCACTGCTAACATCACCCTGGTGTGACAGAGGTCCCGGTTAGTCAATAACTTAACCTTTTCCGCTGAAATTTAAGAAAATACTAAATCCTTCACATGTAGGCCCACTTTACTTACACAATCTCCAGAGGATTTTTTTTTTGCAAAAACAATAATTCAAAATCTATCCATCAAAAAAATATGACAAAAATATCAAAATGTCTAGGAAAATACATGCTAACTACTTACAACAAAGTACAAACACTTTCCCACAGGAATTTAAGAAATTACTGAAACCCTGCCATATAGGCTCACTTTGCTTACACAATTCCCAGGGGAAAAAAAACTGCAAAATAAATAAATTAAAATCTAGCCATCAGAATAATGTGATAAAAAATATCAAAATGTCCAAAAAAAATACATAATAACTATTTACACCAAGATACAAATATTTTTGGACATTTCAATTTAACAAATATTTAGAGAAAACCTAAATACATTCCCTCTAATTAAATGGAGTTGGAATTAAAAAAATACACATTGTATTTCCACTGATTATGGAGCTTAATTGAATATGTCAAACTACAAACATAAACCTACATATTTTTGTACATTTATAATTGCTGAAATTTTGAAGCTCATCCAAACGATATCTTTCAACGATTTTTAACTCTTTAAATTGGAAAATTACACCAAAAAAATCAAAGAAACCAATTTTCTTTGCAATATATATTGTACATCTAAACAAAAAGAAACAAAGCATTAACACCTACCTAACTTTTTTATTCAGTAAAAAGAATGCTAACTGTCTATAGGGGAAAAAAACATGTTTAAACATACCAATTTGATAAATACTTCAAGTAAAAAAACAAATGCACTCCCCCACTTATATGAAATTAAATTTATTAAATATTCAAATCATACTTTCCCTCTAATTACAGACTTAAATTGAACATTCCAATTTGATAATTATTTGGATACAATCTAAATTAATTTATTCCAACTACGGAATTCAATTCAACAAATATAATCTTTTTACATCAATTATGTAGTTTTCAAAAATATGTTTCTCTGCTGTTTTTTACATCCAGCCGCAGTCCGACTTAATTAAGCCTACTATCTCTATGAGAGATGCTATGCATTTCCACATCTCGCTTCACTCCCTTTGTCTACTTCGAGGCACACACCGTGCTCCGCCGTCACCTCCCATCCATGCTCACCGAGCGCCGCCTGCCGAGACACCGCATCGGCGCCGGAATCGTCCACGCCGCACTCGGCGTCCGCGGCCACGTCCACACGTCGCCAGCGACGCTCCAGCGACCTACAAGCGGCGACGCCACCGCTCCCGGGTAGCCCACGTCGAGGCGCGTCCAGCGCGCCCAGCCGCGCGTCCTGGCAATAATTTTCAAATTCGAAGAACTTCTCCCTAATTATATCTGGAGATATTCGAAATGACAAATTGCTTCTTTTCCTTTACATGTTTTCATTTTTTTCTATTCTCTTTTCTTTTTCTTTGCCTTTTCCCATTGTCACCAATCTTACATATTTACTGACAATTCATCTCCTTGCAAATTTCACATTTCAATTTGGAAACATACTTGATGATTTCAATTACACTAACATATTTGGAGGTAATATAACTTAAAACTCCCTAATTATGTACTTAAATTTCTAACTGCATTCCTCAAAAAATATTTAAAGAAAATGCAAATTCATTTTTTCTAATTATGTAATTAATTTTTAATTGAACTTAATGCATGCTCACATAATGTATTCTCACCAATTATTGAATTACATTTAGTATTTAAGAAAAAACTTAAATACATTGTATGAAACCAAAAATATTAATATTTAGAAACAATACTATAAATAAGCTTCATACAATTATGCAGCTGAATTTAATAAATGTTCAAATTGAACTAACCTTTCTCTAATTTGACAGTTAAATTTATATAAATGAAGAACCATACCACAAAATTCGCAACAAAAAAATAATTGCTGACTACTTACGACATAACAGTAAAATTTATTTGCATTCCCAATTTTTCGTAATCGATTAGTTAACATGGTGGCCAAACGTATTATGAAAAAACAGGAAAAAATCATTGGCTTGCCAAATTCTCTATCGACCTGTGAAAAAGAAAGGATATGACAACGAAAAAGACCCTCTTTAACGAAAAATGTGGATTCAAATTCAAATGGATTTCTCTGATTTCAATTAAATATTGACGCCCAAATACAAACATGTTTGAACATTTCAATCCACTTAATATTTGAAAATTCTACAAAAAATTTCAAAACTGCTCACAAAAAATTGCTACCTACCCATAACAAAAAAAAAAGTTTGGACATTCCAATTTGGCCAACATTTTGTTTGACAAAAAATATATATTTGTACAAAAAAATCACTAAGGGCGTGGCGTGACGCCACGCCAAATTCAACTAGTAACACATGTAGACTTGCCTCTAACAGCTCTAGTTCATATCCAATCTGATCTTGCCTAATAAATAGGCGTATTGATGGTGGCTAATCTCAAATGAGTGGGTGAGTGATTAAATCACAGAGCGTGTTGTAATTAGCTCGTGATTATGGTAACGAGTTACAGCAGTTGGTAGTTCAATGAGTAGAGCAAGTGATGAAGTTCTCGTGCAAAAGCTTGGTTCTTGACATGAAAAAGAAGAATTCCCGTATGTACTTGTTTGACAAGATGAAAGCGTATCTAATGTAGCAGTTACTACATCATTATTAGAAGCTAGGAGAAGTTGACAAGACAATAGTGGAGTTGGAATCTATGTCGAATCTGAACAAGTGAAGAAGGTACTCAAAATTTTCATACAGAACAAGCATTGGTTCTGGACAATCCGTAAAGGGTTCCACTAAGTAGTTATTTGACAGCCAATGAAAGCATGTCTGGCAGTTACTACATCACCGCAAGACAGGTACTACATTTGTTTTTCTTCCATCATCTTGGTTCCAAACAAACAATTTCTCGACTGCCAACTATCATATATAGCTTCATTAATCTCCTACATTTCTTGCCGGTAAACCCGCCGGCCCGATTGGCTTTCTCGCCGTCGTCCGCATTCTGCCCTGCCTTAACAGCGGAAGCCATGGACGTTCCGGTGCCAAACCGAAGCACATTCTTAGTAGTATTATTCGCCTTCGCCAATGGACCAGTCACCGACACCACAGGAGCGGGCTCCACGGGCTTGCCGTCTGTCCGGACTCCAACGTCGGAGAACCATCCCTCGCCTTGGCCGGTGAGGTCCTTGGCCGGCGTTGGACGCTCCACGGGCTTGCCGTCCATCCGCACCCCGACGACGGCAGAGGCTTCGTCACCTTTGTCGGTGGGGACCACCTTCACCCGCGCCGCCGATGGCACCGAGGACACACGTGCCGTCGGCTCCTTGTAGTCGAGCGGTGGTAGGAAGTTCACCTTGCAGTCGGTCTCGATGGTGGAGACGGCGTGGGTGGGCTTGGCCTCGACGACGTCGATGAGGTACCGCCGGTCTCCCTCGATGACGGTGATCGTGTCGCCCACTATTTCTACCATTGCTTCAATGTTTCAGAGAGTACTTCTAGCCGTTAAACCGGCCGGCCTCCTTCTCCTTCTCGCTGGCTTCCGCCTTCTTTCCTGCCCTACCACCGATGTCATCACCGCGCTAGCCCTGAACCGAGGCACTCTCTATATGGCGTTAAACAAGCTATAATCTTTTTGTTGGGTAAACATGGAGTAATATGTTTGGACTTTATATATAGATGTGGCGGCACCGGTAGTACTGCGCGAAGGTGTGGCGGGAATGCTGGGATCGGAGGTATGCCTCCGAGCTGTCCTCTTCCGGCTCCGACTCCTCCGTCGACCGATCACCATCTTCCTCCTCCTCCGGCGGGTGCGACAACGATGGATCAGCTCCTTGCCCATCCTTGGGAGTTCTTTTATGTTGTTATGTTGTTCATGTATTGTTTCAAGGATATGTCCTGGAAGGCATATCAGTTTTCATAGAAGAAAGGCCAAGCGACCGAGTTACAATGCGGGCTGGCACAAACGCTGAGTACGCAACCACACTGTCGTAGCAGCTCGGTACCCTATCAACATAGTAGACTACTCACCAAACCTCCACCACTCCGCCTGTTCTAGGCTACCTCTGAATAGACCGGCGACACGCTGGGTCTCTCCCTCTATCCTAATCGACTCTAGAATCCTACCGATCGACGGGGTGGCACCATCGAAAACAATGTCATTCCAGTGGTTCCACACAGTCCACGCCACAAGGGCCAGGGCAGTCCGTAGATCCCTAATGTCTCTACTTGGCGCCGTCCTGGAGCAGAGCCACTCCTCCAGCGTCTCGCCAAACCTCGGGGTCGGAAACACCAGCTGAGGCAGCATGTGACTAATGGTCTCATCGTGCTGGTCGCAGAGGGGGTAGGAGCCGGACGAGGGAGGTTCCGTCGAGCGAGACGGTCGGCTGTCCAGCAACGTCCCCGGAGGGCAAGCCACAAGAAGTAGGTATTGAGCCAGGCAATACTCATGTAGTTACACCTCTTTTTTTTTTTGCGAAACACAGTACAACGCAAGCGCTCATATACACGCGCACACACTCACCCCTATGAACGCACGCACGCACACCCTACCCCTATGAGCACCTCCGAGAGACTGAGCCGGCGGGTCGAGTCTTGAGATTGACGAAGTCACCACGGGCGCCTCGCTGTCGACGGGAACGTCGCCTCCCACTGAAGAATATTCCGCCTTAAATGAGAAACACCAGCGTCAAACCTGGGGTTTGAACTCTGGTGGGCTGGGGGTACAACCACCCACCTAACCATCTTGCCAATGGCAAGTTCTCATGTAGTTACACCTCGTTTTAGTCAATTTCAAAGGCAGCATTGTATTATCCATAAGCCAGGCAATACAATAGCACATGATAACTGATTTTCCAGTTATAGCAAGATTTATGCAATAACTTATCAGGTCAACCTTGGACAAATAAAACACCAGTAGTAGGTATTGAACTCTCTTAACTGGACAACACAAACGTCCTACTACCAAACCTCTTCTTGATCATTTTGGTTCGAAACAATTTCTCGACAGCCAAGCCAACTATTTGTATCATAGCTTCAATCTCCTAGAGAGTACTTCTTGCCGGTAAACACGCCGGCCTGATTGGTTTTCTCGCCGGCGTCCACATTCTGCCCTGCCTTGTCGGAGGACGCCATCGATGTTCCGGCGCCGAACCGAAGCACATTCTTATAAGTATTCGCCTTTGCCAATGGATCAGTCACCGGCACCATCGGAGCGGGCTCCACGGGCTTGCCGTCCATCCGCACTCCGAACCGTCGTCCCTCGCCTTGGCCGGTGACAACCTTCGCCGGCGCCGGCCGCTCCACGGGCTTGCCGTCCATCCGCACTCCAACGTGGGCGAACCGTCGTCCCTCGCCTTGGCCGGTGACAACCTTCGCCGGCGCCGGCCGCTCCACGGGCTTGCCGTCCATCCGCACCCCGACGACAACAGAGACGGCGTCACCTTGGCCGGTGGGGACGAAGACCTTCACCGCCGCCGTGGATGGCACCGAGGACACACGTGCCGTCGGCTCGTTGTAGTCTAGCGGCGGTAGAAAGTCCACCTCGCAGTCGGTCTCGATGGTGGAGACGGCGTCGGCGGGCTTGGCCTCGACGACGTCGAGGAGGTACCGCCGGTCTCCCTCGATGACGGTGATGGTGTCGCCCACGGTCATGCACGTGTACTTGCCGAAGTTGTACTCGAGCAGCTCCTTGGGGTAGTTGACGCGGAGGAAGTCGGAGGTGTGCGGCTGCAGCTTGACGGAGGTGGCCTTGGGGAGCGACGTGCTGGTGAGCAGCACTAGCTGGCCGTCCACGTCGTCTTCTCCGGCCCCGTGAGGCAGCAGGCCGAGGCGCGCCATGGTGTGGGTGGGCACGTGGACGAAGCCCTCGTCGGCAACGAACTCCTGCACGCCGACGTGGGAGGTTTGCAACGTGGCGGCGTTCTGGATCCGGAACACCATCGGGTACTCCACCTCCACGTAGCTGAGGCGCTCGAGGGCCGACTGCGGCATCACGACCCGGTTGCCGTCGTCGTAGCCGGGCGCGGCGTCGGTGCCGAGCAGCGACATGGGGCGGCACCGGTAATACTGCGCGAAGGTGTGGCGCGACCGCTGCGACCGGAGGTACGCCTCCCAGCTGTCCTCTTCCTCGTCCTGCTCCTCCTCGTGGTCGTCGTCCTCCTCCTCCGTGGACAGATCACCATCTTCCTCCTCCGTCGGGTGCGACTGCGATGGATCAGCTGCTTGCTCCTCCTTGGACCGGTCACGCTCCTCCTCCTCCATCAGGTCCACCTCCTTGGACAGATCACCCTGCTCGTCCATGTTCATCTGCGACGATGGCACAGCTGCTTCCTCCTCCTTGTTCAGCTGCGAGAGTGCTTCTTCCTCCATCGGGTGCGACTGCGATAGATCGGCTGCTTGCTCCTTGGGCTGGTCACGCTCCTCCATCAGGTGCTCCTCCTCCTTCAGGTCCGACGGTGCTTCTTCCTGCTGCAACCGCAGATTAAGCAAGACGCGTTAGTCCTCGTCGGCGATCTGAACCAAGAAAGTTCACGCCATGGAACACGAAATATAGATAAATGAGAAGCAGAGCAAAGCCGTGCAAACATACCATGGCGAAAATATAACAACCGTAGAAGACGGTCGATGTTGATATTTGATGACGAATTGGAGAATCAAATCGATGGATCTTCTGAATCTCAGATAGAAGAAGAAGTTTAGGCACAGGAGAAATTTATTCACGACGTTTCGTGGTTGCCACGGTCGGTTCCGTTCAGCTGGGTTCGAGTCGGCTACAAACCGGTACGACGGCGCCGACTACTCCACGGCCTAGTACGACTAGCCGAGCCCACATGGCGGTGAGACGGCACGAGCCACCGCCTATGACTTGTGGGCCCTCCTCGTCAGGCTTGAAGCAGACTCTGGTCTAGTTTGACTCCTCTTCGCGTGCTCCTCCGCCTCTGTTCCGTCCTCGCGCGAGACGGCCGCCGCCTCCTCCAAACCCTAACCCTAGATTAGAGCTCGAAGCGGCGGCGGCGGCGAGATGTCGGCGAAGAAGGGGCTCTCGAGCACGCTGCGGAACCTCAAGGTGAGTGAAGGAATCAACCGCTTTGTCCCCGCAGCTACTTCCTCTCTCCCCGGCCTCTGACGGCGGCGATTTCTGTGTGTGTGCAGTTTATGCAGCGGGCGGCGGTGGCGCAGAAGATAGAGGACAAGGCGGATGAAGCAGTGGAGATGGAGGTGGAGGTGTCGGCGCCCACGGCCAACGGGGGAGGAGTCGGCTCGTCGGTCCAGGTCGCCAGGAAGTGGTATGTATGGGGATTGGTCGGAAAGCTCGGTTCTTTTCAGTTGCGACTAGTCCACCTGTGTTCGACTGTTCGTGCATTTTGATATCTTACAGTTTAGCCAAGTTCTACGGACGATTTTGTTTTACCGATTCTGTGTGATATAGCTTAGTTTTGTTACTGGCACATGGAAAATCCTCGATGAAAGTCGTGTCACCGTTGGTTCGTGAAGAGTTGAAGGCTCGCAGAGGCTCTAAGCCGCCACGAAGTAGTGTGGTGATCGAAAGGCTTTGTCTTCTTAGTCGCGCCTGTTATGTCTGCGCCCGCGTATTTGGTTGGTTGGATATCTTCGGTCTAGGGAAGTGGTGTAGAGGATTTTTAGATTTGCTAGAGTGCGTGACGACGAAACAATTCTGACAATTTGTTTGATGATATAGCTTAGCTCCTGACACTGCGAAATAGACATACCCTGATGAAGATCGCGCCGCTGTCGGTTCAGATGTTTGGAGCGCATGAAAACTCACATATAGCTCATGTGAACAGCACCAGTTTCACTTAGACATGCGCCTCAGACAATGAAAAAGTGTGACTGCAAATACGCTCAAGTAGCTATGTAGTAAAGGTTTTCAGAGAGCCGACTGTTTGCCAGTTGTTCATGCTTGTTTGTCTATCTTTTCAGCATCATCCTTTGGATTGTGATTGTTAAAACGACGAATGCATGTGTTTTATTAGTTGGTTTGTTAGAGACACTCATTTTTACATGCTTGCTTGTGCAAAGAAAATCTTGATAATGAAGTATTAGCTTTGATTGATCTGTCAGTGCAGACTTAACGACACTAGTTTCTCTTTTCAGTGTAGTTGTCATGGAGGGTAATCCACATCCAGGAGCCGTAAAGGGTCGGATGTCATTCCAAAACTTCAATCCATCCATCGATGTGAGTTCTGTAGGTTTTTTTGCATGTCCTTGTGGAAGCTATGTCCTTTAGATCTTTGTTTCCCTTACACAAGCCTAGACCTGTAGAAACTAAATGACGAGGCAAGTGGTCGCCCAACACAATCAGCTTCACCTAGTAATTCTCATCAAGACAATGCAAATACCACCAGGTTAGCAATTGAGTCAATTGACTTAACTCTTTTTCTCTGTTAAGCTACGTTTGCCGTGCCATCTTTCACAAGATATAACTTTAGCTCTTGTTCAGGAATTGATGCCTTGTAAATGTGGACCAGTATGATAATGGTCATGTTTAGATAACTTGTAGCTTCCACTTCATTGAGCTGCGCAAGTCTTTTTGAAGTACTTGAATATGACATGTTTGCAAACTATATGGGAGTGTAGATTCTCATGTTGTGAAGAAGGATTATATTTAACTCTTTTCTCTCTCTGTTAAGTTACTACCTTGGAAATGCCATCATTCAGAAGAAGTAATTTTAGCTATCTGCTAGGATTGATTCATTACAAATTTGTAAAGTAGTTATTTAGTTCTAATTGCTGTGGGTGGACCAATGTGATCATCAACTTGTAGAAACCTGTAGATTCCACTTTATATAGTTGGGCATGTCTTTCTTTTGATTTTCTCAAATACAATCTTAGTGTTCCAAAGAACCGTATACAAATGTATACTGTCATGTTGTATTTATAATGGATGATGGTCTTTACTTTTTTTCCGTTTCAATAAGTTATTGATGCATGACATGAACAGCTTGTAGACTTGCATACATATTGGCAGAAGTTCTCATTTAGTTATGTCCTTAAGTCCCTTCTATTTTGTTCAAACAATAGGAAAAAATTAGATTCAGTTTGATCTCTTGAGTCCTTGTAGCACGCCATACACAATGGGCAGCATATTAAACAGAATAACACTACTATTTTTTTATATTATATGTCTGTATGCATCAGTAGACCAGCCTTTCTTTGACATATGTATTTTTTGGGCTTTTCAATAACTTTAGGGCGAAATGCTTTTCCATGTGACGCCATTTGCACTGAAACTGCAGAACGGATGACGTATCAGCAGCGTCAAGATTCAGAGACTTCAACATCGACAGTTCAGAAAGCATATCTCTGAACGAGCTAAAGAGGAAAGAGCCTGAGCTTGAGATGGAAACACCACCGTCTCGAAAGCTGCCGAAGACCGTAGGCCAGAACACCGACGGTCAGTCGTCGTCTTCGCAGCGCAATGGCTTTGGGTCTCGCAATCGCAATTCGAACAAGCGCGATAAGCTCGACTATAACCTTCTCAGACAACGGAAATCAAAGTGAGGCTGCAAGTTAGCGTTAGCCATATGTACTCTGTATCAGATCATCTTTGGGAGCGCTGTTCCCTGGATTGTAACAGGTAGTCAGATAAGTCCTGCTGTGGTATATCTGTTATTTAATTTGGTCAGAAGCCTGCGTAGATTTGGGAGTTTATGTGTGTTGGGGCATTTTTTTACTTCTTTTTGGCGGTGTCTGTACTCAAACTAGTATTACTTGGTGTAAGATGTAAGATTCTGCAACAGCAGTGAGGATTGCAAAATTTGATACCCTGTTTTGGCACGTCAGTGCATCATTGTGTGTGACAAGATCTTGAGTTTTTTTTTTCTTTCCATGATGCTACAAATCAGGGCATGATACATCCTACTTCTACCATCACTGCAATATATACATCATCTGTTGTGTAGCTACCTGAGGGATTTCTTCTCACCTTGGCATTAGTGTACAATACATTATACATCCATGTCTCTACTGCTTGAAATTTGCACAGCCTTCATGAGCGTAATGTTCCATTATTCTTTTTGAGAGATTTAGTTTCACTTGCTGAATGTGTACTAGTATAATAATCAACAGTTTTATGAAATCTGTAGGCTGTAGCATTTTTGTGGAGCTGGGCATTATTTTGAAGTGATCAAATATCTGTCACAAGATATAATTTTAAGTTATTAGCTATTGTTCTTGTTATTGTGTCGAAAAATTATTTAGCTTCAGTTGGTGAATGTTATGTTTAGGAATTCTGTAGCTTTCCACTTTGTTGAGCTGGGCATGTCGAAGTGCTCAAAGTCAAATACGAGTTATCTATGCAAATGAACTGTATACAAGTGTATACTGTATGTTGTAGTGAAGGAGGATTGTATTTTTCTTCTTTTTTATTTGAAATAAGTTATGGACGCATATTTACAGAAATTTTCATTTAGTTATGAGTTATGATTTCAATCAATTATTTCTGTTCAAGCTACCGATCAGAATCATATTCAGTTTGATCTCTTCAATCCTGCCAGCATGCCATACAAAGAGCTTATGCCATGGACTGCATATTCACCACAAGAACACTTGCATTTATACATATTATATTTCCGTATGCATCAACTTTTGTTTGACATATGTAGTTCTTATGATTAAGGATGAAATGGATTTCCATATGACGCCATTTGCAATGAAACTGCAGAATGGATGACGTATCAGCACCGTCAAGATTCAGAGACTTCAACATCGACAGTTCAGAAAGTATATCCCTGAATGAGCTGAAAAGGAAGGAGCCGGAGCTCGACATGGAAACACCGCCCTCTCGGAAGCTGCCGAAGACCACTGCCCAGAATGCGGACGGCCAGTCTTCCTCACAGCGCAATGGGTTTGGGTCTCGCAAGTCGAACAACAAGCACGATAAGCTCGACTATAACCTCCCCAGACAACGGAAATCGAAGTGAGGGTTGTAAGTTAGCGTTAGCCAGACTAGCTCCTCTACTCCGTATGTACTCTGTATCTGATCAGCTCCATGCGCTGTTCCTTTGATTGTAACTGGTAGCTAGTCAGGTTAGTCATGCAGTGGTATATCTGTTATTTAACTCAGTGAGACGCCTACCGCTGTGTAACACGGTTTACTTGGGGAGGTTATCTGCTGGGGCATTTTTCTCTTTTTTTTTGGTGGTGTTTGTACTAAATTATTACTTTGCTGTAAGATGTAAGATTCTGCATCAGTGAGCATTACAAGTTTGGTAATCTGTTTTGATATGTCAGTGCACTATTGGCGGTGCAGTTGTGTTCATGTAATACATTTATGTAGTGGAAGGCTATCAGCTAGCTTTTGATGGAGTTCGTGAAAGAATCTTGAGAGAATGGAATGTAGAGTCCTCTGTCATACAAAATGTAAATTAGGGCATGATATCCTAAGTCAGGCCAAACTTACCATCACAACATAACACCATATGTTGTGTTGCTATGTTCTCACTACATTATGTAACTTGGCTGTAAGAAAGCCATATTTTGCAACAGCCCTGGGTATTACAGTTCTGGGAGTTATGTTTTGATATGTCAGTGCATTACTGGCGGTGCCATCGTGTTTTCTACGTTCACGTAATTCACTCATGTACTGGAATCGACTACAGCCTTGAAAACACAGGCAATCGGCTAGCTTTCGTCCGAGTTCTTGTTAGAATCTTGCTAGTACCACGATATCCTAAATCAGAAGCTCACACCGACGCACACAATCTAAACGGAGGCTTCACTAAGCCACACAACGGCGAGCCAGGATTACAAATCAGTCCAGCATAAACGAGTTAATTGCACCCGCGGTCACACATCTCGTCGCGTATGTGCACTTAAGTCACACATCTAGAAAACTGGTTTTTTTGGTCACACAACTGAACATTTGCGTGCATTTTGGTCACAAACCGGAAATGGTATCCGGTTTTGACAGGAATTTTTCAAAAAAACCCCTGCTGTAATATTACGAGGACTGTATTGCAAATACAAAATACAAAATAAAATATAAAAAATGGGGTCAACGCTGGGCACGGCACGGCCGGCCGGCGGATCGTGGGCAGGCGGCGGCTCACGCCGGCGATCTCCGACAGGCTCCGCCCGCTGAACTCGGTCCTGCCGCGGCTACCGGAGCTGACGGCGGCCGAGCAGGAGTACCGCCCGGACGACTCGGTGACCAGCATCTCCGAACGCACGAACATCAGATCGGATGGCCGCACCTCGCTCCACCGCTGCTTCGCCGCCGGCGCGGTCTCGTCGTCGCAGCCACAGGCGGTGCTCACCAGGATGCGGTGCCCGAAACGCCGGTCGAACGCCTCCGGATCGGGTTCCGCCACCGCGGCTGCGGGCTCGACCAGCAGCACCCGGTCCTTCCTAACCTTTGCCGCGACGTCGAAGCAGCCCACTGCGGCCGCACCGCCGCCTCCTCCCGCCTCTAGATCGGCCGAGCGGCGAGACGTCGGGCCAACCCGCCCCGGCGCCCGCACTGACCCCGTCGAGTGTCGGCCAGACAAGATCTCCATGGCTGCTGCTGCCTGAGGTAGAAGACAACCCTGACGGGTGGACCCCACCCGTCAGGTGTGAAGGAATTTCTGTTTAATCTTTTTCAAAAATCATTTTTTCATGGATATTTACAATATCCACCCTTCTAATATATAACAGGGGTTTTATGTGAAGTTTTAGTCCAAAACCGGTCGTTCTCATCCAAAACCGGATACCATTTCCGGTTTGTGACAAAAATGCACGCAAATGTTCAGTTGTGTGACCAAAAAAACCAGTTTTCCAGATGTGTGACTTAAGTGCACATACGCGACGAGATGTGTGACCGCTGGTGCAATTAACTCAGCATAAACCTCAGCGCGCACCGTATGCGCATGCTCTAAAAGCCGTTCCCGGTCTTCCGCCAACCCATATTCAGAAAAGATCAACGCATGATCATATCATGCCTGGCGTCGCCAGACAACAACACCACCATGCACATGTCCATCAGCACACGTCCAACACAGAAACCCCGTTGCGCCACGCCGCCAAGACCCGTCATCGTCGATGCGGTAGATGCCACGCCGCTCCACCTCCTTACGCTTCCAGCAAGCATTTGCTCCAAGACAAAGCTCTCGGGAGGGAGAACGACACTGATAGAGCAGTCATCGTCCGATCCGAGAGACACAGATCTAAGGTTTCCCCCGGAGTAGCCCCAGCGAGGGAACAATGGTTGCAACAACGATGCCTCGGCGCATAGACGCAGCTACCGCCTGCCTTCCATGACCGAAGCAGTGCACTCTCATCTGCAATGCCTCTCACCGGGTGAGGAAGCACATACATATATCATCATATGCATTTAATTTACATATAAATCATGACATTCATTTCACGTACACATATGTATGCATAAACTAAATGATCATAAAATCCTTAATAGCATGTCCAGCTCGACATAACGGAGAACATAAGTTAAAATCACAGGTTATTCACTAAACTACTACATAGTTCATCACAATATTAACAAAGGGTGGAATTTTCCTTCTAGCAAAAAAGAAGAATTGCACGGTTAAGAAGGCTCTTGAAAACAACTTTTGGGTGAACAACCTAGATCTACTAACCTATCCCCGGAAAATAGATACTATTCGTTGGAAGTTCACGAATGATGCACCAACTCCGCTTCATCGGCCTACAAGATGCAATTTGAAGGCCTCATTGCCACAGACTCAAATAAGATCATCTGGAAGACTTGGGCCCCCCTAAATTCAAGATCTTCGGTTGGCTTGTCATGCAAAAAAGAATTTGGACTTCGGACTGCCTTCAACGGCGAGGTTGGAAAAATTGTGGAAATTGCCCTCTTTGCAATCAAACACAAGAGACAGCGGCACACACCTCCTATTCCAATGCCGGTTCTCCAAAAGGATTTGTGCTTCCATATTGCCATGGTGCGGTTTTCATGATGTTTTGCCGGCGCAATGGAGCAACGAGGCTAATGTCAACTCATGGTGGTTGAACCTTGTCCAAAAAAGGGAAAGACCGTGCAAAGCTATGGCCTCCTTGCTCATGTTTGTTACTTGGGAGATTTGGAAAGAGCGCAACACGAGGGTTTTTGACACCACGCCACACCACCAAACGTCATCATCGACAAAATTAAAGGAACAGGCCACACTTTGGAAAATGGTTGGTGCTTCGTGTTTGGGCAATGTAATTTTGGGAGAGTAGGCTATTCGAAAGTCCTAGGGCGTGTCCTAGGCACTAAAACAAAACCTCTAAAACCTTCTTTTTATTTAATGAAAATGGCAACTTTTTTCCTTATTTCAAAAAAAAATATTAACAAAGTTTGTAAATAGGTAAAATGGGGTCGATTATAGCTTGGAAGGGCATGTTGGATGGATATTTACATATTACTATCTTGTTAATTCATTTATTTAATTAATTAAATTTTGTTCTTAACACTCCACCGAAGGTTTGAGAAAAAAAGGTCCTAATCAAATAGTCTATTTTTACACCTTCGACACTCTAGAATATTCTATTTTATACCTTAATATACATGTAATCATATACACCAAGCTTTCTATTTAACTAAATCAAAGGGCATATACACCAAGCTTTCTATTTACCTAACTCGAAGGGAAGCAACAACCATGCACTCTAGAAACATGTATTGACGTATTTACCAGAGGCTAATTTAAGCTCTTTGTGAACATGTTTAAGGATAAGAAAAAGATGAAAAGAAGACGATACAAATCCTCTCAGACTCATATGGGAGGGGTTCAATTTGATAAAAGATTTCTTTGGGAGGCAATGTATCAGATGAATGTCAATTGCGAAGTATTGTTTAAATTTATTTGAAGTGTAGTAACCACAACCGTTTGATTGTATAACAATATATAACATTGTATCTCAACATTTAACATAAGTGTTATGTGTATTTTTATTATGTGTGATAGAAAACTATAGTAGTTAGTAGAGGTAGATGCGTCGAGGAGCAGAAACAAATTTTCTCTCGCTGCTTTCACTTTCGAGGTAGAAGCCGTCGAAAAAAATCCAGAGACACCTACTCCGTCGTTGAGACAGACAACGTTGACACCGCATTCAAGAATGAAGATGTTGTTATAGTTAATTTAGCTGCACCAGTTTTTGTCCAGTTTGTTTTCTAAGTAATGTTGAACATGCACTGTGAATGTTGACGTTCAGTTTAGTCTTTGTTATAGTTTTTCAGTCTTGGTAATCGTGGATATACTGGCCATGACTATGACAGTGGGATCACTGGCGCGGATCAAACGGGTCATGGGTAGTGCATATAGCGAGTTTATCACGCAAAGAATAAAATGTTAAAAGGAAAATACACAAAACTTATGCGTCGCAAAATTTCTTGGTGTGTTTGTGTGTACTCATTGCAAAGGCTTCAGAGTACACCATAGCATGTGTTGATTCAGGGCTGATCCAACAAATGTGGACCGTGACAACCTCTGGGATTCCTAAGAGGAGGAAGTCGAGTCGTTGCTGTCAAATTATTAGCTTTGTGCTTCGTAAATTCGACTATACAAACGCAAATAGAATAATTATAGCTAGCACGGTCAAATATGGAACTGCCAATAAGAAACAAAGTACCGGATTCAAGGAAGAAATTAGACAAGATATCCAATTGCTATCAGATTTTGAATCTTATTTAGCTCATGTGGTTGGCTAGCTTCCTCTCTGATATGCTATATGGAATCAGCACTGAAGGTGGTTGATTTGTTTCTCTCTTTTTCCTGGAAAAATTCTGTGATTGCAGATGCATTCGAGCATCGCTCATCTCCTTCCAGCTTTAGCAGGGCCGTGGCTTAGAGCATCTCCAGCCGTTCGGCCCCCAGCGTATCCGGCGTTGCCTTTCGGCACTTCCGCCGTCGCTTTCTGGGACCTGGGGGGTGAAGTTTCCAGTCGTGCCGCAGGTTTCGGCCCCCAAGTGCACAAGAAATCAAGCAAATTTGAAAGTTCCTTTTCCCGCTATAAAAATAACAACAAGTGTTCGGCGACCAAAACAGGCACAGTTCCGTGATCGAATCAAAATAACCACAATTTGGCGATTGATCGAATCAAAATAGCCACATTCGGCGATGCATAGATGATGAAATGGTCGAAGGCTCCTCCTCCGCAGAGCTCGGTGACAAGGATATACATCTCGGGTACCCTACCGTGAGGGTACCTAGTGCACGTAATGACTAAAGGCCCAATAGCGAAGAGCCTACTCGAAGCCCAAGACAAGAGGCCCAAGAGGATGGAGTACCCTCCAAGATTAGACATAGGCATAGTCGGTTTAGACTTTCCTTACGTGTAAACTAGGTCAGTTACAAACTCCCGAGACCCAGCCTATTATTTAAAGGCTGGGAGGGGTGCCGATCTAGAGGAGGCAACTCTCGAACCACCAAAACCCTAGCGAGATCAACATCTCGCCGGGACCCCATTGTAGCTCGCATATACACACCAGATCATTACCAAACAAGTAGGAAGTAGGGTGTTACTCTCCGGAGGCCTGAACCTGGGTAAAATCCCTGCTTTTGCTTCACTCGTACTCTGATCAGGAGCCTGAGCCACACGGAGCTCTGTGCTTCACTCGACGCGTCCGCGAGACACGGATGGCCAAAGGGTTCAAACTCACATCTGAACAGTCCAAATACACGGGTCGACAGGAACCTTCAGGGTGGCTGGAAGACTACAGACTGGCTGTCGCGTGCCAGCGAGGCACAAATATCACAGCCATGCAATACATACGACTCATGCTCGAAGGCACAGCCCGTGACTGGCTCAAGGCTTTAACTCCATCAACATACGACTCGTGGGATCACTTCCGCGCAGACTTCATCAAAAACTTCGAGCCTTTATGTGAGCGACCAAAAACGTTCGAAGAACTGAGAGCTTGCGTTCAGCGGTCGGACGAAACGTTGAGGTCATACATCCGACGATTGACTGAGATACGCAACTCAGTTGGAGTAATTTCAGAAGATATGGCCATGGATGCTTTCATCATGGGCCTCGCCAGGCGAGATTTCAAAGAAGCACTTGATCGCCAAAAGCCAACCTGTGTGGCTAACCTCCTAAAGATCGCGACTGAGTGGGCAGACGGAGAAGACATGGCACATACCACACGCGGGTCTTCACCCCGTGACAATCATGATACCGGCAGTCGACACCGCAGGGACTCATATAGAGACGACCGGAGGCGCAAACGTTCAAAACGTCACTACGACGACGACAGACCCGAATTCATGGCGGCTGGGTTCTCTACACCCTGCAATGACCAAGACAGAAGCGACCGATGATCAGAAGATCGACGGGACAGTCGAGATGATCGCCGGGACAGTCGAGACCGCAACCAACGCAGTGACAGCTACAAGAAGAAAGATTGGCGCAAATCGCGCTCAGGCGCACAAAGCGAGCGATCATTCGATGACAAGATGGATGCTGATTGCAGATTCCACCTGTACAAGGGGAAGACGGAAAATTGCGCTCCAATCACTCGATGAGAAACTGCAGAGAATTCGACCAACTAGCATCTGAATATGTGCAACTCAGAAAGGCAGCAGCCGCACACGCACCGCACCTGCACCGGTGCCTCAGCCAAACAATGTGTCTGTTCTGATGGCACCACCCACACAACCATAGCCTGCCGCAGGCGGAAATCTCGCGGGTGCCATACAACCCGTACCTCGGGTGGACGAACCTCAGTACCCTCCGCCCCAAGGACAGATGTACATGATATAGAAAGGTCGCCCTTCCAACAGGGAGCAAAAAATTCGCACTCGACAAGTAAATATGGCGGTCATGTCACCTCTCGCCGTCACTGAATTTTTGAAGGGATCCGAAACCGCAATAAGCTTCAGCAGAGAGGACCACCCACCATCGGTCGTTCGTCCAGGGCACTCTGCTCTGGTACTCGACGCACAAATTGGAGGCTACGCCATGTCCAAGGTCTTCATGGATGGTGGCAGCGGCATAAACATCATCTTCGCAGATACGCTCCGCAAAATGAACAGGTCAGTCGAAAACCTGCCAAAATCCTCAAATACCTTTCACGGTATCGTCCCAGGCAAAGCAATAAGCCCAGAAGGCACCATACAACTCGACGTTACGTTAGGGGACAGAAACCACTTTAGGACGGAGTCGATTGAGTTCGAAGTTGTCGACTAGAAGTCACAATACCATGCCATACTTGGACGCCCGACGTTCGCTGGATTCATGGCGGTCCCACACTACGCATACCTCCAGCTAAAGATGCCTGGACCAAAAGGGGTAATCACAGTCAAAGGAAACTTCCAAAAGTCGGACTCTTGCGACCGAGAGTTTAGCAAAATCTCTGAGATGTTCGGCATGGAAGCAACACTCGCCGAGCGAGCGGTCTCCAACGATCGAACACTTATGCCGGAGCACAAGAAGGTGGCAGTCGACAGAGCATTCAACGCCACCAATGACACAAAGTCGCATCAGGTGCACCCGACTGACCCGACCAAGACAGTCAATGTCTCTTCGAGTCTGCCTATCGCATAGGAAAGCGCGCTCGTCGAATTCCTCCGTGAGAACTGGGATATATTTGCGTGGTGTCCAGCCGACATGCCAGGTATTCCCAGGGAATTCGCCGAGCACTCTCTCCAATTATTTCCAGATGCTAAACCAGTCAAGCAAACAATGCGCCGCATATCCGGCCCGAAAAGAACCGCAGTCGAAGCCGAAGTCGACAGACTACTCACAGCAGGTTTCATCAGAGAAATCAAGAAATCACAATGGGTGGCTAACCCCGTACTTGTAGAGAAGAAGCACACAGATATCCTTCGGATGTGCGTAGATTTCACAGCACTCAATAAATGTTGTCCAAAGGATCACTTTCCACTACCTCGAATCGACCAGATCGTCGACTCCACCGCCGGGTGCGCTCGCTTGTCCTTCCTGGATGCTTACTCAGGTTACCACCAGATAAGGATGAAGGAAGAGGATGAAGAGAAAACGGCGTTCATAACCCCACTCGGGGTCTACTGCTACACAACCATGCCTTTTGGGCTCAAGAACGCAGGTGCAACCTACAAGCGCATGATGCAAAACTGCCTCAAGAAGCAAATTGGGCGAAACGTCCAAGTCTACGTAGACGACATCGTCATCACAACAAGGGAGGAAAACACACTACTCGATGACTTGCGGAGACGTTCGCAAATCTCAAACGCTTCCACATCAAGCTCAACCCGAAGAAGTGCACGTTCGGCGTGCCAGCCGGGCAGCTCTTGGGGTATCTAGTCTCGGCTCGTGGAATCGAGGTGGACCCGGAGAAAATACAGGCCATCTTGAGTATGCAAAGGCCTTCAAAGCTCCATGACGTGCAAAAATTAGCGGGTCGAGTGGCAGCACTCAGTCGATTCATCAGCAAACTGGGCGAAAAAGCACTCCCGTTCTATCGACTGATGAAGAAAGCAGACAAATTCGAGTGGACACCAGAAGCCGAAGCAGCCTTCACGGACCTTAAGCGAGTCCTCACAAGCCCTCCAATCCTCGTCGCACCAAGGGAACGAGAGCCACTATACTTATATGTCTCCGCAACTAACAGGTGGTGAGTACCGTACTGGTAGTCGAACGCAGGGAGGAGGGACACGCCCAAAGCATACAACGCCCAATCTACTACTTGAGTGAACACTAGTAGAAAAGGGGGCAACGGTGCGCCCCCTTTAGTACCGTTGTACAAAAACCGGTACTAAAGGGGGCATTAGCACCGGTTGCGTTCGTGTGCCAGCAGGGCACCGCGGCGAGGACCTTTAGTACCGGTTGGTCTTAGCAACCGGTACTAAAGGATACCCTTTAGTACCGGTTGCTAATAACAACCGGTACTAAAGAGTTGGAGGCCCGCGGCACATGCGGCCGCGGTTGGTGGCCCCACGGCGAGACCTTTAGTACCGGTTGGTAATAACAACCGGTACTAAAGGTCTCGGGCACTATAACCCTTCTTCCACTCCGAGCCAGCTCCATTTTGAGCTCGAATTCAACTCCATTTTTCCTCTCTCTTTGCTCTCCCAAGCTCAAATTCACCCCTTTTTTCTCCAACAACTTCCAAGATTGGTGGCACCTACATATAAGGGTTAGCAATTTCATCTTCTCTTCCGGCATTTCAAGTTCAGCTCATTTTCGTGCAAGTTTAGCAAGTTTGATTTTGGTGGTGCTTGCAAGATGTTTGATGAAATGCCTAAGTTAGGGATTTTATTTGTTTTATATGCATTTTGAGCTCAAATTAAAGTATAATTTGTGGTTTTATATAGTGTCGTCCCGTCCCCTTCCTCGCCGCCGTCGATCGCCCGCGCCGCTCCGTCACCAACACCACCTCGGTGAGCCTCTTTTTCTATCTTTTATTTTTAAAAATGTTAGTTATATGATTTAAATGCATAATTATTTCTTGTATAATTTTATTATGTTTTTTTATATGTATAGTGTCATGGTTTTGATATCCGTCCCCGTCGGCCCTCATCCGGTCTATGATTCGGTTGTGGTATATTTTTATAACTATTTATTTTGTTTCGTGTTTATAACAATCATGACGACCAACTTGACATAGATATATTTTTATTTAGGAGGTAGTTGAACCGGAAATTCCAGCCGACCCTATTGTCGAGTTTTTAAAAAAAGAAAACAACGATTTGAAAGCAAAATTGAAGATAAGTGAAGATCTTCGTCTCTAATGCCTGGAAGAGAAGATGGTATTGGACTTGAAGATTGCCGACATCGTTGATGCTCACGGGGTCGAGCTTGCCGACGTCGTCGCTGCTCACGAGATGAAGATGGATGCAATGCGCTTCAAGCTTAAAAAGATTAGAAAATATGTCATTAGTCAAGAGGCTTGGTATTATTATGCTGTTGGTTCAATAGTTACCTTGGTTGCGATTCTGATCGCATTTGTTGTTGGATTTAAATTCTTTAGATAGTTGTATGTTAGTTTCGATTGATGTATGTTTTGTGAGAACTATGTATTACATTTGGGCACTACTCTACATTGGTTTTAATGTGATGAACTTGTATTAATTAATTTGGTCACGTATCTCTATTCATTATTTAGCTGGTGTAATGGTTTTTGATGTATTTATGTAATGCAGATGAGCCGAGAATGGATGTACGGTGATCGACGCTGTCCCGAGTTCATTGATGGCATCCATCGTTTTCTCGATGTGGTTAAGTTAAACAAGCTGAAGAATGGTTTTATGATTTGTCCATGTGATGAATGTCGGAATACGAGGAATTACCCGAGCGTAAGAACCATACACTCCCACTTGTTGCGACAAGGCTTCATGCCCAATTATTTTTGTTGGACCAAGCATGGAGAAAGAGCGGTAATAATGGAAGACCCTGAAGAAGAGGATGATGACAACTATCCTGTGTTCTCTGAACACGGTGATACTACAATGGGGGAAGACGAAGTTGAGCTCGAGGTCATTGTTGATCAGTCCGATGATGATGATCTTCGTCGGGTCATTCTTGATGAACAGATGAAGTGCGGAAATGAAAACGAGTGGTCGAAGTTGGAGCGCATGTTAGAGGATCACAAAAAATTGTTGTACCCAAATTGTGAAGATGGCCAGAAAAAGCTGGGTACCACCCTGGAATTGCTGCAGTGGAAGGCAAAGAATGGAATATCTGACAAGGCATTTCAGGAGTTGCTACAAATATTTAAGAAGAGTCTTCCAAGGAATAATGAATTGCCGCACAATACATACGAAGCAAAGAAGATTGTCTGCCCTCTAGGATTAGAGGTGGAGAAGATACATGCATGCATCAATGACTGCATCCTCTACCGCGGTGAGAAGTACGAGAATTTGAATGCATGCCCGATATGCGGTGCATTGCGGTATAAGATCGGGCGAGATGACCCAGGTGATGTTGAGGGCGAGCCGAGCCCCAGGAAGAGGGTTCCCGCGAAGGTGATGTGGTATGCTCCTATAATACCACGGTTGAAACGTTTGTTCCGAAACAAAGAGCATGCCAAATTGTTGCGATGGCACAAAGAAGACCGTAAGGAAGACGAGATGCTGAGACACCCCACTGATGGGTCTCAGTGGAGAAACATCGACAGTGCGTTTGGGGAATTTGCAGCTGACGCAAGTAACTTAAGGTTTGGTCTAAGTACAGATGGCTTGAATCCGTTTGGAGAGCAGAGCAGCAGTCATAGCACCTGGCCCGTGACTCTATGTATCTATAACCTTCCTCCTTGGTTGTGCATGAAGCAAAAGTATATTATGATGCCAGTGCTTATCCAAGGCCCGAAGCAATCCGGCTACGACATTGATGTGTATCTGAGGCCATTAGTTGACGAACTTTTACAGTTGTGGTCCGACGAAGGCGTACGTGTGTGGGATAAGTACAAACAGGAGGAATTTGGCCTACGAGCGTTGCTGTTTGTAACCATCAATGATTGGCCTGCTCTTAGTAACATTTCAGGACAGTCAAACAAGGAATACAATGCATGCACGCACTGTTTAGATAAGACTGACAGTATATATTTAGGTAACAAGAATGTGTACCTTGGTCATCGCCGATTTCTTCCAAACAGGCATCCCGTAAGAAAGCCAGGCAAGCATTTCAAAGGTGAGGCAGATAACCGAACGAAGCCTACACGCCCTGATGGTGATGTTATTTATGGCATGGTCAAGGATTTGGAAGTAATATTTGGAAAGGGTCCTGGCAGTCTAAATGTTCCGAAAGGCGCTAACAAGCGCGTACCCTTGTGGAAAAAGAAATCTATATTTTGGGATTTACCCTATTGGAAAATCCTAGAGGTTCGCTCTGCAATCGACGTGATGCACGTGACGAAAAATCTTTGCGTGAACCTGCTAAACTTCTTAGGCGTGTATGGGAAGACGAAAGATACATTGGATGCACGGCAGGACCAGCAAAGTACGCACGAACGAGATAACCTGAATCCAGAGAAGTACCAAGGTACTGTCAGCTACGCTCTTACCAAAGAAGAGAAGGAGATCTTTTTTCAAGTCCTGAGCAGTATTAAGGTCCTGTCTGGCTACTCGTCGAATATAAAGGGAATAATAAACATGGCAGAGAAAAAGTTCCAAAACCTGAAGTCTCATGACTGCCACGTGATTATAACACAATTACTTCCGGTTGCATTGAGGGGGCTTCTACCGGAAAACGTTCGAGTACCCATTGTGAAGCTATGTGCATTCCTGAATGCAATTTCTCAGAAGGTAATCGATCCAGCAACTCTACCAAGTTTACAGACGGGTGTGGTCCAATGTCTTGTCAGCTTCGAGTTGGTGTTTCCACCGTCCTTCTTCAATATTATGACGCACCTCATAGTTCACCTCGTCGAAGAGATTTCCAAAACAGTGGTGTCCGCTTTGATGCAACAAACGACGATGGGACAAAGTACACATATTATGGTTGCATACAGCAGATATGGGAACTTGACTATGGACCTTCTTTAAGATCCCTTTGTTTTAGTGCAAATGGGTCAACCTGTCAAGCGGGGTAGAGATAGACCGGTGGTACGGAATGACTACAGTGGATCTCTAGAATCTTGCGTACCGCACCGAGCCATTCTTCCTAGCCAATGATGTGGCTCAGGTTTTCTATGTGAAGGACATGTCTTCCAGACCGAAAAAAAGAAAAGATAAGCAAGCTGGTACATCATACGATGAGCCAAAGCGCCACATAGTTCTTTCAGGAAAAAGAAACATCGTGGGAGTGGAGGACAAGACAGACATGTCAGAAGATTACAATAAGTTTGATGAAATTCCGCCCTTCAAAGTGAAAACTGACCCAAGCATCGTGTTAAATGATGAAGAATGTCCATGGCTACGGCGCAATCAGAAGAAAGGGACACACAAGAAGAAAAAGTGAACACTAGATAGGGATGTTGTTGCTGATGTGTAATAATGTATTAAACCTTTTATGTAACTATGTCCTGAAAACTCAGAAGAGAGATCTAAACACTATGTCAATCAGCTGCAGTTTTACCAACACAATCTCTGCATTCTCCAAGATCTTTAGCATTTCCAAGTGATAGAACAAAACATACGGTTTCCCCTGCCTACCTGACCGGCAAATCGGCAAATCATCGCGTGGTCATGAGACGGCAAATCGGCCTTCGATCCAAACAGCGGCAAGACGTCTCTGATGATTTGCAACCATCCGAAGAAGTGTTGGGGATGTTGCTAATCATCAGAGATCCTTGCCGCTGCTTGGATCTGACCGAGGGGAGGGTTCACCTTCAGCGTCCGCTCTAGGAATCCCTGCCTCTCAGAAATCTTGCTCTCTGCTACCCGTGTACTGCCAAAATGAACTACAATGAGTAGACACTGAGTGTTGAACATGTCCGGGAGGGGGCTATATAGGGTACGTGTGCTTCTTTAGTCCCGGTTGGTAACACCAACCGGGTCATGTGGCTCACGAAGTGATCGTGATACTGCTGATCCAACAGCTCACAATCCTTCAAAAGAAACACACCCCTGATCCAACGTCTCACAAGCGCTTGAAAGAAACACACGGTCCGTGTGCTTCTTTAGTCCCGGTTGGTAACACCAACCGGGACTAAAGTCAGGCTTTGCGGTCACGACTCGTGTCATGTATTAAACCTTTATGTAAGGAGCATGTGTAATAATAATGAATGTGTATTTCCAATGTGTATTGTCAAGAAGCTTCCCCGTCATACAGCCCAACGGTGGCTCGTGAGTGCCCTGCATATCAAATGCACCGTTGGGCTGTATGATGGGAATCCGAATGATTTGTATATCAAATGAGTGTCGATGGTCTATTGACGTCGTTGGTGTTAACGATGTTTCTAAAATAAATAGATAATTATTATAAATTTTAAGACAATTAAATTACATAGATATAAAATAAAAAGAAACTAGAGAAAAAACAAAACAGAAACCAAATAGAAAAAACAGAAAATAAAAAACAAATAAAAGGCCCATTAGTACCGGTTGTATAATACAGCCGGTACTAAAGGTTTGGGCTTCGCGCGCGAAATTTTGCGCGGCCCAAAATTGACCTTTAGTACCGGTTGTACTCTACAACCGGTACTAAAGACCCTTTAGTACCGGTTGAAGAGCACAACCGGTACTAAAGACCTGTTGGCTGCAGTTAAGTGCAGGGGATCGACGCATTGATCCCCAAATCGACGAAGCCCTCTGCCGCGTGACGCCTTGCTCCTCGATCGATCGACGACTCCGGCGAAGCCCTCTGCCGTCGCGCGCCCCGCCGTCGCGCCCCCCGCCGTCACCTGCCCCTACTCCGGTGGACTCCGGCCTCCCCCGTCGCGTACGGCCACTGCTCCGCGCCCTCCGCGTGCCCCTGCTGCCGCCCTCCGCCGCCCCTGCTCCGGCGCCCTCCGCCGCCTCTGCGCCGGCCTCCACGGCGCGCCCCTGCTCCGGCCACCCCTCCACCACCGCGCTCCATCGCCTCCCGCGCTGCTCCGGCGCCGGCCTCCACCACCGCGCGCCATCGTCGCCTTGGAGATATCTCCGGTAAGTTTTTTTTCATTTTGTTATTACTGTTTTTTCATTACTGTTTTTTCATTACTGTTTTTTCATTTTGTTAGTCATAGAAATTTTTGCATTTTATCATTTTTATTATTCTAGTAAATATGTGAATATGTGAATTGTCATTTTTATTATTCTAGTAAATATGTGAATATGTGTATAAATTCTAAGTTTGAAGTCATTTTTATTATTCTAGCAATTTTGAAAGTTAGCATTTTTGAAAGTTAGCAATTTTGAAACTTAGCAATTTTGAAACTTAGCAATTTTTGAAAGTTAGCAATTTTGAAAAATTTGCTAAGTCATTTTAGTTGCAATATTGTTATTTTACTAGCAAAGTTATTTTATTAGTGTATAAGAAATTTTAGCAAAGTTTGAAAATTTATCAAAGCAATGTTATTTTTAGTTGCAATATTATTGTGTATAAGAAATTTAAAGTTGTTTGCTATGAATAACAAATTTGCAGTGACATTGAGCTATGGAGGATGACGCCCCCATCATCGACGCCCCCTTCATCCGAGATTTGGAGGAAGAAGACCGGATGCAAGCAATTATATATGCTACGGCTGCCGGACCCAATTCCGTTGGAGAAGAGACCGACGAAGAAGACGGCGAAGATTTCAGCACGAAATGCTTGAACGACTCCGGTGAGGGACTTGAGTTACAAAACTTCAGAGACGACGACGACGACGAAGAAGAAGTGCCGTTAGAAAACTCCGTAGAGAACTCCAGCAAGGTATATATTAAGTCTTGTTGATCACTAGCTAGATGCATTAATTGATTTATATGCGCACTTATTAACGAAACATTTTTCTTTCAGCCCTCTGGATCTACGTCAATCCGTAAACGAGGCCCGACCCAAGGGTTAAAGCTACCGGATGGTGCAAAGTTGTCGATCGACGAAGTTAGCATAAAAGGCAAACCGGAGAAACCCGATGGAATATTCAATAAATATATAGATCAATGCGGATTTCTTGTAAGGGACATGGTCCCGATCACCGTTGCAGAATGGAATGAGCCGAAGAAAAAAAACATTGGCGCAAAATATGTCGAGCAAAGAATTAAAGAAACCCTCTGGGAGTCGATATTGGGTTCTTTCAGCCTACTGCAGGATCTTGTAGCTGCGTGGAACCCACGCTGCTTTTCCGCTGAGATGGGCAGACATCGACTGCATGATCTTCTACTCGCGGCTGAGATTCAATTTGCTGGGTAATTAAGGCCAGTTGCTCCTTCACATCATGCATCTGGCGTTATAATGCAGTAAACCTCTCCGCCTCCCTCTTCTTACCTCTGCAATGTTTTCTATAAGTTGCAGCGTCCTCCGGAAACCCTTCAAGAAAACCAACCCCGCCTCCTCTGCCTCGACATCGTCCCCAGTGTTCTTTATTCCCGAGGGCGAGTGAAAGCTCTCCGGCAGGGAGAAATCTGCCGGGGAAATTCCTCCCGGAGGGGGAGATCATCGCCATCCTCATCGTCATCGCGCTGGACTTCATCGGGATCATCATCATCATCATCTCCACCGCCATCACCACCATCACCGCTGCACCATCTCGTTCCGCTGTAACATCTAGGGCTATACTTTGTTTAGTTCATAGGGGAAACTCTCCCGGTGTTAATTACTCCTTGTGGTTGATGCTATTGAGTTTTATCGGTGAATTAAAGTATATGTTCAGATTGTTATCCATCATTATATCACCTCTGATCATGATCCATATGATGTCTTGTGAGTAGTTTGTTTAGTTCTTGAGGACATGGGAGAAGTCACGCTGTTAGTAGTGGAATTATGTTGAGTAATATTTAATGGTTTGATATTTAAGTTGTGGTGCTATTCTTCTAGTGGTGTCGTGTGAACGTCGACTACATGACACTTCACCTTTATGGGCCTAGAGGAATGCATTGTGTATTTGGTTGCTAATTGTGGGGTTGCCGGAGTGACAGAAACCTAAACCCCCGTTAGTATACCGGTGCACAAGGGAGCGTAGGATCTCAGAGTTTAAGGCTGTGGTTAGATTTATCTTAATTACTTTCTTGTAACTGCGGATGCTTGCAAGGGTATAATCACAAGTATGTATTAGTCCAAGTAAGGGCGGTGCATTAGCATAGGTTCACCCACACAACACTTATCAAAACAATGAAGATTAATCAACTATGTGAAGCGAAAGCACTTGACTAGAATCCCGTGTGTCCTCAAGAACATTTTGTCATCATAAGTAAACCAACCGGCTTGTCCTTTGCTCTAAAAAGGATTGGGCCACTCGCTGCAATTATTATTACTGTCTTTTACTTACTCGCATTTTATTTACCTGCTATATCAAAAACCCCTAAAAACTTGTCTGCTAGCATTTACAGTGAAACCTTTACCGAAACTCCTTGTCAGCACCTTCTGCTCCTCGTTGGGTTCGACACTCTTATTTATCGAAAGTACTACGATACACCCCCTATACTTGTGGGTCATCAAGACTATTTTCTGGCGCCGTTGCCGGGGAGTGAAGCGCTATTGGTGAGTGGAATTGGTAAGGGAAACTTTTACTGTAGGTGCTATTTTTATTTCTGCTTGCTACTTTATTTTATCATGGAGAGATCTCCATTTGAATCCCTGTTTGGAAATACTACTACCACTGCTAGGTAGTAGAAGAGGAACCACCTGATCAAGTAATTCCATTTAAAATACCTATGAAAATTGTTGAACGAGTTACGAATAACCGCTATGCAGGAGATGGAACTGTCCCTCCTGGGGATCATTTGCTATTTATTCATGAATTATGCGAGTTGTTCAAGTGTGCAGGTATTTCAATGGAAGAGGTCAAGAAGAAATTGTTTTCTATATCGTTGACTGGTAAAGCTGCAAAATGGTATAGGATGCTGAAAATGGGCGTTCTATTGGCTGGGAGGAGATTGTGCCTCTCTTTTATTCTAAATTTTATCCTCCTAGTGAAATTCATCAAGATCGGAATCATATATATAATTTTTGGCCTCATGATGGAGAAAGTATTGCCCAAGCGTGGGGGAGATTGAAATCATTAATGCTCAAATGCCCCATTCATGAGCTTCCTGGTAATGTGTTATTGATAACTTCTATGCAAGGCTTTCTCTTCAAGATAAAACTCTATTGGATACCTCTTGTGCTGGATCATTTACGCGTAATAAAGAGGAAGTTAAATGGGACCTTCTTGATCGGATTGAGGAAAATACTGAAGGATGGGAGAACGACAAAGGTAGAGAATCAGGTATAAAGTATGATTACGAATGCATTAAAACTTTTATGAATACTGATAATTTTCGTAATCTCTATGATATGTATGGTCTTGATTCTCAAGTTATTGCAAACTGTTACAAGGCTTTTGCCTCTTATCTTGATGTTCCTAAAGAAAGTTGCAATAAGTATCATTGCCTTACAAAGATAATACTAATTCTGCCAATATTAAAAACATTGAAGTTCATACAGTTGATCGTATCTTGCCAGAACCTTATATTGAGAAACCACCTTTTCCTGTTAAAATTAGGGAACATTCTATCATAGCTAGTGTGGTTAATAAAAGTGCAAAGAAAGCTTTAGAACCTGCTGAACAAATAGCGGTTGAACCCACAATAGCAATAGTAAAGGATTTGGTAACTGAAAATGTAGAAGGAGGACATATTATCTTTTGTGAAGATGCCTCTAATATTGTTTCACATCCCAGTAGAGCTAGGAAAACAAGTGTTCCTGTGCTTTCAGTCAAAATAGGAGAACATTGCTATTATGGTTTATGTGATATTGGTGCAAGTTCTAGTGCTATTCCTTTTGATCTTTATAAAGAAATTATGCATGAAATTGGTCCTTGCGAACTTGAGGAGATTGATGTGGTTATTCAGCTTGCTAATAGAGAAACTATCTCTCCAATTGGTATTGTGAGAGATGTTGAAGTTTTATGTGGTAAGACTAAATACCCTGCTGATTTTCTAGTACTTGGTTCTGTTGCTAGTAAAGCTTGTCCCATTATTTTTGGTAGGCCTTTCTTGAATACATGTGGTGCTATTATAGATTGTAAGAAAGAGAAAATTTACACTAAATTTAATGGAGAATCTTATGAGTTTAATTTCTCTAAGTTTGGTAAACAACTTTATGAAACTGATTGCCTAATGAGAATCGAAAATCGAACAACTTGCTGCTATTGCTGTTGCTCCTAACAATGCCTTGCAGCAATTCATGGAGGAACACGAAAGTGAAGTATTTATGGAGGAGAGGAATGAGATTGACAATGCCTTTCTTCGTCAACCACCAATACTTAAGCATAATTTGCCTGTGGAAGATTTGGGTACCTCAGCGCCTCCTAAGGAAGATCCTGTCTTCGATTTAAAACCTTTACCTGATAATCTTAAGTATGTTTATCTTGATGAAAGGAAAGTATATCCTGTTATTATTAGTTCTAAACTTTCAGGTAATGAAGAAGCAAGGCTATTAGAAGTACTAAAGAAACATCGAGGAGCTATGGGATACACTTTGGATGATTTAAAGGGGATTTCTCCTACTATATGTCAACATGCCATCAACATTGAACCCGATGCAAAACCTGTTGTTGAGCATCAGCGTCGCTTGATCCCTAAGATGAAAGAAGTGGTAAGAAATGAGGTATTAAAACTTCTTGATGCTGGTATAATTTATCCTATTGCTGATAGTAGATGGGTAAGTCCTGTGCATTGTGTCCCTAAGAAAGGAGGAGTTACTGTTGTACCAAATGAAAATGATGAACTTATTCCTCAAAGAGTAGTAGTTGGGTATAGGATGTGCATTGATTTTAGAAAGGTCAATAAAGTAACTAAGAAAGATCATTATCCTTTGCCTTTTATTGATCAAATGTTAGAAAGGTTGTCTAAGAAAACCATTTTTGTTTCCTTGATGGTTATTCTGGATTCTCACAAATTGCTGTTAAAGCACAAGATCAAGAGAAAACTACTTTTACTTGTCCTTATGGAACTTATGCTTATAGACGTATGCCTTTTGGTTTGTGTAATGCTCCTGCTACGTTCCAAAGATGCATGTCTGCTATTTTTCATGGTTTTTGTGAAGAAATTGTGGAAGTATTCATGGACGATTTTTCCGTCTACGGAACTTCCTTTGATAATTGCTTGCACAATCTTGATAAAGTTTTGCAGAGATGTGAGGAGACTAATCTTGTTCTTAATTGGGAGAAATGTCATTTCATGGTTAATGAAGGAATTGTCCTAGGGCACAAAATTTCTGAAAGAGGTATTGAAGTGGACAGAGCTAAAGTTGAAGCAATCGAGAAAATGCCCTGTCCAAGGGATGTGAAAGGTATCCGTAGTATTCTTGGTCATGCCGGTTTTTATAGGAGGTTTATTAAAGATTTCTCTAAAATTTCAAAACCCCTCACTAATCTTCTTCAAAAAGATGTACCTTTTGTTTTTGATGATGATTGCAAGGAAGCTTTTGAAACTCTAAAAAAGGCTTTAATCACAGCTCCTGTTGTTCAACCTCCTGATTGGACTTTACCTTTTGAAATAATGTGTGATGCTAGTGATTTTGCTGTAGGAGCTGTTCTTGGACAGCGGGTAGACAAGAAGTTAAATGTTATTCATTATGCTAGTAAAACACTTGATGCCGCTCAAAAGAATTATGCTACTACTGAAAAGGAATTTTTAGCAGTTGTTTTTGCTTGTGATAAATTTAGACCTTATATTGTTGATTCAAAAGTTACTATTCACACTGATCATGCTGCTATTAGATACCTTATGGAAAAGAAAGATGCTAAGCCTAGGCTCATAAGATGGGTACTTCTACTGCAAGAATTTGATTTACATATTGTAGATAGGAAAGGTGCTGAAAATCCTGTTGCTGATAATTTGTCTAGATTAGAAAACATTTCAGATGATCCTATACCTGTTAATGATAGTTTTCCAAATGAACAATTGGCTGCGATAAAGGTAAGCTCACGCGAAAGTCCTTGGTATGCTGATTATGCTAATTTATTGTTGCCAAGTATTTGCCTCCGACCTTTACAGCTCAGCAAAGAAGAAAGTTCTTTTATGATTTGAGGCATTATTTTTGGGATGACCCACATTTGTATAAAGAAGGAGTAGATGGCATTATGCGAAGATGTGTTCCTGAGTATGAACAGAAAGAAATATTGAGCAAATGCCATGGAAGTGCTTATGGAGGACATCACGCTGGAGATAGAACTGCGCAAAAGGTTCTACAATCAGGTTTTTATTGGCCTACCCTTTTTAGAGATGCTAGAAAATTTGTTTTATCATGTGATGAATGTCAAAGAGTAGGTAACATTAGTAGACGTAATGAAATGCCTATGAATTATTCTCTTGTTATTGAACCTTTGACTGTTGGGGATTTGACTTTATGGGTCCTTTTCCTCCTCAAATGGTTATACTCATATACTTGTTGCTGTTGATTATGTTACTAAATGGGTAGAAGCTATACCAACTTCTAGTGCTGATGGTGAGACATCATTAAAAATGCTTAAAGATATTATCTTCCAAGGTTTGGTGTGCCTAGATATCTCATGACTGATGGTGGTTCTCATTTTATTCATGGTGCTTTTAGAAAAACTCTAGCTAAGTATGATGTTAATCATAGAATTGCTTCACCATATCATCCCCAAACAAGTGGTCAAGTAGAATTGTCAAATAGAGAGATTAAGTCTATTTTGCAAAAGACTGTTAATAAATCTAGAAAAAATTGGTCTAAAAAGCTTAACGATGCTTTGTGGGCTTATAGAACTGCTTATAAAAATCCTATGGGAATGTCTCCTTACAAAATGGTTTATGGAAAAGCTTGTCATTTGCCTCTAGAATTAGAACATAAAGCCTATTGGGCGGTGAAAGAACTTAATAGAGACTTTAAACTTGCCGGTAAAAAGAGATTGCTTAATTTGAATTCTTTAGATGAATGGAGAAATGCAGCTTATGAAAATGCTAGGCTCTTTAAAGAGAAAGTTAAGCAATGGCATGATAGAAGAATTCTTAAGAGAGAATTTAACGTAGGTGAAAAAGTTTTATTGTATAGGTCTCGTCTCAGATTTTTTGCAGGAAAATTACTTTCAAAATGGGAAGGACCTTATATCATCGAGGAGGTCTATCGCTCAGGTGCGATTAAAATCAATTCACTAGATGGGGACAGACCACAAGTGGTTAATGGTCAAAGACTCAAGCATTACATTTCTGGAGATTCTTATAATGAAGATGTTGATTTTATCAAAGTGGTAACTGATGATCCCGAAGAGCAAGTCTTGATGCCTGCACAAATAACGGGATTTAGGTTGAGACTCCAAGTGCAGAGTGTATAGTATAGTGGAAGACAGTTTTCCCCACGAGGGGTGACTCGAGGGTTTAATATCGAACTCTCGGGGAATCTGAAGTGGTAGATTTATCTTCTTATCCTTCTTTTGGTTACCTACAAAACAAGGTTAGATGTTTTGGTCCTCAACCTCACCTGTGGTTGTCAAGCACAAGGTGTAAGAATGATATCAGGATAGTTATGCAATGCAAACAAGAAATAAATATGCAATGATGGTGGATGCAATGATAAATGATATTTTTGGGTTTTTAATGATGTATGCAAGATGAAAAGTATTTTTGTATTTTCGGATTTAATGATGGCTGAAAATAGAAAAGTGGTATATGGTGTTGGAAAGGTGTTTCTTATGATTAAAAATGGACTGGGGTTCATGGTTTCACAAATGCACTCTCTCTTTATAAAGTGGTAGACAATGGAACACACAAAGTTAACATATGAGATTGCAACACAGGGTTTGATAACAAGTTACTTAGATATATGGGCATCACGTCCTAACATAGAGATCTTTTGGTTATTAACCTCTCTTATACTCCACCAAGATGCGAACTAAATCATAACACCTCAGTAATTAAGATAACTCAGAGTATAGCATTAAGTATCATGACATGAAGTGAAAATAAGAACATGCTAGATCTAGTCATGGAGTAGTGGCAATGGTCACGCCCACATCCCCGGTAGCATGGTATTTTAGTTTATCCCTAGTGAGGTAACAAAGTAAGGTAAAGATACCAAAGTGGATCGCAGAACTTTCTCTCACGTTCACTGCACTAGCCACCCCCCGTTACTCCAACTAATGCACACGTTCCCCCACACACTCTCATAAACATGCTTGATCAAAACAAGTAGACAAGAACGGGGTACATAATATGCATCTATACTCATAACTGAAACAAACATTGCAATCTCAAACATATATTAACTCATAAAGATCCACCACAAAGGTATTACAACGGTGACCGTAATCATGTTCAGCAGCTCATACGGTGCTAATTAGTGAAGCTCAAGAGAGGAGAGATACATAAGTTACTTCCACAAACCCATAGTCCAGAGGTGGACTACTCCCTCTTCATCATGGAGACGGTGGAGAAGTCGATGGAGAAGATGGAGACCACGCCGGCAGCGCCCCGCCGGAGTTTTCCCCCTCCAATCTGCAGCTCCTGATCTCCGTTTCGGTGTTTCTGTGTTTGTGCGGCGCTCCTTCCAGAGAACGTCGGGGGACCTTTTTTATAGGCGTTTTTAGGTCAAGACGAAGGCGGTGGAGCGAAGATCGACGGCAACGGAGCCACGAGGCCCAAACGGGTGGGTCCCACGCGGCCTGTACTGGGCCGCGTGGGCCATGCGTTTGGCCCTCGGGCCTCCGTTTGCTTGCTTCCTTTTTCCGTAGTCCTTCTTCCTTCCAAATATTGACGCCCGTAAATTTCCAGGTGATTTCGTTGACGTTTGGGTCCCTGAAACATTAAAATACAAAACTAGGGTTTTCTGCCTGTGCAGGGTTAATTCCAAATAAATGGAAAACTATGAAGTATTCCCAAAATCATGATAAAACATTGATATAACCCTTATATGATGCAAATATGATTGGAATATAAGCAATTAAAGTGCAAAGTTCATGTATGCATTTTACATGCATCAACATCCCCAAGCTTAATCCATGCTCGTCCTCGAGTATGAAGATGATAAAACTAACATGGACTTTGCAATTTAATACTTAACAATGGATATCAAAGATGATTACTATTGCTACATATAGTCAAATGATTCATTCTTCAAAGGAGTAGCAATATGCAAATAGTTTATGAAGTGATATCAAGTATTCAAGACAAGGATGTTCATTGATAGTTCACAAAGTGTAACATAGTAGCAAGTAATATGGAACACATGTATGCATAATGATAAGTAGAACATCCTACAATGGTCATAGAGTGTAGATGAAAATCTGAATATGATAGGTGTACACTTTGGAAAGATGTATATGTGAGTAGAGGTAAAGCATGCATAAGTTTCATCCAACTTCCAAACTCTTCTACTTAAGTTAATGATTGCAATAAGGTATTCATTGGTGTCAAGCTCTCATTGCCCCTATCATAGCATCTTGAATGATTAAGGTTAAAGTGAAAGCAAATATGAGTAGTGTGCTTGATAAAGTAAAGGTTGGATGTCTCATGCCCCTTGAATACAAGTACCTACACCATGATTACTCAACTTAGGAAACAAAGCAAGTTCAAGTTATATCATTGTAAGTAATAATAGTATCATCAAGAGCGTCAACTGGGGTACCTCTTGTCCCAGATATGGAACAAGCCCATATCAAAATGACAAGACAAACAAACAAAATGAACAATCTCAACACCCTTTTTATTTACCATTTGGAATAGTTTTTTATTGCAAGGTGTATCACAGAAGGTTCACCATAGTATGTAAGTAAATTTCCACCATGAATGATGCATGGCTTAGATTAGCGGCCCAGGCGTCTCTCTAACCATTTATACAAACTCATTTAAACTACTTCATTTCCTCATTTCACATGATAGCATCCATAACAAAAGTACATGATATCAACTAAATGAGATGAAGGAGCATGTTGAAAGCTTTGCATGTGACAGCACATATGGGCTAACTCCCAACCTCGAACATTTATCAAGCCACTAGCATCATAATCTTAATCACAATGGGTCATGTTTTATTATGCAAATAGAAAATGTGCATCAAGTTCGTGAGAGCTATATAACCAATTTTTTCCATTGCAATCAATAACATAAACATTTTCATTCAGAGGTAAGATAACACAAAACATGTTAAACATACTCGGAATAGCATAAAGCCAATAGGTAGATATGGTGGACTCACTGGAATAACTTTGGTTGAAGGTGTTGGAAACAAGTTTTTGCTTGTTGGAGTTTTTGGGCTAGCAAAAGGGAGAAAGTTGACCATCTAGATGCATGCATGAGTGTCCATAGAACTAACTAATCCATGTTAAACCAAGTAAATAACAATCAGCACCAAAACATGAATAAGTGATAGCTCTACAAAAAGAATTTGCAAACTATTACTCATAAACAAGCTCATGAATCATGCAACTATATGTATCATTAAAAATCAATCAAACATCCCTTTTCCCAATCTTATAAAAGCATCCAACATATTTCAACCCATATTTCCAGTAGCTCTCTCATATATAATTGATAGTGTGGTGGTCTCTCAAGACTCAAACAAAAACAAAAAACGACGCTCCAAGTTTATGCGATAAAGTGTTTCGATCGAAAAACAGAAGTTGGACGTGTGCAAACCGAGAGTGTGTAGGTCCAGCGGGGTTGTCTTCACATCCCCAAGCTTATGGTCTTCACCATCCTTGGATAGCTCTTGGTGCATCTCCTCCAATCCCTGTGAAAAAACTTCAAAACACCGTTTCTCCCATCTCTTTTCTGTGGGGTGCATTAATAGTGATAAACAAATAGGTTCCTTGCTGCATATAATCCTTGAACAAAAATTCATATGAATGTCCAGAAAGTATATAATGTTGTATGCCTACTCATAAACTCAATTGGATCAAAAAGATTCAACTTAAAAGCTCAAAGCATGCATCAAACAAAATGGGACAGAATCTGTCCAGAAAAACAGCAGCAGCAAAACGTATTTTTCTACCCTACCAAACTTTCTCGAAAAATTCCGAAAAAATTCATGCATACAGAGGATGAAAAGTTGCAACTACAGTTCAAATATGAGCTCATTCGGAGTTACAGAATAAGAATTAAAAATCATACCGTGCACTGATTCGTGCAGGAATAAAATCTCCGAACGCTATAAGCAACTTTTCAAACCAAAAAGGGTAAAACTTGGCACTTTATTAAAAACTCCAGAACCTAACTAGACACAAAATCTCTTGTTACAGCAAGAGGACACAAAGAAAAATCACACATAAAAATAACCGGGTTGCCTCCCGCAAAGCGCTTTCTTTATAGCCATATAGCTAGGCTTCTTACTTGTTGTTTTATTGTGGACGAAGCTCATGAGGGAGCTTGAACTTTGGTGGTTCCCTCTTCCTTGGAAAGTGTTCCATGCACTTCTTGTGTGGAAACTGAAACTTTACATTCCCTTCCTTTGAATCAATGATAGCACCTGTGGTACGAAGAAAAGGTCTTCCAAGAATAATAGGACTAGAGGTTTTATTCCCCATATCCATGATTAGAAAATCCACAGGCACAAAAGTCATATGTAACTCTACCATAACATCACTTACTTTTCCCAAAGCATGTTTAATAGAGTCATCAGCAAGTGCTAGTTCAATAGAGCATTTTTCAAGATTTTTCAATTCAAGCACTTCATATAGTTCTTTAGATAAAACAGAGACACTAGATCCTAGATCAAGTATGGCATGGTGTGTCTCTTTTCCAATAGTTACTAGTACCTTAGGTATCCACATATCCCCAAGCTTAGGTGGTATCATAGCCTCTTGGTTGTACCTAGCAATCTTTTCTTTCAAGACATGATTAGCAATATAAGAACCAAAACCTGCTTGGTTAGTGTTGATGGAAGGATCACTTGCAAATTTTTGTAAGATAGATATTAATTCATGCAAGCTACAATTTTCTAAGTCAAGCAAAGGATCCTTGACTTCATTAAGCATTTTAACTTCCTCAACTTTCTTTTCCAACTCAATCAGCATAAGAGATTCATCATGTTCAGTTTCTTTAGCTTCTTCTTTTAAACTACCAAGTTGAGACATGAGTGGCAACAAATATTCAGGGTAGTTCAATAATTCATCAAGAGTTTCCTCCAAAGTAAGAGGAACATTTTCAGCAATGTTAACAGAATTCATTCCAACCACAGGTGATGCTTGTGGTTTCCCTGCAGACATACTCAATAAAGTGGCTTGATTATCAGCTAGTTTAGACAAAGCTTTGTCTAGTCCTGCAGCTTGGAGTTGTAAGCCTTTAATATCAGAACTAATAGAAGCAACAGACTTATCAACTCTTGTATCATGTATTATGACTAGCAACTTGTTCCATGAGAATTTTGTTAGCCTCAGAATTATCATTGCGTGATAACATAGGCTTCCAATTATTATCATTAGCATTAGGATATGGAACAAAAGGACGATTGTTGGGAACATATGGGGGTTTATTATAAGAGTTATAATTGTTGTTACCATACCCATTATTACCATAGTTCCTAATGAAGTTGACATCAATATTTTCAGAATTGTTTCCAACTAGTTCTTGCAAAGGAACATTTTCAACACTAGGTTTATTAAGCAAAGCAAGAATAGTATCCATTTTAGATGACAAATCATTAGTTTCTTCAATAGAGTTCACTTTCTTAGAAGGATTAGGTGCCCTATCAGTATGCCATTGACTATAGTTTTGTAAAATGCTTTCCAATATATTTTTAGCTTCTACTATAGTCTTACTCATAAAAGCACCTCCAGCAGCAGAATCAAGTATGTTTCTAGACATGTAGTTTAAACCATTGTAGAAAGAGTGTAATATGGTCCATTCATTAACTCCATGTGAGGGACAAGTTCTAAGCATAAGTTTTATCCTATCCCAAGCCATAGCAACATGTTCATTTTCATTTTGCCTAAAAGAAAGGATGTTGTTTCTATTTTGCAAAATTTTAACAGGGGGATAATATTTCTTAATGAAAGCTTCTTTTAGATCATCCCAAGAATTAATACTACCAGATGGCAAGGAATGCAACCACTCTTTAGCTTTTCCTCTAAGTGAAAAAGGAAATAACTTCAGTTTTAGGATATCACTTTCCACATTTTTAAACTTTTGCATGTCACATATTTCAACAAAGTCATGAAGATGCATAGAGGCATCCTCCATAGCACTACCACCAAATTGTTCCCTAGTTATCAAGTTCAACAAACTAGGACTTACTTCATAACTCTCAGCATTTATCTTAGGTGTGGCAATAGCTCTCGTGATAAATTGATCATTAGGAGTGTTTGTGTAGTCACACAGCTTAGTTCTTTCTCCCATTTTAGCAAGTTTTTTTGGTATTTTTAATTTTTTATGCAAAACTGAAATAAATATGATATGATATGCAATGACACTAACAAAACAAATAAATTGCTTTGTAAGTAAAGATGGATAAGATGGTGCTCACGTAGGTGCAACCTCCCCAAGCTTAGGTGTTAGCACAAGTTGGTGACGTTGACTTTGTTGTGAGATGAATGCGATGATGCACACCCTTGGATAAATCTCTCAGCTACGATTCCCCGGCAACGGCGCCAGAAAACGTCTTGATGATCCCGAAGAGCAAGTCTTGATGCCTGCACAAATAAACGGGATTAGGTTGAGACTCCAAGTGCAGAGTGTATAGTAAGTGGAAGACAGTTTTCCCCACGAGGGGTGACTCGAGGGTTTAATATCGAACTCTCGGGGAATCTGAAGTGGTAGATTTATCTTCTTATCCTTCTTTTGGTTACCTACAAAACAAGGTTAGATGTTTTGGTCCTCAACCTCACCTGTGGTTGTCAAGCACAAGGTGTAAGAATGATATCAGGATAGTTATGCAATGCAAACAAGAAATAAATATGCAATGATGGTGGATGCAATGATAAATGATATTTTTGGGTTTTTAATGATGTATGCAAGATGAAAAGTATTTTTGTATTTTCGGATTTAATGATGGCTGAAAATAGAAAAGTGGTATATGGTGTTGGAAAGGTGTTTCTTATGATTAAAAATGGACTGGGGTTCATGGTTTCACAAATGCACTCTCTCTTTATAAAGTGGTAGACAATGGAACACACAAGTTAACATATGAGATTGCAACACAGGGTTTGATAACAAGTTACTTAGATATATGGGCATCACGTCCTAACATAGAGATCTTTTGGTTATTAACCTCTCTTATACTCCACCAAGATGCGAACTAAATCATAACACCTCAGTAATTAAGATAACTCAGAGTATAGCATTAAGTATCATGACATGAAGTGAAAATAAGAACATGCTAGATCTAGTCATGGAGTAGTGGCAATGGTCACGCCCACATCCCCGGTAGCATGGTATTTTAGTTTATCCCTAGTGAGGTAACAAAGTAAGGTAAAGATACCAAAGTGGATCGCAGAACTTTCTCTCACGTTCACTGCACTAGCCACCCCCCGTTACTCCAACTAATGCACACGTTCCCCCACACACGCTCATAAACATGCTTGATCAAAACAAGTAGACAAGAACGGGGTACATAATATGCATCTATACTCATAACTGAAACAAACATTGCAATCTCAAACATATATTAACTCATAAAGATCCACCACAAAGGTATTACAACGGTGACCGTAATCATGTTCAGCAGCTCATACGGTGCTAATTAGTGAAGCTCAAGAGAGGAGAGATACATAAGTTACTTCCACAAACCCATAGTCCAGAGGTGGACTACTCCCTCTTCATCATGGAGACGGTGGAGAAGTCGATGGAGAAGATGGAGACCACGCCGGCAGCGCCCCGCCGGAGTTTTCCCCCTCCAATCTGCAGCTCCTGATCTCCGTTTCGGTGTTTCTGTGTTTGTGCGGCGCTCCTTCCAGAGAACGACGGGGGACCTTTTTTATAGGCGTTTTTAGGTCAAGACGAAGGCGGTGGAGCGAAGATCGACGGCAACGGAGCCACGAGGCCCAAACGGGTGGGTCCCACGCGGCCTGTACTGTGCCGCGTGGGCCACCGTTTGGCCCTCGGGCCTCCGTTTGCTTGCTTCCTTTTTCCGTAGTCCTTCTTCCTTCCAAATATTGACGCCCGTAAATTTCCAGGTGATTTCGTTGACGTTTGGGTCCCTGAAACATTAAAATACAAAACTAGGGTTTTCTGCCTGTGCAGGGTTAATTCCAAATAAATGGAAAACTATGAAGTATTCCCAAAATCATGATAAAACATTGATATAACCCTTATATGATGCAAATATGATTGGAATATAAGCAATTAAAGTGCAAAGTTCATGTATGCATTTTACATGCATCAGTAACTCCAGAGGATTTTATAAAAAGTCAAATTCAGACAACTGCAGAAGCTGATTTGGAATAGGTAATAGTTTCGGTAAGAAAAAGTTCGCGATTTAATTTCCAACTTAAATATTTGTTGTTTTTACATAATATGGAAAATTATGAGTCGGAAAAGGGTAGGAAATGGTGCCCGAGGCACCACACCACCCCAGGCGCGGGGCCCACCCTGGCCGCGCCGTGGGGGCGTGTGGGCTCCTCGGAGCCCGTCTCCGACCCCGTTTCGTCCTGTACCTTCCTTTTGTTGTAAAACTTTTCGCTATATATTTACCCGATCTCCCGAGGTCCGTATATCGTGTTTTCGTCGTGTCTTGTTTCGAGCTGTTCTAGCAGGAATTTCAAGTCCTTACATGGCGTCGCGAGGAGCGTACGGCGAGAAGTATGCGGCAAGGCGCCGACGTGAACTCGAGCGGGATGTGGAGGAGGGAACCTTCGTCGGTTGGGCGACGGAGGAGGAGATTGCCGCTAGGAGAGCAGACATGGATCGAAGCGTTAGAGAAGAAGTGCAGGGTGGCCCGTCTCGCCAGCAAGGAGAATCAAGGCCGAGCAACTCCACTTTTGTGGGCTCGATTAATCCTCAACGTGCTTTTTCTCATAATGTGCAGGGAGTCACCCCACCAATTCCAGATTTGCGGCTTTTCCCTGCAGCTGTCGAAGCTCTCCGAACCACGAACGAGTTTTGTGATCAATATCGTATCCTGAGAGCTGAGGTGGAAATACTTCAAGATGAGAATAACAGGCTCCGCCGGATGCTCGAACGTTTCCTAACCCCGATCGCTGTGGTACCACCTTCACCGCCAAGAGATCAAGCCAAATCGTCAAGGGGTAATGGCACTCCCTTGGCTTGTTCCAAGCTTGGGGAGTGCCCAGTATCATCTTTATCTTTTCGTTTTTACAATTTCGTGGTCATATCATGAGTAGAGAAGTTATCTTATAAGATGGTTTGTGATGTGGAGTATCACCCTTTTAGTTATCCATGTATCCGTTGGTTGAGTGTGTTTTTGTTCAGAATATCAATGAGAAGTTCCACCTTTACTTTCGGTACACTTTATTTTAGTCTGCAGTCCCCTTTATGTGCTGATCTTGCCATTGGTATTGGCGTCACTTTTGGGTACACCAAGTAGATTATATTAGTTGTGGTAAACTTAGTATTGGTCATTAGCAACAATACCATGAAAACTTAAGTAGAAGGAGGGATTTACATGCAAAAATATTATCCCTTTATCTTTCTTTCTTGCTAACCAATAAGATTAGTATTCTTTGAGTTAAAACATTTGTGCTTACAGGGAAGATAGCATGGTTGCTTCTATTACATGTATATTTGTGTGTATCCCCCAACTTTTATGCTTGCCACATAACCTTGCTAGACTTAACCACCGTACTGAGAGGGAATGCTTCTCGTGCATCCAAATCCTTGAGCCAAACCCATGCCATTTGTGTCCACCATAACTACCTATATGTGGTATTTCCTTGCCACTCCAAGTAAATTTTTCATGTGCTACCTTTAAATTATTCAAAACCATTAATATCCCTTTTTGTGTCAATGTTTACTAGCTCATGAGGAAGTAGTGTGGTTATTCTTTATTCTACTTGTCAAATGGACTTTTACCCCTGGACTAGCGGCATATACATCCGCTTATCCTTTAATTTTGCAAAAAGAGCTGGCAACGGGATGCCCAGTCCCAATTAATTACAACTGTAACCATTTAATTCTCTTCACACTTTTGCCCTGATTTATCAGTAAGCAATGACAAACAGTGAAATATCTGCGTGTGTAAACCAAAGAGAAAGAGGGATGATCTGCCTTGCTGGTAGAAATAACGTCCTTCATGGGAGCCGCTCTTAAAAGTCCGTTTGACAGATAGAATACTATTCTCACCCGCTACCATTCGTTGACAATTAACAAACACCTCTCAAAAATAGATACTCCTCCATGGTATGTGATTGATGGAAGGCACCCGAGGATTCGATTAGCCATGGCTTGTGTTAGCAAGGTTGGGAGGAGTATCAAATATTTTATGCAATCTCTATATGCTTTCAAAAACCTCAAAGCTCTGGCACATGACTTAATCCCTGCTTCCCTCTACGAAGGGCCTTTCTTTTACTTTTCATGTTGAGTCAGTACACCTATTTCCTTCTTCCTTGAGCAAGCATTTGAGTTGTTGTGATTCAACCATATATATCATTAATATTGTCAATCATGTCTTTTATCCTTCCTTGTCTTAGCACAAAGACTTTTGCCTCTAAGAATATAGCTTTGCAAGTTATCAATGGCTGTAAAGAGGGTGTGATAATTGAGTATGGAAGTTCTGCAATATAAGCTCTAATATAAAGACTCCTTTCGAAAGATAAGTATTGATTGCTTATTGTTCTATGACCAAGAATGAAGTGTGCCATTTCTAATCTATAATTTCCTTCGTGTATTTTTATTGTGGTTGTTTCACTACTCATGTTCAAGTTAGGTTATGTGAAGAGTAGTTGCTGTTTAAAATGAGTTGTGTTGTTTAGTAAATACTGATGCTTCTTGTCCGTATTCTTTATTATCGACGCTTCACTCCATAAACTTTTGTTCTAGTTTACTGAGCTCAGATTTCGCTTGGGGACAAGCGAGGTCTAAGCTTGGGGGGTTGATACGTCCATTTTGCATCACTATTTTATAGCATAATTTACTGTTATTCAATGATATATTTCATATTAAGATGTGTTACTTATGTTATTTTGTCTTGTTTTGCATGTTTGATGAATATTGGAAAATTAACTACGGAGTCAGATTTCAGCTGGAAAAAGCACCGTCAAGACACTATATTTCTGGAGCTCTGAAAATCTCGTGAACAATACACATGTTCCTATTTTATCAGAAGATGGAGGCGGCCAAAAGGGGAGGCTGAGATGGGCCAGGAGGGGCCCACACCACCCCTGGGCGCGGGACCCACCTTGACCGCGCCCTAGCCAGGTGTGGTGCCCCTGGCCCACCTCAGGCGCTCCCCCTTCGCGTACTTCATCCCCCAGAAACCCTAAGACACGGGGAGTCCTAGAAAAAATATTCCGCCGCCTCCACGAGGCGGAAACAACAGAGAGAGAAAAAGCTCTCCGGCAGGGAGAAATCTGCCGGGGAAATTCCCTCCCGGAGGGGGGAGATCATCGCCATCCTCATCGTCATCGCGCTGGACTTCATCGGGATCATCATCATCATCATCTCCACCGCCATCACCACCATCACCGCTGCACCATCTCGTTCCGCTGTAACATCTAGGGCTATACTTTGTTTAGTTCATAGGGGAAACTCTCCCGGTGTTAATTACTCCTTGTGGTTGATGCTATTGAGTTTTATCGGTGAATTAAAGTATATGTTCAGATTGTTATCCATCATTATATCACCTTGTCTTGTGAGTAGTTTGTTTAGTTCTTGAGGACATGGGAGAAGTCACGTTGTTAGTAGTGGAATTATGTTGAGTAATACTTAATGGTTTGATATTTAAGTTGTGGTGCTATTCTTCTAGTGGTGTCGTGTGAACGTCGACTACATGACACTTCACCTTTATGGGCTAGAGGAATGCATTGTGTATTTGGTTGCTAATTGTGGGGTTGCCGGAGTGACAGAAACCTAAATCCCCGTTAGTATACCGGTGCACAAGGGAGCGTAGGATCTCAGAGTTTAAGGCTGTGGTTAGATTTATCTTAATTACTTTCTTGTAACTGCGGATGCTTGCAAGGGGTATAATCACAAGTATGTATTAGTCCAAGTAAGGGCGGTGCATTAGCATAGGTTCACCCACACAACACTTATCAAAACAATGAAGATTAATCAACTATGTGAAGCAAAAGCACTTGACTAGAATCCCGTGTGTCCTCAAGAACATTTTGTCGTCATAAGTAAACCCACCGGCTTGTCCTTTGCTCTAAAAAGGATTGGGCCACTCGCTGCAATTATTATTACTGTCTTTTACTTACTCGCATTTTATTTACCTGCTATATCAAAAACCCCTAAAAACTTGTCTGCTAGCATTTACAGTGAAACCTTTACCGAAACTCCTTGTCAGCACCTTCTGCTCCTCGTTGGGTTCGACACTCTTATTTATCGAAAGTACTATGATACACCCCCTATACTTGTGGGTCATCAGTGTCTTCCTCGAGCGCATCAAGCACAGGTCCATCAAGAAAAAACGAAGACCTCCTACATCAGCCGCACCAGCCAAGAGCAAAGCACCTAGCATAGAGGACCCGCCAGTCGAGGTACTCCTCATCGAGCCAACTTGGACTCAACCTTTCCTCGCATACATACTCCGCGGTGAGTACCTGATGACATAACAGAGTCAAGACGCGTCACTCGACGATCTAAAGCATACACCATCATCAACGGCGAACTATACAAGCACAGCATATCAGGTATGTTCCAACGATGCATAGCATTCGAAGATGGCCAGGCTATCCTTCGTGATATTCATGCAGGTACCTGCGGGCATCACGCCAGCAGTCGATCACTCATAGCCAAAGCCTTTCGCGCAGGCTTCTACTGGCCCACAGCACTCAAAGACGCGGAGGACATAGTCAAAAGGTGCATCGGCTGTCAAAAATTGCCACAAAGCCGCACGCACCCGCATCGGCGTTGAAGACAATACCATTGGCCTGGCCCTTCGCCCAGTGGGGGCTCGATATGGTCGGGCCACTCAAAAAATCCTCCCATGGAGGGCATACTCACCTTCTGGTGGCGGTCGACAAGTTCACCAAGTGGATTGAAGCAGTCCCTATCACAAGTTCGACTGCCACTACAGCAGTCAATTTCATAAAATCCATCATATACCGCTTCGGTGTACCAAGCAGCATCATCACTGATAACGGTACAAACTTCACGGCTGAAGAGTTCCGATCCTTCTGCAAAGAGCAAGATATCACTCTCAACTATGCATCCGTGGCACACCCGCAGTCCAATGGCCAAGTCGAAAAAGCCAATGGACTCGTGACGAGCAGAATCAAGAAACGCCTCCTGGTGCCACTCAAAAGAGCCGCGGGTGCTTGGGTCGAAGAACTCCCGTCTGTGCTATGGAGCCTACGCACAACTCCTAACGCTTCAACACAGTTCACCCCATTTTTCATGGTCTACGGCGCAGAGGCAATCCTGCCATCAGATGTAAGATTCAATGCACCAAGAGTCGAGCATACAACGAAGAAGATGCAGATGAAGCACTCGAAGATGCAGTCGACTTGCTCGAAGAAGCACGCAACACGGCGCTAGCACGCACAGCTGTCTATCAGCAAGACCTCCGCAACTACCACAGCCGTCGACTGCGCACCAGGTCCTTCGAGGTTGGCGACCTGGTACTTCGACTGAAGCAAAAGAAGGTGCACAAACTCGCTTCTCCATGGGAAGGACCCTTCATCATCACCGAGGTCATTGGTGGTGGAGCATACAGACTGAAGCACGCGAAGACAGGCGAACTCTCGCACAATCCTTGGAACGTTGCGCAGCTGCGCCGTTTCTATGCTTAGATTGCTCAGTCGCACAATGTAATAGGCACATATGTCGGATGGCTGCAGGTTTCAGACGCGCTCTTTTCCTTACCAGGGTACCTACGGGGACTGGAAGGTTTTTAATGAGGCGGCCTGCAGCTTAACATTCAAAAATGGAATATAATCAATGATTCCTCATATTTTCCTGCTTACTACTCGCATAACTTATTCGCACAAACTTAGCCTCACCCGAATACTCGGGGGCTGCGCTATCTCAAAGCATGAGCTTTCGCTCCTTCTTCTTCAAACATAATACCCCAGCCGCACTCGAATACTCGGGGGCTGGGTCATAAAAATCATACATAAACGAAAAAGTTGCTCAAAAACTATCGAGTGAGCCTAAAGCATGAGTTGAACTTCAAATATCGCAAAAATTCACAGCCTCACTCGAACACTCGGGGGCTGTGCAATTTATGTTCCATACTCTAAGTGTTTTTCATAAACCCCACTCGATACACTCGGGGGCTGCATACATACAATAAACAAATATACACTACGTACAAGTGGCAAATTTACACTCGGGGGCTGCCCTATACAGAAATACCCTAATCTTCCGGTTCGTCCTTGACTGGTAGAACAGGGCCCATAAGTTGAGCGTGATAACACTCGACCATCACCCTCGCAGACTCGACTGTACCGTCAAGTTGCGACTGTGACAAAATCGATCCAGGCACGGGTGGATGTAGCTGCATATTTGGACGCTGACTCCGGATATATGCCATCGTTGGTTGGCCCATCCACAAGCTTTGGGTGATAAAGTCTCGAATGGGACCTGCACTCCGGAAAAGCCCGAGCAACGCATGGATTCCTTGAGGTTGCGGCCCCGTCGGAAAAAGAGTCTGGTTGATGCGACTGAAGGCCGACCTGCATAACTCGAGCAGCAGAGTGCTCCGCCACACTCGATCCTTCAGAGTTGCGAGTATGCGCGCTCGGTTTTATCCAAGCGAAAATGCTGACGGCCCGTCGTTGGTTCGTCAGTCGCATTGTTCAATTGCTCATCGACACGAGCTTGCTCCGCCTGGAAGTCTGGAACAAAGCCTGCAACAACGCACGTTGATCAACAAAAAGGACAGGCTAGGAACTCTTGAGAGCAAGGCAGTCATGATTACACTCGAGTTGTCTGTTCACGATCTCCATCTCGCCAAGCACATACTCCTCTCGCTGAGTGGGTAAAGCAGGCCTCGCCCTCATCCTATCCAGCTCGCTCGGGCACTCCAACTCTTGCTCCAGTTTCACGACTCGAGCTTTCATATAACGCATTACTGTGGCATCATTCGCACTTGAGCTCGAGATCGTGGAAGCACGATGCCGCGATGAACCAGCTGAAGTAGCGGCTGCCCTTGGCTGTTCCAAACATCATAAAAATCTCATGTCAGATATGAGAGATCATCACAAAGCTCAGCGAGTAACAGCACATAGCCTTACAGGCGAAAACATAACAAGGAACCAAATCCATACAAGTGTAGCAAAAGCACACACACTCGTGTGATTCAAAGTATAATTACAGTCCATAAAAAGGGTAGATGGCCCTAAAGTCTATGATGCAGACTCCGACCTAGCCCTACGCGCGCGATTGGCGACCTCTGCTGACCGGCGCTCCATGGTAGTCATAAAAATTTCAGCCAGCGCGCGGCTGGCTCGTTCACATGCTTCAGAGACACCAGCTTCCCGTCCGGCTTCCGAGGGAAATCAGACAGAGCGGCCTCGAAGTCACCCTCTATCCCATGACCTAAAAGGAGCTTGAGGGTGGTCTCTGAGCCGCGTACCGTCAGGGTGCGAGCAAAACTCGCCATAGTCGAGGTTCCCGGGCCTAGGACGTCGGCGAAGCCATCCATAGTCGACGGAGGTTGGCCAGACGGGAACACGCCCTTGTATACGCGCCGAGTGTGCTCGTAGACTTGGCGAGTGCATCCTTCGCTTGAGCGGAGATGGCGTCAAGGTCGCCAATAGCACGGTCGAGGACAAATCGCCACTCGCGTCTACAGGTGCCGGTGCGCCAACAGCTCCTTCAAAAATCAGAGAGAACAAAAACTCTTACACAACACTCAGCTACAACAGAAGTAAACAAAAAGTGGCAAATTTTACTAACCGCCCACGTCTCGGGTGAGGCTAGCCAGCCGCTCAGCATACTCTTTCTCACGCAAGGCAGCTGCGGCCTTGGTGGCATCCAAAATTTTCTTCGACTCGGCGCGCTGGGCGGCGATGCCTCCTCTAGCTCCTTTACCCGAGAATCAGCCGATGCCTCGTCGTCTGAATTTGATGGCAAGAAGTAACTCAAACATTCGACTAAGCAAAGACAGCAAAAAGGGTTCGGAGGCAGCAAATACACTTACGGGTGAGCTGTTCCAGGTCAGCGCGTAACGCGTTTCTCTCCTGTTCCATCTGGACAAAAGCTTTGCCCGATTCTACCAGGTTGAGGTAGTAAGGCTACAAGCACATGAAACATGCATAAGTTATACATAACAAGTACCGTATGCGGATTTGGCAAAAGACACTTACGTGTTCAGTCCAAGGCGCAGGCTTCGAAGCAGATGTTCCGACCTCCGGAGTTGCAGCACTCGTAGCCTTGACCGTTTCAATAGCAGTAGCCGTGGCTGCTGATTGAACGACCTCCGGAGCCACATGAGAGGCTTCCGGGTGCTCATGGGTCGTAATCTTCTCGGATGGAGGAGTCAGTGGACGCACAGTCTCAGCACTGCGAGTGACAGAAGAAATACAACATAAGCAAAAATATCAACAAACAAAAACTTTAGTACAAAAAGCTCAGGAGCATACCTGTGCTCTTCTTCCTCCTCACTATCAAGGTTGTCAAAATTGGGACCTCCAAAAAGCAGCTCCTCACCCGACTTGGGAGGAGGAGCTGAGCTCAACGGGCTCACATTCAAAGGAGCAGCTGTGGCAGAAGGAGACGAGCCCGAGTTTCTGTCATCTTTCACATCTGACTCCTTCACGGGTGAACTCGTGGAAGAAGACATACCTCGGGCCACCCGAGGACGCTTGCGAGTGGGAACCTCGCTCACATGATCAGTCGTGGCGGGCTCCTCGGTCTGTACTTCCCCTGCCTCTTCCTCTTCGACCTCTTCCATACGAGATGTGGTAGCCGAAGGTAGAGGCGATTCATCCCCACCCTTCGTTTCTACCGCTTGCACCTCCGTTTCATCAGTTGGGCCATTCTCGGGAAGAGGAGGAAGGGTTGAAGCAGTTGAATGGCCCTGCGTACCAAACACAGCAGGCGAAACTTACAAAAGATGCCCAACAAAATAAGCAAAGCCAGAAGATAATAAACTCGATCGTTCACTAACCTCCTCCAAAGGCTTTTCAGCCCCATAAGGAGCGACAGGACAGTCGACGTTGCAGGGGTCGCTTGACCTGAGGCTGGTGATGGATCGCACATGCGCCACCAGCTCGTTCTTCGATAACTCCTCCGTGCTCATTCGACTGGAGTCGAGCACAACTTCATAAGCCCACATCGGGTGGGCTCGGGCTCGGAGCGGCCAGACTCGCATCTTCACAAAGGTGGCAATCAAGTGCACACCAGTTATGCTGCCAAGCAGTTTTTCAATCTTGCCCAAAAGGGGCGCAGCCCCCGCCTCCTCCGGACTCGTCAGTTGATGGTCCCAGGCATTTGTCCTCACAATAGACTTGGCAGTCGAAAACTCGGGGACTCCTTCCTGGTCCACGCGGACGTAGAACCATCGCTTCCTCCAACCTTGCGCCGAATCGACTGGCTTCAGGGCGAAGTAGCGTGTGTCGCTGCGTACTTGAATACCGTAGCCGCCAACAGAATAGGTGCGGCCGCCTCTGTTGTTCGGTCGGACGAGGAAGATTGACTTCCATAAAGCCCAGCTAGCGGACACCCCCAAGAAGCACTCGCACAAAACCATGAAGCAGGCAATGTGCAGTATGCTATTCGGGGTGAAATCATGGATTTGCACCTCGTAGGCATACATCAAACCATGAACAAAGTCGTGGAGGGGAAACGCAAAACCCCTAGGTAGAAACTCCGCAAAACAAACACGCTCGTTAGCGCGAGGCTCGGGGAGTACCTCCTTGGGCGATGGCGCGCGGACGAACAGCTGGTCCGCGGGTGGCAGTATTCCCTCCTCGCGAAGCTTGTCCAGCTGCGCCTCCTTAATGGTGGACTTCACCCAATCGCCGTCACTCTTCTTGAGGTCGATGACGGGTGCAGATGCGCCAGCCGCAGTCTTCTTCCCCTTCAGAGCGGCCGCGTCGGTCGCGGGCGCGTCGGCAGCAGCAGCCTTTCTCTTTGGCGCCATGGCAGTGGTGGCTAAGGGGAATAGCGGGAGCTCGGGCGCAAGAACAATGGGGAAGCGAGAGGAAGACGATGAAGCAGGGGCGGCGCGCAGAGCAAATGGCAAGTAAAAATAATGCCAGCGCCGTTCCCCTTATTTACCACAAATCAAAAGCGATCATAACCGTTCAGATCATAATCGTGCGTTCCGCACGCAATCCCACCGTACACGTGGCAACCGCGGAGGGCAACCGTCGCCGGCCACTCCACCCACTACGCACGCAAAAAGAGGAGCCATCATCACGCCTCCGTCAAAAATGGGCCAGCGCGGTCAAATCCAGTCCAAACGGCACCGTCGCTGCAGAATGGGCCCACATGTAGGTCATGTCCAATCGGCCGCAGCAGGCACGTTACCGCTTGTCAGAAGTTGCAGTCGATACATGCGTCAGCACTGACGTCATTTTGGGTTTCCCATCTAACAGACAAGTTTGAGTCCAAAGGCATTAAAAAGCACACGCAAATGCTTCGACTGAACAGCGGAAGTCATAAGGCAGTCGACCAGCTCTTCGGCTGCACATATTACTCCCATCGGGAGCATATCAAAAAATTCTTCGACTAGAAATGTACGAGATAAACAAATTTGAGATTATCCTCCATTGCAAACAATACAGCACAATCTCGGGGGCTACTCCCATCGGGAGCGCTGTCGTGCACCCGATAGAATAACGGCAAATATCAGTCGACAAAGGACACGACTTGTCCAATAAAGTTCAAAATACTACAAAAAACATACTCGCAAAATCTCCGAATTGCGTCCGCCGCAAATATCTCGGATGCTGCATGCATAGTGCAAAGGTAAGACCCGCCGAACTTTCGAGCTGGGCTAAGGACCGTTCCAGCAACGTTAATCCTTACAGTTTCCGTGTCAACAGACATGATAAAAAATCCCGACGGACGCGTTGGGTAAATTTCAAAACTATACTGCAGATCGACTCAGTAAGACCTCCGCGGCCTAGTCGAATCTGACCAGTTTGTTCCAGATTCGAGTCCGGGGACTCGAGTTTGATTGAAAGCTAGTAAGGTTTTACCCGAATGTGTAGTTAACCAGTCCCGATCCGTCGAGTGTACTGGGCCTGCTTAGCTATTATCTCTTGATCATCATAAGCAAAAACTACAGTCGATGAGATACTCGACATAGCCAACATGTGTTATTCATACAGGAATTCCAATTATAATATACAAAATACAAAGCATATGACGTGCACTTACGAACGAGTCCATGCCCGATTCTTCGAGTCAGACAATCACTCGGGGGCTACGTACAAGGATATACATCTCGGGTACCCTACCGTGAGGGTACCTAGTGCACGTAATGACTAAAGGCCCAATAGCGAAGAGGAGGGAGTACCCTCCAAGATTAGACATAGGCATAGTCGGTTTAGACTTTCCTTACGTGTAAACTAGGTCGGTTACGAACTCCCGAGACCCAGCCTATTATTTAAAGGCTGGGAGGGATGCCGATCTAGAGGAGGCAACTCTCGAACCACCAAAACCCTAGCGAGATCGACATCTCGCCGGACCCCATTGTAGCTCGCATATACACACCAGATCAATACCAGACAAGCAGGAAGTAGGGTGTTACTCTCCGGAGGCCTGAACCTGGGTAAAATCCCTGCTTTTGCTTGTCAGCCGACGAAACTACCAGCTACACACTCGTAATCTCAACCCTAGGTCCTTAACCATGGGATTTGATGAGTTAACCCCTCGTCACTCGGCGATGTTGAGGTTGATGTAGTTGCGGCAGAGTTCGGCGATGGTGTGGTCGATGGAGCTACACACTCGGCTTCCACGGTTGTAGAGCTCGGTGTGGTGGCTGTAGTGGTAGAGCTCGGCGGTGTAGGAGTGGCCGTAGTGCCAGAGTTCGACTCTGGTGTTGGGTTTGCCGTCGGTGCTCCTATCTGGTTTAAGATCGCGCGGTGCTCCGCCATGAACCACGCCTTCACCTCGTCGTCCATCGTCGCCGGGTCGCCTCCCATCAGAAACGTGAGGTCGGTGTTCCTCTTCTTGGCTGCGACGTTGGTCTTGAGAAGGTCGAGCTTGACGTCCTGCTTCGCTGGCATCACCTTCGACCTCGACTCGGACTTCTCCTCCCTCGTGACGGCGTGGCTCTTGGCGTCGGCGATGCATTGCTCGATCAACGACTGCAGCCTTCCGATGGCGGGCGCCGAGAGTCCTTCGCTGCCTTGGCTTTCTTGTGGCTAACAGGCCGCCCTTATGCCGCTGCAGCGGCCGGCACGTCGGGGAGGTATACACCGTCCTTGCCCTTGGCGAGACTCAGCCAGACTTCCGTCCACTTCTCACACGATTCCATCATGGTGAAGACGTGCATGAACTTGAACTCGGCCTGGTCGTTGTCGTTGCGTACGCTTCGAACATCCAGACCATCTAACCAAACCAAACAAAATGTGGGAGAACAGGAAGAACATCAAAGGGAAGAACTAGGCAAAAATGAGCTCACCATCCGCTCAAGATTGCCGCCGCTCTCCGGGCGAGCTTGGACCTCCTCTTGAATCCCATGCCACTTGTTGCAAGCTTGTTGGATGTTCCCCCATTGGTTGGTCATGGCCTTCTCGCCGCGCTCCATGTTGAACTCGGGATCAACTAGCCGGCGCTCCTCGTACGAAGTCTTCACCCTCTTCCAATAGTTATCGAAATTTTAATTCGCGCCGGTGATCGCGTCCATGCTCACGGTCTTCCAGGCTTCGGTGAGTCACTCGTCTTCTTTGGAGGTCTATTTGATGCGAGGCTCGGCTGGCTTGGTTCCCTTTGGCACACTCTTCTTCTTCTTCCCTTTGGCCGCTGGTTCTTCCTCTTCGGCATCGGCTTTTTCTGCCTTGGCTTCGGGCTCGGCTTGCTCCTGGTAGTCGCCGGTCTACTGCTGCGACTCCATGCCGCTGGCTTGTGTGAAGAACCTAGGACATGATGCCGATGCCATGCAGCCGGTTGCGATGAGATCGTCCATGTAGGCGTTGCCAGTCATTCCGCCGAGCACGCTGCGGGGCGTCGTGGCTCCGGTTGAAGGGGAGTGGCCGCGACGCAGCACCTGCGAGCTTGGGTAGCTCGGTGAGCCTCTATACGCCATGTTGATGTCGGCGCCGAAGGAAGAAGGTCCACGCGGGGAGGGCAGTGCGGAAAGGCAATGTTGGGGTTGAACCCACCATGTGGATCACCATCGGCATAGTGCTCAGGCGACGGCGAGCATTGGCAGGTGCTCCAGCGTGGCGACGGTGACGGCGAGAAGTTTGCCGGGGAGGCGACACTTGCTTGGATGCCCCACCCGCCGTACTGGCCAGGATGAGGCGGAATCCCAAGCCTCTTCGCCGCCAGCGCGCTCCTCTCCATGGCCGACGCCTCCTCCTCCAAATCCTCGTCCGCCCTCGCCTCCTCCTCGCACCTGGCCTTGAGATTCGCTTCTCTCTGCCGGCGGCCCGCGTTCTCGCCGGCCCTGCGCTTCACGTCCAACTCCCATTCAGTGTTGGTCAAGCCCGACGACCTCTTCATTGATGCCCTCGGCTTCCTCTGCTTCGGCGGCGTCAGGACGGTGGTGCTTCGAGGGCATGTGAACTTGTTCGGCGGCATGGGCACCAGATCTGGGGCGACCGAGTGAGGAAAATGGCGGGAGCTGCGGTCGGGAGGGAGGGGGTATGTGGGGGGGGGGGGGAAGTAAGGAAAAAGAAAAAAAATGTAGGGAAACTCGCCTTTGTCTCGCCGACAGAGCTGGCACACGTCGCCTTTTCGCTTCCGCCGGCGCCCCATGCGCGCCCTAGTGCGCTGGGTTTGGCTTGGGTGCGCCGGATGAAGTTTCGGCCCAAACCGGCGAAAAACAAGGCTCTGGGGGCGACTAGGTGATTTTCTTAGCGCCGGCGGAAAAAAGTTGTCCTATGGGGCCTCTGGGAGATGCTCTTACTAGTCGCGAGATCCCATTTTTGCCAACGCCATGAGCGGGTTCATAAGCGAGTACTCCTTTGTCCATCGATGTAGCAATAGATTTCAGAGTACCAGAAGACTACTGCATTAGAGGCATTTTTGTAATATAATTTTTTGTTCCAAGTCTGGTGGATCAACCAGGTAAGTAACTTAAATCAAATTATATTGCTGAACAGACGTGGAAGGATACAATGTTGGTGTAGTATCCCAGGTTATACCGCTTGTAATTTTAGTTGACAAGGTTTCTTTGTAATTTTAAGTGACACAGTGTTTCATTGTTTGTCTGGTGGCAGTCAAAAATCTGCTTACACACACAACAACAACAACAAAAAAGAAGAGTAAAAAAACAGCAAAAGAGGGGGTACTATTTGTTTGGGTGCGGATATGTAGGGCCGAAACCCACCGGCGAGCCCAACAAATTGAGAAGGAGGGGCGCCCGCGCAGGGCATCGGAGCTTTATAGTAAAGGTCAAAGCGCGGGGAAAACAGCCTTAATCAACTGTGCAAACAACGAACATCCCTCGCAAAGTCACGTTCGCACGAATGGAGCGCGAGTTGGTTTAGGGTTCCGAATGCACACCGTACGGTGAATGCTTATTACGCGGGCGCCCATCCGTTTTAGCCACACTTCTCCCTCAGATCGTTGCGCACTGGCCGGTCGCAAGAGTATATAAGCAGGTTGTGAACTGACTCAGGTAGCGAGGTGGGACTAAAGGAAAGGAGTGGGCGTACCCGTATGGGATCTGCATCGCTGTGAAGAGTGAAGGCTGTGATGGGCTGGCGACTGGAGAGCGAGTGATTGATGGGCCTCGCGTGGGATCTCTGCAGAAAACTGAAAACATTCTGATTGGCGAGACAACAAACGCAGCTTGTGGAAATGCTGATTTGTTTTTCAGCAGCCAAACGATTCAGGCGGTTAGAAAAATCAGATCCGAGTTTAAAGAGCAATGGAACAAAGAACCCATACAAAAAAATGAATTATTAAAATTGGGATTAAAAACTCTGTATCTCATGCAATCGCCGAACAAGTTGTGGGTGGCGATGTTTGCGGGCGTGGATGAGCCTATGCCGGCAAAGGCAAGCTGTCCTCCGGCGAGCCTACGATTCCAGGAGCACAGCTATCCAACCCAAGCTCCTCCTCCCAATGCGTGGACTTAGGAGGTGATGGCGACGGCGAAGACACGGTTCAAAAATGATGATTCAAAAAATTCAGATGAACCGAAAATAATAGTGAACCGCAAAGGAACTAAAATTCGGATGAACCGACAATAATAGTGAACCAAAAAAATAAATCATTGGGTTCAAAAAATGTTTATGGGTTAGTAGAAAAATATTCAACGATTTTTTAAAAAGTTCTGGAGTCCAGAGAAATTGTTTTATTGCAGTACTATAAAAAATATAAAGTAAAAAATAGAAAGGAATCGAAAAATGAAAAAATGAGACAATAAAAGTAGTACATAAAAAATAAAAAAACAGGAAGAAGAAAGAAAAAAAGAAAAAGAAAACTGGAAAAACCGAAAAAGAAAGCACAAAAAGAACAAAAAGGAAAGAAAAAAGTAAACGAAAACATAGAATGGTCAATTCCTGATATATATACTTGCCCGAAAATGTCATTTTCGCCAATGAAAAAGATGGTTCATGACTTTGTAGATTCTTCATTGCCATCTTTTTCCAAGCAAGGCTGATGCAATGTCACTGATTTTCATTTGCTCATGGGAAATTGACCTCCTACTGCAAAAACAAACCCTCCAATGCATGTACATATAAATATAGTCATGGTCAAGGTTTGGGTTACCGGGTGGTAAATCCGGTTACCGCCCGGTAACCACAAATCCCGAGCACCCCCGGTGAATGGGCAACCCGAGCAAACGGTCCCGAATTTATTCGAAAATTTTGAATTTAAACAACCAAATCTACATATAAAGCGCGCATCTCTGTCACAAATGGAATGAAGACTTGGTACGGAGGTTGCGCCGAGTTGATCTTCCTTGGAGGTTTTGGGATCGAGTCGTATAAGCTCCCAGGTTTTTATTTTTTGACAATTAGATGTGTTGGAGATCCAAAATACTATAGAATAACACAAAAAGTTGGACAGAAAATCGAACTCGGGACATCAAAGGTGGGTTAACTGCATCGCTGTGTTTGTACCCGTTTGTACATCATCAGCTTTGTGCACAAATATAGTTTTAATCGTTGTTATTATGTTCTGAGAAAATCTCAGGAATTTAAATTCAAATTTTGCAATTCGAATTTGTCCCCGCAGTCTCATGTTGAGTATTTGAAGATCATAACAAATCATTTAAATCACAGAGCGAGTAAAAATTGTGTTTTAATCCTCAATCCCCACAGAATTCGTCATTAAGCGATCGGTAATCCATATTATGAGAAGGAATAACTGAAACTCCTTCCCATGAAAAATAATCTGCATGAGAAAATTAAGGTTTATGCTTCTCCCACATTAATCCGGTCTGTTCTATTTGGATGATGCTGCATGGATTGATTTAGCCATGGAAGGCGTGAAAATGTCAGCGTGTATGGCTGTATGCTCATTAGAGCATCTCCAACCACACTTGCCAAAATTGGCCCCCAAACTGTCCGCGGACACGCCCGGGCATGTCCGCGGACAGCGACCGGTCACCCCCCAAAAGAGAGCCATTCCAGCCGTCACCCCCAAAACGAAACCCCCAAAACCATGCACAAACATGCAACGTAGATCAATGCACATACATAGATCGATAGGTAGCAAATTTCATCGACATAGATACTACAAAAGTCGGATAGAAGTTCGTCGGACAGACATAGATACAAGATACTACAAAAGTAAAACATATAAAATGGAGAAATCTCACATCGGAGATTTGCCCTTGCCGGAGCCGCCGCCGGCGTCGTCCTTGAAGCGCTTGCGGAAGGCGAAGTACGGATCCTCCTCGGCCTCGTCGTTGTCGTCGACCTTTCCGGCGAGGATCCGCACGGCGCGGGCTTGCCCCTGCGCGTGGCGGCTCGCATTGGACGCCGCCACCTTCTTCTTCTCTTCCGCCTCCTTCTTCGACAGCTCGATGGCCGCCTCCAGAGCTTCTTGGTTCTTACGCCGGCGGCGACGGCTGTCCGTCTCGGCGGAGGTGAGGGAGACCTTGACCACATCCAGTGGGAGTTCCTCGTCGGCCCCAACGATGGCCGCCGCCTCCCTGACGGTCTTGCCGGCCCGCCTGGCCTCGCGGAACGCGCGGCCAATCGTCTCCGGCGCTCGCTGCGGCGGAGGTGATGGAGCCTCCACCAGCCTCCATCCAGCCCCATCCGGTGTCATCCTCCACCCAGGCGGTGCCTGGACCGGCGGGGCCCGGCGCGGTGGGGCGGAGGAGGAAACCCTAGCGCGGCGGCTGGGGCCCGGCGCAGATCTTCCGGCCGTCGGAGATGACCAGCGGCGGGGGCACGGCGCAGATCTTCCGGCCGCCGGAGATGACCAGCGGCTGCACTGGCCACTGGCCGCAGGCTTCGACAGGCCTCGAACATCCTCCATCGAGCGGAGGATGCCGAGGCGCAAGGCGAGCTCGTCCTCGTCGTCGTCGTCGAGCGGCTTCTCCACCGCCGGCGCCGCACTCTCCGCATCCGCCACCGTCTCTTCCCAGTCGAAGCTCCCGGAGCTCTCCGACATTATCGATGTGAGTGGGGATTGGAGTTGAATCGGGGCGGAGAGGGTGAGGAAGTTTTTATTGCGCCGACGAGCCACTGGACGCGTGGACGCCGCCGGTCAGCCTACTTCGCCGGTCAGTCTTCTATCCGACGCGTGGGTCCGCACTGTCAGCGAGTGCGGGGCGGACGCGTCCGGGCGCGCCCGGGCGCCCCCAAACCCAACCCCAGATATGGGTTGGGTTTGGGTGTGCCGGACCGCCCGGACGTTTGGGCTAGCTATGGTGGCCTCCGCTGGGTCGCCGTTTTTGGGCCAAACCCTGTCCGGGCGGTCCGCCCGGACGTTTGGGGTGGGTTTGGGGCCTCCGGTTGGAGATGCTCTTAGCAAGTCTGCTTTATGCTTCTAGTAGTATTTCCTGATAAATCATAGCACGCAGTGCATATTCAGTTTCCAAAAATATACATGAGATCGTGGAGAATGGATGGATTGTGGCCATCCGTCCCGCCGATAGTACTAGTTGCTTGCTCTTCGTCGAACTAAAAAAAAAAAGCAAAGTCAGGGATCTTGTACCTTCCCGTGTCGTTGCTCCGGGCGGGCGGTTTCCGCGAGAGAGCGCCCACCCACGGCTCTCGATGCAGTTTCTGGGCCCACACTGAGACACAGTGGAGTATGCACTTCCACGGCTGGCCCTGACTACACATGTCCCCCCACGTTCTCCTCCTTCTGCCCATGACACACCAAGCAGCTCCACCGCCATCTCTTCCTCGCCCCTTCCTCTCGTCTCTGGCGCCGACGCGGATCCAGATGGGCGACGAGAACCAGAGCGTCCCAATGTTGGTCGGCAACAACAGCAGCAGCGTCGTGCGACTCGTGCCCAAGCTCAAGTAAGCACCAATCGCACCACCATTAGAAGCTTAGCTTTAAATCTCTAGGAGGATGTTGGTCAGCCGTTGTGGCCGTTGTGGTCCTAGAAATAAATAGCAGGTTTAGCAGGTTTAGGTTTTTCTGTGCAAACATGCTGCTCCCCGGCTGCTCTAGCACTGGGCGTTCTTTCCCCGATGGCGTGCTGCATGCTCGAGCACTGGGCGTAGGGGATGGTGTGCTGCTCGAGCACTGGGCGTTCCCCGCCTGCAAGCACCTTTTGCGGCGTCACGGCATTCCGTCGGCCAGCGACGGGGATGACGTGCTCCGCGAGGTCTGGGCGCTACCCGGCTTCGAGCGCCTTCCGCAGCATCGCGACGTTCCGGCGGCCGGGATGGCGTGCTCCGCGAGCTTTGGGCGCTCCCCGGTTGCTAGCACATCCCGCAGCGTCGCCGGGGACGACTTGCAAGGAGGATCCGACAAGGGACGGCGGCGTGCTCTACCCCCGCGAGCTAATTCTCGATCTGCTTTCTTTCCACGATCTTAGCTAGTTTAGAGAATTCTGAAAAAAAGTTATAATTTAGAGAAAATTTCTTATTTGACAGTACTTGTAAATCTGCTTCTTTATTTGATCCCCCCAAAAAATCTTCCCTACGTGAAACTTAAGCACTTTTTTGTTTTTTCTGCCTGCTGGTCAAATCCTATCCCCGTGTCCAGCATTCCGTATCCCCGACACGGTGCGGAGGGGAAAGCAACACAACTCCGGATCTGGATCCGGATCAGGGGCGAAATGGGCTGTCGCCCTCCCGAGCCCATGAAGATTCAGCCTTATATATACATGTATTTCGTCCACTTATTAACTGAAAATCAGACAAAAGCTTATGTTTTAGCCTAGAAAGCAAACTGACGAGGTAGGTGCTTAGCTATGTCATTAGTGGGAGGGAACAAGTTCGGTATCAAGTTTCGTCGGAATAAAATAGAATAAAATCGATACTTAGCTATGTTCCGCGACCAAATGTACGGGTCTCAGTTTGTCCTATAATCTGACCAAATATGTCACACTACTATTGCTTTTGTCTAGTAGTACAAATTTTGATCACATAATGCACCACTGGCAAAATATTATGTATCTATTTAGAGTTACAAATTAGGCGAAAAAATAAGACCAAGTGTCAAATAGGGAAGGAAAATATTCCAGAGCCAAATAAGGAAACATATTTAAGTAGTGTCAAATAAGAAATTCTATCTTTGATATTGTTACTCAATTCATTTGAGTCTTCTTGGATAGTGGAGGACCTTTAGGCTTTACAATTTCAGTAATAGCATTGGTCATCTGCAATTCTCAACCTCTTATGTCATGTCAAATCAACGAACAATTTAGCTTACATCAAAGTGGGAGCATATATGTTCTGGTGCAACATCTACAGTTCTTTCATAACTTTAATCTCTGTTTATCTCAGAGGATTATACAAACTGAAGAAATTACAAAACTATAAAGATGTTGCACTAGGCCTAAGGATTTGTGAAGTGGTATGAAAGTTTCACATGTCCATTTTTTTCGTCAAAGGGAGCTTTTTATACATAAAGAGTTAAAAAAATATATGGCACAATTATATGGCTCTTTCGGACTAGTTAAGGCTGATTAAGAGTTGATGCTCCTTGCAAAAGGAGTGCCAGACGGGGTTACAACCCGATAGCTTTAGTTCATGTTGTGTGTGCTCATAGTGTTGAGTGAGTTGTATACACCTGTATGAGGTTTTTGTTCGCTCTCCTTTAAAGTCAATAAAAGCAGAGCTCCTGTTGTTTCATGTAAAAAATATGGCTCTTTCGTTCACCATGGAGCCACTCAGATGAAGACAACTCATAATATAGCCTTTTCACCATGGTAGGATCTTTCAAAAAGGAAAAACTAAAAAAGTTTACATCAGTAAAATTTACAAAGGCAGAACTGCAGATCCTCTCCAACTGTTCTCAGAAAGAAAAAATGTTGTAAGAGGTCTCGGCCGGTGCCTGTTCCTCGCTGCACCGTTGTTGTGGCTGCTCCTCAGGCTTGGAGACAACGACCCTGCTGATGTGCCCTGGTTCTGTCATCGCCTTCCCTTGCCCGATCTACTCTGCTTCTGTGATGGTGAAAGGATGATGTGATGAGGGCCATGAAGAGAGTAGTTGCGTCTTGTGTGCAGATGGGTTTGTTTTGCTATTAGATGATCGCCTACATTGGGAAAGGAAAATAGTCGGAAAGTGCATTGTGATCCCGGGCACCAGTGGCCTCTCTTATATTAAAAAATCGAAAATCATATTTAAGAGTTTCCCAAAATCTGAAAAAAAAATCCACATGTAGCCCATGGTGTCTTCCACAAACGTGTAAAATTTTAATCTGAGATACTTTATCTTATGGGATACATGAAATAACAAATCTGATAAAACTAGAGATTTGAAAATATACATTCTCAGATCTACACATTTGTCATTTTTGTGTAGCTGAAAGTTTTGAAGTTGATATTTTACATGTTAGTAGGATATATCATTGGCTATAAGCTGATTTATTTTCAGAATTTTTTAAAACTTATAAATATGATTTTCGAATTTTTGAAACAGGAGAGAGCACTGATGCCCGGGAGCAAAAAATCTCCACTGGAAAATAGTTGCAAAATTAGTTTTGCTGAGATTATCAACTTATTCGCTCCTGGTGGTTGTAAAGCATAATTTAGGCTAACATTCATGTAATTCACTACTGGTGGCTGTAAAGCATAATTTAGGCTAACATGCATGTAATTTTCTATCATAGTGATAACATATATTTAAATACTTGCATGGCTTCATATTAATGCTTTTGTGAGACCTAATGTGTAATTAGGGTTTTGTTATCTCGAGTTTTTTTAAGGGTGTTTAATGAAACCCACAAGTTAGCGTCACGCTAAGATAATTTACAAGAGCTCACACTCAGCCTCTATATAGATAGGGTGCACATCCTCATCACAAACGAAAACAAAAAAGGCCCAAGACCTCTCGTCCTTTGTAAATAGGTCTTTTCTTCATACCGTGTAGAGAAGAAATCTGAGCAAACATGTACCCTGCAAAGGACAAAAATCTTATCATTAAATTATTTCAAAATGAATCGTGGTTGTTAAAAAGATGATCTCAAATCAAAGAAAAAAGAGGGAATGGATTGTTGTTATATGGCAGGTACCATAACGTAGTTGTATCATTGGCTTTTTGGTCCACCCCAAGCTACTCATGTAGGAACGCAGCAGATTAAGCTACGGGCCCATGGACTAATTTCTTCTTTCATTTTTCTATCCAGGACCCGATACACGAATTCCAAGAGCACCAACAACAGGAATGACAATGTCAAGTGGCAGTTCAACAACCCCGGCAGCAGCAGCATGTCCCGGCTGTCAAATGACAACCACGGTCTCAACCAGGTGCAGGGGGTATTGATCTGACATCAAAACAATCATACATTATTAGTTGTTTAACTGTATTTACATTGTCTCCTCTAGCTGCTGTCTTGAGTTACTAATAAGATGTTTAACCTGGCATGCAGTTTACTGCAATGGCCTCTCAGGTTACGGTCGCCTTTGCCAAAGTCACGAACTCTGGGTCACAGGTGAGCGATCCATCCATCGACTAGCAGTGTTTATTTCTCCGGTCACTTTCATCCTGAAATGAATGTCTTTTCCCATAGGGCCTACTACGTATTATATATATGCCAAGGCTGCTTTCTTATGTTTTTATTCTCTGTTTTTGCTAGATCCTCTCTAGCTTGTAAACTGAACCTTATTCTTTCTCCTTAAATGCATTGGCAGAACACCTGCCGTAATTCCTTCAAAATTTAATGCAAATAAGTTGCTCTGAATTGAGCTGAGCTCCTTTAATGCAAATAAGTTGCTCTACATCAAGAATTGATGTGAACTAGTATGAGTTTTCATTAATGAAATTAGGAGCTCAGCTGAGATCCTCGAATCAAAAGAGGAGTTACTGTTATTATTAGTACTTTTTCTTAACAACTGCTGCAGTCCTGATTAAAGTTAAGATTAAGGTTTATATCCAATCCTTCTCTTCCATGTCTCTGTCCCTCAAGAAAAAGCTGATATTCAATTTGGACTGCCCTAATGGTAATGCTCGAGTATTATATGGTTTTTTCCAAGTTTATTTCCCCACATACATAGCAGCAAAACTATATACTGAAACATGCTTACTGATGGTTCAATATAAAACTGTTCAATGATGCGTGGATATCTGCCTGTGTTTTCAACTTTTCAACAATAAAAATAAGTAGGAAGTGAGATGCTATTTAAGTGCCTCTGATTTGTGTACTGCCAGTTCCTTCATCCGTATTTGCAGTACTGATGATGTGAGGCTGCTTTCATTGTACAGGGCGGCCATGGCAACACAGACCCAGAGTCTGGAGAGGTGCATCAACAAGGGACTGAAAAGAATCTGGCTAATGCTCTCTTTGTAGTGTCCACGGCCACCATGATCACTGCCATATCGACTGCGGTGACCAAGCCAGCCAGTGGAGAGATCTTGGCCACAACAAGAAAGCCTACTACACTACACTCGCCGCCATTTTTGCAGCAGGATTCGCTGGGCTCCTCACCAGTTACTGGGTGGCCCGGCCACGTGATGCTAACAAGCGCCGCTTCTCCTTTGGGAGAGTTGTCCTGCTGATCTCGATGATCCCACTGGTCATTGTGATCGGGATGAGTGGTTTTCCTTACATGGGCTAAATGAACAAGGTTAGTAAAGTTCTTTAAACCACTTTTTTTTTGTAAATAGTGCAGATTTTTGTTATAATTTCACAAGAGCACACTTCCTTTGGTTACCACTTATTCAAAGAATGATCCACTTGGGCAACTAAGACGGCTGGCACATCCATCCTGTCAACCGTGCAGCCCTGAACATGCATTGGTGGTTGGGTGTGCCAAACATTTCGTTCCCAGGAAATCTTAGAAAATGTAGTTTCTCTAGGATCATGCCTGATACTCCACTAGCTACTCCTACCAAAAAAGACTGTTGGAACTAATCTTGTCATCATGATTGTGTCTTTATGTTCAATAAGTTTGGATGAACACGAGGGTCAAGTAGTTAGTGGCTGGTTGATTAGTGGCAAGCTGGTTCAGAGTCATTCTACAAACTTTTGCACTGAGTTAATGCAAAAGCTAGACCATGAAGCTTAGGCAAAAATGTAGCCACTGTGTAGAGTTTCTCACCGTGTTTGTTCATAAGAGAAGAGTTGTGTTAAACAACATGAGAAAGAAGAAAAAGGAGCTGAGCGATTCAGGTCTAACAGAGCCTAGATACACTCGGTGTATTGACAAGTGTGCAGTGGCGATGGTGATTCAGCTATAACAAAGCCTAGCTACACTGAGTGTGCAGTGGTGCTGGCGATGTGTAGTTAGCTGAAGCTTGGGTTGCTAGGATCCCTCTCAAGATAAATTACTTCAATTTTTTTGGTAGCACATTCGGTGAGGGCTTCAGAAGAGGAAAGGCCTGGGTGATGGATCATGTCCATTATGCAGGATAGATGCGGGGACCCTTGACAAGCTTAATTCCTAAACATTTGGCAGCAACCATATCTTGTCATTAGACTTCACGGCATAGTCTTGACATTTTGGATGTTAGAAACAAACTATCTAGTCTCTTAACTGTTTTAGACTATCAAGTTTTGTTAGTTATTGATGCTTTCTACAAAATATTATCTTGTCTACAGCAGTGGCATTCGTTGGGCAGAGACAAGGTGGTGGAGCCGAAGGGCAGCTGCCTACTATCTAATTTTCTCAAATCATTTTCATTCAGACATTTTGTTAAGCTCCTGCACCATCAAGAGTGACTGAACTATATGTCGAGAATTATTCTGTCCCAGCAACAATGACTGGAGTCTATTCTGGAGCAATTTGTTAAGCTGCTCTCCCAGAATACATCTCATCGTTGTTTGGTGTTTGATCTACATGGTTATTGGCTCTGAGGCTCCATGAATGTGCACCTCTACTATCTAGGCCTTCTATTAATGCATCAAGATACATGCTTTGTTACCATAGAAATTCCTCTGTTTTATTCTCCCAACCAAAACTGCATGCGAAACTGAAACTCTGACCATCAACAAGACATTAGTACTGTACTGTGCACAAAAGTTTGGATTTTGTATGCAAAATTAATATCTAAAATGACAGAGCTTATATCCAGCTTTACCACTTTAGGTATTTCTTGTGCACCCACAAAAACCAAAAACAATTGTTTACACGGTAGTAGCACTCATGTGTTGATGACCTTCTGAAGTTTAAGTTTAAATGCTTTTTTGTTTGGGAGAGAAAAAAAAGAGGTTTCTATGCAAGAACTTGATGCAAACCTAGAGGACACCACAACTAGCCCTTCTTATTAACTCAGTCAAAGTGTTTCATTAACAGAATCTTAGCATATGTTGTTATACCCGTTCACCAATTAAAAATGTGCAATCCTAATGAATATACTCTTCCAATTTACACATACAGACCAAAAGAGAAGTAATAAAGTGGATGTCATGTCGGCAAAAAATCAGATCGGCACTGAAGCAAATTCAGATCTCCACTACTAGAGAGCAAATTAAACAAGATCTTCATCGTGTACTGCACTATTGTTTTTAGATAAACTGTACTGCACTATTTTCTTGGGCATGTGGTATGTTATTTTCTTGGGCATGTGGTGTTGAATGTGTATGTTATTTTTTGTGTTACTTTTGTGCATGTGGTCTGGGCCTATCACACTTGCGTGGCTGAGGAGGGAGCAGCAGAGTATAGCAAGAGGGAGAGACACAGAACAACGACTGAGGAATGACTTACAAAATCCCAAGAGCTCGATTGCTGGGGCCGTCGGTCGATGCAGCAATGGATACCGACTAGAAGAATGCAGCTCATCTTGTCCATACTGGTGCACAACTTTCTAACGATACCACTGCATCAAGGTCCTTGCGTGGGTTACAAGCTCGCTGCATCTTGTGTGGCTCAAACCTGGCATCTTGTATAAATGAAAATGGCGGTTAGTTCTGCCGGAGAGTGATAATGCTATTTTAATCTTTGTACGGTTGTATTACTCATGTATTGATGACCTTCTGAAGTTTAAGTTTAAAGGCTTTTTTGTTTGGGAGAGAAAAATGAGAGGTTTCTATGCAAGAACTTGATGCAAACCTAGAGGACCTAGATAAGAGATGCACACCAGAACTATCCCTTCTTATTAACTCAGGAAAAGTGTTTCATTAAAAAAAATAGCATATGTTGTTATACCCGTTCGCCAATTAAAAATGTGCAGTCTGAACGAATATACTCTTCCGCTTCAACAGAGAAGTAATAAAGTGGATGTCATGTCGGAAAAAAGATCAGATCGGCACTGAAGTAAATTTAGATCTCCGCTGTTGGAATAATCCTGTGCGTTCTAGAGTTATCTACCATGCAGTAGAATTCACTACCGTTTCTTACTAGCTAATAACCTGGTAGAAGTAACCTGGTAGAAGACACTAGAAGGTAGGTCGGTCACTGTAGCAGGTCGGTCACTGTAACACCGACCTTGAATTGTCTATATAAGAATTGTCTATATAAGGAAAGAGCTTGGGTGAGCACAAGCAACAGGTGAGATGTAGTCTCCGTCAGGACCGTGGTGTGTGCCCGGCCGGCAGGAGAGCTCCCTGGGTTGTACTGCGTGTGCGTGTGTACCTCCATGTATATGTTTGATTAGTTGTGAGAAATAAAGCCAAGATATAGGCGTCTATGAGCCGGAAAACTATTGGTGTCTCCTTCGTCCGTCTCTGTCCGGCGTTTGTGGCGCCGGAGGCTGCTCAGCGTGTGTCGCTGAGGAGGGTTGGTTTGCCAAATCCAACAATTGGTATCAGAGCCGCAAGGTTCGGGCCGTGGTGCGCGGCGGACGGAGGCTGCGGAGGCGCTGCGTGGTGGCGCAGCGGCCACGGCGGCGCGGCAAGAAGGCCGCGGAGGTCCTGTGTTGTGCGCAGGAGCCGCGGTGGCGCGGCATGGCGTCGGCGTGGAGGTGCTGCGTGGCCACGGAGGCCGTAGCGACGCCATGCGACGGCCATGGAAGAAGCGACCGGCGTATGTGAGCGCCAGGTTGTGTCCGTGGCAGTGGCGGCCGGCGTATGTGAGTGCCAGGTTGTGTCCGTGGCAGTGGCGACCGGCGTATGTGAGCGTCAAGTTGTGTCCGTGGCGGTGGCGACCGGCGTATGTGAGCGCCAGGTTGTGTCCGTGGCGGTGGCGACCGGCGTATGTGAGCGCCAGGTTGTGTCCGTGGCCGCTAGGTTTCACAAGTGAACGCATCAGGATTAGGGGGGTGATTGTTGGAATAATCCTGTGCATTCTAGAGTTATCTACCATGCAGTAGAATTCACTACCGTTTCTTACTAGCTAAGCTAGTAGGTAGAAGAAGTCTCTAGAATACATGTGAGTATAACCTGGTAGAAGTAACCTGGTAGAAGACACTAGAAGGTAGGTCGGTCACTGTAGCAGGTCGGTCACTGTAACACCGACCTTGAATTGTCTATATAAGGAAAGAGCTTGGGTGAGCACAAGCAACAGGTGAGATGTAGTCTCCGTCAGGACCGTGGTGTGTGCCCGGCCGGCAGGAGAGCTCCCTGGGTTGTACTGCGTGTGTGCGTGTGTACCTCCATGTATATGTTTGAGTAGTTGTGAGAAATAAAGCCAAGATATAGGCGTCTGTGCGCCGGAAAACTATTGGTGTCTCCTTCGTCCGTCTCTGTCCGGCGCCTGTGCGCCGGAAAACTATTGGTGTCTCCTTCGTCCGTCTCTGTCCGGCGTTTGTGGCGCCGGGAGGCTGCTCGGCGTGTGTCGCTGAGGAGGGTTGGTTTGCCAAATCCAACATCCGCTACTAGAGAGCAAATTAAACAAGATCTTCAACGTGTGCAGCACTATTTTCTTGGGCAGAGACGGTGTTGAATGTGTATGTTACATGTGGTCTGGGCCTATCACACTTGCGTGGCTGAGGAGGGAACAGCAGAATATAGCAAGAGGGAGAGACACAGAACAAAGACTGAGGAATGACTTACAAAATCCAAGAGCTCGAATGCTGCGGCCGCCGGTAGATGCAGCAGCAATGGATACCGAGACTAGAAGAATGCAGCTCATCTTGTTCATACTGGTACACAGCTTTCTAACGACACCACCGCATCAAGGTCATTGCGTGGCTCAAACCTTGCATCTTGTATAAATGACAAAGAAAAAAAAATTGGCGGTTAGTTCTGCCCGGGGAGTGATAAAGTTATTTTCATCCATGCTGTTAGCAACCTGCATCATATCCAATACAGAATGGTCGACGTGGTAGCAACAGGCGACATGGAAGCGAGATTGGAACGGTTCCACTTCTGCCGGCCCATATTGCGGTCAATAGAAGCTGCATCTATGTGTGCGGGATGTATCATTTTGATTCTATCTAATTTGCTCTATGTTGCGAATATACGGAGTACAACTCTACTTGTCATCTAGAGTATCGATGTACAGTTTCTCAAGCAAAAACAAAAAACAAAAGCGATCAACCTAGTCTATCTGATCCGGTGTTTCTTTCTGGTGCAGAATGGCGTCCGAAGATGGTGAGGAGCTTGCTGCCCACTTTAGATGTTGTCTTGGGTCTTGTATAAGGTGTCAGGTCTTCATCTTGATTAGTCGGCTTCGATGAATCAACCACTGTATCAAACTCATCGGAGAAAAAGACTACGCCATCTGAAATAAAGCAGCAGCGAGTTCTGCCGACAAGAAAAGAAGTAGTTTAGTTGTCCCGCAGATGGATGAACCTAGACCGTCAGATCTGATGGTTTGACGCATAAAAAAAACAGATCTGGTGTTTTCTCACCGTGCTTCGTGTTGAGCATGGATGCATAAGGCAAGTGGGCTGTGGCAGAGGCGCTGCAGCTGGAGTAGCACTTTTTTCTCAATAGGCAAAAAATATTGACGAGTTGGATAAACTCAGCCTCTTCGATCTTTCCGTGTTCGGGACAAGGTAGCACGCTCGCCGGCTAGAAAACCTGAAGCGGGGAGCTTGTTAGCTCCAAAAGAATATAGACCAGATCAACTGAAGAGCGGAAATGGTGTTGGGAGCTATGTTAGGTTACCTTCGAGAATAAACTCAGCCTCTTCGATCTTTCCGTGTTCGGGACAAGGTAGCACGCTCGCCGGCGGCACGAACACGCTCAGCACGTCCTGGTTGCTAGCTAGATCTTCACGGCGCCTTGCATCGCCATGACCGTAAGCTTCATGGATACGAGCGCTCTCGGACTCGATCCAGAGCCGCATCTGCAGATCTGCAGCGTCTGGTTGGAAGTGGATCTCATCTCACAGAGAGTCGAAGTGGACTGTGTAATGTTCGAAGGCAGTGGAAACGGACTGTGTTGCTATATAAATATATGCACTGTAGTAGAACAGTAGGGAGGGGGATTGTACTGTTCGGAGACAGCAGTGGGTCCACTGAGGTACGCGTCACATCAGGCCAGGCAGGCCCACTCACATGGCCGCATGTGAGCGGCTTCAGATTCGCTAACTTTGACTGTGTTGATTATCAGCCGTTCGATTCGGAAGTGAACGACCAAGATCTATCGCTACAGAAATAGGTCCCACAACCGTGGATAGCATTATTTCTTTGAAATGTGAGAGTGGACCTTCGCAGACCATACCCTCAGCCTTGTAGCGATATGACATGTGGGTGTGGAAGTTTTAGAATCCCTAATTTTTGTTGTTGATCTGGAGCCTGGTGGGGGTTTATATAGGAGTATGATGGGATAGGAGACTTGGAATACAAGATGATCTAATCCTAATTAATCCTAACCGTACATATACTCTAACATCTCCCCTCAGTCGTAGCGGGAGTGAAGCGGACGATTGCGACTGGAGAAGTCATGTGCGTCCGTCGCCTCCTCCGCCTTGTCATCATCGCCGTCCCCTTCTGGTTTCTTCTCTTCCCTCCCGTGGTCACAGCGGGAGTGTCATGGACGCAAGGGATGACGCGGATGCTGTCGACTGGAGCTCTTGAGTTGCTGTAGACGTGTGTATGATGTTGATGTCGAGGTAGCCGAGTGTGATGTAGCCGTGGTCGAGGTTGTCGCGGTCGGTGTAGCCGATAGAGCCGAAGGCGCAAAAAAATTGCGCGGTTTTGGGTTTTGAGGCGGCGGCGGCAGGGTTTCTGCGGCGGCGGGTTTTTTGGGCGGCGGCGGCGGGGTTTTTACCAGGCGGGTGAGGCGATCGTGCGATCGCCCTAGCAGAGCGCCGGCGAAGTTTTTGGGCGGCGGTGGGGTTTTGGTTTTTGGCGGCGTGCGGCAGCGACTCGCTTGGGAGCGGCGGCAGGCAGGCGGCGGGTTTTTGTGTCATTGTGCGGCGGCGGCAGCGGATCTGCGGCGGCGGCGGCGAGTTTTTGGCGGCGTGCGGCAGCGACTAGCATGGGAGCGGCGGCGACAGGCGGCGGGTTTTGCGGCGTGCGGCACTCGCGTGATGTAGACCTTGGCGTTGATTTGTGTTGGCGGTGTAGAACTCGACGAAGATCTTGGTGTAGTCGTACGGCTCGATGTAGATGTTTGGCTCGGTGTAGTTCAAGGTGATGCAGTGCAGAACGGTACAACTTGATGGCGATTTCGGTGCGGGAGGTCGATGGAGTCGGATCGTGTTTTGCGCGTGTCCAGCGCTGTGTGCTGGCTCGATGAAGATGGAGTCGCGCGGCTCCATCCGTGTCGTGGACGCATGCATGCCTACCTCTTGTCTTCTAGTGCATGGATGGATGCGGCTTGGAGCTTGAGCGCTGATGCGTAGCGTGTGTGGCAGCTTCCACATGATGTTGTTGGAGACGCGTAGACAGGCGTTGAAGAAGCGCCCGGAATTGCACTGAATTTCTCCATAACAGGGTCGTCAAGATCTAGATGATTTAGGGATTTATTTGGCTAATTTGGATCTATCTAAGAATTGGGAATTTCGGAAATTGATCTAATCTAAAGAACCGATCCAATCTTTGATCGAGACCGGGTGCCGCGCCCCCGAGGAGAAGAGATTGATCTCCCCGGGGCGGCGTGCGATGCGGAAGTGGTGCAAGGTCCTAAGATCGGCGTCGTGAGACTAACCGCTCTGATACCATGCGGAAGTTTTAGAATCCCTAATTTTTCTTGTTGATCTGGACCCTGGTGGGGGGTTAATATAGGAGTACAATGGGGTAGGAGTCTTGGAGTACAAGATGATCTAATCCTAATTAATCCTAACCATACATATACTCTAACAGTGGGCTTGGTGTACCACAATCAAGTGAGAGGTCGGCAAATGAGGTGCAAGAAAGATTTATTGCCATGGTTCACTTTACTAGGTGGACGAGCCAATTACCCTACTATCTCTCTGCTAGGTCCCACACTGAGAAGAACAGCACTCCGATTTAAAGCACCGAAAGCTGCCGCCGGGTGCCGAACCCGCACATCCAAACCCATACCCACTTGTTTTGGGTTTTCTGAGACTAGCCATAGTGGGAGTATCATAGGTAGTATCATGCATGCCATGTTGGCAAAAAACTGACGTGTCACTGCAATTAATAAGGAGAGAGATGATGGTGGTATCATAGGTAGATACCGTAACATAACGGATTTCGAGACAAAATGAGTCTATAGCCTAATAAATGCATGATTATATGATACCACACATATGTTACTACCCACTATGGAGGTAGTAACATAGACTAGTATCATGCATATGATACTTGTGTATGATACTTCCCACTATGAATAGTCCGAGGGAACAAATGATAGGTGTCAGTTTGTTTCCCAATCATATGGATTGCTTCGCTACCGTTGTTGCTTGTTGCACATCAACTAAGGCATCTTCAGCCGTCCACACCGTCCTCCCATAGACCTTTTTAGCGCCAATGGCATAAATAGCTCCGGCTCAGTCCGCCCCAAAGAGATTAAATAGTGTCATTTCAGCCTAAAATAACACCGTTGCACCCAATTCAAACCCAGACCACTGGGTTCCGCCTGGGGAGCCGGCGGAAGGGAAAACCGCGCGAAAACACATGGGGCCAGCGCTATCAGCGACTTGGACGAATGGTGTGAAATCGAAGAGAAAACGCGGCGTCCTCATCCCCTCGGCTCCCCTCGCTGGTCAAAAGTCTGCCAGAGTAAATGGCGTGGAGTGCCGCGCGTTAGCGGCGGCCGACGCGTCCAATAGCCTGCCACACGCCGGAGTAATGACGCACCACCGTCTCGCCTCCCTCTGTGCTATAAAACCCCCCGTACCACGTCGTGGCAGTTCACCTCGCCTTCTCTCCCTCTCTCCCCCACGAAAAGCCCGAGCAAATGGCGGAGGGCTTTCCCGGCGACAATGCAGTGGCCAACGGGTTCGGCCGCCGATTCCTCCACGACGAAGAGCCGAGGATGTTGTATGTGGCGGGGTATCCAACGCCGTCGGACATGCGCATCCCCGACGAGTGGCGGCTGAGCGCGGGCGTATTTCTGTAAGAACGCCGGAGGCCAGAGGCAATGGGGGCGCTCCAGGGCGTTGACTACACGCAGTTCTATAGCCAGCTGGGCATGTAGAACGGCGTCCAGATCCGCGTCTTGTTTATTTTAAGTTTTTATTTAAAATTCCTACTATGTAATCGGCAAGAATTGCGAATTGACCCTATATATGTATAAAAAACGCCAAAGTTAGCTATTTTTCGTCCAAATTTTATTTTTAAAAATGTTGGGCTTCCCTCTTGGGTTCGACGGCTAGAAAAACGGCTCCCCCAAGCCCAAAATAGCATCATTGCCCCTCAGGCTGGTCAAAATAGCGCCAGATAACGGTGTGGGGAGGGCCAACGGCTAGAGATGCCCTAAACTTAATAGAATAGATACTCCAGCTGCTTGCTACAAAAGAGGAGGATGAATATTATTATCGTGTATAAATTATATATTTCATCTATCATATACTATAAGCAAGCAATGTACGGAAGTCTAATGCATTTCATCTCAATACTTTGTTTTTATATTTTATGTTATAAAAATTGTTCTACAACCAAAAGAAGAAAAAAATTGATTACATATCAACGCATTTCCAATCATAGCGCCGAAATAGCCAATTTGGGGATTTTGGAACAAAAACAACTACCACTCGGACCGCCCAAAGCAAAACACGAGAGTGTCAATGATATATCCCGTAAACATGCAAATTGTCAGTTTAAAATACTTTAAAATGGACTACACAAAAATAATAAAATATGGTAAAACTTAGATATTTGAATATAGGCATATTTAGATCCACAATTTGTCCATTTGGTGTAGCTCAAACTTCAAAGTATCTGTATAATCAAGGTTTGTAGATAGCTTATCGTGTCTCGCACGATAAACTTCAATATATTTGGAGTTGACATTTTGCACATTTATGGAATATGATATTGATTACATCTGGTTTTTTTTAGATTTTTTGAAACTCATAAATATGATTTTTAATTATATTAAATTGGATCGAGCAGTTCGGGAGTCAAAAAAATCCCTACTAGCTAAAACAACTCTTAAAAATCATTTGAACCACGATGGGGTAGCATTTTTGTTTCCTTCTCCTGACACGCTGCTCAGTAGTCATTCCCACGTCGCTGTCCTACAGTTAGCGCATCTCCAGCCGTGCCCCCTAGCGCCCTCCAGGAGACGAAATAGCGCCGTTTGGGCCAAATAGCGCCGTTTTTCTCCCAGTCGCCCCCCTGGAACCCAAATAGCGCTGTTTCGGCCAAAATTAGCGCCGGCGCTCCTAGGCCAGACCCAGCCCATTGGGTTCCGCCGGGGGGGGTGAAAACGCGCGTGGGCCAGCACTGTCGGCGAGAGAACGCATTTCCTCACCCCCGCCTCGCCCTTTCCTCTATCTCATCGCGTCGCCGCCATGTCGCCACCGGCACCACCCCTCCCACCTCCGCCACACACAAGCAGCTAGGAAGCCCACCATCTCGCCCAATCCACGCCGCCGACCACCCCTCCTGCCTCCGCCGTGATCTAGCCGCAAGGAAGGCTCTCGGGAAGACTCGCGCCCACCTCGCCTGCTCGGTGTTCGGCGTTTTGTCCGCCCAGCCATGGACTCTGACGACGAGGAGCTGCTCGCCGAACTGCTTGATGAGGAAGCCGAGGCCGCCATCGACGCTGAAGAACACATGCTTATCCTCACCTGTCTTGCCGGCCAGCTCGCAAACGAGGCGAGGCCACAGCGTGGTGGCTTGGCGCCCGGTCGCCGCAAGAGCAAACCGAGGCAGCGCTACGAAGGCTACTGCATCCTCTACTCTAACTAATTCGTCGACAATCCCCTGCAGGACGAGAAGGTGTTTTGACGCCGTTTCAGGATGAAACGGAAGCTCTTCCTGGACATTATGAATGTCATCCGGGAGTTCGACACCTACTTCAAGTTGAAGACGGATTGGACCGGCACGGTAGGCTTTACCTCAATTCAGAAGTGCACGGTGGCGATGAGATTGCTTGCATATGATGCTCCGCTGAATCACAGGATGATTATATGCGCATGTCCGATGACGAGGGGTAGACTCATCAAGACCCATGGTTAAGGTCCCTAAGTTATGAATATGGGGGAGAGAACGTGGTAGAGCTGGAAGTATCGTCGGCTGACAAGCAGGGCAAATATTTTACCCAGGTTCAGGGCCCTCGTGCGGAGGTAACACCCCTACGTCCTGCCTGTCTGTTATTGCTTTGTGAATATGATGGTTACAGGGGTCCCGGCGAGATGTCGATCTCGCTAGGGTTTTGGTGGTTCTGAAAGTACGTTGTTTGGTTCGATGGCCCTCCCAGTCCTTAAATAATAGGCTGGGTCTCGGGTGTTCGTAACCGACTCGATTTACAAGTAAGGAAACTCTAAACCGACTATTGCTTTGCCAAACTTGGAGGATACTCCATCTTCGTGGGCTTCCCTTCATGGGCTTCCTTGTAGGCTCTGATAGTTGGGCCTAGTCGATACGTGCACCAGGTACCTGTGAGGATCCCGGATTAAGTACCCGAGATACTCGTTATGTTTCCTGCAACAATCCCGTGATCAGTATGTTGCTGCACATAACTCGAATTGATATCACAGAACACCCCAAAAATACCGAATAAATATACTTACGTGGTTGAAGTCATAAGCTTTAACAGGTACTTGCAGCGGAATCACCAAACAACGTGGAGCCCAAGTCATTCGCCTTAACCCTACAGGCAACTGACTGGGAAGCGCCCTAGTTCGCAAGGATGTCAGTGAACTCCTCTTCTTCGAACTGCTCTTCTTCTTCCCAAAACCTGGCTAAGACAATAGCCAGGGACGAAACCATTGTGAGTACATTTGATTGTACTCGCAAACTACCCCAACAGGAGCATGCACTAGTTTTTAATTTTAAAAGACTTCGATTTTTAGGAAAACATCACTATATCTTTATTAAAAAAAAGGAAGAGTAGATTTGTAATCCTGTCGAAGACAAATCATTTTGGAAAGTAGATTTCTCACCTACCTTTGTTGAAAAAAGGTAAGAGGTCTTTTTAAACCTTTTTCCTCGAAAATACACCTTTGGTTAAAAGATAGGAAATTTCTTTAAAAACCCCTTTTTCCTTGAAAACCACCGTCTTGTCCACATTTCCCAAAACCCTTCCTGTTTTCTGATCATATCCTCCCTCATGGTTACTTATTTTTCCAGCAACCTCATACCATACCCTTGGTATAGTTGCATAAGACAATTTCCACTCATTTTCCTTTCAAACCCAAAACTTTGTAAAACCTGCACATGGTCTTAGGACAGCCTTCCAACTGTCCATATCCGAGGACTCGGCTATTCGAATAGTTTTACCCTCTGCAGAGGTAGCACGCTTTTCCCACATCCATCCGGTTTCCCGGCCATAGCCTCTCCTTTGCTCATGCTAGTATAGGACCCTGCCTCTACGACACTTTCCATCGACACTTAAATCCTCAGAAACTAAGTGTGAGGACTCGTAGTTCTGTCCGGCGGACCCAAGGGAGCCCTTCAATCCTCTTCCTCCGACATGTTCATACCGGCTTCCGGTAGACTTCAATGAAGAGGACCCAGGTCAGGGGGTAGGTCCTCAGACCATCCCCTCATGGAACGAGGTTATCCTCGTTATTGAGGCATCCGATACTAACACGAGCAAATTATATGACTACGCCCTTGCCCATATGTGGGTAAATGTGGTCGCACAGGTTTCGGCTGGTAGTCATGGTACAATGACACAATGTGCATTTTTCATAAACATCACCACACTTCACTTCTCCATTTCCATACCGACATCCCGGTATACCATAATTCATCCAAGGATTTTCAAAGGAGTTTTGAATAAACAATGTTTTTTTTTCCCATCCTATAGTTTTATATAAACAACTGATATCTCTACATAGAGTGACAAAATAGTTTTTCATAAACTTTTGAAAAGGTTTTCACGATCATTTCCAATTTTCTTAGCAAAATACTTTTAACCAAAACTTGGGTGGTTCGTAATCCCACCAAAAGGATTTTTCACAGAAGGTTTTGGAGTAAAACAAATTCATTTCGAAATCATTGTATACCACTGACACCTCTACATCGGGTGTCTTAATAATACACTTGTAATTTGGAAAAGGGTTTTCAAAATCATAGCTTTCGTGGCAAACACCACGTAAATCATTATGCTAATTCTAAGTAAAACAGGTAAATCAAAATAGATGTATATAGCTGCAAGCTTAGTGAAGTAGCTTGCCTTGCTCCACAAAGTGGTACTGATCCTGATCTTCTGGTTTAGCAAAACCTCCTTCCTCGATAAATCCGTCAACGGTATTGTCTAAACGTTAAACAAGCAAAACAAACAATCACTACCCTAATTCCAGCATCATCATCACATTACAATCACAAATGCTATAAATAGCTACTGCCGACATTAAGCAACACAAGGGGGTTTCAATTTAATTGAAATAACCTTTATTTAATTATTTTTAAACTAAGGCAGGATCTAGTTGTACCCCATTTAATTCACCATTTATTCTATGTTGGTCACAAAAAATCAAACTAAATTTCTATGGATAGCTACTGATGTGTAGAAGACAACTCAATTGGATTGAGGTCTTTTGGAGTTATCAAACTCCCGACACATTTGCTTTAAACCAGAAACTCACTAATCAAGTTTTAGCCACTGATTAATTTATGTTGCTTCAAAAATTAAACCCTTTTAGGGGTAGCTAACATTGGTTGAATGTGACCTAATAAAATTGGTTTCAGCTCAAAAGGATCTATCATTAATTCACACTAATTGATTTAGTGCAGAAGGGTTTACTAAAGTTTAATCAAATGCTAAAGATTCTAAACTGTTCCAAAAATTCTACCAAAATTTTGGGAGCTAAAGGATCCTAATACAAAGCTAGCAAAATTGGTTTCAAGTCTTTTGGACTAATATAACTCGAGAAACAAATGGTTTGGTGTTTCAAACCTTCTGGAGCATTTTTAATAATACATTTTTTATTTATTTAAATGAGATGAGACCACTTTGGTGAGTTAAAGATTTTCATAAGCTTTCCAGAAAATTTGAGTTTGATTTATTTGGATTCCTAAAACTCGAGATATTGAATTTATAAGCTAGGTCCAGTACTGATTTTTCCAGAGAGAAAGAATTAGAAAAATTCCTCTTTTCTGGAAAAAGTTGAAGAACCTGACAAGTGGGTCCTACACGTCAGCGACTCAGGTTTAAATCGCGCGCTCTGGATAATGGTTAAACTTATGACAGGTGGGTCCCGCTTGTCGGTGGCTTAACAAGGTGAAGCGGTACGCTACCGTTGGATTCAAATCCAACGGTGCAGGATCAATCTCTTCCTCGACTACCGGAGTACGACGGAGCCGTGGCTCCGGCGACGGTGAGGTTCGCGATTCGCTCACCTGGGGCCCGGATGGAAGCGGAGATGAGGCAGAACGAACGCGGCGGTCTGGGAAAGCTTGCAGGACGAGTCCTGCTTCCAGGGACGGCTTCAACCGACGGCGGCGAGCAGCTGCTCCTCCGCGGCCGTGCTCCAAGTCCGGCGAGTCCCCTGCTGCGCTGCGGTGCACGAAACACGGGGAAAACTCGGCGGGTGAGTGAGGGTGCAATGGTGATGTGGATGGGGTGCAAGGAAGAGAGGGGGAGAGAGCAGCACGGCTCGGCCGTGATCGACGCCCACCTTCGTCTCCGGCAGAACCTCGAGGAAACTCCGGGGCAGCAGAGGCTTGGAGGCAGTGGCTCCGCCCTCCTGGCGGTGCACTGGGTGTGTGGGGAGTGCGGGAGAGGTCTGTGAGGGGATGTGGAGGCACGGGTGCGGGGGCCTTTTATTGGCGAGGTTCGGCTCGCCGTGGACTGGGTGCAGTGAGGGTGCTGGGGAGTGGGAGAGCTTGCCATTGGAGCAGAGCTCGTGCGGGTACGGCGTGGTGCGGTGGCAAGCGGGGAAAGGGTGCGGCGGTGTTCCTCGCTGACCTTGAGCGGGTCGCGACGCGCGGCGTGCTCTGGCAGTGGCATGGCAAGGGCACACGCAAGGGGGAGGGAGCTCTGCGGTGCTTGGGTCTTCTCAAGCAGGCGCAGAGGGAAGAGGGTGATGCGTCGGGCAGGCCGTGGCGTCGCGTCGAGGTCCTCTCTGTCTCCTCCACAGTGGCGATCACGGGCGGCAGGGTGCGGCCCTCTGGCACGGACGGTGAGCACGCCAGAGGCCACGGCGGCGGTCGAGTCGTGTCGGGCAGGAGCAGAGGGTGCGTGTGGTGTGGTGAACACGGCTCGGCGTTGCTTCGGCGTTGCGTCTGCCTCCTCCACGGAGGTGACCGGAGCGGCAGCTCGCCAAGGACTGCAGTGGCGTGGCGCCGCTTGCACTCCACCTCTGGGGTCAACCGGCTTGCTTCCTTTGCCTCCTTCGAGTGAGAGAGAGATATGGAGGGAGTGGGAGGTGCTGGGCTGCGTGATTTCGCCAAATCGAGCTCCAATTTCTTGATTGGATTTCGGGTTTGGGATGAACACGGTGGTGCTCGGCAGGTGTTCGATAAAAATCCCGAACCAACTTCAAACTTTTGATTCCTGAAATTTATTTTCATAATTTGCTTCGATTGGTTTTATCTAGGTTTGTTGTGCTGTTTAGAATTTTATTAGGCCAGTGCAACATAGCACCATTCTTGATTTAGAAAAGATAAAGAAGAGATTTGATATTGGATTTGGACTTTTGAAAATAATTTAATTTGAGAGAGGTAAGTTGCAAGAATTAAGTGGGTAAGATCACACTACCACTCCACTGAAGTTTTGTTGGAAAAGAAATAATTTCTTTGAAATATTTTTGTGTCATAATCCTAATAACTCCTAAAGATTAAAGAAGGGATCTTGGAATTTGACAGATTGGAAATATCTTTGTAAATAGATATTTTGAGGAAAGGGGATAATATGTTAATGAGATGATTTATTATTACACCCCATTTCAGGATTTTATAAAATAAAATAATTGTGACAGCAAAATAAAGATGTAGATAGGGAGGGAAATTTAAATAAGACCTTTTTCTTTTAGTTAGTGATTTTATTGGGAGTGTGAATAAACAAGTCACCTCCCAATGGTTGACAGGGGTGTTTTAAAGCCTCAAGCTCAGTTGAATAATTAACCACACAAGCAATCAATTTGGCAGGAAATAACAACCAACACTTAGACAACAAATTTTTCCATCAAGTTTTTAATCACTCTGATAAGTGGTAGGGTGGTGACCCAGTGTCACCCTGACAGGAGTAAGGTGGGAAAAACTCAACTTCATAATTTGATATTTTTCAAAAGGGTTTCTAAAATATATGGGCAACACATTTCCCACCTTTATTGTTTTTCCAAAAAGTATGAGTTTAAAAATAGGGCTACCAAAACAAGAGGAATAGCAAGGTTGGAGGTAGTATATATATCTCCATATTTTTGGAAGCATATATTTTTGGAAGATACTTTTATTCTCTCAAGCAGTGGGTATTTTGGTTGTTGCTAAACAAAGCATCATTTGAGAATAAGTTGGTCCAAATAAGAGTGGAGGAGATATGTGGGATATTTTGTTCTTGTCAGGACATGATCACCAAGTTTAGTATATAGTTATATTGGTTGGGTCTTAGATTTATTAGTCAACAACTCAAACAACAAGTCACACTAGTTCAAACATAGCAATGGGAAGGAAAACACAATCATTAGCAAAGCACTTCAAAAAGTTTTTGTTGGTTCTGAAATTTGGGAGCCTGGTAAAACTAAGTTTTTCTTGGTTTATAAATTTGGGATGTTACAGTACCCTCATGGTAGGGTACCCGATAGGCATACCCATGTCAGTAGCCCCCGAGTACTTGTCTGATTCGAAGAGTCGGGCATGGACTCACACATTATGCACGTTATATTCTTTGCATCTGTATTTGGAATTCTTATGAAATAGCACACGTTGGCTATGCCGAGTGTTTCATCGACTATGAGTTTTTGCTTATGATAATCAAGGGATATTAGCTTAGCAGGCCCGGCACACACGACGGATCGGGGCCAGTTAACTACCATTTGTGGCAAAACCATACTAGTTTTCAATCAAACTCGAGTCCCTGGACTCGAATCTGGAACAAACTGGACAGACTCGAAACGGCCGTTGAGGTCTTACTGAATCGAACTGCAGTATAGTTTTGGATCTACCCAACGCGTCCGTCGGGGATTTTTCATCATGTCTGCTGACACGGAACATTTGAGGATAACGCTGCCGGAGCGGTCCTCAGCCCAACTCGACTGATCGGTGGGTCTTATCTTTGCACTATGCATGCAGCATCCAAGGATCGTCGGATCAACTCGGGAATATTTCGAGTACGATTTTGCTTATGAACTGAGTCGAATAATATGCCGACTGATATTTTGCCATTATTTTATCGGGTGCGCGACAGCGCTCCCGATGGGAGTAGCCCCCGAGATTGTGCTTTATTGCTTGCAATGGAGGATAATCTCAAAATCTTTTATCCTGCACATTTTAGTCAAAGAATTTTTTTGATACGCTCCCGATGGGAGTATGACGGTTCAGTCGAAAATCTTTCGACTGGCGTTTATGACTTTGCTTTAGAACCAATGGAAATTCTTGTGAGAGACTACCCGAAGATATCATCGAGTAATTTTTATGCCAGTTCTGAAAGATGAAACAACGTCAGCAATGACGCATTTTTGCGACTGCCATCTCTGACAAGCGGTGGCGTGCTTGGTGATGTTTGTGCTACCTTGTTTATGCAAATAGTCTTTTGCTAATGTCTTTCACTCGAGGTTGTATGCTTATGACCTGAGTTTTTGCTTCTGACACAAACTTTGTGTTTGTGATTATGCTCTTTGAACAGTCACGAGAACCTGCTACTGCGACTAGTTCCTCGCAGGCTCCAATCACCACCCGATCCCAGGGTCAGGTGGTAAATGATGCCAAGGTGATGGAGTTATGAAGGCCAAATTTGTGAGAATGGAGCAAGATCTGAAGGACGCCCAGGCTGAGCTGAATCGATTGAGGGCGAGACCCGCGTTGGCCACCCAACGCGAGGAATATGTGCTCGGGGAGATGGATCTTGTGAACAGGCAACTCGAGTGTAAGTTCGAGTCTTGCTCTGTTTACAAGCTTTTTGCGTAGCTATTGTCCTTTTGATCTGACTGGTGCGCCCGTGTTTGTAGGCTTTGTCGACAACTTCCAGGCTGAAAAGATTCGCGTGGAAGGGCGTCTGGATAGCGTGGTTGACGACCCTACGACTGGGCGTCAACACTTTTGGCTTGATAGGTACCATGCCCGCATACTCGCCACCCTGAAGGATCGCGTCTGGCGAAGTGCTGAACTGCTGGAGTTATGCCGGGCAGCGTTTATTCGCCTGAACGAGACTCTTTTTCCTGCGGGGCCACAACCACAAGGGATTCGTGCTTTGTTGAACATCTTCCGTCAAACAAATCCCATTCGAGAGTTGCTGTCTCAGAGACTTGTGATTGGAGCCAACGCTGCAATGGCGTATATGCGTAGTCGAAAACCAAGGTTGGTGTTGCGGACACCTGCAGCCGGAGAGGTTCTCGAACAAAGAGACCTGGATGACACGATCCGAGCTGCGGAGACACTAATCGAGTGCACTCGCGAACAGCTTTGCGGTCCCGAGCTGCCCGTAAAGGACGAGCCTGAGGATTAGAATAGTTTGCGAGTGCAATTTTTGTATAGGGGGCAGCCCCCGAGTGTAATTTTTGACTCTTTGTATATTGTATAGTTTGTATACTTTGATTTTTTGTCGAGCCCCCGAGTCAGTCGAGCGGGGTTTGTGAAATATGTGTTGGTTGTGAACCAATGACTGTGCAGCCCCCGAGTATTCGAGTGCGGCTGCAGAGTTTTTGTGTTCTTTGTTTGGATCCTTGTTACGCAGCCCCCGAGCATTCGGGTGCGGCTAAGGCATTGTGTTTCTGCAAGAGCGAGAGCTCATTTGATCGATAACACAGCCCCCGAGGGTTTCGGGTGCGGTTAAGGTATGAATTATGCGGGTAGTAACCACAAAGAAGTCGAAGGAACATTGATTTTATTCCTCTTTTGAATGTTAGGCTGCAGGCCGCCTCATTAAAAACCTTCCAGTCCCCTTAGGTACCCTGGTAAGGAAAAGAGCGCGTCTGAAACCTGCAGCCATCCGACATATAGCCTATTACATTGTATGACTGTGAGCACTTTATGCGTAGAAACGGCGCAGATGCGCAACGTTCCAAGGATTATGAGAGAGTTCGCCTGTCTTCGCGTGCTTCAGTCGATATGCGCCTCCACCAAGGACCTCCGTGATGATGAAGGGACCTTCCCATGGGGAAGCGAGCTTGTGCACCTTCTTTTGCTTCATCGAAGAACCAGGTCGCCACAACAAAGGACCTGGTTCGCAGTCGACGGCTATGGTAGTTGCGGAGATCCTGCTGGTAAACAGCTGTGCGGGCCAAGGCCGTGTCTCGCGCTCATCGAGTAAGTCGACTGCATCTTCGAGTGCTTCTTCGCGTCTCTTCATTGTATGCTTCAACTCGTGGTGCATTGAACCTTACATCTGATGGCAGAATTGCTCTGCACCATAGACCATGAAGAATGGGGTGAACTGCGTAGAAGTGTTGGGAGTTGTGCGTAGGCTCCATAGCACAGATGGTAGTTCTTCGACCCAAGCACCCGCAGCTCTTTTGAGTGGCACCAGGAGGCGCTTCTTGATCCCACTCGTCACAAGTCCATTGGCCTTTTCGACTTGGCCATTGGATTGTGGATGCGCCACGGATGCGTAGTTGAGCGTAATGTCCTGCTCTTTGCAGAAGGTTTTGAACTCCTCAGCCGTGAAGTTTGTGCCGTTATCAGTGATGATACTGTTTGGGACACCGAAGCGGTAGATGATGCTCTTTATGAAGTTGACTGCCGTAGTAGCAGTCGAATTTGTGATGGGGACCGCCTCGATCCACTTTGTGAACTTGTCGACTGCCACCAGTAGGTGAGTATGCCCGCCATGCGATGATTTTTTGAGTGGCCCAACCATATCGAGCCCCCATTGGGCGAAAGGCCAGGCCAGCGGTATAGTCTTCAACGCCGATGCGGGTGCGTGCGGCCTTGTTGCGAATTTCTGGCAGCCGACGCACCTTTTGACTATGTCCTCCGCGTCTTTGAGTGCTGTAGGCCAGTAAAACCCTGCGCGAAAGGCTTTGGCTACGAGTGATCGACTGCTGGCGTGATGCCCACAGGTACCTGCATGAATATCTCGAAGTATGGCTTGGCCATCTTCGAATGCGATGCATCTTTGGAACATACCTGATATGCTGCGCTTGTATAACTCGCCGTTGATAACGGTGTATGCTTTTGATCTTCGAGTCACGCGTCGGGACTCGGTTATGTCATCTGGTAGCTCGCCGCGGAGTATGTAAGCCAGAAAAGGTTGAGTCCAAGTTGGCTCAATGAGGAGTACCTCGACTGGGGGGTCCTCTGTGCTGGGCGCTTTGCTTTTGGCTGGCGTAGTCGACGGAGGAGGCTCTCGTTTCTCCTTGATAGATCTGTGTTCGATGCGCTCGAGGAAGACACCAGGTGGAATTTGTGCGCCAGTTGAGCCAAGATTGGCTAGCATGTCTGCTTCTTCGTTACTTTCCCTTCCTATGTGCCTCAACTCACAGCCTCGAAGCTGCCCTCCAGTGTGTTGTACAGGTCGCGATAAGCGATCATGTTGTCCGCGATTGCGTCGCAGGCCTTCATTGTTTGCTGCACCACGAGATTGGAGTCGCCGTAGATCATCAATCGAGTGCACCCAAGTGCTTTTGCCATCCGCATGCCATGGATCAGAGCCTCGTATTCAGCCTCGTTATTGGAGGGTAGTTTGAATCCCATCTGCAAAACATAACGTAGCTTGTCCCCTTTTGGTGATATGAGGATGACGCCTGCGCCTGCGCCTTCGTGTTTCTTGGACCCATCGAAGTACATGGTCCAGGAATTGGACACGTCTGGTGCTCCAGGTAATTGGGCCTCTATCCACTCGGTTGTGAAGTCGGGTAGGACTTGTGCTTTGATAGCCTTCGGGTGCTCGTACTTGATGTCTCTTGGAGCCAGCTCGATGAGCCATTTTGCGACTCGACCCGTTGCATTGGGGTTTGTGAGGATATCACCGATTGCTGAGTTACTTACCACGGTGATCGGGTGCTCGGTGAAGTAGTGTGTCAACTTCCTTGAGGACATGAATACAGCGTATGCCAGCTTTTGATAGTGCGGGTACCGCTGTTTTGATATGGAGAGAACCTCGCTCAGGTAGTAGACTGGACGTTGTATGCTTTGGATGTGCCCCTCCTCCATGCGTTCGACTACCAGTACGGTGCTCACCACCCTGTTTGTAGCCGAGACATACAGGTAGAGTGGTTCCCGTTCCTTAGGTGCGACGAGGATCGGAGGGCTTGTGAGGATCCGCTTGAGATCTGTGAAGGCTGCTTCAGCTTCTGGCGTCCACTCGAACTTGTCCGCCTTCTTCATCAGTCGATAGAATGGTAGAGCCTTTTCACCCAGTTTGCTGATGAATCGACTGAGCGCTGCTACTCGTCCTGCTAGTTTCTGCACATCGTGAAGCTTTGAAGGCCTTTGCATTGTGAGGATGGCCTGTATTTTCTCCGGGTCTGCTTCGATTCCACGGGCAGAGACTAGGTACCCTAGGAGCTGCCCGGCTGGAACGCCGAACGTGCACTTCTTAGGATTGAGCTTGATATGGAAGCGTTTGAGGTTTGCGAACGTCTCCCTCAAATCGTCGAGTAGTGTGTGTTCTTCCCTTGTGGTAATGACAATGTCATCCACGTAGACCTGGACGTTGCGTCCGATTTGCTTTTTGAGGCAGTCCTGCATCATGCGCTGGTATGTTGCACCCGCGTTTTTGAGCCCAAAGGGCATAGTTGTGTAGCAGTAGACCCCGAGTGGGGTTATGAACGCCGTTTTTTCTTCGTCTTCTTGCTTCATCCTTATCTGGTGATAACCTGAGTAAGCATCCAGAAAGGAGAGTCGTGCGCATCCGGCGGTGGAGTCGACGATCTGGTCGATTCGGGGTAGCGGGAAGTGATCCTTTGGACAGCACTTGTTCAGCGCTGTGAAGTCCACGCACATCCGAAGGATGTCTGTATGCTTCTTCTCTACGAGTACGGGGTTGGCCACCCATTGTGATTTCTTGATTTCCCTAATGAATCCTGCTGCGAGTAACCGGTCGACTTCAGATTCGACTGCGGTTCGCTTTGGGCCGGAGATTCGACGCATCGTTTGCTTGACTGGCTTTGCATCTGGAAACAATTGGAGAGAGTGCTCGGCGAATTCCCTGGGAATACCTGGCATGTCGGCTGGACACCACGCAAATATTTCCCAGTTCTCACGGAGGAATTCGACGAGCGCGCCTTCCTATGCGATAGGCAGGCTCGAAGATATGTTGACTGTCTTGGACGGATCGGTCGGGTGCACCTGATGCGACCTTGTGTCATTTGTAGCATTGAAGGATCTGTCGACTGCCAACTTCTTATGCTCGGAAGGAGTGTGCGGTCGTTGGAAATCGCCAGTCGGCGAGTGATTCTTCCACCCCGAACATCTCGGAGATTTTGCTGAACTCGCGGTCGCAAGCATCGGACCTTTGAAAGTTTCCACGGACAGTGATGACTCCCTTTGGTCCTGGCATCTTCAGCGTGAGGTACGCGTAGTGTGGCACCGCCATGAATCGAGCAAACGTCGGGCGACCAAGAATAGCATGGTATTGTGATTTCCAGTCGACGACCTCGAACTCAATCGACTCTGTCCTGAAGTGGCTTTTGTCCCCGAACGTAACGTCGAGTTGTATGGTGCCTTCTGGGCTAATTGCTTTGCCAGGAACGATACCGTGGAAGGTATTTGAAGATTTTGGGAGGTTTTCGACTGACCTGTTCATTTTGCGGAGCGTGTCCGCGAAGATGATGTTTATGCCGCTGCCTCCATCCATGAAGACCTTGGTCATGGCGTAGCCTCCTATTTGCGCGTCGAGTACCAGAGCCGCGTGCCCTGGTCGAACTACAGCTGGGGGATGATCCTCTCGACTGAAGCTTATGATGGTTTCCGATCCCTTCAGAAATTCGGGCACGGCAGGAGGTGCCATGACAGCCATGTTCACCTGTCGAGTGATTAGCTTTTGCTGCCTGTTGGAGGGGCGACCCTTTTGTATCATGTACATCTGCCCGTGGGGCTGTGGATATTGATCATCTTCCGCCCGTAGTACGGGTTGTATGGCACCTGCGAGGTTTGCGCCTGGAGCAGGCTGTGGTGGTGGTTGCGGTGGCGGCTGTGGCGCCATGAGAGCGGGCACAGCGTTCGGCTGTGGTGGGTGCAGGCGTGGGCTGAGCAGGTGCTGGGCCGTACCTTTTGAGTCGTATCATGTAGTCAGTCGCCATTTGGTCGAATTCCCTGCAGTTCCTTAGGGTGTGATTGGAGCGTAGTTTTCCGTCGTCCCCCTTGAAGAGGTGGAATCTGCACCAGTCGTCCATCTTTTCCTCGAATGACCGCTCGGGTTTTGCGTCGCTGCGTTTGCGCCATTCTTGCCTTTTGTAGCTGTCGCTCCGCTGCTCGCGATCTCGACTGTCCCGTCGATCATCCGAGCGTCGATTGCTTCTATCTTGGTCCTCCCGGGTTGTGTGTATCCAGCCGCCATGAACTCGGGTCTGTTATCGTCGTAAGGACGTTTGGAACGTTTGCGCCTGCGATCTTCTCTGTATGAATCTCTGCGGCCTCGACTGCCGCTTTCGTAGTTGTCGCGTGGTGGGGAAGCACGGGATCTGCGTACAGAATCCTCTCCATCTGCCCACTCAGTCGCAACTTTGATGAGGTCAGCCAGGGAGGTTGGCTTTTCACGACCAAGTGCCTCTTTGAAGTCCTTCCTGGCGAGACCTTGTATGAAGGCATCCATGGCCCTGTCTTCTGACACTTTGCCAACCGAATTGCGTATTTCGGTCCACCGCCGTATGTATGATCTCAACGACTCGTCTGATCGTTGAGTGCATGCCCTTAATTCTTCGAATGTCTTCGGGCGCTCACATAGAGGCTCGAAGTTTTTGATGAAGTCTCTGCGGAAATCGTCCCACGAGTCGTATGATGATGGAGGGAGCGCCTTGAGCCAGTCGCGGGCAGTTCCTTCGAGCATGAGTCGTATGTACTGCATCGCCGTGGTGTTCGTGCCACGCTGGCATGCCACGGCGAGTCTGTAATCTTCTAGCCACCCGGAAGGTTCTTGGCGACCGTTGTACTTGGGTTGTTCGCCTGTCAACTTGAACCTTTGGGCATCCGCGTCTCACGGATGCGTCGAGTGAAGCACAATGCTCCGCATGGCTCTGGTTCACGATCAGAGTATGAATCGCTGCTATAGGATCTTCGAGATCTGCTTCTGCTGGACCTGTGCCGGCGCGTGCTTCTCCTTCCTTCATCCGAGTGGTGGCTGCGACCACTGCGATGATGTGCTGCGTGTCGTGAGTCGACTATGTCGCGATCGCGATTCCTTGCTGGAGTTTTGTCTTCTGGCTGTATAGCCTGTGCCGCTAGAGCTAGCGATTTGAGTTGTTGGCGATGCAGGGCTGCGTTAGGGTCATTCGCCGGAGGTTGCATTGCCTTGAGGTAAGCACCTACGGAGAATAATGCACCCGCAGCAGTTTTGGGCACTGGGATTCCGTTAGCGTCCTCTGTCATGAACGACAGGTTACGGGTGATTGCTACCCTTTCATGTTCTGGAAGGCTTGCCAACCGCGACCTAGGTCGTGGGGTTGGTTGCATTGTGGACCCGAGGGATTGCTCCCTTCTTCGGGCACTCGAGAGGCTGGCTTGCCTTTTGCGCTCTCGAGCGTCGCTCGGTAGTTTTGCAGTCGAATTGACTCCTGCCAGTTGAAGTACTGGAAGGTCAACATCTCCTCTGGGGTGGAATTTGGTGGCATCATTGTGCACTCCTTTATGACTTTATCTGCTTTTGCTGCCATCTCCTCCGTGATTGTCAAGGTTGTGACCCCATCCGGCATGGTTACCGTGCATGGGAATTGTGCAGGCCTGCGAGCGGCTGCGTCTGCGGATGATTCTGCGGAGAAGGCCACGTAGACCTGATGGGGCGTGACCCGTGGACAGGTGTATGTGCTGTCGATTCCAGTCATGGACTCGACGTCGCCGTCGAGGCTCATGTCAGAGCCAGTATGTTCATCGAGTAGATCTTCGAGGCGAATCTCGTTGTCGATGTGCTCATCGCCTATGCTCATCTCGGTGTTGGCGAAGCCATTATGGATTTCTGAGTCGAGGTTGGTGTTGGTGAAGATCTCCGAGTCGACGTTGCTGTCGTTATGAATCGCGGGCTCGTAGAAGTCATCGAGGGAGATCCCGCAGTCGAAACTCTCGTCGAGTGGTAGGTTGAAGTCGACGTTGCTTGTGCGGTATGCTGATTCTGCCTCCTCGCCTTGGAGTTCCGTCATCATGAACCTGTCGATCTCGCCGGTCGACATGGTTGTTGCGGGCGAGCAGGCTTCAGGAATCGACGACGGGGCGAGCGCAGTCGACGGAGCCTCGAGTGCGCCCAGCGCCAGTTGTTGCGGATCTGTCGAGTCCTGCGTGCCAAGATTGTTTACGAAAAAATTGAATGCTCCAACAGTTAACTCAAACCTGATTCAAGGCCGGAAAACGCCTCCTGAAGCTCGGCGAGTGCGGATTGAAATTCATTGGAAGAGCAGATGCGCTTTTTGCAGGTGAAGCGGGCAGGCTGCCGCTTTTCGAGTGGATCGGCGAGTCGCCGTGTGTCGCCTGGATCGGCGAGTTGCTGTTTGCTGACATGGCCGGCGAGTTGCCGTTTGCAGATGAGATCGGCGAGTTGCCGTTTGCTGGTGTGATCGGCGATTTGCCGTTTGCTGTTGGGACCGGCGAAACTTCGAGTCCAGCGCTATTCTTTCCCACAGACGGCGCCACTTGACGAGGGGTAGACTCATCAAGACCCATGGTTAAGGTCCCTAGGTTATGAATATGGGGGAGAGAACGTGGTAGAGCTGGAAGTATCGTCGGCTGACAAGCAGGGCAAAGATTTTACCCAGGTTCAGGGCCCTCGTGTGGAGGTAACACCCCTACGTCCTGCCTGTCTGTTATTGCTTTGTGAATATGATGGTTACAAGGTCCCGGCGAGATGTCGATCTCGCTAGGGTTTTGGTGGCTCTGAAAGTACGTGTCTGGTTCGATGGCCCTCCCAGTCCTTAAATAATAGGCTGGGTCTCGGGTGTTCGTAACCGACTCGATTTACAAGTAAGGAAACTCTAAACCGACTATTGCTTCGCCAAACTTGGAGGATACTCCATCTTCGTGGGCCTCCCTTCATGGGCTTCATGTAGGCTCTGATAGTTGGGCCTAGTCGATACGTGCACCAGGTACCCTCATGGTAGGGTACCCGATAGGCATACCCATGTCATCCGAGTTCACTGTCATTGATTGTTTGAACAAGTTCTGCAGGGCAGTGGTGGCAGTGTTTGGGCCAACATACTTGCGATCACCAATGCGGAAGACACTGCCTGGATCCTTGCTACCAATGAAGCAAGATGCTTCCTGGGATGATTGGAAGCATCGACTGCATGCATTGGGTATGGAAGAACTGTCCATTAGCTTGGCATGGGATGTACACAGGCCACAAAGAAGCTGCAGTGTGATTCTGAGGCTGTGGCTACACATGATCTATGGATTTGGCATGCCTGGAACTCACAATGACATAAGTGTTCTGCAGTGCTCGAATGTCTTTGCCAAGCTTGTTGAGGGTCATGCTCTCGGTGAACTATGAGATCAATGGGCACCAATACACAATGGCTACTATCTTGCATATGGCATCTATCCAAGTGGTTAACATTTTTTAGATATCTCCACCCTGTGCCAGGAAGCGCGAAAGCTTGGTTTTGCAAGTGCCAGGAGGCTTGGAGGAAGGATGTTGAGCGGACATTTGGTGCGCTGCAGTCTCGATTCGCTGTTGTCCGGTACCCAGCTCTGACTTGGTCCAAGGCCAATATGTTTGAGGTGATGAACTGTTGTGTGATCTTGCACAACATGATCATTTAGAGCGAGCGGAATGATGATCCGCTGGATGATGGTGAGCCATAATACCGCCAGGGTCCTCTTGCAGATGTAGATCACCAGGCGCCGGCAACGTGGGCATCCTTCCTCGCTATGCGTCAGGAGATTCGAGACCCGGTGATGCATACACAGCTGCGGAATGATCTGATAGAGCACGTGTAGAGGCGCAAAGACAATGACAATGTCGATGCTTAGTTTGCTTGCATTGTTGAACTATTTGTGTGTGCATTTGTATTGAAACTATTTGTGTGTGGATTTATATGTTGAACTATTTGTGTGTGAATTTGTATGTTGAAATATTTATGTGTGAATTTGTATGATGAAATATTTATGCGTGGATTTGTATGCCGAAATGTTTGTGCAATTTTGTATATCAAATTTGGGCGAAATCGCCGGCTGGGAGCGGCCTGGGTTCAGCGACTGGAAAAAAATCGCCCCAAGCCGTCGAATAGCGCGTTATCCTTAGGCGGGTCAAAAATAGCGCCGTTTTTGGCTCGGGCACAACGGCTGCCCTTAGACGCGCACATGGCCGCGGATGTGATCTTCACGCATACGACGGCAATCCCTTCTTTGGAATTAATGACACGTGGGCCAACAGCCTGCTGGGCCCACCTGTCAGTGAAATAATGTTAGGGCACGGCAGAGATAAGTATGTCAGAGGCTACTACTCCTACAAGATTCGACTTTCGACGAATCCGCGTGCAACGTGCCAGACCATGTCGGCACTGCGAATTGTTTGTCGGTCACTGCGCCGCATCAGACCACCAAACGACGCATGCCCTGCAATATGAAGCACCACTTTCCACGCACTTTGCTAAAAGTGATCCATTTTCTCTTTTTTATTTGCTTGGTCGTCTAGCTTGTACATGGGCTTGGTCTATATAGAGAAAAGCGGAGAGTTTCAGTTCGTTCGGCTACCGATCTATTATTTCGAACAAACGCCATCTAATTCAGTGGTCTGGAGCAGCCCGCACTTGGAGAAACTATGGAAGCTGGAAATACCACCAAAAGTTCGTGATTTTTGGTGGAGAGTAATTAAGCAATTTATTCCATGCAAATTAAAGTTGTGCTGAAAGAGACACACTAAGCCTATTTTTTAAGAAAAAACGGAAGCAACAAATTTGCCTCATCTTATTTTTTTTTGAAACGATTTGCCTCGTCTTATTAATTAATACTTAAGTATTTGGAGTGTTACATTGGAAAACTGAGCGAAAGTCAAAAGACCAAAACAAGTCAAACAAGGCCTAGAAATGGCCGAAGAACAAAATAACTAGCCTCACGTCAAGGCTGATCTCAATGTTTTCCCTGCCGTGGTCTATGGGGGGTGTGCCGGACATAAAATGTGTTGATTTGAGATGTAATCACCATTGGCATGGTGTAAACCTTTCGGATAACCTGAGTGTTTCGTTTGTTCCGTATCTCCAAGAGACTAGCATTACAATAGAGGCCAAAGATTTCCTCCTAGTGCCATTGGCGAAAATGACCGACTCCAACCACTCCCTTCACCGAGCTAAAGATACCCAAAGCGATGTGTCGGTTGACAGTAGACCAAGCCAAGAGATGATTTCGTTCCACATCCTTAGAGTGTAAGGACACTTGAAAAAAAAAAGGTGTGCTCCAGACTCGGCCTCCCTATTACAAAGCTGGTAAAGCCCATAATTTGGCAAACCCTCGGGTCTAAGACAGTCAGACGTCCACACTCTATCTTGAAGAATGATCCGCGCAAAGAGCTTGCAGGAGGGCCCAATTCTTCCAAATCACCTCCGGCATGGATGGGAACGTCAACCTCAAATTGCGCCTTGTAGGCCGATGCCGCCGTATATAACCCGGAGTCGGTGAATTTCCATGTGATACAACCGGCGATCCTTCGCTCAGAGCATCTCCGCCGGCGCGCCAATATAGCGTCCAGCAACGGTGCCAGACACATCCTATTGAAGCGTCGACACACGTTTCCGATCTACTGGGAGCGGCTCGCTTCACCGGTTACTCCCAATAAGTTTTCAAAAAAAAAAGAATCTCAAATATTTACAAACCGGCGATATTTCATTGAATTCGACGAGATGTCCGAGAGGAGTGGAAATGGACTATGAATCCCCTCTAAAGAACAGAGGGTAGTTCTCCTCATGGCCGTTGGCCGTCGGACCTAGCTAGTTCACATCTCGGTTGCTACAGTAGCTAAGGCCCAGTTCTTTTTGGCTTGGGCTTGTGCATAAGCCACTCTCGTTAGAGCTGTCCAGAGAAACAACTGCGAAAAAAAGCTCGTGGGGAAATTGTAGTCCAGTTCTTTTCGGCTTCTATAGTCCGAGCTTATTGTTTGAGCTTGGAGAGGTGAGAGCCGGCTAGCAGAGTGCCGTCCAGGGTGGGCAGGGGAAGCTTAGGCGGCGGGGACGGCCGCCGAAGTTGCCGGAGCCGACGAGCTCGACCTCGTCTTCAATCCGGGAAGCTTAGGCGGCGAGGGATGACAGGGAAGGCGGCCGGAGTTGCCGGGGCCGGCGGCGGCGGGCTGGTCCTGGAGGAACTCTAACAGGCTAGCACGCAGGGGAGTACGACGGGAGAGAGAGAAAGCGATTTGTCTGTGCAGTCTTGCTTGGTGCAGTGCGCGGTGGCAGTTTCAGCGTAGTTATAACTTCAAGTTTCACACTGCAAATATCCTTTGTTGCCTCCTTTGCACAATCCCTGTCAACCAAATGGACAGTTGTTTCAGCTCCAATGCATGCATTCTATGCTTCCAAGCATCCCAGAAAATCCTCTTCCCGCATTCTCTTCTATGATCCGAGTTGTTTCTTTCTTCATTTGGTCCTCTCAAGTAGTGCAGTCCAAACACAACAACCACCTCCCTGCAGAACCCGTTCATTGATTTGATAGTTGTGTACACTGACATGCGTAGGTAGTCATCTACACCATCTGCAGGACCCATGTGCAATCATTCTCATGGCAGCAGTACACTTCTGGATGGATGAGAAACCCACTATTCCCACGGCGTCCTTCTTCAAACTTGACACTAGTAAGGAAAAGCTTATAGGGGCCTGCTTATTAGTAGCGTGCGGAATAGGTAGCATGCTACAATTAAGTACTAGTAACGCGCGGCAAACGGCGCACACTACTAGTACTAACTGGTAGTAGCGTGTGGTATTGTGCCGCGCGCTACCACTACCCTCTGCCGAGACCAGCCCCCTCCAGAAAGTACTAGTAGCGTGCGGTGGCGAGGCGCACGCTACCAGTACTCAGATACCAGTAGTGTGCGGCTAAAAGGGCGCGCTACTAGTATTTCTGACAGGACGCGCACAGGGTCCATTTAGGACGCGCACAGGGTCCATTTTACTGGTGCGTGCCCTATGGACCGCACGCTACTAGTACTCAGATACTAGTAGCGCGCACTTCGCCCCGCACGCTACCAGTAAGTCGTGGAGATCTACTTTAAGACAGCAACCCCACTTTCCCCTTTTTCTCCCACCCCCACTTTCCCCTTCTTCTCCCGCGCGTCCACCCGACGACCGACGAACTCCTCCTCTCTCCGTCGCTCCTCCCGTCCTCTAGCTCCTGCCGCCATCACGGCCATGGCCTCCACGGTTGCTGTTCTCCTCGCCGTGCTCGTCCCTGACGCCTTCCTCACTGCTGCTCCGAGCGCCGCCCTCGGCTCCCCAAGCTCCGCCGCTCCTAGACCTTGCAAAGCTCGTGCATGACGCCGTCTCCGGCAGCTCCTCTTCCCCGACCTCGCCCACCACGGCGCTCCTTGTTGCCCGTCCCCAAGCTCCGCCTCCCCGGGTGACCACCGTCGAACAAGGTCGACGCGGCTCTCTCCGAGCTCACCACCGCCAGTCGTCCTTCTCCCTCCCATCGCCCGTGTCCGTGCGTGGACGCACAAGCCGCAGCAGCATCCAGATCGACCGCGACGTGCGGAGACTAGATCTAGGCTTTTTTTGTTTTCCCCAAAACTATACTAGTAGTGTGCGGCACTGCTGGCACGCTACTGCTAAGAATAATACTAGTAGCGTGCGGTGGCACACGCACGCTACTAGTAACCATGTACTGGTAGTGTGCGGTGCGGCACGCTACTACTACTCAATAGCAGTAGCGTGACTATTGTAGCGTGCGCCCGCACGCTACTAGTAGGCCTAAATTGCACGCTACTAGTAGGCTTTTCCCTACTAGTGTAAACCTGGATCATACTACCTCACAACATGCACGATATCGTTGAACAAGCCACGGTTCATCCGAAAGCGACGACGAAAATCCTTGGCGGTGAATGCTGAAACATTGGCAAAGTAATCGGAGACTAGCATCAATGTCCTTCCATTCTCCGTCACAGCTTGGTTTCTTCCTCCCTGATAAGTATCAAACGTATCTATAATTTTTGATATTCCATACTTTTTTTTATAGCAAATGCTACATGTTTCATAATAGTTTTATATCATCTTTATGCATATTCTGGGATTAACCTATTAACAAGATGCCCAGTGCCAGTTCCTGTTTTCTGCTATCTTTTTGTTTCAGAAATCCTAGTCGAGAAAAATTCTCCTAAAGACCTGAAAATTTACAGGATTTATTTTTACGAAAGAACCAAGACACTGCCCGAAGGAGAGGTCCAGGGGACCCACCAGTGGAGCAGGCGGCCCCACTACGCGGCCTGCTCCGGAGTGATGCCGGCCTACACCACCATGCCTGCCTCCGTAATGATGCCGGCCAGAGGGACCTTTGATTTGTGAGGTGTGGTGCAATGGTGGGCTGCAGAGTACCCTTCGCATGGAAGGAGCGGCATATGAGCAACTTTGGTCTTTGCTCTCATGTCGAGAGGCACTTGCAGTTTTCCTCTTCCAGGCATGTCGTTCCCCTCTGGCGTCGAGGAGGTTTGACGTAAGAGCTCATGGTGGCTCAGCTCGACGCGACGGTTTTTGGTGCCCACTTTGGTAGCAGAGACTCGAGTATCCGACTGTGGGTGTTGTATGTTCCGCTACTGGCGGATCTTGTATGCTATGTTGTGTTAGGTGTAGTTTTTTTTTTTTGCCTTTGTACTAGTTTCGCTCGGATTTTCTCAATAATCCGAGCAGTTCGGGTCCTTATAGCATTTTCTTTCTAATCAATGAATTTGGCTACTCTCCTGCCAACATTAAAAAAATCAAGTGGGCCTGCTATGAGTACCTATACGTGTATCAATAATCCGCGTTGATGCGCATGGGCAGTGTCGTCGCGCTGTGGTACGGCGTCGACCGAGTGAGTACAGCAAAGTAGTCCCGCCAAAGAAAAATTCAAAAAGAAACTAAAATAGAATTCGTCAGTTGAAAGGAGGAGATGCTTGGACACTTCACACATTTGCGTCCCCTATATATAAATGCTGCAAACTATGTGTTCGAGTGCAATCTGTCCATGAGAAAATGCAAGCGGTTGAGCATGTCACGAAGTATCACGACTGGATGATTGGATAGCTCCTCGTCCTGGATTCCCGATACTGAACAGATGGCAGCAACCGCCAAGCCGAGACGCAGCAACCCTGACTGCAATACAGATTACAAAGAAACGCGTGAGCATATTAATCAGGCGTCAACTTTTGTTGTTACAGTGCAACAAATCCGAATGTCTGCATCAATAAAGTAAATTGGGCGACCAGCAATTCACCCAAGTGCATCAGCAGCAACGGCCTCGAAGCAGAAAGGTTCAGAAAGACCTCGAATCAGCTATGCCAACTGCGAAGTGCAGATATCCTTACAGAGATTACGGCTAACCCTGGCGGTAAAGGAGATTCAGTTCAGCTTGGGGATAGAGAGTTAGCAGAGCACACATCTGAAGAAGAAAAAATTTGAAACTGTGTCAGCACTCCGCTAGCTAATTATCGTCCCTGATTCTCTTCAGAGGCAAAGCTGATGGCACGAAATGTATGTCACTCAAATACAGACCATGAAGTAAGCCAGTTGATGAACATGGTTTAGTGCTGATGCTAAACCCGCACGTGTCAATGCTAGCGTGACCAAAATCCAGTGTTGCTACTGCCACGATCTAGTTTGATACGGCCATATCCTAGACAGACACCGGCTCAGCCTTCTCTTCAGAGCGAACTAGGCTGAGGAACAGCAGCCCTGATATGTGATAACTATGTACTGGTTACTAAGAAATGTAGCATTATAATCAATCATCAGTTCTGGAGTTACAAACTCGCAGGGGAAACACAGGTTTACAATGGATCACCGTATCGATGATTCATTGCATTTTAGTTACAAAAGTACGGTAGCAAGTCTTAACTCACATGCCACTTCTGATAAGGAAAAAAACTTCAACAATCAGAACGAACAACGATCATCATGAGCACGCAGCATTGCTTGGTTGCCGCAATGTTCAGTCCATGGCTACTTTTAAGATCTCGCGAGTGCAAACCAGAATGAAATCAGAGAATAGAGAATCATCCGTCAATAACCAAGAGTAAACCCATGCTGCTGCTACACCTGCGAGATAGATAATACAAGATGATTAAGCAGCCAGTGACCAGAGGTGTACGACGAACACTGATTAGCTGGAAAAGAACTGAAGAACAGAACGAACAAAATCTTCAGATATATCTTGATCTGCTGCAGCTAGCGTGGGCGAGAGGCGTTTGGAAGGGACCGGGCTATGGAACACAGGTCTTGGGGATTTCTTTTCTTAGGTTTGAAGCAGGAATGAGCGGGTGGTTCAGCTCGAATATAATTGCAGGTGGTGGCTGGGGTTTCTTGCTGCTAGCTTGAAGAGAAAAGATGCAAGGTTTGTGATATATGCTCATTTCTTTGTTCCTTTGGAAACGGGACTAACTAAAGATTCCTGCCTTCCAGCCATTTGCAACAATGGCAAAACCATTCAAAGGTGCTGGCTCACTTTTCTCTTTGTTGATTGTGAATTTGTGACTGAACCTGGTAAGCAAGCATTAGCTCAAACACCAATAGCTCAAACAAAATTAGCTCAACAATTTTCAGCAACCATAATCATAAACAAGTATCAACAGTAGGAGACGGCGACATCTGCCAAGGGAGTACACATAACAGAATCGCAGATTTACTATCAGTGAGAGAGAATGTAAGGCAGGATCTGCTCATAACCACAACTACCAGTACAGATCCCCTAAAAGGGAGTCGCGAGACAGTCTTACAAACGACTATCTTGTATGATCCATCACAGTTAATCCAAGCAATCAGGTAGGTTCAGCATGGAGCTACAGAGTAAGTAGAACACGCTTGCGAACAAAACTTCAGAGACATTGCACTATAGCTAGCCAGTTGTCGTCTTTGATCCTCTTGAGCAACCTGGCAGCCCACTGGCGCAGCCTTCTCTTCAGCGTGAAGCCCACTGCAACGCCGACCACAAAGCTGATGGCGCCGACCTTTGTGCAAGTAGACAGAGACACGACCCGGCTGCAGTACAGAGTACCAAATATATGTCAGTTACAAAGAGCATACTACTAAGCATCAACTCTGGTGTTATAGGTTTACATGGAAAAAATACTTACAATTGCAGCCTAAATCTAGAAAATAAGATTAGAAAGCTGATGCCAAAGGTGGAAAACAAAACAGAATTCTACTCTTTAACACGTATGCACGAGTGAGTATATGTGGCAGCCGTCTGCAGCTAACTTGGTCAGCAGATGCAGACCGCCCTCCACATCGCCTCTGTTCCTTCCCCGGATTCGAACTGAATGTTTTAAACTTTCGATTGAATTGTTCAACACTGTTTCAACTAGGAAATTATGATAAAACTTAATACTAGTGCAAAATCAATACTTCCAGCTTAAGGGGGAACCTTTCACCTCGGATTTGTAAGAGAACCCAACATAAACCAAACTTTCACCTAGGGATATATCCAGCAACTTTCAATCAACTAGGAGCCCCACTAACATAGTATTAAAGTTTCCTTTAAGAGTCAGAAACGTTCAGCTAGTTCACGAATATTTGGGGTTAATTTCACCTGGGGAGTGGTGTGCTGCAGGTCAAAGGTGCCACCATCCTCACTGAAGCAAGATTTGGGCAGCAGCTGAAGGTGCACGGTACCAGCAAGGCGGGGCACAGGAGGATTTGAGTGAGGTGGTGGAGGGCAGCGGCACGTTAGGTGTGGGAGTGGCTCACTAGCCTAGGGGTTTGCTTGGGAAGGCAAATGAGAGGTCAGAGGCTGCAAGTGCAAACACGGGACAGAGTAAATTTTGAGGGAATCAAGTAGCAGACATGGGCTGCGTGATCTAACATGAACCAGGACTCGTCTAGCAAACATGCGTATCGTTATCTAGCGTCATAGCGTGAATACCAGCAGCTGCAATCGCGTATGTCTCATGGCTAAGGGTGTACACTGGCAATTGAATTGGAGAATATCTGCTGTGCAGAAGCTACAAAAATACAGAGTACATACACAACCCACTACAATTATTGTTCTCAGGCCGCTTACGGCCAAGAACAACCTAAAAGACATCATACTAAACCAGAGATATCGTACACACACAAAGACATGGAACATAAAAATTAAAAGAACCGATTTTTTCTAGGTTGCGCTACCATACACAATCTACTGAAGCACTGGAGGTTTCACTACAGAGTACATCGCTTTTAGCTCGATTCATCAAGATTTGAGCTCTGATTATAGCCGTGTGGAGTGGGAGAAACATGTGGCACCAGTGCCTAAATATAAGAAACATGTGGTATGAAGATCTCAATCCCAAAATACAAGTCGCGACACTCGCAATTCGAGCAACCCCCCCCCCCCCATTCGCCCAAATCGAAACAATCTACCGAGCGAGAACAGAGGACGTACCCTGCGGCCCGGGAGACGAGGACCTGGTCGGAGAAGGCGGAGGTGCCGGAGCGCGAGGAGGCGTCCTGCGCCGCCACCTGCAGCCAGTCCGACGCCGACGAAGCCGTAGGCATCTCCGCGGATCCTGAGTAGACTCGCGGGGGTTGGAGCTAGGGTTTAGCGGCGACGAACCTGTTGAGATTGCAGAGGAATTTCTTGTTATAATTGTTTCGGAAGAGTTGGGGATTTATTTTCCTCTTTCTTGGTGGAGAAGAAGACGAAGACGGACTCGAAGCTGGGCCGGAATTGGGCTTAGGGTTTTGCAAGAGTCTGTGTCAAATTTGTTTGTGTTTGTTCTTTTAAATTAGACTAGTGGCCGTGCACGTGCAACGCACGTCTCATAATTTACTATATAGATTATTTCATTGAGTTATTTTATCAAGCCAGTTAAATTTGTTTCGTGATAGAAAATTGAAATTGGATAAGAAGTAATATATCAGCTATCATTGATCTGGTTGGACCAACATTGCATTTGAACGTCGTGCTTCCAAAAAACAAATTGTTTGGTGGCAATCCCTATAATTATCATGAAACTGAAAAATATTTATTAAGTTGTTAAACATTGGAAGATCTGAATAGTCACTCCTATATTAAACGACTCAAAATTTAATGTATAACACATGTGGTGATTTTTTAATAGTAGTACAGAGTTGCGATGTCATCCTCTCCGTGTGGCCGCCGTAGACAGACCCTTATCACGCCCGACTGGCGGTCGACTCCATACTCTAGCCCGCCGACCGCATCAATAATTTCATATGATCCAAAACCATAGCTATATTCTTCCACGGATTGTTCCACGTCACGAGTGTCCTAGTTAATATACCATTATTATTATCTAATAAAAAAAGGTCTCAATCAATATGCTCTGCTCCGTCCATATTAAATCCATGAGCTTTTGATGTGTCGGATATGAAAATAGCCACATACTGAGAGACATGTAGTGAAGGAGGATTTGTCAACCGCGTACTTCTATTGAAAATTTCTTCCGCATTACGTATCTGATGATAGGTTGCAGTCCTAATTTTACCTTATCCTCTGGATGGCAGTTCCTGACAAAAGTTGTGTAGTTCTCAATGGCCTGTGAGATAGGACACTGATGAGAACTTCGACTTTGCACTCTTTCGGATCCAGGTGATCAACCATACGGAAGCAGTCCCGTCCAGCGTAGAGGCTCCCGTCGATTTACATATGTATGAGCATATCCACCACGTCGAGTTCTCCTCGTTCATGTACGCCGACAGGTTCAAGTACTGCTGCTGATCCTGCTCTCGATCCCGGCTCGTCTTCCACCACCGCCCGGCACACGAATGCACGATTCACGTCGTCGCCCGCCTTAACGGCTGCCCCGGCTCGGCTTCCACCACTGCGCGGAACACTCGACGTGGATCAAGTTCCGGCACGTGCTTGCCCGTTGCCGCCGGCCGCGGCGCCTCCCAGCGTCGGACACTTCCTTCAACTGCCACGCCTCCGCTCCTCTAGCACGGCGTCTCGTCACGCCGCCTTCAAGGCGTCCACCTCCTTCTCCCTGACCCACTGCTCCGAGCAGCGACTGGCTGTGCCGACGCCTCGTATCAGCCAGCGAAGCACAAAGCAGTCACCGCGTTAATCAATCGAGACAATGATTAAAGGAAGGTAAGCGGACGGATCCTCACGTGTTCTTGGATCAGGCATGTCCCTCTCGTTCCTGTAGTGGTCGTCGAACCGCGTGGCGACCTTTTCTGGGAGGAAGGATGACGATGTGCACGCCGCGTCGTCTGAGCCTCCATCATGGAAGTCGAGCCGCAGGCCCGTCGTCGCCGGCCGCCTGTGCAGCTGCGCCAAGCTTATCACCATCTGCGGAGAACCCTAGGCGTCACGGTGTTGCGCGGCCGCTTCCGTTCGTTGCCGCCATCTGCGATACGACGACATCAGGGCAAGAAGTCAATCGCCTGAACATTTGTCGCTGGCCGCTTTTGCGTCAAGGGGATGGATGTTCGGTGGGGTAGGCAGAGGGCACGACTGGGACGGCGACAACGGCATAGAGGTCCGCAGCGATGGAGATTGGGGCACGTGGAGACGAAGCCGGCGGCGGCGGACGTTGTGTGCCCTGTTCTTGCGTTAAACAATTTTCTTTTAGCCGGTGGCAAATCCCGTAATTATCACGAAAACGAACCGGTACGATGGCATTAGCAGTATTATGTGATTTGGTGGGAGGGTAAAACGGGCAAAAGTGGATTTGTGTTGAGTTGTCAAACATTGGAGCGATCTGGACCGTTGGCCAAATATTGAAGGGCTCAGATTCAATGTATCAACACAAGTTTGCTCTTTTAATAGTACTAGTTGTACTCGAAGCTGGGCCGGAATTGGGCTTAGGGTTTTGCAAGAGTCTGTGTCAAATTTGTTTGTGTTTGTTCTTTTAAATTAGACATGTGGATTTCGATTTCTTTGGATTAAGTGTTTGAATCCTTCGACAAGAATGAATCCTTTAGATAACGAAGGAGGAATACTGATCTTACTTCATAGAATGTTGACGTATTTTTGGATGTCTCATATATACGTTTGTCCACTGATTTATATCAATAATCAATATATAAAGTTACATTATTTTCGTACGTCGGTATTTTTTCTAGAATATAACACTAATTGACATTACTCAAGTCGATGAGTTTCAGATATGATGTTTTACATGTATCCAACACAAACTATTCAAGAATATACTATTTTTACATGTTTGTGCAATAGTGTATTATCGGTCTCTTTGCCAAAATATGCAGAGGCTAATTCTATCCAGCAGTACCAACCTATTTGCTTGCTTAACGTTTTGGTTAAAAATTACAAAGGTTATCAACATAGAGCCATTTATATTTTGGATAAATTGTTTCACGTGATCAGTCATCTTTCAGTACAGGTCGGTTTATTCTAGATGGGGTAGTAGTTTTACATGAAGTAATGCATGAGGTGCATAAAAAAAGTCAAGTGTTGTTCTATTTAAAGTGGATTTCGAAAAGGCGTACGATAAAATCAACAGGTCCTTTCTAAAAGATTTTATGTTACAGAAAGGTTTCTCCACTGTAAATTTTAACGTGACCTCGCATTTTACCATGATGTCTTCTGTTTGTGTTGCATCTTCCAAGACAAAGAAATACTAGTTAATTTAGCACCACATCCGAGTGGAAGGTTATACATAGAGTAACAATGGTTGAATATAACTAGAAAACCGTCGGCGGAAGAAAGTGACAAAATAAAAAGGACAAGAAAGAGAGATGGCGGCAAAATAAAGAGAAGAAAGAAAAGGAAAAGGAGAGAAAAAAAGGGAGTTCGCCGGGAGCCTTAAATTTGGCACTAGGTAAAAAAAAATATAAAATGACGGGAAACATTGTCAGCGAGATATCGAGGCGAGTAAAAAGATCTTTAATGGTTGCCGAGTAACTAGACATAAACACTCGGCAAACATTTAATTAAAGGTGGAAAATCTGTTGGCTGTAGAAAGTGACGCAAAATATGGGCCAGGGTCATGGGCGGACGCAGGGGCCCATGAGATAAAAAAATTATGTACCCCTAATAATTTGGGCCTCGTTTCTATCTCATGGGCCTAGAGAGAGCAGACAGCAGAGGAGCAGAGGAAGGACCTGCTCGTGCGAGCCAGGCAGCTGACCGAGAGCATCTCTTCTCCCTGCTCCAGCCTCCAGACGCGATGGGAAAACCTAGCTCGCCGTGACGCCGCCCCTCCGACCTCCGGCTCCGCTCCCGCCCACCCCCTCCTGGTCTCCCCCCGCCCCGGCTCAGATCCCCCCACCGGCTTGCCCGCCGGCCGCACTGCCGCTGCCTTCCTCTCCGTGGCGGCCGGCCGCATTGCCTGTCTGCCTCCGCCCGACCGGCGACCGCCGTTCGCCGCCTCGCCGGTGAGGCGCAGAGAGCTGCAGCGTGTAGGTATTTTGTTTGCCACCATCAGTAACTAGTCCATTACTCCATTACCAAGTAACATATGCCCTATTTTGTGTGACTGTCTAAACTCAAAATCGTATTGGACATTTGGACTATTGGTGTTGCATCTGTAAATTATTTTGTTGTTTGGTATTGTCTATAATTGGTGAATTTTATTTATAGATGTCACCCAATTGTCTAATTGCTTATAGTTTCTAATTGTAATTGTAGAATTATTATGAAGAGGAATAGCCATATTGCGTCGCTTTTCGAGAAACATGAAGCCAAGAAGATTGTGCCTTCTTCCCCACCGTTGGTGGTAGATGATGAACCAACTGAAAACAATGGGATAATGGTGCCATATGTTGATTCTACACCTCCGGCCCAATCCGATGTTGAGAGTGAAATTGAAGGTGAAGATGCAACACCCCATCCACCATCACCCCAACAACCATATGATGCACAATCTCTTCCATATGATCCTGGAGAAAGGATTCCCATTTCAAGTTTCAATGTTAATGATCAAGATCATGTTCGGAGAGCATATATCAGAAAAGGTCCATGCCAACCATTTGAACATGATTTCCCAACAAGAAAAATACAAGGCAAAAACCGACACTTCAGCTCTCTTTGGTTCACAAACTTCCATTGGCTAGAATATAGTATTGGAAAGGATGCCGCGTTTTGCTTTGTTTGTTATTTGTTCAAAGGGAGATCTAATGGGGGGCCTAGAGGTGATGCATTTGTTAAAGATGGTTTTAGAGATTGGAAAAGACCCGAAGCATTCAAGAAACATGTGGGTGGTGTTCGTAGCATTCACAACCAAGCTCAAGAGAAGTATAGCTTATTTGTCACACCCAACACCAAAATTGATAATGTTATTGTGAAGGTGTCTAGCAAGGATCTACTTCTTTACAAGACTAGGCTAAGCTATTCCCTTCGATGCTTGAGGTATCTTTTGAATCAAGGATTGGCATTCCGTGGACATGATGAGAGTGAAGAATCAAGCAATAGGGGGAACTTTATTGAACTTCTAAAATGGCTTGCTCAAAGCAATGAAGAGGTTAATAAGGTTGTTTTGAACAATGCTCCCGGAAATTGCATCTTGAATAGTCCTAGGATACAACATGATATTATTGAATGTTGTGCGGCGGAAACTACTAAACTCATTATTGAAGATGTTGGTGGTGACCACTTTGCAATTCTAGCCGATGAGTCTAGTGATATGTCTCACAAAGAACAACTTGCTCTTTGCTTGCGCTATGTTGATAAATTTGGAAGAGTATGTGAGAGGTTTCTTGGAGTGGTTCATGTTTCCGATACTACTTCATTGTCACTCAAGGTTGCAATTATATCCTTGCTAAAAGATCATCAATTGTCTCCCACTCAAATTCGTGGGCAAGGATATGATGGAGCTAGCAACATGAAAGGGGAGATTAAGGGGTTGAAAACATTGATCATGAAAGAGTCACCATGTGGTTATTATATCCATTGCTTTGCACATCAACTTCAATTGGTTCTTATTGCCGTAGCAAAGGAAAATGAAGCATGTATTTGGTTTTTTTTATCATGTTTCTTACTTGTTCAATATTATTGGAGTTTCTTGCAAGCGCCATGATATGCTTCGAGATGTTAGAGCTCAAATGGTTTTGGAAGCACTTGAATTGGGTGAAATTGAAAGTGGAAGTGGATTGAATCAAGAAATGGGTTTATCAAGACCCGGTGATACTCGATGGGGTTCTCATTTCAAAACCATTTGTCACATTCTTGATATGTACCCCATAATTGTTGAAGTACTTGTGAGGATTGGAAAAGATCCTTCACAAAAGGGTGAGTGGACAAGAATACGTGGAGTGGCCCAAGCCTTTGAATCATTTGACTTTGTTTTCAATCTTCACTTGATGGTTGTTATTCTTGGTTATACAAATGATTTGTCCAAGTCTTTGCAAAAGAAGGACCAAGATATTGTTAATGCAATGACTCTTGTTGCATTGGCAAAGGATAAACTTCGTCGTATGAGGTCTCATGGATGGGAAGGATTTCTTGCAAGGGTGACATTGTTTTGCAACAAACATGGCATTGAAATTCCTTCACCGGATGATCAATATGTAGCTCATGGAAGATCACATCGGTATTATGAAAAACAAACAAATGATGATCGTTATAGAAGAGAAGTATATCTTGGTGTTCTTGATCAAATTATTCAAGAGCTTGACAACTGGTTTGATGAGGTTAATACGGAGTTGCTTATTTACATGTCGGCTTTGAACCCATTGAATTCATTTGCTTCTTATGATGAGGTTAATACGGAGTTGCTCTAGTGAAGAATAAGGTGAGAAATAGCATGGGTGATGCTCTCTTGAACCATTGCTTAGTGACATTAGTTGAGCGAGATGTGTTCTTGAAAGTAAGTGAAGATGACATAGTTGCAACTTTCATGGGAATGCGAGAGCGTAGAGTTACCAAATCATAGTGATGTAATTTTCTATTTATGCTATGTTTTGTCATGTAAGACTTTGTTCACGTGTTTGAACTATTTTGCATTTGGATCATGTACATTTGAAACTTATGTGTTGATCTAGAATGACATGAATCAGTTTGATGTTTATATGGTTGGCAATTTTAATCATTATGAGACTTTTTTTGAGTGTGCCCACCCATCAATTTTTCCTGCGTCCGCCACTGGCCAAGGTAGCAACCTTCTCCTTCCGTCAACTGCGGCCATCCGAGACACGTGTCCCTAGCCTTTGCCGACAATCCTAGTGTTTGTCTAGTGTGAGTGGACTGGCACTCAGCAAAGCCAAGTCTTTTCCCGAGTGTTTCCACCTAGCACTTGGCAAAGATCCTCCTTTGCTGAGGGTTTTCATCAAAGTTTAAAATAGCCGGTTATTGCATTTAGCCCCGACGATTTCAGAAGTTATGAAAGGTTATAGCCGGGTTATAGCGTAGCTATGACCTGATAGCCGTCTTGCTAAATAATTATAAAAATTCAAAATTTGGGTAGCATATATTTGTATATATATCAATTTACTGATCCATAACATATTAACATAGTCACATATGAGATACGAATAACCACGAGTACTGGACGTAATTGTTAGACAGATATGTCACGTAGTGATACGTCTCAAACGTATCTATAATTTTTGATGTTCCATGCTGATATTATATCAATTGTTACATGTTTTATATACACTTTATATCACTTTTATACATTTTTTGAGACTAACCTATTAACAAGATGCCGAAGCGCCAGTTCATGTTTTCTGCTGTTTTTGTATTCCAGAAAAGCTAGTCTGGAAATATTCTCGGAATTGGACGAAAATTTACGGAGGCCCCTATTTTACCAGAAGACTCCATGGGCCAGAAGGACAAGTCCGGGGGAGGTCCGAGGGCCCCACACGTGGGCTCGGCGCGGCCAGGAATCTCCCGGTGCCCTGGGGTGGTGTCGCCTCCTCGTGCACCGCCTCGCGACGCCCTTTGGACTATATATTGCCCCTGACCTAAAACTCACGGAACAATCGACGATTTCCCCAGAAAAGTTCCAGAGCTCCGCCGCCATCCGAAACCCTAATTCGGGGGACAGAAGTCTCTGTTTCGGCACCTTGCCGGGACGGGGAATTTCCCCCGGAGCCATCTCCATCGACGCCACCGCCTCCATCATCGTCGTTGCTGCCTCCCATGATGAGGAGGGAGTAGTTCTCCCTCGGGGCTGAGGGCTCTACCGGTAGCTATGTGGTTTATCTCTCTCTCCCATGGTGTGATCTTTATGTGATCATGAGCTTTGTAATCTAGTTGAATCCATAGATGTTACTCTTCATTATCTTATGTGTTACTCAAGTGGTTTTATTAATGTAATCTCCGGAGTCACCTTTGTCCCACGGTGCGAAGTTGTCAGTGTGCGCCCCGTGTGTGGCTCTTAGGCTAAAGATAACAAGAATACTTATCATGAGTTATTATTTGCGTTGGATGTCTCTATGAAATTGTGGTGTTTGTCTAGTACTATTTAGGGCGCTCAAGTTGACAGTGTGGGGTTCCCTAGATGTGGAATGCGACTTTAAGTGTGCTTTTATAGCCCTACGCGGTGGATTGGTGTTCGTTATCCAACGAGAGAATAACTCAGAGTAGCATAGTGAAGAGGAAATATCTATGAATTCAATTATATTATTATTGTTGAGAGTGTCCACTAGTGAAAGTATGATCCCTAGGCATTGTTTCTAAGCATTGAAACACCGTTTACAACCAGTTCTGCTACATGTTTGCTTGTGCCATTTTTATTCCAGATTGCAATTACCACTTATAATCATCCATATTACTTGTATTTCACTATCTTTTCGCCGAACTAGTGCACCTATACACCTGACAAGTGTATTGGGTGTGTTGGGGGCACAAGAGACTTCTTGTATCTTAATTGCAGGGTTGCTTGAGAGGGATATCTTTGATCTCTACCTCCCTGAGTTCGATAAACCTTGGGTGATTCACTTAAGGGAAACTTGCTGCTGTTCTACAAACCTCTGCACTTGGAGGCCCAACACTGTCTACAAGAATAGAAGCGTGCGTAGACATCACGTAGCGTGACATATCCTCCCGATTCCCTAAATCGTGGAGAGTCCTTATTTGTGTGATCTCCCATTTATGGTTAGGATTGTATTTTGACTATATATATCAATGCAATGGAAAGGAAAGGCCCAAGTGTGGTCAATTCTCTCACATGGTATCAGCTTAAACACGTCCTACACACTAAACCGCTTCCGCCTCCTCTCCTTCCCTAACCCTAGCCGCCGCACCATAGCCGGCCGCCGCCGCCACCGTCCCTCTCCTCCTTCCTCTCCCTCCTCCTCCATGGCGCCCACCCCCTTCCACCCTTGGACCGGAGCGTCTCAGATGTGGCCCATGCAGCCGCACGGCGCCGGGAGCAACATCCTCGGCGCTGTCCCTCACCCGGGCCCTCGCGCCCACGCCTACATGGCCGCACCACCACCTGCGCCGGCCTCCTTCTACAACGCCCATAGCGGCGTCCCCCACGACCAGGCCTTCTACGGCGCCCCGTACAGCGTCGCCTCCTCCTACACTGCGCGGCCTCCTTCTATGGCGCCCCACGGCCATGCCTTCTACGGCGCCCCGTACGGCGTCGCCTCCTCCTAAACTGCGCCCCCTGCTTCGGCGCACACTTGGGACCCCTCCGCCCTCGCGCAGTATGTCCATACATTATAACATTCGCTAGTAGCAATTCATGTCATAGTTCAGATGGAATATTACATAACCAGAATATTACATAACCAGTAAAATCAATTAGCATGTAGCAAAAGCAAGTTTAGGATATAGTTGTGTCCATATTTTACATGTCAACAACATCATAGGGTTGAGTTTGGCTCCAAAAAATCATTTTAGCCGGGTGTATTATCACTTTAGCCTATGAAGGCGATAACTGTAGGACGAAGTCTCTCAAAAAGCTATAGCCGGGTTATAGCTGGCTATTTAAAACTTTGCTTTTCATGTAGCTCTCGGTTTAAGTTGTCTAGTCGGCATACTGCGTGCACTGGCACCGGCACAGTGAGTACTAACTAATACAGTTTCTTGGTTCATGTACGTTTAATTTATACTTCTCCGTTCGGAATCAGTTGACACGTATTTATCTAAATATGGATGTATCTACACAGTAAAATATGTCTATATACATTCGTGTTTGGACAAACATGAGTCAACTAATTTCGACAGGAGGGAGTAGCAGCTAGGTGGTCCAGTGACCAATTTGAATCTTTTTTACTGTTGTGGATAATTATTAATAAATCGGTGGAGTTTTCGTAAAAAGAATATAGCAGCCGGTTGAAGATTTTCTTTTTCTTTGAAACACCGGCCGGTGATCGATCTACAATATCTAGGTCTGAAGGAACTGTAATACTTGCCAACTATAATTTTTTGGGCCAACTCAGCTCTCGATCTGCCTCTCTCTATCAAGATCTGATCTTACGGAAAAGAAATCAATAGTAAATTGATAACAGCCTGCTGGAAACCCAACCATAATTAATCTTGCGACAATCCACACTAGCTAGCTATAGGATATATAGCGAGTTTGACAAGATAAATAAACTGTAAAACAAAAGGAAAAGCTGACTAGGAGATCAATTAATGAGATCCACGACCAATTGCCGACCTCAGCCGGAGCTTGGAGATGAAGACGTATATGCTTTCACTTCCGGGCAGCGATCGGGCTATACTCGTCCTCTTTCATGGTGTGCGCGCTGTCTGCGAGCGCCTTGATGAGGTCGACGTTGGCCTGCAGGCACCCGCGTATCTCGTGGGCCGCCTTTGACGCAGGCCACCGTCCCCGCAGATGTGGTCGCCCTCTCGACGGAGCACGCATGGCGCGCGTCGTCGTACTTCTGCTTGCATCCGATGAATAGGGCGTTTAAGCCTATCTCCAACGACGGCAATCTGACTTCGGCCTTGGCGGCCCGTACGATGTCCGGCACTGGACTGAACAGCAAGGTCGTCGTCGAGGGGCTAGCCTTTTTTGTGGATGCTTCGTTGCCCATGGCCGCCGGTGACCGATCGATGGAGGAAGACGAAGGAGGCACGTAAACGACTGGGATCGGTTGTATTGCCCTAAGTTTTCCCTCGGATGGATGCCTATATATATGCACTCAAAGTTCCCAAGGGTACGTACGTGTGTCGTCCGGCCTCTTAACTTACGTTAGATATATATATACTCCCAGGAGCGGACCCAGACTATATTTTGAGAGGGGGCACAACTTGTGACTGGGGGCATTTATAGTATAACTTCACATAATTCGAATAATTTTCATTAAAATGAATAAATTCTATTGAAGTTCCAGTTATTGAGTGGGGGCCAAGGCCCCCACAAGCTTCAACTTGGGTCCGCCCCTGTATACTCCGTATATGCCACCGCCAAGCCCTCAAATCTCAAACCTATCGAGGAGGCCAATATGGCAATATATGGCTTAGCTAGCCACGGGCCATCTTAAGACGAAAAACAATAAGTCAATGAATAATATGTATCTCAAGCAAAGTCTTATTGAAAGCGTGATGCATAAATAAATAAATACGTACGTTTTGGCCTAGAGCCAAAATAGTTTTGGAATACAAGAATGTTTTGAACAAGTTTCATTCCAAATCCATTTATAGTGGTGTAAACGGATCGGACCGGATCGGATTTTGCATCTACCATGTCATTTACTACATTTTTGCATCTAATTCGGAGCGGAGCAGATAATTGCCGGATGCGGATTCAGAGCGAAGCGGATAATTGCTGGATGCGGATTCGGAGACGGATATATGTCGTCGCGAATTCGGGAACAGAAACGGAGCGGATTTGGAGGAGAAACATTATTAATCGGATAGATACGCGTATAATTAAATTGTTAAACCATACGACCAAAAATAATTGCTGAGTAACCTAGTAACTGACAAAGTTATACTTAATAGTCATTGCAATAACTATTTAAGTGAGATGTTGTTCAACAGACGAACTCGAGAACTCACTCTCTGCAAATTATGCTATATTAGGTTAGACATTTCGGTAGAAAATCGGATTATTTGGATTAAAACCATCAGATAATCTTATTTAATTTTTGGATAATCCATATTTTGGACTATTTAACATACCATATTCGGGTGTCAAGTTCGGATTCATATATCCTTATCCGCCAGATTCGTTAAAACCGGATATATATTTTTCAAAACGGATTCGGAATCAATACGGTGTGGAAATTATCCTATGCATTTATCACTACCAAAAATTGTCCGTTTGACAAGTAGTGCCGGCGACTTCGTCGAGTGCACTTCATCGCACAGATTCTTTGCCAAATGCACTCGGCGAAGGTGCTCTTTGCCAAGTGTCCAACTAGATACACTTGACAAATAAACCGCACTCAGTTCAATAAAAAATAAACCACGGTCTGTAAAATAGCGCAACACTCGTAAGAGGAATACACTCGGCAAACACAGCTCAAATGTGTCACCTAACTGAGTGTCCCCTAACTGACACTCGACAAAGATTTTGTATTTCTTCTGGATTCTTGACGGTGTACCCGAGGAAGCTAGCACAGATGGAGAGTATGCCCGACTTGTGCTTTGTGATTTCATACAGCGCGAAAAAAAGTGTTAGTCATTCGACGCCTTAGCTTTTTCTCGATGATGATGGTTAACGGAGACCAAAGGGTTCAGCGACATGGTATCCTTTCCGTATTACGTTTTGTTTGGAGATTTGATGTATTTGGTAGGGGTTGTGGTAGTAGCATGAAATTCGCCGTCCAGGTACTGCTAGGGATGTGTTCCTACGCAGGTAGGTTCACAATCCGCCGGTTCAGTCTTTCGGAGGTGCTCATAGGGATAGGGTGTGCGTGTGTGTTCATAGTGGTGAATATATGCGCGTATATGTGAGCGTCTGCGTTGTACTATGTTTCGCAAAATAAAAAGGAGAACCTATTGACGATGAACGTGTCAAAATATTATAGTCTCCAGTTCAAAAAACCTGCAAAAAATCTGGTTGGTATACGGCATCGGTTATGACATTCCGTTTGCTCGATCGGCACCTACAGGTTGCACACGTGAGTTTTTTTTTTTTTTTTGAATTTTCCACCACGTATATTCAACATAGAACCACAAACAAAGTACAATACGAAGGGAAGAAGAACAAGAACCGAGATCGGCAACTACACCGGCGCCGGAGACGAAGAACACCTGCCGCCGTCTTGCCACTGTCAGGGAAAATTTTCCCTATGAAAGACGAAGCCTTGAGCGTCCGCCGCGCCGCGACGACGACGGATCCTTTGACGCTGAACGACCTTGGCAAGCGCCCTCCTAGCCCCGCAACACCACTTTGCCCCGGCCATCTTCGGAGCCGCCGCCGGTAGAAGCCGAAGAACTCGAAACTTGATCTCGACTTGGAGGCTCCGCCGTCCTCGGAGCCGCCCAAGGGAAAGACGCCCACGGCACCTCCGCGGAGATGCGAGGGCGCCAGTGGCGGTGGATCGAAGACGACGCTCCGCAGAGCGCCGCCGCCGAGAGGAGATCCACCGCCCGCAAACACCAGCCGCCGCGCCTCCACCTCCAGACCGCCGGCGACCTGCAACCAAAGAGCACCTACACTATGTACAGGACACGAGACGGGATCCCCCGGTCTCCCGCCGCCGAGGCGGCCGGCGGAGGCCGAGGGATCCAACGAATCGAGCCGGCGAGGGTGGAGATCTCCGGTGGATCCAAAAATCGCCTTCCCCGGCACTGTAGACGGGAGGGGAAAGTGTGCGACGACCTGAGATCGGTGCAGCTGTGATCGTGCACACGTGAGCTAGTGGAGTTCGAATCGGTCACCGTACCATACGTACTGTATTTGTAAACGTACGTGTACATATAATCTGTAACCTGCCGTGTATATATATAGAAGAGGTGGAGACGTATTGCCTATCCACGAAACCCTAATCCTGTTTTCTATCTTGGTATCTTAAGCACAAGTCTGATGTTGAGCAGGTGTTTTATACATCAGTGTTGGTATTACATCGTCAGCACACAGGTTTGCATAAAAAAAACATTACCGGTGGATCACCAAATCAGCATTCAGTACAGCAAAGCTCGCCACAGTTCAGAAACAATGAAACCATGCCCACAGATTCAGCACATCCCGGGCCTCTAGCCCAAAATTCAGAATTCAGCACTGTTGAATGTTAGAAATGTCTTGTCTCGCTATGCAGCTCCTGTCCTTGGACGCTCCACGCAGCTCAGCAGCCATAGTACAACAACGTGGTGCTAGCTAAGGGCAAACCTTGGGTAACCCTTTACCCTAAGGGGAGGATCGGTCCGAACCGGACCTGCAATATTCTAAGAGGTTTGGAGGTCCAATACCAGGACCAAACCGAACCGGACCTCTCGCACCCTGACTTTTTGCTGAGGCTTCTAATCTGAACGGCAACATCATGACGTGACCAGATGTTACAAAAGCAAGAGGAAACTGTCAAAAAGCCTTTGCATGCAAGTGATTTGCTTGACGTTGATGAAGGATAGTCAGGCAGTAGCTTGCTTCCTTTACGTCTAGCCACATCGATTTCATCAACATCATATATAACATCTCTCAGTTGACCAAGCCAATTGCTTACTGCTAGCTCTTTTGTCCTCTTTTTCTCAGCATCATATATGAAACACCTAATCAGTTGTACTCGTCGCAGCACTTCGATGCGCTCTTCTTCCACACCTAGAATTAGTATGGCCTCGTCGGTGATGATATCTTTCAACTTATTGGCACATGATCCAAGCAAAGATTCTAATATGCCTGCCATCAATCAGATAAACTCAGCGCCAGAGATCCACCAAAAACACCAGGGTGGCTTGTTTCCAATGTCAAATATTGAAGTCTGAAAATGCACGCACAAGGTTTGTTAGCATGCTTTAAAAATGAGAAAAGGTTCTACTTATGTAGAAGAATATATTAACAGATATCAGTATTGAGGTGCTACTTACATTTTGTAAATTCAGTATACTGAAGCTATGTTAAGTAGAACCATGTATCGAGGCAAGGTCCAGTTTGAGCTGGCAGTCTGGCACTATCTTTTGAATTTTTTCGTGCTTGTTTCTCTATATTACTGGTTTGTTTCGCTTAGTTGAAGGGTGACAGATGGCAGTTGCATATACAGCTGCCTAAATATCGAACCACAGAGGATTTTACATCGAGTTACAACATACAGATTAACCATCCATCTCTACGTTTTTGTTTGTCTGATCCATCTCAACCCAAATTGATTTACCGCATGCTAGTCTAGAGATGATAATCCATTACATTTTAGTTACGAAAGTACGATAGCAGGTCATACCTCACAAGCCAGTCTTCTGATAAGGAGAAAAACATCAACAATATGAACCAACAACGATCATCATGAGCACGCAGCATTGCTCGGTTGCTCCAATTTTCAGTCCATGGCTACTTTTAAGATCTCGCGAGGCTGAGTGCAAACCAGAATGAAATCAGAGAATAGAGAATCATCAGTCAATCACCAAGAGAAAACCCATGCTGCTGCAACACCTGCGAGATATAGATAATACAAGATGATTAACCAGCCAGTGAACAGAGGTGTACGACCCACTGCGGTATAGAATGCACAAGTGCAGAACATGTAGATCTAGTATGTACCTGAACAAAAAGGATCACTTCAATCAGAGGTGATCCTTTCTGTGGACCAACAGGAAAGGAAAAACTAACACTTATTAGCTTGAAAAGAACTGAAGAACAGAACGAACAAAGTATTCAGATATATCCTCATCTGCTGCAGCTAGCGTGGGTGAGAGGCGTTTGGAAGAGGCCGGCTATGGACACAAGGCTTGGGGATTTCTTTTCTTAGGTTTGAAGCAAGAATGAGTTGATGGTTCGGCTCAATTAAATCGCAGGTGGTGGCTGGGTTTCTTGGTGCTTGCTGGAAGAGAAAAGAGTCAAGGTTTGTGATACATCAATGGCAAAAGCACTTAAGGTGCTGGGTCACTTTTCTCTTTCTTGATTGTGACTGAACCTGGTGCCTTGCCTGAGCCAAGCAAGCATTAGCTCAAACAACATTAGCTCAACAGTTTTCAGCAACCATCAACAAAAAACAGTATCGACAGGAGCGAGACAATGAACCTCTGCCAAGGGAGGACACATAACAAAATTGCAGATTTACTATAAGTGAGAGAGAAGTAAGCCAGGATCTGCTCATAACCAACAACTGCCCACAGATCCCCTAAAAGGGAGTCACGATACAGTTCTACAAAAGACTATCATGTATGATCCATCACAGTTAATCCAAGCAATCAGGTAGGTTCAGCATGGGGCTAGAGAGTAAGTAGAATACGCTTGCGAACAAAACTTCAGACACATCGTGCACTACAGCTAGCTAGTTGTCGTCTTTGATCCTCTTGAGCAGCCTGGCAGCCCACTGGCGCAGCCTTCTCTTCAACGTGAAGCCCACTGCAACGCCGACCACGAAGCTGATGGCACCAACCTTCGTGCAAGTAGACAGAGACACGACCCGGCTGCAGTACAGAGTACCAAATGTATGTCAGTTACAAAGAGCATACAAAGAAGTATCAATTCTGGTGTTATAGGTTTATACATGGAAAAAAATACTTACAATTGCAGCCTAAATCTAGAAAATAAGACTAGAAAGCTGATGCCAAAGGTGGAAACCAAAGCAGAAATCTACTCTTTAACACGCATGCACGAGTGAGTATATGTGTGTTGTGTGCGACGTCTGCAGCTAATTTTCTGAGCAGATGCAGACCACCCTCCACATTGCCTCTGTTCCTTACCCGGAAGTGAAATGGAAGTTTAAACTTTCGACTGAAACGTTCACACAGTTTCAACTAGGAAATTTGGATAAAACTTCAAACTAGTGCAAATCAATACTTTCAGCTTAAGGGGGAAACCTTTCACCTTGGATTTGTAAGGAAATACCAACCATAAACAAAAACTTTCACCTAGGTATATCCAGAAACTTTCAATCAACTAGGAGCCCCACAAGCAGATAAAGAAAATTGTTAAGATTCAAAACAGTTTCACGTATCTTTGGGGTTTTCACCTGGGGAGTGGTGTGCCGCTGGTCAAGGGTGCCACCATCCTCACTGAAGCAGACTTGGGCGGCAGCGTAAGATGGGTAGTACCAGCAAGGCAGGTACAGGAGGATGGGAGTGATTTGGTGTAGGGCAGCTGCACTGTTTGGTGTGGGAGTGGCTAACTACTATAGGGGTTTGCTTGGGAAGGCAAATGAGAGGTCAAAGACAACAATGGCAAACATCGGATAGGGTAATTTGTACTAATCATGTAATAGACAGGGGAAGCATGATCTAGCATGAATCGGGGAGGGAAATCCCCGTCATACAAATAAACATAAATGAAGACAAGGTTGCTATACCATACAAATTTGACAGAAACATTGGAGCTTTACCACAGCCAAATCATGATTACAGATTACATCATAACGCATTTTGTCAAGCCTTCAGCTCTGATGATAGCTGTGGAAAAAAATGGGGTAGCATTTTGTGTTGTATGGGATCCAACTTCATCCTAGGAAGGTCAACAAAGTTCCAATTAACTAGAATCCTAGAAAATCGATCAAGCTCTCAATTAGGATTCAAAAAGACTTCAACTAGATCAGGTACCACAGAACTTTTGGGGCATAATTGCACCTGTGGAGCAGAATATTTCAATCCCCTGCAGCCGCTCGTCAAGGGTGACATCCCACTGTCCTCATCGAACCAGGGCTTGTGCATCAACATAACACAGTGGCACGGTTGGGTGCGGAGCATGAGTGCAAGGAGCAGAGGGATGGGAGCATGCTGGTTGTGTTATTAGTGGCTAACAAGCCTAGGGGTTCATTTGGGAAGGCAAAGGCGTGGTAAAAGTGGGATAGGGACATAGGGAATGTTTTGCAGGAATCATATAGCAGCCAGGGGTAACGTGATCTAGCGTGAATCCCGCAGCTCCAATGACACAGTGTCTTATGCCTAAGAGTCTGAATTTGCAAATATACAGAGAACAGAGCACGTAGAAGTACATGTAAGACTAAGATATACGGAGCACGTAGTCAACTCAGAGAATTCGTCAAGATACAGCGCATCATACGGAATATATCAAGACCTCCAATTCCACAGAAAGATAACAGAAGCAAAATTTAATGAAGCTTTACCCCCCCTACAGACTAATACATGGCTTCAACTATTTCATCAAGCTTTCAGCTCTGACGACAGAGCTGCAAAAACATGGGATTTCATCATCGACAACTTTATTGTAGAGTATAAAATCCCACAAACTACTTCTCGGAATACGAGCAGCACGACGCCGAACCCGCCTCCCAATTCGCCCAAATCGGAGCAATCAGCCGAGCGAGAACAGATAGAATCGATGGAATCGTAGGAGGGGGGAGGAGGAGGTCGAACGTACCCTGCGGCCCGGGAGACGAGGACCTGGTCCGAGAAGGCGGAGGTGCCGGAGCGCGAGGAGGAGGAGTTGGCCATGGCGTCCTGCGCCGCCTGCAGCCACCCCACCGCCGACGAAGCCGTCGCCATATCCGCGGATCCTGAGTAGACTCGCCGAGCTAGGGTTTAGCGGCGGCGAACCTGACTGTCGGGAGAGCAGAGGAATTTCTATCTTTTTTTTTTTCTGTACTCCCTCCAATCTATATTAATGGGCATAGCTTTGTCTAAATTCATATGTATCTAGTTAAATATTTAGACTAGATACATGTGTATCTAGACAAAGTTGTGCCCACTAGTATGGATCGGAGGGAATATTTTATTTATGAGACGGGAATTTCTTGTGGGAGAAGAAGAAGTAGACGACAACGGGTTAGAGAAGGAAAGGGAGATGGGCCGGGCCAGACCTGGGCTTTGGGTATACTATGGCCCGTCTCGAATTTCTTCGTGGTTTTGCTTTTAAACTGAAACAAAGTTAAATTCAAATTTTGAATCCTTTGAGTTTGAATCCTTCCAGAAGTAGTAATAATATCCCCTTTCATCAGAATCGGGTTATTCGCCTCTACTATATCCACATGTTCCATTAAGTTCCATATGTTAAACCTGTTCACATCCATGATATGTCTCATTGTGATACCCAAATAGAAAAAACGACATTAATCCATGATTAATCCATAATGGTAGTCAAAAGTTCGTACTGGGTCTGAATTCATATAAATTCTTGTCATACTTATTTTTTTCCAAACAGAGATTTGTATCATAGCACACACATTTTATCCTTGATTACTTATTTCGTCATTTCAGTGACTTAAGTTTGGGGGATATCATCGTGCTTGGTCCGATGCATCCGAGTGGATGGCAGCAGCAGGATGACTTCCCCTGTGAGGACATTGCCTATCATCATGCATATGCACTTTAATTCTTCCCACATTATTGCCTGTATAGCTCCATGTCACAGGCCGGAGCCGTGGTTTATGGGAAGCACCTATCTCCTTCTACGAACTTGCAAAACACGGCATATGCATTATTTACGTACATTAAGGCGTGTGACTCAATTTATTCCAAGATATATATTTGAAATGAATAAGACATATCAAACTCTCATTTGTCCTCGCGATGGTGGGCATAACTTCCAGGAGCCAAGCACATGGCACACCCCCCCCCCCCCCCCCCCCCCCCCCCCTCTTCTTCCAGATCGTGATGAGAGTATGAGTAGGCTATGATTAGTTTGACCGAGTTTGACCTTCGGTTTGTTTCTTTCTTATTTTTGATTGCGCGAGATCGAGGCAATATTCATATCTGACCTCAAGGTACAATGTATATACCCTGTATGGGTATATATGGAAGGAATTAGTGCACATATTGTGATGAATTAATACAATGCATATACCACATTCCTTCCAGAAAAAGGCTTATATTTTCATGTGTCTAATATTAGGATTTAGTTCAAATATTAATTATTAGGCTAACAAAATGTTGACACGATAACGCGGCATTTATGTGTAAATTAATACAATCTTAACTATTTCCCTTCTATTTTGAGGTTCTTACAAACATATCTCACACTGGCGTAGCTATTTACCGGCTAAAATTGGGCAAATAACACCAAGATTTAATCGTCCAAGGATCATGTCTCCCCCCATCGCTTTTGTTTCAATGCCAATGTTTTGTTGTGATGCTCGGATGTCTTTGTCGGGTGGCCCTTCCACTCCACCCGTCGCAATTGTTCACCGTTAATTGATGGGTATGTGTGTTCGCTTTGAACGCAAGCCTTTGCTAAAGTTTCCCATCTTTGGTAATGCGTCATGTGGGGCAAAAAAAAAAAGAGGATCGCCATGTTTGTCACCTCGTGTTCGCTCCAGCGGCGGCAAAGGACCAGACGGCACAACAGTGCAGCACCAGCCGAGGGAGGAACGGTTTATACTAAATTGCTCCTCTCTTTGATGAATACCCCCATACCGCACTGCTACGTCCATACGGGTAAAATGGGGAGAGATAGCCAGGTAATATGATCATCGAAAACACTTGATTCAGAACATTTTGCTCTTTTTGAAGGCTGGTTATCAAAATCCTAAACATTCATTGTTTCAATGTTATTATCCATTTTCTGCAATCACAAGGATAAAATAAAAGTCAGACATCCCTTATTCAGATTGGTCAAATTAAAACTCAAAAGCGAAAGGCTTAACAATCCATAATATTACCACCAGTTCTTCCCTTTGTTTACAGTGACAGTATGTAATAAACAACATGATCATCTTTTGATGTTATCAAGCATTATCCTACACGCTGGAATGCCATACTACTATTTCTCCAATGCAGACCGACAATATAAGGTATAACAACTAATACCCAATTGGTAGCAGATCAACAGGAGTTGGAAAATCTGCTCTTTGAGGCTTCAGCTACAGTCACTAATCCAATACCTCATTATGAAATAAGTCGTTCCAGCATCAATTGAGAGCAGATAAGCATATGCGAATACAGAGTGAAGTGAGAGATAGGAAAGAGAGGAAGCAAGTGAGAGAGTTGCATATCGAGAGCTGAATAGAGAGTTGAATCCTGCAATATTAGAGCGCTTGAATCGATTACATTAGTAATTGCTGTCCTATCGTTTTCTTCAGACAATTACAGTAACCATGTTAGCTCATTCAAAAAGGAGCATAGTTTCTACATCAAACAAAAGAATCACTCAATGAAATTCTTCATTCAGTTTTCAGTTACACTCAAGCAATTGAAATAAAGCCACAGCTGAACCATTCAAGCGTACTACTCTGAACCCCCACGACCATGAAAAAGCTCTGACAGTTTTCAGTTACATCCAAGCAAACGATTTAAAGAAGGAAGTAAAGTCAATCTGACCAGCACAGACCAGAATAATTGATTAACGTATCTGGTAGCGTCGCGATTGCCTGCGAGGCGAGACCAGTTCCGACGAAGTGGTGTGAGACAGCGGCAATGTCTTGCGGAGGCGGAACCTCGGTCGTGGCAATGTCGATCTTGAACAGAAATTTCGGCGTGTCCCTCTCTCTGGATAATAAATCCCCAACGATTGATTCATCCTGCCCGTGATTCTAATCCACGCCGACGATGACAATCATCCTCTCCATTCAGTGCCGGTGCTCCCCGCTCTCGCTCCCCAGCTGCTGGAGGGAGCGCCGGTGCACAGCGGGGATGGGGACCAGAGGTACTCGAGGTCGCTCTTGAGCTCCAGTGCACGGCTGCGCCCTCTCTTTTCCGCCCCTCGCCGTCTGGTTACCGCTGCTCTCCGCTCTCGCTAGTGATGACCCAAACATGTATAAGGGATCGCAACAGTCTTTGAGGGAAGTAAAACCCAAATTTATTTATTCGACACAAGGGGAGTAAAATAATACTTATAAGCCTTAGCAGCTGAGTTGTCAGTTCAGCCACACCTGGAAAAGCACTAGCAACAAGAGTGACGTGAAAGCAGCAGTAATATGAGAGCAATAGTAACAGTAACGTAGCAGCAGTAACAGTGACAATGGAGGCAATGGTGCGGAAAATAGTTGATGGCGTGTATATGGACCGGGGTTCCCAGCTATCTACACTAGAGGTAACTCTCCAAACAAATAGCATGTATTGGGTGAACAAATTACAGTTGGACAATTAACAGAATTGAAATAACATTAAGACAGAACATCCAGTCTATTAATCATACGTAGGCATGTTTTCCATATATAGTCATACGTGCTCGCAATGAGAAACTTGCACAACATCTTTTTTTTTACCAGCCCGTTTGCAGCGGGGCCAATCATGAAACCTACTGGTAATTAAGATACTCCTTTTAATAGAGCACCGGAGTAAAGCATTAACACTTGGTGAAAACATGTGATCCTCATGCTACAGCCATCCCCTTTGGTTGTCCCAGTTGCTGTCACTCCGGGGGCTCAGGTTCAGGACAGTAACAGGTGCATATAACTTATAGATACAATCTAAGCAACAATTATACTTTAGATCTAAGATCATGCCAATCGTGCACTAGTGACAAGCATTAAACACAACAAGATTGCAGTAACAATAACTCACAAACTTGATAGATAGACTAATCATAATGTAACAATTCATTGGATCCTAACAAACACAACACCGATTACATCAGATGGATCTCAATCATGTAAAGCAGCTCATGAGATCATTGTATTGAAGTACATTGGAGATAGAGTACCAAATAGCTACAGCTAGAACCCATAGTCCATGGGGAACTACTCACGGAGCATGATGGAGGCAGCGCCGTCGAAGGAGATGGCTCCGGGGGTCAATCCCCGTCCCGGCAGGGTGCTGGAACTGGAACCTCTGACCCCCGAAACGAAGTTTGGTGGCAGCGGAACTCTGTTTTGTTTCTCGTAAATTCCTTCTGGGGTTAGGGTTTTCATCACGGGGCGAATATATTGTCCGAAGGGCGGCGTCGGAAGGTTCTCAAGGCGGCCACACCATACCTGGGCGCGGCCAGGCCTGATCTGCCCTGGGCTGCGCCCAGGTGTCATCTGGCTCCGTCGGGCTCGGTTTTGGACGATCTCCTAGTACACGACGATCAGCGGAACATTTGTGAAAAAATTCGCGACTAGACTTTTTCCGTTTGACGTCATCTTCGGGTCGGTTCGGGGATATCTTTAAAAAGTATCTGATTGGACAGATCAGAGTCCACCTCCAACTAGGCTTCTTTTGCGTTCTTGTCAATTTCCAAGTAATTCCTACACATCAAAGTGTAAAACAAGAACATTGTGTACTTTTGCCGCTATTAATAGGTTAGTCCAATAAATGTCTAAAATGATATAAAACTATAATAAACACATGTGGTATTATTATAAAACAAGCATGGAACATCAAAAATTATAGATACGTTTGAGATGTATCAGCTAGCTCTCCACGGACGGAGTAGAGGAGCTTGATGATGCGGCACGGCCTGCAGATCGACGGCGCAGCCGGACGCTTCCCTCCCCTTCCTACCAGAATTTGACGGAGAAGTCTCAAGTCACCTCGCAGGCACACGGTTGTGCCCCTGGTTCCTCGCCTGAACGTGCGAGGTGGAGATGGAAGCAGGTCAGCTCGATGCGGGGGGTTGGGGAGAGAAAAAAAGGAACGCGAACCGGACTGCGGGTTGATGTTTTACTTTTTAAGGGGGTAAAACGCAAAAATGTCCAACGGACGAACAAGAAGCCTTGCTTCTTTTATTATTAGGTAAAGATTTAGCCCCAATACCCGATTTTTTTCCCGAGGAGTCTCTTGAGGAGGGGCAGTATTTTTCTGTAATTCGTATAAAATAGGAGCTTTGACAGAGTTTGTAAGATAAAATCAGGTCCGAAAACAATACATTTCCTTATTTTATGAGAAAACCGGGACGAAAAAATGCACAAGCGAGGAAACCCCGTCGTCACACACAACGGTAGTCCACCACAGCTATAAAAACACACCTCTGGCTCTAGGTCTGCTGCCTCAACTTACACCATTTAGCACCAATGCCATACACGGTCACATGACCTAGCCGTCTCATAACCCTAGCTATCTAGCGACCGCCCGCAAGTCTCGTACGTCACACCGAATCCGAGGCCGCTGCACCGACGTGTCCGGCAGAATGACCGAAGTCCAACTAGCTGGGTCGATGGTCTCGTTGCCCGCGCAGCTTCAGCGGGACTCCAACTATGCCAGAGCACGGTCCTGCCGAATTTATCTTTTATACATGCAAAGTGTCAAAAACATCGATTATTGTTTGTGTACTTAACACAAAAAAATGGCGTCGTGCCATGTCACTTAATTGGTTGTTTCGTGTTCGATCCATCAGCTGACATGCAGGAGTGGTACAGCATGCAGCACATGGCAGCCGAGCGTGTGACTGCCATCTGTTCCAGGAAACGATCGAAAGGCGCAAGGACCAGAGGGCGAAGTGTGTGGCATGTGGGATGGGCGCCCGCGTGATGAGCTTGCACCGGTATAGTGCGCGTTACCAGAGGTTGTTTTCCCGGCGACATAAAGCTCCGATGCCCTGCGCGGGCGCCCCTCCCTCGATTTGTTGGGAACGCCAGTGGGTTTAGGTCCCAACAAATACTACCCCTCTTTTGCATTTTTATTATCTTCTTTTTTGTTGTCGTGTGTAAAAAACATTTAAAATAGTTACCCTGGTTGATCCACCGGTCCTTGAACCAAAGTTATATTAGAAAAATGCACACACTAGCTTATAACCCGCTCATGGCATTGGCAATACCACATGCTATGGTGGACTGGTGAAACCTTCGCAATTAGCACACACAAATACGCTGAGAGATTTTGTGACCCGTAAGTTTTGCATCTTTTTCTTTCATCGTTTTATTCTCCGCGTAATAACCTCGCTACATGCACTACCCACGATTCGTTTGATCCGTGACATCCCACAGACATAGTCGTGGCCAGTATATCCATGATTACTAAGACTGAAAAAACTATAACCAAGTTTAGCTATACACTAAACTGGTCTAAACTGTACCTCAACATTCACAATGCCTGTTCAACATTATTTAGAAAACAAAATGACAAACACTAGAGTATCTCAATTAACTATAATGACATCTTCATTCTCCAATGCGGTGTCAACGTTGTCTGTCTCAACCACAGACTGTGGATCTCGCTTTCTTCGACGGCTTCTACCTCGAAAACGAGATCGGCCACAGAACGATTGTTTCTGCTACTCTCCGCATCTACCTCCTTTAACTATTATAGTTTTCTATCACACATAATAAAAGTACACATAACACTTATGTTAAATGTTAAGATACAATATTGTTATTGTTGTACAATCAAATGGTTGTGGTTACAAATACACTTCGAATAAATTTCAACGATACTTTGCAGTTGCCATTCATTGGATACATTGCCTGCCAAAAAAAACCTTTTTATCAAATTGAATCCCTCCCAGATGAGTCTTAGTGGATTTGTACGTCTTCTTGTTAGCTTTTCCTAATCCTTAAACATGTTCACAAAGAGCTTAAGTTGTATCCTCTAATAAATACATCCATATATGTTTCTGGGCTGCATGGTTGTTGCTTCCATTCGATTTGGTTAAATAGAGAGCTCGGTGTATATGCCCTTCGATTTAGGTAAATAGAAAGCTTGGTGTATATGATTCATGTATATTAAGGCATAAAATAGAATATTCTAGAGTGTCAAAAGTGTAAAAATAGAATATTCGATTACAAATTTTCTCAAACCTTTGGTGGAGTGTTAAGAACAAAATTTTATGAAATAAATGAATTAATAAAATATTAATGTTAAATATCTTTCCAACAAGCCCTTCCAAGATATAATCGACCCCATTTTACCTTTTACAAACTTTGTAATATTGTGATGAACTATGTAGTAGTACTTTAGTGAATAGCCTGTGATTTTAACTTCTGTAACTTGGTTCTGTCGAGTGAACGCTCATCAGTGTGTACGCTATATCCCAACGCCACCAAAAGGTTATAAAGGATTTTATGATCATTTAGTTGATCCATACGGAAGGATGAGAATAATCGCGTCGTGTTAACGCTCGCATGTGCGTAACGGAGTGTTTCCCCTTAGAGCATCTACAGTGGTGCGCTTATGAGGAGGCACTAGGGATTTGTTTTTGCACTTAATACTGGGGAGTTTTATTGAATAATAGAGGTACGGATACAATCTGCCCGAAGGCTGCTAACAAGGAAGGACGGGCATTCGCTAAGCCATCGTTCTAAACCTGAAAGATTACAAGCAAAGCTTCGCCCGGTAATCCACCGCCTTGTTCTCCTCCCTCTTGACATGTTTGATCGAGAACGAAATGAAGCTAGCCAACTCGTGCTCCATTCTTGTGAATGTGAGTATACGAGGGATGTGTGTTATAACTTATAAGAGGTTGTTTTCCCGGTGCTTTGGCCTTGATAACATAAAGCTCCGATGCCCTGCGCGGTCGCCCCTCCCTGAATTGTTGGGGCTCCCCAGTGGGTTTAGGCCCCATATATCCGCATCCAACAAATAGTACCCCTCTTTTGCCATTTTTACTTCTTTTTTTGTTGTGCGTGCATAAAGAGATTTTTGACTGTCACCAGACAAACAAAGAAACCGTGTGTCAGTTAAAGGGACAAAGAAACCTTGTCAACTAGAGTTACATGCAGGATGTAAGTGAGTGTTGAAGAAAAAGGTTAGGCCTGATGGTACTATTGAGAAGTACAAGGCGCGGCTTGTGGCCAAGGGTTATACCGAGAAAGAAGGTGGAGACTTCTTTCATACTTACTCAAATGCGGCGTCGCCGCCGACGCCACGCGTCCTGCTGTGCCCGACAACGCCGAGTCAGAGGAGGGGTAATTGTTAAGAAAAATGGATACACAACTGTCATGGCATGTCACGTTACTTGGTTGTTTTTTGTTCGATTCATCAGCTGTCATAGAATTATTGGCGAAGGATAATCTGACTAAACGAAGATGGATGAGGTGCAAGAAATGTGTTTTCTGTTGAGCACATGTTCATTTCATGCCCTTTTGCCAGGATATTTGGAGATTGGTACATTTCACTTTCAATATTTACTCATCAACTAGTATAAGAAATATGTTTGATAGCAGGCTGAATGGGGTAAATAACAAATCAAAAGTTGTACACGTATACATGTAGCGGCTATTCTTTTGGCAAAGTGGAATTGCTGCAATAATGTTATATTTAATAAGACATACTCTATTCATTATTTGCAGGTTATTAAAAAGACGATCTACTGTATCCACGTGTGGTCCTTTTTCCTCACGTGGAACAACGTGGTCTCATGGATACATGTTGAACTCGAATAATGATGACTGTACTATGTCGAGTTGGGTGGCTACCTCCTAAGAGGCTAGATGGCTAGAGCTCCTTTATTTGAGCGGCTGGTCTTTGTAGCCACCTTGAGTGATCCATAAGAGTTATCTGTATTTTATAAACATTTAAAATATTGGTATTATGGCATCATTTTGATGTAGAGTCTCGGAATGCGCACCCCATTTTGAAGAAAAAAATCAGATGAAACAAATGCATGCGGGAGTGGTACAGCAGCACGGGGCAGCCCGTGCCATCTGTTCAAGGAAACGATAGGCACAGGGGCCACTTCTTGCTGCGCTCATTCTTCCGATGCCCACGCTGCTGCTCGAGAGATCCCACGCGAGGCCCATCCATAGCTCGTCAATTGCCGGCCCATCACACTCACTTCACACTCTTCACCACAGCGACGGGACAGGCTGCTCATTCTTTAGTCCCACCTCGCTTCTTTAGAAGCTCGCACCCAGCTTATATATCCACGCGACCGGCCACTGCCCAACAATCTGAAGGCGAAGTGTTGTCTGTAGGGAGGGTGCGCGTTAAAACCCTAAACCAAACTCGTGCTCCATTCATGTGAACTAGACAATTTAGCGCGGCGAAATTAAATGGATTGTGAACATAAGAGAAGATGTTAGAGCTAAATGGATTGTGAACATAAGAGAAGATGTTAGAGCGGAGATGTGATCTCTTAGGCGGTGGGTCTTAGTCGTGTAGGTACACACTCAAATAAATTTAAGCGTGCAGATACGAAGAGTCGTCGAATTTTCATCAGAATACTAATATTTATTTCGTTCTAAGCGGTAGGACGACAATCATACACTAATATAAAAGGTGTATCCACAGAAAATTGAAATAAAGGAAAGGAGGCAGGTATAGTTATGAAGCTGGCAGCTCGAAGGAGAGTTCAGCTGCAAGAGAAAGAGCCCTTCCCCATTACCTCATTGAGATGTTGAGATTGTCAGATTAAGATAACAGTCACCGTCCTGACAATCCACATTATCCTAATTAGGGTAGGAGACTTGTGCAATAATGGATATCTTATCATTGTCTGTACACCTAACATGATACAGTTGGTTTATCAAGTCACATGAATGGCCTAATTGCAACTATAACTTCCTTACTGGTCCAAACCATGAACCTAGAACTGCCGAAATAACAACCACTTGTAGAATTCAGTGTAAAATATATGTCGAATTCAACTCTAATTGGCATATGGCTACAGAAAAGTGTAAACGCGGGATGTCTAAGGATATAGAGAGACTGGAGTAGAAGGCACGGGGCATCTCTAGAGAAGTATGCATCTGTTCATTATAATCAGCAAACAGTCACTTAAAATTGAGCAATAACAACCAGAGGAAAACTATTGTCTGCATAATTATTGTTCTATCTCATAGGATTGTACGATGTCCTTCCATAGTTCTCATTCTTTTGCATCTTATTGCATCCCATATCTACATAAGATAAAATGCAGGTCGAAATCAGAATTATAGACACTCTTGGAATATAAAATTTTCCAACCGATAACAAAAGCTAACAGGAATGGACATTTTTACCAACAGAATATTACGTGAATTGTCGACTTTATTGTTAAACATATAACTGAAGATGGTATTGACAGTAATTCAGGTCGCCCATGAAACTCCTATAGTTGACCGCGTGTATGGTCAAAAACTCTAAAACAGAGCAATCACCCCTAATCCATACTGGGGAGGTAAATGGTGATAGTTTTGCAAACTTCAAAAATTCTCACAACTAAGTGTACAACTGCACTATTTGGTGTTTGAATTGAAGCTTTCAGTGAGAAATAAGATTTTAGTATCATGCAAACATTAATGGATCATTAGCATGTCATTTGATCATTCTAGATGTGGGAGCAAGATGAAACCTGAACTTTTCCCTGGTTAGTCCCTACAGTCAGGTGAGTGCCACGCTGCGCCCAACCAACGGAACAAACAGTGTCGTCTGCCCCCAAATCGCAGAGCTTGGTGACCTGTGCAGTGATAAAACTTTGTTTAGTATCTCTACTCCAAGTCTCAGGGAAAAAAGGTCTTCCAAGGAACACAATTCCCCAATTGGACGGCGAGGACATTGTGCGAAGACCAGTCCATGAGGTTGAGGTAGAAGTCGTCCTGCAACGCGGGTGCATCCAGCACCAAGAAGCAAATCCGTGTTAGGTTGTCTGAAAATCGCGCAGCAACAGTGCGAACCGGAAGCAGACGACATGGCGAAACCTGGGCTGTCCATCGCGCGGATCGGACGGCTCTGGTTGGCGCGCAACGTGGATGGCGTGAAGCTCCGTGAATCTATCGTACTTTCATATATAGGTAGTATGTCCGGGTCGCTGCATTAGAAAAGAGCATTATTGTTGAAAATAGCAGCAAAAGAAATCTGATTAATTAAATGTGAACTAACTACATGCTGAAATGAGTAGTTTCTCATTATAAGTACCCTGGAAGGACTACCGGATCTCAGATTGCTATGTCAAAAACTCATTAAAGACCATTGAGAGTGAGAGTGTCCACATACGTGCATCTAGTTAAATCCCGCTATTCCGTTGGAATCCTAGCTAATCTTCAGTTCTGTCAACTCATTATTTTAAACAGCAATAATTTGTAACCTGAACAATAAGAATTTATTTTTACATTGCCACCTTTGTCGTACAACTAAATCGCAATGTACTTGGCCAAACCTAGGACTGTTGGAATGAATGTCCTACTCAGTATAATCCTTAGGCGAAGTAAAAGGAACACAAATTTGTACAAAATTTTACTGGCACAGCTAAATGTGCAGGAAAAACTATATATTACACGTTACATGTAAAGCCAACCATTATACTTTCCGTAAGCTCGAATATAAACTTGAAAGATGTTAATATTATGTAGAGACATTTTTTTACCTGATCCCTCTCACTGAAAGATGCATATGCTCCATTGTTTAGCACGTACTGTTTGAAGGTATGAACAGTAAGTGTCCAGCTACAAACAATTTAATCCTGTTTCAAAATATGTTCATATATATCTATAATAAACTAACAGAGACACCATTGTGCATCTATTGAAGAGAAGCTTACTTGAGGAGAGTGTATTGTCAACAACATCAATGGAGGATGATGTGGTGCCGCCCTGTTACTGTCAGAGATAGCGCTGGTGGGCGGTGGCCATCGCAACTGATGTTATTTCCTCCAGATAGAGGGAGTCAGTGGTAATAGAAATCACAGACGAAAAGGAACAAAACAGAGATGAACTTCTGTACATACGTCGATTATTAGTGTCTTCGTGCCGGCCGGAAGTGCTAGTGGTCTCATTTGTTGAAAGCTTTATATCAATGAAGCTGACCTGTTAGTGAGTATAACACATATTAGATCATCCATTCTTCCAATAGACATTGTGTGCAACTTATATCTCCCCCGAGTAATTAAAGCAAGAGAGCTTTGCCTGTTTCCATACAAATGAATACAGGTTTACTTAAAAATTGTCGTACCTTTTCAGTGTTGGCGCAGCACCTTGGCTGCACCTCTCTCTCTTCTTTCTCTCACTCAAACACGTACATGAATGGTACACAAGCGACACACGCCGAGCAGCCTCCCGGCGCCACAAACGCCGGACAGAGACGGACGAAGGAGACACCAATAGTTTTCCGGCGCACAGACGCCTATATCTTGGCTTTATTTCTCACAACTACTCAAACATATACATGGAGGGTACACACGCACACACGCAGTACAACCCAGGGAGCTCTCCTGCCGGCCGGGCACACACCACGGTCCTGACGGAGACTACATCTCACCTGTTGCTTGTGCTCACCCAAGCTCTCTCCTTATATAGACAATTCAAGGTCGGTGCTACAGTGACCGACCTGCTACAGTGACCGACCTAGCTTCTAGTGTCTTCTACCAGGTTATACTCACATGTATTCTAGAGACTTCTTCTACCTACTAGCTTAGCTAGTAAGAAACGGTAGTGAATTCTACTGCATGGTAGATAACTCTAGAACGCACAGGATTATTCCAACAATCACCCCCCTAATCCTGATGCGTTCACTTGTGAAACCTAGCGGCCACGGACTCGACCTGGCGCACACACGCCGGTCGCCACCGTCACGGACACAACCTGGCGCTCACATACGCCGGTCGCCACCACCACGGACACAACCTGGCGCTCACATACGCCGGTCGCCACCGCCACGGACACAACCTGGCGCTCACATACGCCGGTCGCCACCGCCACGGACACAACCTGGCGCTCACATACGCCGGTCGCTTCTTCCATGGCCGTCGCATGGAGCCGCTACGGCCTCCGTGGCCACGCAGCACCTCCACGCCGACGCCATGCCGCGCCACCGCGGCTCCTGCGCCACAACACAGGACCTCCGCGGCCTTCTTGCCGCGCCGCCGTGGCCGCTGCGCCACCACGCAGCGCCTCCGCAGCCTCCGTCCGCCGTGCACCACGGCCCCGAACCTTGCGGCTCTGATACCAATTGTTGGCGCAGCACCTTGGCTGCACCTCTCTCTCTTCTTTCTCTCACTCAAACACGTACATGAATGGTACACAAGCGACACACGCCGAGCAGCCTCCCGGCGCCACAAACGCCGGACAGAGACGGACGAAGGAGACACCAATAGTTTTCCGGCGCACAGACGCCTATATCTTGGCTTTATTTCTCACAACTATTCAAACATATACATGGAGGGTACACACGCAGTACAACCCAGGGAGCTCTCCTGCCGGCCGGGCACACACCACGGTCCTGACGGAGACTACATCTCACCTGTTGCTTGTGCTCACCCAAGCTCTCTCCTTATATAGACAATTCAAGGTCGGTGCTACAGTGACCGACCTGCTACAGTGACCGACCTAGCTTCTAGTGTCTTCTACCAGGTTATACTCACATGTATTCTAGAGACTTCTTCTACCTACTAGCTTAGCTAGTAAGAAACGGTAGTGAATTCTACTGCATGGTAGATAACTCTAGAACGCACAGGATTATTCCAACATTCAGCATGTGCAACTGGAAGGAATGACTTTCAAAAGTTAAGAATGCCACAACAGTCTGTAGTATGCACAACAATATCAGCGTTTTTAGAAGTCTATCTAATATGCATGATTGCATCAACAGTTTGAAATAAGTACAGAGGACATTGGTTTTCTTCAGAAAACTTAGACTAAATCATCCATTTTTGGGAGTGATAATAGGGCATATAAGTACTGCATGGCAGTTTTGATGCATATCGCTAGGCATCCCCTGATGGATGGCATTGCTGCCTCCATGTCCACCTCCACAACCTTCTCCTCGGATATAACAGCAACCACCATGGTCTCGACAACCTACACGACACAGATAAGGATACAAATATAATGTCGGTAGCAGGCCTATATAGATACGGGAGTACAACATTTTTGAAAATGCGCCAATACGATGATAAGTTCAATAAATAAGTAAATTAGTAGCTAAAGGGGTCAAAACACCCAACACCTTCTAGCATGGATGGAGTTGATTCTCTGATCTTTTCAGAAAATGGGCCTGCACTCTACATGATTACAGAAACTGCATCTGCATTTTTTTTTTTTGCCATTGCTATTTCTCTAAAACAGGAACACGACGCCATACTGGAAGCTTAAGATTTGTAGGCTGCTGCCGTTATGCCATTAGATAGCAATCTAAAAAAATATATGGAGAGGAGGGGAGAAGGCGATGCAATTAGATGGGAATTAACAGGAGAAAGAGAGAGGAAGGAATGCACTGTAAGGAGAGGAGGAGCCGAGGAGGAGTCTAGCTTACTGGTGAGGGGGAGGCCGGGAAGTGCTGGCCTGCTGCTGCAGTGCTCATCCGCTCGATTGCCGGCCGGCCGGAGAGGATGTGGGCTGGGTCGCCGCCGGGCGCTCAATCTGAGGCATCGTTTTGTCCAACCCGTGGCCGTGGCCTAAGACTAAGGCGAATCCCCCTCGCATGGAGTAGGAGGAACACCTGAGGATGCAAGATCTTGTTGTGGGCTTCGTCGTGGATCTCGTCGTTGCCTTGGCCTTTCGTCTCATCTTCTTCTCCTCTCTCCTCAACATCCTCTGCATGGGGAGGGTAGCGGGAGGTCGCCGCGGCGGCCGACTGGTCGAAGGAGATGGGGGAGGCATGGGATTGGGTCCTGGCGGTGAGGGTGCATAGGAGGAGGGTGACGCAGGGATTTGGGGAGAAGGAGAGAAGGCGGAGGGGACGATTGGGTGTCACCGGGACACCGGGAGAGCGCTGCGCGGCAAAAATCCCGGCTCGCACTGCTCCGGGAGTAGGAAGAGGAGGTCGAGGCGAGCCCGCCGGTGGCATCCGTTTCTCCCGGGACGGCCGGAGATGGCAGCGGGACGGCGTGCACGGCCGGCGCGCGGGGGCCTCGGGAGCGCGGTCGGACTCGAAGAAGAAGTCGATCCGCGAGCTTCTGGATGCGCCCCGCGCGGGCGCCGCGGTGTACGGCTCCAACTTGATGAGGAGGAGGAGGAGATTAAGCAGGGGAGAGCTCGGGGCGGCCGGAATCGTGCGGCGAAGGCGGCGGCGATTCTGGATCGCGAGAGGAGAAGGGGAATCGCGGGGTGAGAGAGATGTGAGGGTGTTTTTGCAGGGAAGTCCCTGATTGTTTATGGAATCGCGATTCGGTCGACCGCAGCGGAAAACGTAGGACTGCGGGGCAGTGTTTGGATTTGCGAGGGTTTTTTTTTTTGCAAAAAAGCCACGGTGACCGGCTGGTGACCGGGCCACGCGTCGCCACGTGATTGGTAAAAATTCGGGTGGTACTGTAGCATCTACAGTAGCGCGCGCGGGGGAGGACGTGGCCGTCTGCTGGTCGTCGGATCGCGCGGATCGGACGGCCGAGAAAAAGGGGGCGACGTGGGCATGGTGGAGAGGGGGTGAATCTATCCACCCTTTATATATAGTATCTATCTAATCTAATCTATGTGAGTTTGCGAGGGCAGTTGATTAAAAGGTAGTTTTCCCGGCGCTTTGGCCTGATTAAAGCTCCGATGCCTTGCGCGGGCGCCCCTCCCTCAATTTGTTGGGCTCGCTGGTGGGTTTCGGCCCTATATGTCCGCACCCAACAAATAGTACCCCTCTTTTGCCTTTCTTACACTTCTTTTCTTGTTAACCCTCAAAAAAAAAAAAAACACTTCTTTCTTGTTGTGTGTGTAGAAAGATTTAAATTAGTTACATGGTTGATCCACCAGGCTTGGAACCAAATTTATATTACAAAAACGCACAATCTTCCTCTACTGCACTAGTCTCCTGCTACTCAAAAATATGTTGCTACATCGATGGACAAAGGAGCACTCACTTATGAACCCGCCAAATGGCGTTGGCAAAATGGTATCTCACGACTAGTAAGCCCCTGCGCTGCTAAAGCTGGACGGGGATGACCGATGCTCGGATGCATCTCCAATCAGAAAAAATTTCCATTGAAAATAGAGAGACAAATCAAGCAGCTTCAGTGCTGATTGCATATAACTTATTAACGAGAGGGGCGTTTTGGCTACTGAGCTCACATGCTCCTGTTATGTTAATCGAAATTATAAAAATAGTAAAACATCTCTAAAAATTCTGAATTTTTTGGAGGCAAACATATACAAGTTTTCAACCCACGTGAAAAATTCGGAATGAAATGACATTTTCTGTGCTCTGTTAAAAAAACAGAATCAGTTGTCAAAATGAGATCTAAAAATACATTTTTGAAAACAATGATTTTGTTTTTTCGCACAGAACAGAAAACATGTCATTTCATTCCGAAATTTTGCACGCGTGTTGCAAACTTGTATATGTTTCTCTCCTAAAAAGTTTAGAATTTTCGACGTGTTTTACTATTTTAATAATTTTGCTTAACATAACAGGAGCATGTGAGCTCGGGAGCCAATTTGAATTTCTGACTTATTAACATGAGAAATAGTTTGGGTACTCGGGAGCCAAAAACACTTTCTCAGACCATCATCCTTTATAATACAACATGGCAGTATACAGTTGTACACAGTTCTTTCGATCACTTAGATTGTATTTGAGAAATCAAATGAAAGACATGCATATCTATATAAAGTGGAATCTACAGGTTTCCACAACAAGTAGATGATCACATTGGTCCACATTCAGCAATCAAAACAAAATAATTACTTTCAGATTTGCCAATGCATTAACGTGGCGGATAGCTAAAATTATATCTTCTAACAGATAACATTTCCAAGGTAGTAACTTAACAGATAGATAAAACAATGTTAAATATAATCCTCATTTATCACAAGTTTGCAATATGACAATCTTTTTTTCCGACATAAATTCACATTGCTTGTAGCTTACACAGTACAGTCGTCGACGATCCACCCACAACACAAAAGCGAAAAAGGAAGTTAAAGAAGCGCATGCATATGTCCCACATGCATGCACACACGAAGCACATCGTACTCGCGCGCTCAGTTAAGAAGCTCGAAGAGAGGCTCGAGCGCCGCCTTCGCGACGCCAGCCGCGGCCGCTGCCACCACCGGGAAGCGCCGGTGAACGAAGGACAGGAGGAGTAGGGCGACAGCGGCGACCCAGAGCAAGAATCCGGTGACACTACTAGAAACAAGACCTTTCATCTAGGGCCGATTTTGCCTCTAGTCCCGGGTGGCTTACGACCCGGGACTAGAGGGGGGCACTAGTCCCGGGTCAAATGATTTCGACTGGTCCCGGGTGGTGAGGGAGCTCTAGTCCCGGGTCGTAATACAGCCCGGGACCAGAGGGTGGTGGCAACTGTACGCCTCGCGCGAGACCCTCTAGTCCCGGGTCGTAATACCGCCCGGGACTAAAGCTCCGAACGGTTTGCCTCCCGCGCTCCTAATTAAGCGATTAAAACGCACGGAACTGCGATTGCTACAGTAACCGCGGCCATTTCTGTTCGTCTCCCTCTCCTCTCTTCTTCCCCATCCTTCCACCATGAATCCAATCACTCGCTACGGGAAGGTGCTCGCACATGGCACGACCAATCTCAATGTCGTCTACACGAACGACAGCGCCAAGGTGCCGGATTTTCTTTCCGATTTCGAGTATTGGCTTGAAGAGAGGAAGACAACAACAAGAAGTTCATGGGTCTTGATCTCGAGTACACGGCCGATCAAAGAGATGTTGCCGTCATCCAACTTTGTTTCAAGAAACATGTCATGGTCTTCCAGTGGGCAAGGTAATACGAATAGTAGTGGCTAGCTTGACGATCTCCATGTAATCGAATAGATGACGGTTCTAGTCTCTCTTATATATATGGGATCTTTATATGTAAATTAATCCGGAAACCGTGAAAACGGGAAGCCGAGAAAACGTGAAACCGGGAAGCGGGAAGCCGGGAAAACGTGAAACCGGGAAGCCGGGAAAACGTGAAAACTATCCGACTTCACGACTTTCCGTACCGACTTCTCGACTTCACGGCTTTACGACTTCACGACTTTCCCGACTTCACGACTTTCCGACTTCCCGACTTCACGACTTTCCGACTTCACGGGAAACCGGGAAAACGTGAAACCGGGAAGCCGTGAAAACGGGAAGCCGTGAAGCCGGGAAAACGTGAAACCGGGAAGCCAGAAAGCCGGGAAAACGTGAAACCGGTTGTGATATACATGCAATCAATTAAAAATGATCGAAATTCTCATAAAGAACTGTCCACTTTGTTGCAGCAGTATTTAACATGTGTTCCACTTCTTATTATACATACTTGTGCATGCCGAAATATACTTGTTGCAACAATATTTAACATGTGTGTTTCACTTTGTTGTTGCAGTAGTGACAAGCACTGTCCAGAACTCATGGAGTTCCTTCTTCGCAGCGGCATACATTTTGCTAGCGTTGATATAACGAATGACAAGATCAAGATGAGGCGCACCTGGGGTATTGAGATACCAGCTGCCTGCCACATGATCTCCAATGCATTTTCAAGCTTGAGAATGACAAGACTTCAATGGCTAATATGGCATTCGCCTTGATCGACGAGGAGTACGCTGATATGAAGACAAAATTCCACAACGATCAGCACAAACTCTGGAGAAGACCCACTTGACGCTACCAACATTGAGTATGCAGCAATAGATGCGTACGTTGCATACGAGGTGTACCGCCAGATTAGAATCGTCAACTATGGGCAGCGTCACCTAGTACCACCACCAGTGCCCCATGGGCCTCCTGCTTGGGGGAATTCTGATCCGGAGGACGAGTAGTGTTTGCAATGGCGAACACTTTTATATCTCTATTATTATGTAGTGCTTGGGTCTCCTGATCTATTATCATATATATGCGTGTATCTTTAATTATGCTGTAATGGATATCTGAACTATTATTTGTATTAATTATGTCCCTGTTTAAGTATGATGTGATCAAGCTTTCTGAAGCTTTTGATGTATGTGCTGAATTTTTAGATCATGTCATTCTATTATAGTTGTTTCTACATGATAGTACTTTTTGTGAAGAATGTTTGTGAAACTTTTGTCGAAAATCAAGTTTATTATTTCACATAGCAACTAGTACACATAAAAAGACTCTATGCAAGAGGATATATCTTTATTTAATCCGGTTACAGCTGGAGTGCATCACGCTTACATCTTTATTTAATCCAGTTACAGCTGGAGTGTATCACACGCTTACATCTTTATTTAATCCGGTTACAGCTGGAGTCCATGCCATTTTTATTTAACTAACTTCTGCCTCGTCCTAAGCCGCGGGGTGCATCACGAGCGCTCCTCACCCAAAGAGCAGGAACCATCACAGGGCCAATACTCACATGAGAAGGATCCCTATACAATACCTGCCATGTATTAGTATACACCGTATCCAACATATACATGTAGCGACGAACGTGCGCATCCTCCTCCCTGATACGGCGACGTACCACCTCCTCGGGGGCCGGCTCCCTCTGGAACCTCCCTGGCCCACGCGAACTCCACCAAAGAAGATCCGGGTCGACGACGTCGCCCGGATTTCTCACCAAGCTACGCGTTCCGGAAGATAACACCTCCCAGTGCCAGCCCGACGGAGCCCATTCCAGCACAGGGCCGTTATTGTCCAACAGGTGTCCGGACATCGCCGACGTAAATGCCCGAGATCTGAAAAAAATAGTGGGGAATTTGATCAAACACCTAAGGTGCATGCAACCTACGTAGGGGAGGAGGGGATCAGGGAGAGAGGGCAGCGTACCTTGGCACCGTTGGACCTATGACGGGAGTCCGAATGCTTCGTATACCAAAATGAACACTAGATAGGGATGTTGTTGGTGATGTGTAATAATGAATTAAACCTTTTATGTAACTGTGTTCTGAAAGTTGAAACAAAACACACGGTTTCCCCTGCATACAGCCCAACGGTGGCTCGTGAGTGCCCCTTTCAGAACCACGTCGGATCGAAGTTGCCTACCTTCTCCAGTGGCCACTCTGACCGGCAAATCGGCAAATCATCGCGTGGTCATGAGACGGCAAATCGGCCTTCGATCCAAACAGCGGCAAGACGTCTCTGATGATCTGCAACCGTCTGAACAAGTGTTGGAGATGTTGCTAATCATCAGAGATCCTTGCCGCTGCTTGGATCCGACCGAGGGGAGGGTTCACCTTCAGCCTCCACTCTAGGAACTCCTGCCTCTCAGAAATCTTGCTCTCTGCTACCCGTGTACTGCCAATGATCGATGGATGCTATATATAGGGTCCGTGTGCTTATTTAGTCCCGGTTGGTAACACCAACCGGCTCAAGTGGCTCACGAAGTGGTCGTGATAGTGCTGATCCAACAGCTCACAATCCCTCAAAAGAAACACACCCCTGATCCAACGTCTCACAAGCGCTTGAAAGAAACACACGATCCGTGTGCTACTAAAGGCGGGCTTTGCGGTCACGTCAGTCACGTGTCCTCCCCCAGCGCTGCCCTAGCCACGTGTCCTCCCCTAGCGCTGCCTTGGAGGTCTTTATATATTGTCGCCGACGGGGTAAACCCTAATCCACCATTCCTAGCCACGAACGCATCGTCTCCACGAGATGGATCCGCCACGCCCGCCGCAGCGCCTTCTGGACGAGGTCGAGCGTGCTCGGCAGAGCGCGCTTGGGCGCTACCGCGGGAGCCTATCCCACCATATGCCCACGAGCCGGCGTGGAGAGGAATGCCCTGCTACCGGCCTCCTGCTCCGGTGCCGGAGGAGGATGCATATGCCGCAGGGGTGGCGTGGGGATCCGCGGCCGTACCTCCAGCAGTCGCCGCCGCCCCTCCCGACGAGGAGGATGACGACGACGACTTCGACTGGAGCGACCATGGGGAAGAGCGCGGCGGGCCGCAGATGCAGGAGGCCCTTGAAGCCTCCTTCCGGTCCGTCCACGACGACCGTGTACAGCGAGCCAGAACTGCCTGCCAGCTCAAGGCAAAGGAGGCTTCCGAGCTGGATTGGGCGCTGAAAGACTCATCCTCCATGGATCTTGCCCTCCGCCGCAAACGTGCGCGCGAGAACCGGGCGGCCGCGAACGGGGCTGGCTCCTCCCGCCGTTCCCCCTAATCCTATGGCCTCCGAGCAACAAGTCCGTTTATGTAGTAACGTAATTGTTAGTAATGTGTAATAATGTATCCTTTTATGTAAGTCTGTTGGATATTGTTAAAGATGTTTTTAAAATAAAGAGATGTCTTTTAAATTTAAACAATATTAGTTAATGCATTTTTTAAATTGAAACACTTTTCAATGTTGCAAATTTAAACAACAGAAAATTGCTTTGGATTAGTGTTGCAAATTTAAACGGACTTGTTCTCGAAGGCCATAGGATTAGGGATGTTGCAAATTCGAACACTTTTCATGTTGTAATTTTTTTCAGATTCGAAAGTATGCAGAAGCTATTAAAATGCATATTTAAATTAACATTCAAATATTCGCGCGCAAAATTTTAAAACTTTGAGCGCTGGAACGAAAAAAGGGACCCTTTGGTCCCGAGTGGTGCCACGACCCGGACCAGAGGCCTCTTTGCGCGCGCTGGACGAAAAGACCTCTGGTCCCTGGTCGTGGCACCACCCGGGACCAAAGGGTGCCCTCTTGTCCCGGGCCGTGGCACCGCCCGGGACCAAAGCTCCCCTGGTATATAAGCCAGGGAGTTGACCCCGGGTCGAGCCACGACCCGAGAGAGCTTCTTCTCCACAGCGCCCCCGCGCCGCCGCCTCCGCCCGCCGCCTCCGCACGCCGTGAGGCTGCCGGATTTTCCGGCCAGCCCTCCGCCGCGTCCGCCCGCGCCTCCCGCGCCTCCGCCGCGTCCGGCCGCGCCTCCCGCGGCTCTCCGCCCGCGCCTCCGCCGCGTCCGGCCGCGCCTCCCGCGGCTCTCCGCCCGCGCCTCCACCCGCGCCTCCTCGCCCTCCCAAGCCCGCGCCTCCGCCGCCGCCGCCGTCCACCCGCACCGCCTCGCCCACCTCCTCCTCCGCCGCCGCGCCGTCGACCCGCCTCCGCCAAGTCCGCCGCCGGCGGCCGCCCTCCCAAGCACCGGTGAGCTTTTTTTCTAAAGTTTTTTTCCTAAGTTTTTTTTGCTAATTAACTTAGTGTAATTTGCTAAGTTAGTGTACTGTTTTTTGTTGTTAAGTGTATGATACGTCTCCAACGTATCTATAATTTTTGATGTTCCATGCTAATATTATATCAATTGCCACATGTTTTATATGCACTTTATATCATATTATGACATTTATTGGACTAACCTATTAACAAGATGCCACAGTGCCAGTTTCTGTTTATTATGTCTGTGCATTGCAGAAAAGGTCCAAAATTGAAAGTGCTCAGAAAAATCTGAAAAAATTACAGAAATTCTAAAACGCCAGAAGACTCCGGGAGCCAGAAGGACAAGTCTGGGGGAGGCCCACAGCCTCCACACACCCCCTGGGCGTGTTTGGGCCTTGGCCGCCCCCAGGGGTGGTGTCGCCGCCTCGGTCACCTCCTCGCGATGCCCTTTGGACTATATATTGCCCCTGACCTAAAACTCACGGAAGAATCGACGATTTCCCCAGAAAAGTTCCAGAGCTCCGCCGCCATCCGAAACCCTAATTCGGGGGACAAAAGTCTCTGTTTCGGCACCTTGCCGGGACGGGGAATTGCCCCCGGAGCCATCTCCATCGACGCCACCGCCATATTCATCGCCGTTGCTGCCTCCCATGATGAGGAGGGAGTAGTTCTCCCTCGGGGCTGAGGGCTCTACCGGTAGCTATGTGGTTTATCTCTCTCTCCCATGGTGTGATCTTTATGTGATCATGAGCTTTGTAATCTAGTTGAATCCATAGATGTTACTCTTCATTGTCTTATGTGCTACTTGAGTGGTTTTATTAATGTAAACTCCGGAGTCACCTTTGTCCCACGGTGCGAAGTTGACAGTGTGCGCACCGTATGTGGCTCTTAGGCTAAAGATTACAGAAATACTTATCATGAGTTATTATTTGCGTTGGATGTCTCTATGAAATTGCGGTGTTTGTCTAGTACTATTTAGGGCGCTCAAGTTGACAGTGTGGGGTTCCCTAGATGTGGAATGCGACTTAAGGTGTGCTGTTATAGCCCTACGCAGTGGATTGGTGTTCGTTATCCAACAAGAGAATAATTCAGAGTAGCATAGTGAAGAGGAAATATCTATGTATTCAATTATATTATTATTGTTGAGAGTGACCACTAGTGAAAGTATGATCCCTAGGCCTTGTTTCTAAGCATTGAAACACCGTTTACAACCAGTTCTGCTACATGTTTGCTTGCTGCCATTTTTATTTCAGATTGCAATTACCACTTATCATCATCCATATCACTTGTATTTTAATATCTCTTCGCCGAACTAGTGCACCTATACATCTGACAAGTGTATTGGGTGTGTTGGGGACACAAAGACTTCTTGTATCTTAATTGCAGGGTTGCTTGAGAGGGATATCTTTGACCTCTACCTCCCTGAGTTCGATAAACCTTGGGTGATTCACTTAAGGGAAACTTGCTGCTGTTCTACAAACCTCTGCACTTGGAGGCCCAACACTGTCTACAAGAATAGAAGCGTGCGTAGACATCAGTGTAGTATACTTATCTTAGTATATTTGCTTAGGTAGATTTTGCTAAGTGTAGAAATATTTTAGTGTTAGAAATTTTGCGTAGTCGGAAAGTCGGGAAGTCGTTGAGTCGGGAAGTCGTTGAGTCGGGAAGTCGTGTAGTCGTTGAGTCGGGAAGTCGTGAAGTCGGGAAATCGGAAGTCGGAACGGAAAGTCGTGAAGTCGGGAAAGTCGTGAAGTCCGAACGGAAAGTCGGAAAGTCGTGAAGTCGGAAAGTCGTGAAGTCGGGAAGTCGGAACGGAAAGTCGTGAAGTCGGGAAATCGGAAAGTCGTGAAGTCCCGACTTCACAACTTTTCGATTTCCTGACTTCACGACTTTCCGACTTCCCGGTTTCCCGTTTTCCCGTTTTCCCGGTTTCACGTTTTCCCGGCTTCCCGGTTTCACGTTTTCCCGGCTTCCCGTTTTCACGTTCCCGGTTTCCCGGTTTCACGTTTTCCCGGCTTCCCTTTTCCCGGCTTCCCGGCTTCCCAGTTTCCCGGTTTCACGTTTTCCCGGCTTACCGGTTTCCCGGTTTCACGTTTTCCCGGTAACACATACAATACACATGAAGTATCGCTCATGTTAGTTTAAATTTTGATATGTATATTTGTAGATGTAATTTTGCTAAGTGTAAAGTTCCCTACATTGAATTATTCTGCTAATGCTATCATTGTTTTATTTTCTTTTATAATAGTTAAGTAATGGACGATGGAAATGTTCCTCCCTTCCAAAACAGAGAAGGGGAAGATGTGTTGCTCGACTATATCCGGCAACCCGCGGATGGTGATGAACACATTGGAGCAGAAGAAGATGGCTCCGAGTTTTTGAGCGACTCCGGTCCGGAATGGAGGTGGAACAAAGCGTCCAAGGGAAAACTAGCACAGTTGGTGAACCCTCGCAGTCCGGCGTGGTATATTAAGCCTCTATTTGATTAGATGTAAAATTTTATTTGTATAATATATTAACAAATGTTTCTTCTTTTTAGACCTCCGCATCGACCCAAACTAGTAAAACGAGGCCATGCCAAAGGGTTGGGAATAAAAGATCATTTCAGAATTGAGTCAGTCTCTTCAGATGGCAAACCGTTGGCGCCTCCGAAGAGCGCATCTAAGTTTGTGCGTCAATGTGGAGTTGTTGTCAGGGACAATGTTCCGATCAGCCTTTCGGAATGGAATGAGATAAACAACTTAGAGGGCAATTATTATGTCACCGAGAGAACTAAATATATATGTTGGAAGAAGCTCATGGCACATTTCACTCTGCCGGTGTTGGATAGTCCCGAAAGGACAAAAGCCATGACGGACAAAGTCAAGCATTGGGCTCTGAAGAAGATGGCTAAACAATTCAATAAATGGAAGAACAGATTATACCGTGATTGGGTCGACAAAAAGAAAGTTCCAGATTTCACTGGGACACTAGAGAGGCAGCGGCCTCACTGGCCGGCATTTCTGCAATACAAGGATACAGAACTAGCCAAGGAAAGATCGGCAAAGAATAAGTTGAATGCAGCGAAGAAGATATATCACCATCAGTTGGGTGGAGGTGGCTAAGTAACTGCCGAGCCTAAGTGGGATCGGATTGAGGCCACTATGCGCGAAAAAGGGATCATTCCAGTTACAGATTTGTGGCCCCGTAGGGTCAGAAATTGGATACTTGCTCATGGGGGGGAGTATGACGTCGCAACAGGCGATGTAATTGTTGATGAAACGAAAGAAACTCCTATACCCCGGCAAACAATTCTGGATGCAATCGCCAATGCTCGTGCGGGAAGGTTTTATCCCGACAGAGAATACGACGAGCTGTGGAAGGCCCTCGGTACTAAAGAAAAAGGAGGATCTGTTCGAGGCAGGGGAGGTGTGACGTGGCATGAAGGGGTTCCTGATAACCCACAAGTATAGGGGTGTATCGTAGTACTTTCGATAAATAAGAGTGTCGAACCCAACGAGGAGCAGAAGGTGTTGACAAGCGGTTTTGATGAAGGATTCACTGTAAATGCTCTCAGACAAGTTTTTAGGAGTTTTTGATATGACAGATAAATAAAGTACAAGTAAATAAAATGCAGTAATAATAGTTGCAGCGAGTGGCCCAATCCTTTCTACAGCAAAGGACAAGCCGGTTGTTGTACTTATAATGACCAAACGTTCTTGAGGACACACGGGAATATTGTCAAGTGCTTTCGCTTCATATAGTTGATTAATCTTCATTGTTTTGATAAGTGTTGTGTGGGTGAACCTATGCTAATGCACCGCCCTTCCTAGGACTAATACATACTTGTGATTATACCCCTTGCAAGCATCCGCAAATACAAGAAAGTAATTAAGATAAACTAACCACAGCCTTAAACTTTGAGATCCTGCTATCCCTCATGCATCGATATACCAACGGGTGTTCAGGTTTCTGTCACTCCGGCAACCCCACAATTGGCAAACGAATACACAATGCATTCCCCTAGGCCCATAAAGGTGAAGTATCATGTAGTCGACGTTCACATGACACCACTAGAAGAATAACACCACAACTTAAGCATCAAACCATTAAATATTACTCAACATAGTTCACTACTAACATCAAGACTTCTCCCATGTCCTCAAGAACTAAACGAACTACTCACAAGACATCATACGGAACATGATCAGAGGTGATATGATGATGAATAACAATCTGAACATAAACCTTAGTCCAATGGTTTCACCCAATAGCATCAATAACAAGAGTAATCAACACCGGGAGAGTTTCCCCTATGAAATAGACAAGATTCAGCCCTAGATGTTATAGCGGAGACGGGGTGCAGCGGCGGTGATGATGGTGTTGGCGGTGGAGATGATGATGATGATCCCGATGAAGTCCAGCTCGATGACGGTGATGATGGCGACGATTTCCCCCTCCGGGAGGGAATTTCCCCCGGCAGATTTCTTCCTGCAGGGGAGCTTTTCGCTCTCTGGTGTTTTCCGCCTCGTGGAGGCGGCGGAATATTTCGATGGCCGTCCCTGTGTGTTAGGGTTCGAGGGGGTCAAGTACGCGAAGGGGGAACGGCTGAGGTGGGCCAGGGCCCCCAAACCACCTGTCGGCGCGGCTGGGGGCCCCCGCGCCAGGGTGAGGAGGGCCCACCTGGCCCTTCTCAGCTCCCCTTTTGGCCTCCTCCATCTTCTGGTAAAATAGGAACTTCCATATGTCTCCTTCGATTTATTGATCTTCAGAAATAGTGCATCTCGACGGTGCTTTTTCCAGCAGAATCCTGACTCCGGTGTCCAATTCTCCATTATTCATCAAACATGCAAAATAGGTAAAATAACATAAGTAACACTTCTAAATATGAAATATATCGATGAATAGCAGTAAATTATGATATAAAATAGTGATGCAAAATGGACGTATCAACCCCCCCAAGCTTAGACCTCGCTTGTCCCCAAGCGAAAACTGAGCTCAGTAAACATGACCACAAGTTTATGGAGCAAAGTGTCGATAAATAAAATACGGACAAGAAGCATCACATTCATTGATACACAAGTCATTCTAGACAGCAACTTCCCTTCATATAATCTAACTTGAAATAAGTAAAGGGAACCACGATGAAGTGCATAAAGAGAACCATGATTGGTGAAGGCAAACTTAAACTCTTGGTCAGAGAACAATTAACAGATCATACTTATCTTTCGAGAAGAGTCTTTATATCAGAGCTTATATAGCAGAACTTACATGCCTTAATCATAACAGTCTCCTTACAGTCATTGATAACTTTCAAAGTTATATTCATTCGGATAAAAGCTATTGTGCGAAACAAGGAAATGAGAGATATGATTAGAAGTATCAACACATATAACTAATTGGATCTCAACAACTCAAATGCTTGCTTGAGATAGAGAGGAATGGGTTTACTGACTCAACAATAATGTAAAAGATAGGCCCTTCGCAGAGGGAAGCAGGGATTAAATCATGTGCTAGAGCTTTTAAGTTTTGCAAAGCATATAGAGAGTATGAAAATAGTTGTTTGAGCTATGTATGTCGTTGTCAACGAATCGTAGTAAAGTGAACACTAACCCCTTGTCAACCAGACTTTCAAGAGCGGCTCCCATGAAGGACGTTATCTCTACCAGCAAGGTAGATCATCCCTCTTCTCTTTTGTTTACACATGTATTTTAGTTTCTTTATAGTTGACACTCCTCCCAACCTTTTGCTTACACAAGCCATGGCTAACCGAATCCTCGGGTGCCTTCCAACATTCACATACCATGGAGGAGTGTCTATTTGCAAATTAAGTTGCTTACTGATAAATCAGGGCAAAACATGTGAAGAGAATTATTAATGAAAGTTGTAGTTAATTGGGACTGGGCACCCCATTTGCCAGCTCTTTTTGCAAATTGTTGGATAAGCGGTGTATATGCCACTAGTCCATTGGTGAAAGTCTGTTTGACAAAAGTGCTAGAGAAACTCTACAGAACCCTCATGAGCTAATAAACAGTGACACAAAACTAGGAGTAATAAGTTTTGAATAATTTAAAGGTAGCACATGAAGTATTTACTTGGAATGGCGCAAAATACCATATAGTAGGAAGTTATGGTGGACTCGAATGGCAATGGTTTGGCTCAAGGTTTGGATGTATGAGAAGCATTCCCTCTCGATACAGGTCTTTGGCTAGCAAGGTTATGTAGCAAGCATAAGAGTTGAGGGATACAAACAATTATACAAGTGATAAGAATAATCATGCAATCTTCCTTAGAAGCACAAATAGTTTAACTTAAGAATACTAAGCTTATGAGCTACAAAGAAAGAAAGATCATGGAATAATATATTTGCATGCACTCCCTCTCTCTACTTAAGTCTCAAAGTATTGTCTACTACTGACCAATGCTAAGTTTGCCAAAACCAAAAAGATTAACTTGGTGCTCTAAAAAGTGATCCCTATACTAACAACAAGGTTATCAATATGAAAGAGAATTGCAAGCTAAAATAAAGTATGCAGAAAGTAAATGATAAAACTTCTCATTAATATTTCATAACGGCAACTCACACCAAGGGATACATAGATAACCAACTAAAAGAGAGATACTTCCACATTGCAAACCATCATATAAGATAACTTCCCTACTCACGATATGACTTTATGGAAAAGTAAAAGGTAAAGATAATGATGTGATACCGCGGCACTCCCCCAAGCTTGGAACAAACCAAGGGGATGCCAATACTTATGATGAATTACTCCTTCGGTGGTGGTGGTGAATTGTCCTCATCATCAGACTTCCAGGGAAGGGGTTTCCCATCAACAAAGGACGACTTGGTTTCGATTATCCTGAAACTAGCAGCAGCGCTTATGTTTTTAAACCGAGTTTCATACTCACAGTTTTGATTCTGGACATCATAGAGTTGCGCCTGCAGTTTGTTGGTGGTGTTGATGAGGTGAAATATGTCTTCCCAGAGTTGTGCAGTCTCCTTCTTATGTTCAGCGACCAGCGCGGACACCATTGAGTGGAAGACTCCCACTTCACGTTCCGCCAGCTTTTTGTATGTGAAGACCTCTTGCTCCAGCTTCTCCATCCTGGCTTCCAGGCTCCCTTCTCCTTTGGGTCCTCGCACGTCTTCCGTCGCAGCTTTCCATCAACCATCTGCGACTCCTTGGGATGCATCTTCAGCTCATCCATGTATGGGGTGACGACGTTCACAAAGAAACTGTCCTTTGGAGGCTTCGATGAAGACATGGCAGCTCTAGATCTGAAAACAATATCTGGACAGAAACAGCTCGAAACGAAACACGATGAAAAGGCGAGATACGAACCTCGGGGGTTCGGGTGAGTTATATAGCAAAAAGTTTTACAACATAAGGAAGGTACAGGAGGAAACCTGATCGGAGACGAGCTCCGGGGTGCTCAAACCACCAGGCGGCGCGGCTGGGGGCCCACCGCGCCGACCTATGGTTTGGGCACCACGGGTGCCGTCTCCCATCCGGTTCGGTCTCTTATTTTTCCATATTTAATAAAAACGACGAAAATATCTTCTAGAAAGTTATTCGCGAAACTTTTCTTACCGAAACTGTTACCTATTCGAATCGAATTCTGCAGTCCCAGAAAAATGTTCTTCAATGAAAGTTTCCGGAGTCACCACTTTAATTGTATCAACCTCTTCATTAATAGAATCTCCAGAAATATAATGCTTGAGTCTTTGACCATTTACCACTTGTGTAGAGTTATCTTTCAATGAAGCAATTTTTATTGCACCTGAACGATACACCTCCACAATAACAAATGGTCCTTCCCATTTTGAGAGTAACTTTCCTGCAAAAAATCTGAGACGAGACCTATACAATAGAACTTTCTCACCAACATTAAATTCTCTTTTAAGAATTCTCCTATCATGCCATCTCTTAACTTTTTCTTTAAAGAGTCTAGCATTTTCATAAGCCTCACTTCTCCATTCATCTAAAGAACTTAAATGCAACAACCTTTTCTCACCGGCAAGTTTAAAATCTCTATTAAGTTCTCTCACTGCCCAATAAGCTTTGTGTTCTAATTCTAAAGGCAAGTGACAAGCTTTACCATAAACCATTTTATAAGGAGACATGCCCATGGGGTTCTTATAAGCAGTTCTATAAGCCCATAAAGCATCATTTAACTTACTAGCCCAATTTTTTCTAGATTTATTAACAGTCTTTTGCAAGATAGATTTAATCTCCCTATTTGACAATTCTACTTGTCCACTAGTTTGAGGATGATAGGCTGAAGCAATTCTATGATTAACACCATATTTAGCAAGAGTCTTTCTAAAACCACCATGGATAAAATGAGAACCTCCATCAGTCATAAGATATCTAGGTACACCAAACCTAGGAAAAATGACATCTTGAAGCATTTTTAAAGAGGTCTCACCATCAGCACTTTTAGTAGGTATAGCTTCTACCCATTTAGTGACATAATCAACAGCAACAAGTATATGAGTATTACCTTGTGAAGAAGGAAAAGGACCCATGAAGTCGAATCCCCAACAATCAAATGGTTCAATAACAAGAGAATAACTCATAGGCATTTCATTGCGTCTAGAGATATTACCAACCCTTTGACATTCATCACAAGATAAAATAAACTTTCTTGCATCCTTAAAGAGGGTAGGCCAATAAAAACCTGATTGTAGAACTTTCTGCGCAGTTCTATCTCCAGCGTGATGCCCTCCATAAGCACTTCCATGGCATTTCCTCAGTATTTCCTGTTGTTCATATTCAGGAACACATCTTCGCATAATACCATCGACTCCTTCTTTATATAAGTGTGGGTCATCCCAAAAGTAATGCCGCAAGTCATAAAAGAATTTCCTTCTTTGCTGAGCTGAAAAGGTTGGAGGCAAGTACTTGGAAACAATAAAGTTAGCATAATCAGCATACCAAGGACTATCTCGCGAACTTACACTTATTGCAGCCAATTGTTCATTTGGAAAGCTATCATTAACAGGAATAGGATCATAAGGAATGCTTTCCAATCTAGACAAATTATCAGCAACAGGATTTTCAGCACCTTTTCTATCTATGATATGCAAATCAAATTCTTGCAAAAGAAGTACCCATCTAATAAGCCTTGGCTTAGCATCTTTCTTTTCCATAAGGTATCTAATTGCAGCATGATCAGTATGAATAGTGACTTTCGAATCAACTATGTAGGGTCGAAATTTGTCACAAGCAAAAACTACAGCTAGAAATTCTTTTTCAGTAGTGGCATAATTCTTTTGAGCAGAATCAAGAGTTTTACTAGCATAATGAATAACATTTAACTTTTTATCTACTCGCTGCCCAAGAACAGCGCCTACAGCATAATCACTAGCATCACACATAATTTCAAAAGGTAAATTCCAATCAGGTGGTTCAACTACAGGAGCGGTGATTAAAGCCTTTTTCAAAGTTTCAAAAGCTTCCTTACAATCATCATCAAAAACAAATGGTACATCTTTTTGAAGAAGATTAGTAAGAGGCTTGGAAATTTTAGAGAAATCTTTAATAAACCTCCTATAAAAACCAGCATGACCAAGAATACTACGAATACCTTTAACATCTTTGGGACAAGGCATCTTTTCAATTGCCTCCACTTTAGCTCGATCAACTTCAATACCTCTTTCAGAAATTTTATGTCCAAGAACAATTCCTTCATTAACCATAAAGTGGCATTTCTCCCAATTAAGAACAAGGCTAGTTTCTTCACATCTCTGCAAAACTTTGTCAAGGTTGTGCAAACAATTATCAAAGGAAGTTCCATAGACGGAGAAATCGTCCATGAAGACTTCCACAATTTCCTCACAAAAGCCATGAAAAATAGCAGACATGCATCTTTGAAAAGTAGCAGGAGCATTACATAAACCAAAAGGCATACGTCTATAAGCATAAGTTCCATAAGGACAAGTAAAAGTAGTTTTCTCTTGATCTTGCGCTCTCACAGCAATTTGAGAAAACCCAGAATACCCATCAAGGAAACAAAAGTGAGTTTTCTTGGACAACCTCTCAAGCATTTGATCAATAAAAGGCAAAGGATAATGATCTTTCTTAGTTACTTTGTTAACCTTTCTAAAATCAATGCACATCCTATAACCAACTACTACTCTTTGAGGAATTAGTTCATCATTTTCATTAGGAACAACGGTAATTCCTCCTTTCTTAGGAACACAATGCACAGGACTTACCCATCTACTATCAGCAATAGGATAAATAATACCAGCTTCAAGAAGTTTTAATACCTCATTTCTTACCACTTCTTTCATCTTGGGTATTAAACGACGCTGATGCTCAACAACAGGCTTTGCATCAGGTTCCATGTTGATGGCGTGCTGACATATAGTAGGAGAAATTCCCTTCAGGTCATCAAGAGTATATCCCATAGCTCCGCGGTGTTTCCTCAACACTCCCAATAACCTTTCCTCCTCTGTACCTGAAAGTTTAGAGCTGATAATAACAGGATATATTTTCTTATCATCAATATAAGCATATTTAAGATTATCAGGCAGAGGTTTCAAATCAAAAACAGGATCCTCCTTGGGTGGCATTGTGGTACCCAAATCTTCCACAGGTAAATTGTGTTTGAGCATAGGTTGACGAAGGAATACTTCATCAAGCTCATTCCTTTCTTCCCTGAAGTTCTCACTTTCATGATTCTCCATATGTTGCTGCAAAGCATTGTTAGGAGCAAGAACAATAGATGCAAGTTGAGCAATTTCAAAATCCTCACTAGGCAATTCAGTTTCATAAGGTGCTTTAGCAAATTTAGAGAAATTGAATTCATAAGATTCACCAGCAAATTTAGTAAAGATTTTCTCTTTCTTACAGTCTATAACAGCACCACAAGTATTCAGAAAAGGTCTACCAAAAATAATAGGACAACTATCATTGGCAGCCGACCCAAGTACAAGAAAATCAGCAGGGTATTTAGTCTTACCACAAAGGACTTCGACATCTCTAATGATACCAATTGGAGAGATAGTTTCCCTATTAGCAAGCTGAATAACCACATCAATCTCTTCAAGTTTACAAGGAGCAATTTCGTGCATAATTTCCCTGTAAAGCTCATAAGGAATAGCACTAGAACTTGCACCAATATCACATAAACCATAATAGCAATGATCACCTATCCTAACAGAAAGCACAGGAACACTAGACTTCCTAGAACTTTTAGGATGTGAGACAATATTAGAAGCATCCTCACAAAAGATAATGTGTCTATCTTCTAAATTTTCAGTGACAAGATCTTTAACCAATGCTACAACAGGTTCAACAGTTATTTGCTCATCAGGTTTGGTAGTTTTCTTATTACTTTTACTAACAACACCAGTTATGATAGTATGTTCCTTAATCTTATTAGGAAAAGGAACTTTTTCAATATAAGGTTCTGGAATAATGCGATCAGCAACATTAACCTCAACACCTTTAGATATATGAGAAACAGATTCATCTTTATATGGTTCATGATAATTTTTAAAACCCTCCTTCGGCAAACCGAAATAGGAAGCAAAGGCTTTATAAAAGTTTGCAACAATTTGAGAGTCAAGACCATAAGTAGTGCTAATTTTGCGATAATCATCAGTATCCATAAATTTTTAACACACTCAAAGTCATAGTTATACCTGACTCCCTACCTTTGTCATTCTCCCATCCTTCAGTGTTCTCCTGAATCCGATCAAGAAGGTCCCACTTAAACTCTTCTTTATTACGAGTGAACGATCCAGCACAAGTGGTATCCAATAGAGTTTTATCTTGAAAGGAGAGTCTTGCATAAAAGTTATCAATAACAATATTACCAGGAAGCTCATGAATGGGACATTTGAGCATTAATGCCTTCAATCTCCCCCACGCTTGAGCGATACTCTCTCCATCATAGGGCCAGAAGTTATATATGAGGTTCCGATCCTTATGAATCTCACTTGGAGGATAGAATTTGGAGTAAAAGAGAGGTACAATTTCCTCCCATCCAAGAGAATACCCATTCTTCAGCAGTTTATACCAATGTGCAGCTTTACCAGACAGTGATAGAGAGAATAATTTCTTCTTAACTTCTCCCATCGAGATACCTGCACACTTAAATAACTCGCACAATTCATGCAGAAATAACAAATGATCTCCAGGATGGACAGTTCCATCTCCTGCATAGCGGTTATTTGTGACACGTTCAACAATTTTCATAGGAATTTTGAACGGTATTACCTGCTCATCTGGCGCCTCCTCTACTACCTTAGCAGTGGTAGTTGTTTTCCCAAATAGGAATTCAAGAGAAGACCCCTCCATAATGAGATATAGCAGCAGGCAAAAATAAAAACAGCACGTACAATAAATGTTTCCCTTACCAATTCCACTTACCAATAGCGCTACACTCCCCGGCAACGGCGCCAGAAAATAGTCTTGATACCCACAAGTATAGGGGGTGTATCGTAGTACTTTCGATAAATAAGAGTGTCGAACCCAACGAGGAGCAGAAGGTGTTGACAAGCGGTTTTGATGAAGGATTCACTGTAAATGCTCACAGACAAGTTTTTAGGAGTTTTTGATATGACAGATAAATAAAGTACAAGTAAATAAAATGCAGTAATAATAGTTGCAGCGAGTGGCCCAATCCTTTCTACAGCAAAGGACAAGCCGGTTGTTGTACTTATAATGACCAAACGTTCTTGAGGACACACGGGAATATTGTCAAGTGCTTTCGCTTCATATAGTTGATTAATCTTCATTGTTTTGATAAGTGTTGTGTGGGTGAACCTATGCTAATGCACCGCCCTTCCTAGGACTAATACATACTTGTGATTATACCCCTTGCAAGCATCCGCAAATACAAGAAAGTAATTAAGATAAACTAACCACAGCCTTAAACTTTGAGATCCTGCTATCCCTCATGCATCGATATACCAACGGGTGTTCAGGTTTCTGTCACTCCGGCAACCCCACAATTGGCAAACGAATACACAATGCATTCCCCTAGGCCCATAAAGGTGAAGTATCATGTAGTCGACGTTCACATGACACCACTAGAAGAATAACACCACAACTTAAGCATCAAACCATTAAATATTACTCAACATAGTTCACTACTAACATCAAGACTTCTCCCATGTCCTCAAGAACTAAACGAACTACTCACAAGACATCATACGGAACATGATCAGAGGTGATATGATGATGAATAACAATCTGAACATAAACCTTAGTCCAATGGTTTCACCCAATAGCATCAATAACAAGAGTAATCAACACCGGGAGAGTTTCCCCTATGAAATAGACAAGATTCAGCCCTAGATGTTATAGCGGAGACGGGGTGCAGCGGCGGTGATGATGGTGTTGGCGGTGGAGATGATGATGATGATGATCCCGATGAAGTCCAGCTCGATGACGGTGATGATGGCGACGATTTCCCCCTCCGGGAGGGAATTTCCCCCGGCAGATTTCTTCCTGCAGGGGAGCTTTTCGCTCTCTGGTGTTTTCCGCCTCGTGGAGGCGGCGGAATATTTCGATGGCCGTCCCTGTGTGTTAGGGTTCGAGGGGGTCAAGTACGCGAAGGGGGAACGGCTGAGGTGGGCCAGGGCCCCCAAACCACCTGTCGGCGCGGCTGGGGGCCCGCCGCGCCAGGGTGAGGAGGGCCCACCTGGCCCTCTCAGCCTCCCCTTTTGGCCTCCTCCATCTTCTGGTAAAATAGGAACTTCCATATGTCTCCTTCGATTTATTGATCTTCAGAAATAGTGCATCTCGACGGTGCTTTTTCCAGCAGAATCCTGACTCCGGTGTCCAATTCTCCATTATTCATCAAACATGCAAAATAGGTAAAATAACATAAGTAACACTTCTAAATATGAAATATATCGATGAATAGCAGTAAATTATGATATAAAATAGTGATGCAAAATGGACGTATCAGTTCCTGAGGACCGTGACTCTTATAGAAGCCGAGAAAGAGTAAAGAGGAGGAAGGAGCAGGAGCAACACGACCGGTTGAGCAAAGTGGAAAATATCATTAGCCAACAACAACAGGAACTAGATGAATTGTGGCGCGCGCAATCTTCTCGAGGGGCAAGTCATCAGCTGCAGCAGCAAGATGAGGGTCCGTCTCAACGGAAAAGCAGCGTGGCTTCCACGACAGTCGGTGCTGATGAGGCATCGAACCAAACATACCCGGTGGATTCTATCACTGAGAAGAAAACTTGTGAGCTACATGAGGCAGTGAGAAACTTAATCATGAAGGCGGCGGACGGCTATGCTTTACCTTGTGAATCTACAACACTGTATCGTGGCAATGAGATTCCAGATGGCTATGCTCGTGTCGGCGTGGATCAAGTTTACCTCGGATTTGAATCACTCGAACTTCCAATACCTGGAGGTGATGATCGCCTTCTCGATCTCCGTCGCCGCGTCAGCCGAATCCGTCGCCGCGTCACTCGCCGCGTGAGCCGACTCCGTCGCCGCGTCAGCCGACTCCTGAGCCGCGTCCGTCGCCGCGTCAGCCGACTCCTGAGCCGCGTCAGCCGACTCCTGAGCCGACTCCTGAGCCGTCTCCACCGCCTCCGCCCACTAAGGCTAACGGTCGAAAGGGGATGAAGACCACCGCCATGGGTTCCCGACCCAAACCCCGACTTGAGCCCCTGCCAAAAGTACCGAAGGTTCCTCCCCCGAGACCTTACGACGTCGAGTGTACTCAAGAGGAAGCCAGGGTGTGGCTACAAACAGAATCGAGAAGACAGTTTGCAGAAATGGTTGAGAAAAGAAAACCTAAGCCAAAGGAAAAGTATTCGGAAGCTCAAACACAATTTGCTGTTAGTTTCCTTACTCAGCCATCGCAAATTTCGATAAATAGGCCAGATGACTATGTACGGACTATGAGGAAAATTCCACCTGGCGGGAAAAGGAGAAGAGATGTTGCCCAGCTCGGACATCAGTCAAATCAGTCCATCTCCCCGCTCAAGGTGGCCACTGATATGGGCTCTGCGCTTGAGAACGATAGCGCTTACCGCGCGCAATTTGCTGCAGATATTGGTATTTCACTTTCTCAACTGGATGCAGATGATATCCCCCCTTATGGGACCTACTAGATGGACCTGGGAATACGGGAAGGATCTAGTGTCACCTGATGAGCTCCAGAATCTACCAATACAAATGACAAGACTGCATAAATGGTACAAGAATGTCACAAGTGAAGGTCGAATATTTATCCCGGTGAAAATTACAGATGAACATTTCAACGGTGCAGACGAGATAACTATACCTATTGAAGAAATCTATCAGTTATACCAGCTTGACGCCCTCGACTTGAGCATCCTCACTACCTATTGTCTGTAAGTGATTCAATTCATTTATTTTCTAAAATAAAGTCTATAGCTTAGCTCGGTCATTGCCTGTTCTAATTATGCTCACTACGGTATTATGCAGAATGAAGAGCGATGAATGTGACAGAAACCGAGTGTTTGAGATTGGGTTCATCGACCCAAGCCGAGTTAATGAAAAATTGCTACGTCTCCACCACGAGGAAACGGTGAACAACTTGTTTAGGTCCATCCGGGACCAAAATTATAAAGGGAAGATATTGTTTCCTTACCACTTCAGGTAAGAGTCTTACTGTCTTGTACACATTGGTTTTTTGCTTTCTCGATGTTAAGTGTAACTGATTAGTTACTGACATATATAAACGTGCGCAGCGCCCATTACATTCTGTTAATCATTCAAATCGATAGAGCAGAAGTTGAAATCTTGGACTCATTGCACTGGCCCAAAGAGCGGCACGAATATATCCAAGGAGTGCTCAAACGGTAATTTCAATCTTTATCGTATTACATCGGTCTCTTTCCTTCCATTCCTGAGATATCAAGTAACTAATTAATAACTCATTTATTCAATTGTTTGATGGGCAGGGTTTGGGAAGCTTTCCGAAATGCTACACCTGGTCAATTTAAAGAGGAACTTACTTTTGTTTACCCCAAAGTAAGTAGTACGAGCTAGGTGTTCGCGCATCCCTTTTAATTCAAATTTCAATACCATCGTGATGCTTGATTATTATTTGATTGAAATCTATTCTCGTGTAGTACTTGGATAGGCAGCCTCCCGGGACCAATTTGTGTGGATATTACGTCTGCGAGTGGATTCGCACGATAGTCTCTGAGCGGAACCCAGGGACATTTATCTAAGTAAGTGAACAAATAAATTCACAATTTCATTTTATAACCATCAATTGTGTTGAGTGTCATTCATAATTTCTGTTATGATGATTGAAATTCATATTAATCTCCTTCTTTTATAGATGGATCGAATGCGGAGGGACCTGCAACTAAAGACCTCTTTCGACCAATTTGCGAGGAAATTGCGGGCTTTTTGATGAACTATGTCTTAGACATGAAGGGAAAATACAATGGCACCATATCAAATTAGATGACGGGCTCTAGTAGTGGCTTCATTATCTCCATGTAATCGAATAGATGACGGTTCTAGTCCCTCTTATATATGATCTTTATATGTAAATTAATCCGGGAAACCGGGAAAACGGGAAGCCGGGAAAACGTGAAACCGGGAAGCCGGGAAAACGTGAAACCGGGAAAACGTGAAACCGGGAAGCCGTGAAAACGTGACGTCGACTTTCCCGACTTCACGACTTCCCGACTTCCCGACTTCACGACTTTCCTGACTTCACGACTTTCCCGACTTCACGACTTTCCCGACTTCACGACTTTCCGTTCCGACTTCCGACTTCCGATTTCCCGACTTTCTCATAAAGCTTTCTCTTACGAATATTTGATATGCTATATGTATTTTTCTGATTTACAGATAATTAACCGTATTTTTGCAAATTATCACAACCGAAACAAGAAAGCAGCAGGCCGCCATGTGGGTGCATCTCTAGTCCCGGGTTGTAAAGAGGTCCCCTCGCATGCGCCATGTGCTGCCCCCGCGTGGAGCTCTCTGGTCCCGGGTCGTAGGCCACCCCGGACTAGAGGGCGGGGGGGGGGGGGGGGGGGGGGGGCCTCTAGTCCCGGTTGCCATGTACCGGATGGCAATCCGGTCCCAAAGGCCTCTACAACCCGGGACCAAAGGTGGTGTTTCCACTAGTGTGACGGCGGCGAGCCCGTCGAGGGGCGTGCTGCGGAGGAGGGAAACGACGGCCAACAGCATGTAGGCGGCGGAATAGAGGCGGAGGCGGCGCTCCATGCTGTGCTGGCCGTCGCCGATGCCGAAGAAGTACTGCTGCGCCGTGGCCAGGAGAAGGTTGCGGAGGAAGGCAGCCATTTTTCTGAGTGTTGCAATAATGCACTATCGATCTTGCTGTCAAGAGCTTAATTAGCAGACACGGTCAGGGTATCCCTGTCATATTTATAGCCGACTTGCCCTACGCACGAACTGATCACGTACTATTGTAGTAGTACTGTAGTAGTACGGCCTACATATGTTAATTAATCCCAAAGAAGCAACTATGTGTTCATTATTTGGTACACCCTTGAGTTCACAATATAACGTGATGTTTAACAAAATTACCATTTGTAGAAAATTGAAGCTCCATTATACCCGGCAAATGTAGTCGAATTATTACAAATCCGATGAAATTGTGAAACATAAGAAGATAAAAGGACACATCATGCCATAGCGATTCTACGCTAACGGCAACCCTTTTTGCTGGGTCCACTATTAGACTCTATCGGCCACTGATCACTTCAAACACCGACCACCATCTGTTGGACTCCGTCAATGACAGAACCAACATGTACGCCATGTCTAGATCTTCCAACACCGCGGTTTGATTGTTGCAACCATCACTCCTTAGATCATGATCACATCGACCGCCAAGCGGTCACCTCCAAAAGGCGGTTGATGTCACTAAAAGTAGACACATTAACGACCGTGAAAATGCTATGTTAAAGAATCTAGGGACGAAATGTGCAAACCTACGATCAAACATGGAGGAGAAGACCGCCACATGGCCTGCTACATGTGTCCATGCAAGAAAGCCGGATGGTGCCGCCAATGACCGAATGGCCAAACCATCAAGATCTCCACTAACCACTATAGGATCCTTATGATGACCATACCGCCTCACGATCCAAGAGTGTCGTGCTGTCCAACCTCTTCTTTTTGAAAGGAATACAGTAGGGTGAGGCCCTGCGACGTTTTTTTAAAAATAATAAGAACCTAGATTTGCGCCCATGAGGAATTAAACCTTGGTGGCTGGGTTGTATATCCACTTACCTAATCAAATGAGATGGGCTCACTTATTATGATGTCGCGCCTCTAGGGGAGAGACGCCGACGAGGACGGAGGAACAACGATGGAGAGTCCTTACCGATGTCGGGACAAGGAGGAGGCAGTCCCCGAGGAATTTATATAGAGGAGACGAGGTTTTACGAATTATAAATATGACATGCGAAATCACGTATCAATCATATTACAATCCTTCAAATCCAAGTTGAAAAAGAAACTAATAATAAGATAAGTGTAATGGTGAATATTATGTACACCCTATGTACAAAATTGTAAATATTTTGGATATTTCATTATAGCCTCCATACCGACTGAAATACAAATTAAATATGTATATATACATGTGATTCAGAAAAAGAAATATAATATTTTTACAATTCGGAACAGACGGAATAATACATTAGAAGTCAGGCTACCGATAGAACAAACTGTCACATTGGTGGGCCAGGGTTCACAATTTTGTTTTAAAATAAATATGCTTATATAGTATTGGTTGACTGATATTTTATGGAGTTATACTAGCTTTTAAATGGAGTACACTGCAAGCTGAAAAGTAGAGCACGCCACTCTCAAGATGTATCTTTGACCAAGAACCTGTTTAATCAACAGATTACTAACATAGCATTCTTCAATGGCATCAGAAATGTGTTAGGTAATTGAATAATAGTAATTGGATAAAAAATGTTTCAAGACGATGCATCTTGGGTCTATAAACTGGTCCCACATATAATAAACTGTACGGACATATTTTGTCCATTTGCAGAGATGCCCACGGTCACCTGGTTTACTAAATATATGTCGGCGTGAGAGGCGCAGCCGTCAAAATGTCGGCGCGTTGGCGATCGTCACTGTATGGCGTCACGCCGCTCGTGTCACCTGACAACGGCGAAACCTATACATCGCCCTACGGCGACGCGAGACGCGCGCGTCGCCGTAAGGGATGCGGGTTCCGCCGCTGTTGGGCCGGCCCGCTGGGGCGTTTTTTCATCTTCTCTGTTTATTTTTCTTTTCATGTTTGCGTTTTTTTTTTTTTTTTTCCTGTTTTTGTTTTTGTTTTTCTTTTCTGATTTCTTTTTACGTTTTCTTTTTTGTTTTTGTTTTTGTTTTTGTTTTCGTTTTATTTTTTTATTTATGAACGATTTCTTTTTCATTTTTGTTTCTTTTCTGTATTCGTTTTCTTTTCTTTTTTCAAAATAATTTTTGTTCACTTTTAAAATCGTTCAAAATAATTTTCGTTCAAAATATTTTTTGTTCATTTTTAAATTGGTTCAAAAATAGTTTTCGTTTCACCTTTTTTTGTGTTCACTTTTAAAATCGTTCCAAAATAAATTTCGTTTAAAATAATTTTTGTTCACTTTTAAAATCGTTCAAAATAATTTGCGTTCAAAATAATTTTTCGTTCATTTTTAAATTCGTTCAAAAATAGTTTCCGTTCCACCTTTTTTTTGTTCACTTTTAAAATCGTTCCAAATAAATTTCGTCCAAAATAATTTTTGTTCACTTTTAAAATCGTTCAAAATAATTTTCGTTCAAAATATTTTTTGTTCATTTTTAAAATCATTCAAAATAGTTTCCGTTCCACCTCTTTTTTTTTTCACTTTTTAAAATCATTTAAAAATAGTTCTCGCTCACCCCATTTATGTTTATTTTTTAAAAATCGTTCAAAAATAGTTTCCGTTTACTAGTTTTTTCTGTTCAATTTTAAAATCGTTCCAAAATAATTTTCGTTGTAATGTAGAGAAAATGTAGAATCAAAAATATTATATGACAGTTTACTTATAGGTCCTCCAAGTCCAGGAAATGAAATTACAAACAGACCCAAAGTCTTACATAGAGGACCCTAAAAATAATTTAGAAAAAGCAATCAGGTCCTCGGAAAAAGCAATCAGGTCCTCGGAATTTTTGCAAACTTCCATGGCGTGCTGGGAGGAGCCCGTCGGCGGCGTTGGACGGAGAGTCCCGCTCGGTGCGCCGCGTTGTTGGCGGGAGAGGAGAGGCGCGCGCCGCGGGGTGGAGGGATGCCGCTCCGGGCGCCGCCGGTGAGGGATGGTGGATTGGGGATTTGAATCGGGAGCGCCGCCGTTTTCCAACGTTGGTTCGTCGTCTCACGGAAATGGGCAGCGTCACCCGGCGGCGCGGCGTGCGGAGAGCTGGGGCCGGCCTCGACGGCGACCGCGGAGGGGAGGCGAAGGCTCGTCGCGCCGGCGGTTTCGTCCGCTAGAGCACTGACCAGCGAGGAGCACGAAGCGCTCCGCGTGAAATTGGGCCGGCCCATTTAGTAGTTCCTTACGGCGACGCGTGCAGGAACCGTCGCCGTAAGGCGACGCAAAGGAGCTCCCCTGACGACTTCACCTCGTTGAATTCGACGCTGGGCCAATCCGCTCGCGGAACTTGGGCTGGGCTAACTTGGTCGTGCCGTGCGCAGCCACTGTTTATCGCTCTTTGCGAGCTATAGCGTGCGCATGCGCGTGTGTGGGATGTGCGATGGGCCACGGTCCTGGTCCAGCAACGTCTGCATGTCTGCGTACATAGAGAGACCATCGGATTAGCAAAGCTCGGTTCGCGGAGCTAGAAAAAATTACCGTGGTGCACACCATTAACATTGAAGCAACAATATATGAAACCGAATGGATTTACTGATTAACATGTTGCATTTGATAAGCTTGCATATAGAATTTGACAAGAAGAGCACACAATATGGTAAGATAGATGATGAAGTTTTTATCGCACTAAAAAAAGTCGGATCGTGCGAAAGATATCATTCAACCTCGAATTAATAGTGCGCTTTCAAACATAATAATATTTAGTCAGACCGTTATTTTTACTCCCTCCATTCCGTTTTTTTATTGTCGTGGAGTTTGAAATATGGTAATACAAATGCACAAATGTTCAAATTCATCCCAATTAATACCAATTTCAATAGAAATTGGGAGCCTGGTGGCTCCTTTATAAAAACAAAATTTCTTCCCGACTTATATCATTTAGACTTTTCGATGACACTTTTTAATAGATAAATTTATTCCCAATGTCGGATTAAGTAACTAAATTCTCCGCTTCGCAACACGCCCATACAAGGAATTGCAAAATCTAATAGACAAATAGGACTTCTTGTTCTTGGTACCTTTAAATCCAATAGAAAGCGCTGGGCGTACACGAGGTGGCTGATCAGATCGGCGCCTCGGCAGTCCGAGGGTGCTTGATCGCTGCAGACTGGAACGCATGGCGCTGCCGTAGAGTCAGTCGTCCACGATGGGATCGTGATGACTCCCCGGCGAGCAGCGAGACAATTTAGGAGCGGATACCCTCGACGGTTAGATGTGTGAAGCCGATATGTTTGTGCGGGGTGCGACTAACCGAAGGGTTCCCTTCACGAAGGGAAAAACCCCAGGTGAACGCGTTGTGAGCGCACCACGTGGCGAACTGCTAGATGCGTGGATCCAGTCAAATAGAGGAAATCAAAATTGGACACGGCACGGCACCGAGCCGCGTGGGGTACGGAGCAGCGCGCTACAGCAGCCGAATCCCCCGGCGTACAGCGCAAGCGAGCTGGAGAGCGGGCCCCGCGTGTATCGAGCCCGCGCGTACATCGCGTACGTTCCGATCGCTCCGAATGGTGGAACGTACAGGAGCTGGCCTCCGCCCGCGAGTGCATGTACGGGAGCTGGCCTCCGTGTAGGCTGATCGTTTGGAATGGACGCGTACAGGATCTAGTACCGCACGGACGGAAGAGACAACAAACAGAGAATTCGAACCACACAGTAAGCTAGATGTACACGCAACAATTGTTGGATGTACAACCATATTGATACAGCATGTACACTCACGTTGCTATCGAATGTACACAATGCTACTGGATGTACACTCACACTGCTACTGAATATACACGATACTACTGGATGTACACACGCGCTGCTACTGAATGTACACACATTCTGCTATTGATGTACACGCACGTCGCTACCGAATGTACACAATGTACTGGATGTACACGATACTACTGGATGTACACACGCGCTGCTACTGAATGTACACACATGCTGCTATTGATGTACACGCTGCTACTGCTACTAGATGTACGCTCACGGTGTTACTGGATGTACACACTGTTACTGCTAATAGATGTACACTCATGCTGCTACTGAATATACACGATGCTACTGGATGTACACACACGTTGCTACTGGATGTACGCGATGCAACTAGATGTACAACCTTGCGTTGCTACTGGATGTACATTCACACTGATATCAGATGTACACGATGCTACTGAATGTACAAAGTGTACAGAACAGTTGTACAAAGTACGAGAAAAAAAGTTTATCAAAAGCTATCAACATGGGATCTACTTTTGAATATCCCGATGCGAGGATTTCAAATATGCAAACAGTTCATAATTTGGATAAACGGTTCTAAAGATATTTTGTTTTTAAAAAATGAATCTCAAAATAAATGCGGTACAAACCTGGGCGGAGGACCAGAAAAGAAAACCCACCAAAATTCTCTCATGCTGCCACTTGTCACACATGCAAGTACCCACGAAGACCGCGTAAAAGGAGAGGCTGACACTTGTAACAACCACAACGCGCTGGTTTACCTTCCCAAAGGAACCTTTTATTAGTGATTTCGGTTTGTGCGCGAGTGTGATCGCTTGGTAAATCAATTTAGTTCTCGCATGTTGACTTCTGGCCGCCTGTCCCTCCAATAGTCAATTAGTATCCACTGGGCCTTGATGCCCAAAAGGCCGAAGGTCTGCCTTGCATAAAAGCCACACATCCCCAAGTTTGAACAAGGCACACGGGAAATTTTTATTGGGACGTGGTACACAACTGCTGCTACAACTTGGTGCACAGTTGCTATTTCGGACCTAATCGCTAGTAAAAACGTTATCGATCCTGGTGCCTGTGCACCAGGCTAGCACTACGTAGCTCCGCCCCTGACTATAATAAATATACTAAAGTGCGTGGGTTTCCTGCGATATCGTTCGACGGGGTCATGCTAGCGTATAATTTTTTGACACGTACGTACCGAGGTGAAACGTGTACGGTTCTTATTGGTTACCCATGAGTGGCAGCTTCCTATTTTGTTCTTCCTTATTCCTTTGATTTGCCGGTGTCTGGCCGGTCACCTTTCTATTTTCTTCCTCTGTGTCTGCCGGTTGTATCAGGTTTCCCTCTTCCTACCGGTTGTAGCTCTTTCTGTCGGTTGTAGTACCAGGTTTTCCTTTTTGCTGCCGGTTGTAGTAGGTTTCCGGTCTCACCGTTGTGTGTTGCTCTTTGTTCTTTGGGTTCTCCGGTTTCTGCTTTTTACTGCGGTTGCACTTGTTATTCTTTTATTTCGCGTTGTTTGTCGTCGCTCGAATATATGTTGTTTGTATATAGATGTTGTCTTTTTTCTATTAACTAGTAACCGTGCACGTGCAACGCACGTCTTGTAAATCAACTAATGCATTCGAAATTTGGATCAACTCTTCGTCGATACTTAATAATTAACGATGCACTCTCTTTATCTCGATCTATGAGTGTTTTCCATGTTTTTAAGTTCATCTCGAAAATAACGGCTACATGCTAGACATACCCCTACCCAACAACCCAAGCTCAATCTTGAAAATACACTTTTATAAAAATTCAGTAAATACTTGTCATTAGATTATTCACGACGTTCGGTTTTCAAAAAACTGCAACCTCACCCTGTTAGGGGAGAAACAAGTTGCTCAGGCTGTATTTTTAGAACCGTGAAAGACATTGTGCAATCCATACCAGGACCACATCATCTCATAGAAAAGCCTCACAACATCTAATGGTGATATAGTTAAGTCATCCAGGGTTAGCAAGAGTCTTTATATTTCCATTTACAATTAAGAGAAATAAATTCAGTACAACCACCTAATCAAATAAAGGCATCACACATTTGTGGAAGGTCCAAAGAAAAAAGATTGTCTATATCTGTACATACATGACCCAAGTAATAAATAATTGAAATGACATGCGGGGATTGCACTCTTGAAAAAAGAGGTAATCAGAAAACTAAATCATTCATACAAGAGAAGGGACTTTTTGCATGTCAATTTGAAAATAGGCATCATACACAACAGAGACTTTTTCATGACAATTTCAAAATAGGCATCGTACACAACATGAATTGTTTTTCACCTTGTGGTTATTCTGGTTATTATGTCCAGCTACCCATTATCCAACATAGTCTATTCACTGTTGCATCTTCTCCATATAGCATTTGCATAGAAGATATGCACACTCCATCCAGAAATAGAACATATGTAGTACATGTCAAACGCAATACGGATACACAAGCTGGGCATGCACAACACACTTATACCTAATCAATATATTATGTAGCATATATATCACCATTGGAATATCTTATATAATTGACTGGTGGTCTAAACTTAAAATTATATTTAAAAGCAAAGGTCAGTATAGTATCTAGTATCCACCGTCAAAAATAGCTATTCCTACAGTGTTATGGTCAAGTACCTTTGTAACCAGGTAGAAAATTTTCAGCCAACCAGTCCTTCAAGTTCTCCATCTCTTTGGTGAGGCATAACACCATTGCCTAGAAAACCTAAGAGAGAAAATCTTGTAGAGGGTCATCTATACATCAGTACATGGAGAACAGTAACATTTCAAGCGTCTTATCGCGTCACATTGAAACTGTTGAGATGCCAAATTTACTATGTCGAACTTTATGCTAATCTATAGCCTGTGAGAAATGACATGTATTCAGTTAGCTGGGGCTGAAACTCTATACATTACCAGATTGGAGTTAATCAAGAATTCTACAGAAGATACGTTGTGCTAGAAATCTGCTAGTATACTCTCCAATAGAAATAGAAACTGCATTCTTTTTCAATCAATCAAGATAAATGAGGGGCAGGTAACCCACGGAGGAGTAACTGGAATACCATCCTTTTCTGTCCAAAGAAAAGTTTCTGCGACCCATCAGAAGTAGGGACTATTGGTAGAAGAACATTGCTAACCAAGGAACTCTGTACCAGAATCAAGAGGCCAAAGTGCAGTAAACTGTTAAGTTGATCTCCCAGCCAAGATGGCCCAACGGCCACTTGGGCCTTGATCCCGTGCCCTGATCGGGGGCCCAACCCTACAAGGTTGGTGGGCCCCGTCGCACAGCGCTATAAAGAGGATGGTGGGGGCCGGGGCTCGATTCACGAGGTTGGTCTGCGTGCCGCCGTCTCCCACATCTAACCCTAGACCGATCGAGAGGGTGCGCTGCTAGCGGCGGGATGCACCACCGCCGTCCTCCACCATGGTCTCCTCGACGGGGTCGTCAAACCAAGGCGAAGGTATCGTTCTCCTCCTACTGATTCTACACGCAAGGTTCTAGCCTAGTCGATCCTAGCGATCTAACAATGGTATCAGAGCTGGCTGGGCTTTAGATTTTTGCGGTAGAACAGAGAAAAGCAAAAGAAAAAGCAAAGAAAATCCCTCCCGCAAAGAAACCCTAACCCTAGAAACAAAAGGGGGAGAGGGGAAAAGAACTCACCTGGCAACAGTGCGCCGCCGCTACGGCCGCGCCGTTCCTCTCGATTCGGAGGCGCATCGGCACGCCGAGGCTTCCGGAAGAAGAACATCAACCCCACGGGGCAAAGGGCACCACCACCGAGCCGTTTGACGGCGGCGCGTTCACCCTCAAGGTGCTCGCGCACGCCGGCAAAAGGGTCAGCAGGGGCGCCGCCACTGCATCTCCATCACGGCACATAGGGAGCTGCGGGAGCGCACTCGCGTCTCTCTCTCGCACGGTCAGAGGTGGTGGTGAGAGAAAGGGAGGGGAAAGGGGCCGCGCGGCGCGGTGGTCTCCGGCGCCGTCTCCGGCGGGCCGGCGGCGACCGATGAACCCTAGCAGGGCGCTCGGGGACGAGACAGAGAGAGCAAATCGGGGGCTAGGGTTACGCGAGAGCAGTGCTCCTGGTTTTGATCGTGCGATTTGCGCGGACGGCCGTCCGATCGAACGGACGGCCAGGATCGCCGGTGGCAAACCCTAGTTTTCGCCACGGGCTGCTGGGCCGAAATACACAAAGGGCCGCGGCCGTGGGCCGGTTTTAGCGTCGCTGCGGGCGACAGATAGCGCAATGGGCCGTGGGCCGAAAGTCAAACAGTGCGCTGCATGTTTTCCTCTGTTATTTTTTTTTTATTTTTTTTACAGAAGCATGTTTAGTTATTCTTTCATTCTGTTTTTTCTATTCAATTTTATCCAACGAAAATTTTGTTTAGGAAACAGAAGAAAGAAAAGAAATACTTGTTAAAAGTATAAAAGTTCATGAATATTTTATTCATTTTTCGGCTGCAAATAGTTAAAAAGTAATTGCTAAAAGCAATAAAGTGAGAATAAAAGCGTGATAAAGTGATATTTATGATGATTATGATTCTGTTGTTAATTGACCAACGTTGTTAATAACATTATCATGATTTAAAGTGAGAATTAAAAGCTTGATTAAAGTGATATTAATGATGATTATGATTCTGTTATTAAATGACCAACGTTGTTAATAACATGATCATGATTTTGTTTATTATGTGTTAAAAGGTGCATTTATTTCTTTTATTGCCCAACGGTGATATGGTTTTAATTGCACAAACAGTGACAGAAATAGTTGTGAAAAGTATAAAGTTCATGAATTTTATTAATGTTTTTCCGCTGCAAATATATAAAAGTGCTCTTAAAGTGTAAATAGAAATAAAGAAATAATTAAATTACAAGAGCATGTTAAAGGAATTATTGAAACAATTATGATTCTGTTATTCTACGACCAACGTTGTTAATAACATAATCATGATTTGTTAAATATTGAACAGTGCAATGTTTGTGAAATACAGAGAATACATTATAGTTTCTGCTGTAAAGTAAAAGGACTCTCCTCTAATTAAACTGGAACCAACGGGAAAATTTAATTAGAGAGGAGGAAAAAGAGAAATATTTGTTTAACAGATTAATTATGGTATTGTTATTTTCTGACCAACGTTGATGATAGCAGTACTATAATTATTTGAGTTCTATAGTCAAAGGGCTAGATCTCTGATAATTTTGCTTGAAAGTGATCAATTTCAGAGAAAAGATAAAAGATCAAGAAATGCTTTTGAACTATAGAAATATTATCATCGTTCTGTTTATAAGTTTTGTGCATTGATTCTATTTCTGCCCAACGGTGATATAGAATTAGTGTAGAAAGATGATGTTTCCTTCTAATTCTGCCCAACGGTGATTTAGAATATAGAAGAAAGTTTTAAAATTTTAATGTGCATATCTTTAACTAGACCAACGTAGGGTTATTTTTATGCTCATTATTGTATATTATTATTGAATATTTTCTCAGACAAAGATTCTCATGTTTTCATTCGTGAAAGCAAAAGAATGGGTACTTGTGACCCGAAAGATGACCAAGAAAGGTCATAAAGTGAGAGAATATGTTCTCTCTAAAGAATGACTGCAAAAGGAAAAGAATTCTTGGATGTTAATCCAAGAATACAAATAGATCATCGAGAGTCTTGTTTGACAAATGTCTTTCATGTACTCTCCATGTAGAAAACAAATAAATCATTCAGAGTTTTGTTTAACAAATTTCTTTCATGTACTATGTGAAGAAATTTTTTAAACAAGCAACATGAATGCTTAATTTGACTAACGTTGGATTAAGCATGTGTATAAAAGAGTATTCAGATTTATTTCTGAATGTGATGATTGAATATGCAGTCTAAAGAGCCAATTGTGGCATCTATGTCTCTTAATTACCCGCATGACGGGAAAAGACGATAATAATACCCACGTGGTGGGAAAAGTCTGGGAAAATACCCGCATGGCGGGAGAAAATTTTGACAAAGGACTTATTCTGTATGACAGAAAAAAGATGTGACGACTCATGTGTTTTATATCGACCGCACACCTTGTGTATCATAGTTATAAAGCACTTAATGAGTCAAAAGAGAATAAAGTTACAAATGAACCTAAAGATAAGAATGTTATGAGAACTCTTGTGAGTTTTGAAAAGGGAATGAGGAAAAAGTACTCCCATACGTTAAAAGATAACTTCATATTGAATAAAGCAAATAATCAAAGTTTCGAAATTGTGGCAAAAAGGTTCTTGCCACATTTCGAGGGGGAGATAGAGAATGTTACAGAATAAACTCCCCTATACTTCAGATAATGTGATGCATATAATGCATCTAAGTGATCTATGATGAATTGTGATCGTCTGGTGTGAACGACGGTCACAATAATGATACCCCTAAAGTAAAGAAATAGATGAATTCTTGGAAATTTTACAGTTCCAAAAGGAGACTAAGGACGGTACTCAAAGTGCCATAAAGAAGACAGGTTAATAGAATAAACCCAAATAAAAAGAATTAAGGATACACCATTTTCTCCAAAATGGTGTAATCTGGGGGAGTATGGTATGAACATACCTAAGGCCCGAATAGATTTTATCTGGGGGAGCTTGTTGCTTTATAATAGAGATGAACAAGCAAACATGGATCTTATGTTTTAGTTCCTTGTAAGAGCTATAGCATTAGAAGACTACAAAATTAATTGTCTCTAGGCAATGACAGAACAACAACATCCCCATATGAGAAAAACAGATGACTATAAAGTCTATATCAGAGAAATTTAAATGAAGGTTGATCCCACCTCATTTACAGAAATTATAAGAAGCGCTCAATCAATTTTGACAAGTGTCTACTTGTATTAATGATTAGAGACTATGTGAATCCCGACGATGTTTGGGACTCATAAGTAATTTCCAATGGAGCCAAAACAGTAGGCTATAAAGGGTCTACAACGCCAATGTGACTCCAAAGGAAATATGTAAAAAGCGATTTTAAATCGAAAGATTTGCGCTAAGAGAATAAACAGATTATAATGAGTGATAATGGCACATAATGGTCTGAGTTCATCAGATGAAAGTAAAGAACACAAGGGATCTTACGGACTAGAGCAAGTCTCTAGAATCAAAAGTTATTTTGGGTTAAAGAAAATGAGAGGACAATCGCATTTGTGCAAACTTATAGAATGGGAAATTCATTTCCTAATCCCGTGTATGTGGATGATATCCTACTTTCTAGTGGTGATGTCAATCTACTACCGGCAGAGAAAAGAAGTTCTTGTCCTCAAAATAGTATTCTCGGTAGAGTGTCTCTCGATATAAGTATTGAGATTTACTGAGAAAAGAAGAAAAGGGGTATTAGAAATATCACATGGACATGCTGAGAAGAAGTCTCTATAGCATGCATGTCGAGAAAACCTACGCCTGTTCTTATTGACAAGGGTAATGGAATTGGGAACTTTAGTGTTCCAAGAGATAACATAGAACGGATCAAATGGATATGGTACCATATGCTTCCGCTGTTGGTTGCTCAATATTACCCTGACAATTCACGTATCCGGGTTGTTTTGGCAATGTCCAATCCAGATATAGATCACTGGAATGGAATCAAAGATATTGGCCTCATGCTAAAAGAAACAAGTGCTCTCAAAAGGTTGTGAGTACAAAGATAGGTCTATAAGAGTGCTCTCAAAAGGTTGTGAGTACTCTGAAAGAATTTGTGAAATGTATAGCGAAATCCACAATTGTCGCTAAATTTTCACATTTGGAGTTTTTGTGTGGAAAATCTCCAAAGAATTAAAGGTTTGACATCAGTGTGATGTAAAGATATGTTATAGCATCATATGAGGCTGAGGGATAGGCAAAATGGTTAAGGAAACCTGTACCCGGAATTGATAATGGTTGACAACAGCAATAACCATAAAGTAATTCACTCCTAAGACAACGAGTCAAGTGTGGTGCCAAACACATTGACACAAAGTTATACGTTGTAAAGGAGAAAGTCCGGAATTATGTTGAAATGCTTAGAGCATAAGAGGAACAGATAAAATAAACACACAAGTGTTTGCAGATCTGCTGATTAAAGGCTTACCGCCCAGTGTGTTTGGAGAACACATAGTCGACATGGGTTTTATGGTAAAGTCTATATGTTTTCCGGACAATAAAGAGGCCCAAAAAGATCAAAGAATTTGTTTCAAAACAAATAGGTATATTGTAGCTGTCTGATTCTATCGGCAATTGAGCTGAGACGATGAAACATGCTCTATGTATCGATCTGTGATGAAATGAGTAAAAGTGAAAAGTTGAGATCAAGGGGGAGAATGTTAAGTTGATCTCCCAGCCAAGATGGCCCAACGGCCACTTGGGCCTTGATCCCGTGCCCTGATCGGGGGCCCAACCCTACAAGGTTGGTGGGCCCCGTCGCACAGCGCTATAAAGAGGATGGTGGGGGCCGGGGCTCGATTCACGAGGTTGGTCTGCGTGCCGCCGTCTCCCACATCTAACCCTAGACCGATCGAGAGGGTGCGCTGCTAGCGGCGGGATGCACCACCGCCGTCCTCCACCATGGTCTCCTCGACGGGGTCGTCAAACCAAGGCGAAGGTATCGTTCTCCTCCTACTGATTCTACACGCAAGGTTCTAGCCTAGTCGATCCTAGCGATCTAACATAAACATGTAAAGGTCTGAATATTCCTCCCCCATCGAATTAAAGATTCACCTGATTGAATTGTCACCTGCGAGACCGTTGTCTGACGAATTTATCTACGCTTGGAAGGAGAGTTGCACCGTTCATGGCTCCAATAGGTATGTTTTACCTATGTGCTTGGTATAAGAATTTGGACTGAAACCATCACGAGGATATGTGCAGGGCTGACGGCTCCGGCACCCTTCACGGCCACAACAACTGTTCCGACGGGAGGCAGTTCCAGATCCCGCGATGAAGATTGTCCTTGGTGGCGTCTCGCTCATCCAGGATGTGTGACCATATCTTAACGGATCAGAAGCCAGGACAACGTCGAGCTGGGGATGCGCAGCCAGGCTCGCATGAAGGGCGGCGGCATGCAAGGCCTCGTATCGCGTCCAGGCGAGGTGTGCAGGGCCGTTTCATCGCCAGGTTTGGTACGGGATTGGCCGTGTCGGAAGTCAAGCGCTTGGACGCCGACGTCGTCCAGGTGGATTCCACCGTCGCGAGCCTCTCATCGTCTGGGTGGACGTCGCCTTCTGCGAGCACACCGTCCTCACTTTTGACGACGGATCTTGACCGATTTCTTTAACGGAATTCGAGTAGGACACAGTCGCGTTCGGCTCAGACCTAGCGATCGATCGGCTTTAGGATAAAAAACGGGGAAAGACAAAAATAACGATTCGGAGATGAGTAGCAATTTAGTAGTATTATGTGATTTGGTGAGAGGGTAAAACGGGAAAAATCGGACATTGTTGAGTTGTCAAACATTGGGACGATCTGGACTGTTTGATCGGATATTGAACGGTCCAGATTTAAAATATCCCAACAAGTTTGCTCTTTTAATAGTAGTATAGATGTGTGTTGGCTTACGATTGGTGTGATGTCTGTTCCGATTTAATGCGTTTTGGATTGCGACTCTGTTTGTCCTTGTTTTTTTTTTTTGAATTTCTGTTTGTCCTTGTTAGGCGTGTTTGTCCTGACGTTTACCCACGTTGTAGTTTAGCCTTGTTTGTTTTACTTCTCTCCGCTTGCTGCTGCGTTGTGTCTATAGCAGGTGGACATGTGGTGGACAGCCGGTTCCCGGTTCCCTCGCTTCTGAGTACGATGTCGTGGGGTGTTAACCTGGCATGCTCTTTTCATGGATGGTTTTGTTGTCCGTTGTTCGTGATTGCATTTTGTTTGTTTCCGCTATGCTTCTTCACGTCCTTTCCCTGCTTTTGGTGTGTTTATCCACTTTGCTTGCTTTCTTCCTGTTATCTTTGCTGCTCCTGTCTAGCTGAGCACGGCTCTTCTCCGAGCAGGTCCGAGCAGGCCTCAAGGACGGGGAAGAGCTGGTGGAGGTCACGCCGGACCTGCAGGACGACGAGACCAATGGTGCTACGGAGCGTCGAGCCAGCCGCACCGGGCGAGCTCCTTGCGGACAGCGGCGGCACGTCGTCGTCGTCGTCCTCGCGGACTCGCGGTCCCCGTCGATCCGCTGGACCTCGTCGTGCGGGCTGCTACAGTCTCGCAGGAGCTCAAGGCAGTTCTCGCGGGACCTGACCAAGCGGTTCAGCCGCAGCCACAACCGCGACGAGGGCCACCGGGCTTCGCCGTCGTCTGGCATCAAGTCCGCGCTCACCACTAGTAGGGAAGTGCCTTTCTATGGAACGACATTTTGTGGCACACCATACATGCCATGCGCTACAAAACCATTTTAGTGGCGCACCCTGCCATGTGCGCCACAGAATACTGTGGCGCATGCAAGCTGGAATGCGCTACAGAAATATGGTGGGTCCCGCCTCCACAAAAATCTGGTGACATTTCTGTGGCGCACTGTACTGGATGCGACACAGAAAGCAGCATTTCTGTGGCGCATCCTGTCCAGTGCGCCACAGAAATGTGGTAGGCCCCCCTCGAGGTGCATATTCTGTGGCGCACGGTTCTGAATGCGCCACTGAAAATAACATTTCTGTGGCGCATCACAACCGGTGCGCCACAAAATTTACTAACTTAACCGTTTTACGCCCCCGAGTCCTGCCGCCCCCAACTTTCTCTCTTTCCTTTCTCTTCTCCCACGCGCCCGCGCACCACCACCGCCCCCACTCGCCGCCGCCGGCCGCCCCAGCCCAACCCGCCCCCACTCGCCGCACCACCACCGCCCCACTCGCTGCCGCCGGCCGCACCACCCAACCCGCCGCACCACGCGCCGCGACCTCGGATCCCGTCCACCCGCGCCACGCTCGGACCCAGCACCTCGACGCCGGTGCCCACGACGAGCACCTCCACCGCCGTCCGCCCATCCGCGCCCACGAGAGCATCTCCACCGCCGTCCGCCACCCGCGCCTGCCTTCCCTCCCCGAGGTGCGCTGCCACTCTCTCCCTCTCCTCCTTCCCCTACCTCTAGCTTGCTAGGTGTTTGTTAAAATTCCAAACCCAAGTTAGTGTTAGTTGCTAGGTTAGTGTTAGGTTAGATTTGAGATGAAAAGATTGAGGTTTAAGGTGTTTAAATATATGATCACTGTTTAAACATACCTTAAAAACTGACCTGAATTAAGGTGTTTGAAGTTTTCAAAAAATTATTTTTGAGCTTTATCATGAAGTAATAACATAGTGCAAGAGATCCATGAAGGTACATTGTAAATAGGATCAAGATTTGATAATTTTGTAAGCCTCCAAAGTTGGTACCTTTTAACTTTCATGAAGATCATTTTTAGTTGGAATTTGCAAGATTTTATATTTTGTAGAGATGTAAGAGTCAAGAAATACATGTAGACAAGTTTTGCATTGGTCATCCATGAAGACAAGTTTTGCATTGGTTCATCCATGTTGCTTGTGTTCCGGCAGTGTATGTGGATGTTGCTGGCCGGAGATGCCGGCCACAAATCGGGAACATCGGGAACATCGGGAAAATCGGGAACATCGGGAACATGGGGAAAATCGGGATCATCGGGAACATCGGGAAAATCGGGAACATCGGGAACATCGGGAAAATCGAGAACATCGGGAACATCGGGAAAATCGGGAACATCGGGAAACATTTAATTTTATGCAGTTTTTTATGTAATATGACTTGTATGACTCGGATCGTTTTCTTGTTTCTGCTTCAAGTTCATGATCCTTTTCTTTTTTTTTGGTTGTATAGGTGCAGAGGTTCTTGTGTGTGCTAGAATTTCTTGTGTGTGCTTCAATTTCAAGAAGACGCCCTTTGGTGAGCTATTGGTACCCCGATCGAGAAGTTGTGTGTGCTTGTGTTGATCTGTGCTACCACGACCATCGTGTCGTGGTTGTTTGTGCTCCGACCATCGTGTCGTGGAGATGCCGGCCGGATATGCCGGCCGGAGATGTGGATTTTTGTGAAATGCTTGCAGGTACCCCGAGAGGCCCTTGAGATTGCCGGAACGTCGATTAACTTCCGTTCCGGCAAATTCGGGTACTCCATATGTCCCTTTTTTAGCAAAGGTCATGCCGAAATTTTTCGTGAATTTTGGCACGACTTTGCTAAAAATAGGACATATGAAGAAGACTCCCTCATAATTTGATAATTGATAATTTAGTTGTCTAGTTTGTAGTATATAGTTGTGTAGCTTAGATTGTAGATAATTTTAGTTGTGAGGGTTCCTTATTTAAATTTGCTTGCTACTTAAAAATTGTGTTTTTAGTTTATTGTTCTCGACGACGATGTCACTGTTGGACCAGAGGGGCGATGTCCGCGACTGGACTCCGCCGGGCTGGCACTGGGAGGTGCTACCTTCCGGGACGCGTATCTTGGTGAGGAATCCGGGTGACGTCGTCGACCCGGATCTTCTTTGGTGGCAGTCGCGTGGGCCACGCTCAGTGCAGAGGGAGCCGCCCCCCGAGGAGGTGGTACGTCGCCGTATCAGGGAGGAGGACGAGCACGTCCGTCGCTACATGTATTTGTTGGATAGGCAGTACAACAATACATGGTCGTTTCTTCAGAGGGTTCCTCCTCACGTGAGCTATGACCCTGTGAGGGTTCCTTATCTTTGGATGCGCAGCACCCGCGGCTCAGCACCCCGCGGCTCAGGACCCGGTCGAAGTTAGTTTGAGAGGTTCATGCATGGGAGAGGAGATGTATTAGTGATATTATTCGTGATGTATTAGGGTTAAATAAAAATGGACCAAATTATTCATGGGATCAAGATGTATTAGTTATACTTTTGCATATTTGATCAATGTCCCTACATGTGTCGTCGTATCGGCATCTTGGATAGGAGACGGGGTCCTGCTAGCCGAGGGTGAACGTAGGACAAGAAGGTGGACGTCGTCGAGGTCGGGATTGTACACGGCAGTTTACCCAGCTTCAGGCACCACGGCGGTGGCGGTGCCCTACGTGCTGCTATAACTCACTATAAGGCAATATCGCCGTGAACAGGTTACAATGAGTTGGATGTATGAAAGTATGCCCTAAAGGCGTCCCGAGGTCCAGCTTATATAGGCAGCCAGACCTAGGGTTACAAGGTGGTTACGTATCCAGCAAGTATACGGAGTCCTAAACCTAGCCGGCAAGTATGCCGCCTTCCGTCTTGGTCTTGGTGGCTTCATGGGCTTCAGTCTTGGGCCTCCTCCTTGCCGGCATCCGCCTTCCTTGGTCGTCAGCTATCTGGGCCGCCCGGCAGGCAAAGCCTTTACCACCACTGTGGGCCACCCTGGACTAGCCGGATTGATCCATGCTGGTGATACCCTAGTAGGTATACCCCCAACATTAGCCCCTGGAAGGGTTCGAGTTCTTCAGGCGCCGTCTTCTTCTTGTCGGCAACGTCCGCCTTGTCTTGTAAGCGTCTGAAGAGCTTGAAGCATTCCAAAGTTGAAAGTAAGCGGCAATCCGCCAAACGTTGCCGGATGATTTGCCGCCATCATGGGAAAGACGGCTTGAGTGTTGTCAGGAATCTTCCCGGCACCAGTCTTGTCAATTGACTGGTCCTGTCAAATGTTGACGGATGACGTCATGCAGTCCACGACAGTTTGGACTTGGGCATGTGTCATGATGATTTCTCCACTACGCACAAGAATCGGAGCAAGGGCCGCAGACACCGTTGCCACGACGTGCAAATCGTGGGCACGTGGCGGAAATCGTGCGTCCCCCCAATCTCGGGCACAGATCTTGGCGCGTGGAGATAAATACCCAAAGGGCACACCGAGGCAGGTCTTCTTCCTCATTCGCACCCACCGTGGCCTCCTCATCTTCCCGAGCTCTCTACCTCTCCGTACTCATCTCCGGCGAGCACGAGCAAACTCCCACTGCAATGGCGAGCCCTCAACAAGATGCGGCGGCGGTTGCGGCGTTGGCTGCGGCCTCAGCGACCCCTGCTGGATCTGGATCTGCGCCAGCGGCGGCGGCGCTGCCCACGAGCACACCGATGACCTCTCCCGTCGCCACCGTAGCTACGGGGGAGATTTCCTCTTCTTCCCCAACTCCGGCGGCACCCGCAGCAGCTGCTCCGATGTTCCTGCTCCCATCTCTTGCGGCGACCAGCTCTGAGGCTGTGGCGGAACCTGCCGCCGACGACGACGACGCCGAGGAAGAGGAGGAGACTGGAGACCTTGGCTCCAGGTACTGGCTGCCGTCAGTTATGACGTCAGCCTATCTGAAGGAGTTGGAGGAAGGCGGCTACATTCCGCCAAAGACGGAATGCTCCTGGAGGGTTCCAGGCGACGAGGTAGTGCCTGACCCACAAGACGGCGAGCGCGTCATGTTGGCGTCGCACAGCCTCCGCGGTATGTCTCTGCCGCTTTCCGCCTTCTTCTTGGCGGTACTTAGCTTCTACGGGCTGCAGCCGCACAACATAGCGCCCAATAGTATTCTAGTGCTAGCCGGCTTCCAGGCTTTGTGCGAAGGGTACTTAGGCATAGCTGCGTCCATAGAGCTATTCAAGTACTGCTTCCTGTGCCACCGGCAAACCATACCAGGCGGCCATCTGGCAACCTGCGGCAGCGTCACGTTCAACTGCCGCCAACCCGACTGGTACCCCAAAATACCATACATCGAGTCGGTGAAGCACTGGACCAGCACTTTCTTCTACTGCAAGGATATCCCGACACCCGGCAGCACACAGGGGATGCCTATTTTTGTCAACGGTCCGCCAACCCACAAAGCCTGTTGGACGGCAAAGGTGCCCCTCAGCAGCTTGTCGGCTGAACTTCGTATTGCCGTCAGGCGGATTGAGTTCTTGACGAAGACGATGATGGCTCCTCAACTTGACGGAGTTGACACCGTCATCTGCTGGGTGTCGAGGAAGATAATGCCACTCCGCCATCGCCCACTGAAGATGTGCGAGTACAAGGCGGATGACGCCGGCAACAGCACCCTCGAGCAAGATGCACTAGAGTACCGGCTCAGAGAGCTTGTTAAGCCTCTGTCGGTGAAGGCGGCGGAAGGCGTCGCCATGTTCACCCATGATAACCCAGCTCCAGCGGTAAGTTAAAGCTACTTTGTCATTTCATTGACATCTTTGTTCGCTGGGTACTGGATTAATATTCTGTCTTGTTTCCTTTTCAGCTGCAAACCTTGGGGGAGGAAGACTTGGCTCCAAACTGGTACGACACTGGTGCCAGCAAGTCGAAGAAGCGCAAGTTGAGCACCTCCACCAAGGATTTGGAGAAGAGGAAGAAGGCGGCCACCTCCGCTGATGCAGAGGATGAGACCTTGGGGAATGTCCCCTTCAAGCGGTAGGCAAACTTTTCTTTTCCCTGACTTAACCATTTTGCTATAAGTTTGTGCTGACAAACTTACACTTTTCTGCTTACAGGGGCAAGCCTGCTATGCCCAAGCTTCGCTCCAACCTGAAGATTTCAGCCGGCAGGGGCAGGCCACCACGTTCTTCTCCAGCCGCTGCGCCGACAACGCCCACAGTTGGCGTTCCCGTGGTTGTATATCAGGGAACGTACACAGCTGCTGGCACCACAGAAACGGCTGCGGAGAAGGCGGCGGGCAAAAAATCCGTTGCCGGACCAACCACTTCCAAGACGGCTGAAGCTTCGGCTAATGATGCCGCTCGATTTATTGCCATGAAGCAAGAGATGGACGACAGGATGGCGGCTGACCAAGGCGGATCATCTTCCCATCCTGGCTCCCAATCTGGCAAAGGGTTGCAAGACCCCCGGCAAACGCTAAGGACCACGCGCGAAGGTACCCGCAAATGGTACACGCACATGGATGAACTCCACGAGACCCTGCATGGACAACTTGAGGCAATGTAGCCTATAGTCCCAGCCCCCGAGCACTTTGGCGGCTGAAGAAATCTTTTTAGCCGTCTAAGTGGTCTCGTTGACAATATAGTGTTTAACCACAATGTTGTTTTCATGCATGCAGGCCGTTCTTGCTTCCAACCTTGAGCTTTTCCGTGCTCAAGAGAAAAAGAACAAGGAATGCCAGCAACTGCAGCAGGACGTGGAGATGAAGGACGCCCAAATTGCGAGCTTGGAAGAAGCTCGCAAAAAGGATGAAGGTGACAAAGTTTTCTTTGCTTTCTTTTCGTCCGACTTCTTTTTGCTTTTCCGACAAGTATTTTAGTCGTCTATCTTTTATTTGTAGAATTACTAAACACTGCGCAAGATATACTCAAGAACTCCACTGACATGCAAGCTTTGATGAACGAAGCTGTAGATCTTGCTCAGTTGGTGGCAAAGCTGAAGGCAGATCATGCCAAGGAGCTGGATGAGCGGGAACTGGCCCATGCCGCCGCGGTTAGCAAGTTGACAGGACAACTTGAAGCCATGAGCAACAACCTCGACCAGGTGAACAAGAATGCCAAAGCGCAGCAGGAACAACTGTCACATGCAGTCCAGCTCGCTCAGGAAACACTTGAGAACCATCTGGATGAGTGATGACCCACAAGTATAGGGGGTGTATCGTAGTACTTTCGATAAATAAGAGTGTCGAACCCAACGAGGAGCAGAAGGTGCTGACAAGGAGTTTCGGTAAAGGATTCACTGTAAATGCTAGCAGACAAGTTTTTAGGGGTTTTTGATATAGCAGGTAAATAAAATGCGAGTAAGTAAAAGACAGTAATAATAATTGCAGCAAGTGGCCCAATCCTTTTTAGAGCAAAGGACAAGCCGGTTGGTTTACTTATGATGACAAAATGTTCTTGAGGACTCTAAATGCTAGCAGACAAGTTTTTAGGGGTTTTTGAGGGAGTCACTCGCTTCCAATCTCTTTACTTTGTTATTGTCTTGCTTAGTTTATTTTTATCTTGTCTTGTTTGCTTCATTTATCAAAAACACAAAAAAATTAGTTGCTTAATTCGAATTGTTATTTTGTTATTCTGTTTTAATTTTGCTAAAATGAGTACTCCTGAGAACACCAAGTTGTGTGATTTTACTAGCACAAACAACAATGATTTCATATGTACACCTATTGCTCCACCTGCTTCTAAAGCAGAGTTTTATGAAATTAAACCTGCACTTTTAAATCTTGTTATGAAAGAGCAATTTTCTGGTGTTAGTACTGATGATGCTGCTGCCCATCTTAATAACTTTGTTGAACTTTGTGAGATGCAAAAGTATAAGGAAGTAGATGGTGATATTATTAAACTGAAACTTTTTCCTTTCTCCTTGAGGGGACGTGCTAAAGAATGGTTGCTATCTTTGCCTAGAAATAGTATTGATTCATGGACTAAATGCAAAGATGTTTTCATAGGAAAATATTATCCTCCTGCTAAGATTATATCTTTGAGAAGTAGCATTATGAATTTCAAACAATTTGATAATGAGCATGTTGCCTGTAACACCCCAATTTTCTTGGACTTAGAATTGTGGTGTTAATCTAGAATTTTCCAAAATAGCAAAAACTTTTGTTTGATTTTTAGTCAACTCTTGCCTGATTGGTTTTAATTGGTTCCTTTAGCCCACTAGCCTTGTTTGAAAACTTTTAGGATTACTTTTGCATTTTCTTCTAGGGTAAGAATCTAGTGACTATGATCTTCTTGTTAGTTAAAACATAGCTAATCTAGAGCCCTAGATTAAGCAACCCTTGTGTTGTTTTTGAATTGCACCTTGACCATCTTGTTACTTGAACCTTATATTCTTAGTTTCTGCTTGGTTCCATTGTTTGAAAACTTGGTTTGGCACAAAACCATCTAGGTTTTTAGGCCTACTCAAAACAGTGACCATTTGGTCATTTTCACCACTTGCTTAGTTTTTAAAAATTCTTTCTTTACCCTTTTGACTTGGAAACTTTTGCCTCACGACTATTAGATCACCTCACACAAGTTTTTGGCCTAGCTCATGGTGTTGATCACTTTTAGACTTGTTAGTGAATTTAGACAAAACAAAATAGTGTTAGCCTAAAAACCCTAAACCTAGCTAAACCCAGCCCTCCCCTCTCATCCATCGACTCCCCTCTCACCTGGCTGACCAGAGGGAGTGTCCTAGTCAGCTAGGACCCACCTGTCACCCCCACAACACCCCCCCTCCACCACTCCCCTTCTCTCTTTTCCAAAATTGACCAATGGAGCTTCACTCCCTCTCTCCCTACTGGCCAAGACACGTCCTCCCGACCACCTCCACCCTGCCCACTCCCTCACCGCCCATCCCAGCCAGTAGCATCACCCCTCTCCCTCTCTTTTGCTTCCTCCCCACCGAAACCCTAGAAAACTACCCCCTGTCCAAACCCGAGCTGTGCTCACCCCACTGCCCTCACTCTCCTCCCATCGGCGCACACTAACCCTCTCTCCTTCCCCACGAAGCCACGCTCGAACCCTAGCTCTCTGCCCCCCGGAAACCGAGGTTTTCAACACGGCCACCGCCAGCGTCGGGCAACGATTGCCGGCGATTCACCCCACCATTCTTCGCCATTTTTGGCCCGTGAAGCTCCCCTCATCGAGACCTAACCCTTCCCCTCTTCTTTTTGCCCAGAGACCGCCGTAGACGCCGAGTCCGTCCTCGACCCGAGACGAACGCCGCCGCCGTCGCCATGGATTCTGGCGTTGCATGCGACAGCTGAGGACACCGCCGTGCTCGCCGTCCCCTCCTCCGTCGATCCCCAGCACCCCCGCCACCGCACGCCAGCCCTAGGTGAGCAGCCCGCCGCCGCCATGGATTTCCCGGCTCGAGCTCGTCGAGCGGGCGCGACGAAGACGACGGGCGGGCGCGCGATTTGAATTTCCCCCGCGCGGGCCGCGCTGCGCTCATTGCTGGGCCAGCCCAGCTCGCCCGCCAGGCCAGATCTGCGCTGGCCTCGGCCAGATCCGGCCCATGCGCGGCCCACCTACGTTTTTATTTACTAGTTTTATTATTTTCTGTTTCTGTTAATTATGTGGGGTTAGATTAATTCGTTTGTGGTAGATCTGTGTGTGCATGTTCATTAGGAGTATTTTTAGTAGATGCTCTGAGGTTTTCTTAAACATGCAGAGCCAGTTTGGTTGAAAGATAAAAGTTATTTTGTGTTGCACATTTAATCTTGTAGAAAGTATGTTTTTCACTCTTTTTTAGGATATCTTGAGCTAGGAGTGTCCAATTGGAGTAAATCCAATTTGTGCAGAAAGATAAAATTCATATCTTTCTGTAGAACCCAGTCTTGCATGCAGGAGCTTCCTAGAACTAGATTTGTAGTCATTTTAGTTTTGATACCAGAGGCACTTGTAGGATTTTTAATTCCTAATTGGTGTTAGCTTTGGTGGTGAATCCAATTTTCCTAGTTTAGTATGACTTCTAGCAGTACTGTGGTAGAAGGATGTATTTTTAGGAGCATTATTTTAGGACTTGTGGATGTTTCCCAAAAAACAGCAACATTACTACTATTAAAAGCTCCATTTTAATTGTTTGTCTTTATCTGTTTATGTTTAGGATTGTTTTAGTTGTGTTATCCAGAGGATGTTTGTGTGTTAAAATGCTTGTTTTCTAGTTTAATTACTTTAGATTGTTGTCAAACCGCTTCTTAGAATTGACGGTAGTTACGTTTAATTTTCCGGTACGATAGAACCGCAAGAGGAGGAGCAGTACGTGGAAGCTGAACCAGTATACGAAGAAGAACAAGACCAAGGAAATTTTGCTGAACAAGGCAAGCCACCTCAACACCCTATTGAACTCATACTATTTGTACAAAGCATGTCTTGTTTTCAAAATAAAATAATGCATGTTTTCTCTTTTATGTGGCATTTTGTCACCCAAAAATTATTTTCAAAAAATTTTATTGTTTGGCCAAAGATATATCTACTAGTATATAATAGGTTTTATAAAAGTAAGACTTTACTTGAGAAGCCTTCCACTGAAGGCGCTATCAAGAAGATTATATTTTCTAGTAGTATATCTGTATACCCTTATCTCAAAACTTTAGGATGGGAGCCTGTTTCTGGTAAAATGTTTTCGGAGGAAAACCCGATTCGCTGGGAGCGATCGGCAAGAAAGTGCTTTATAAAACCCATGTTGCTGGGAGCAAATGGTGCTGTTTATGAAAACCCGAAGTGCTGGAAGCATTCGGTGAGCTTGCGAAAACCCGAGCTGCTGGGAGCAGTCGGAGGTGGAGATGTTTTTGAAAAACAAAGTACTGCCCTAGCGGCCGCCCGAACAATTAACCCGTGCAACCACATTACCTGAGATGGGTAGGGCTTAGCCGGAAGCTTGTCCACTTTAGTGCGGAGGATCTCATACTCTATAAGGGCGAGGCCCTCGAAGCCGGGTTGTCGTCTGTATGAGGCAATACACTGCGGGAAGATCCGCAGCCGGACGATTACGTTGGGTCCCCTGCCGTGGCGGTGTGGCGTCCCGGGAGAGACCAGGGTCTAGTGGAGCACACGGTGCCGAGGGGAACAAACCTATCGGGAGTTCTCTGTACTAGTGTGGACATAGTGAAAAGCTTTGATCTGGTTATCCGAACCCCCGCATACTGTCGTATGGCGGACCGTGGCTGAACACGGCGGAATGACCGTTTTGTGTGGTGAAAGTGCACCACCTCTGCAGAGTGTAAAACTATTCGAATAGCCGTGTCCGCGGTCATGGACGGTTGGAAAGGCCACCGATCTAGGCGTATGGGCAATTTTATGTTTTCAAAGGAAAAATGGTTTCTCGGAGGAAAACAAGGAGGCATCAAGAAGGTACCTGGGAGGTACGGAAATGGGAGAAGATGGTTGGTCTCGGGGAGACAATCAGTCTGATCTCATGGAAAGGAAAAAGGGGTATCCCCATCCTAGTGTCTTTGAAAAGTTTCACAAAAGTGTTTTTATAAAGATGTGGAGATAGCACATGCTATTTCTACAAGAGAGAATTCTATCTCTAAATGTTTCTTTTTCAACAAAGATATCGAGATGTCATATTCTCGATGCCTAAAAGCATCGTATGCGAAAACTAAGCCCTATAGTTGTATATAGCAACTATCCTAGTTTTTGAAATCATTTTATTGCATTACCATAAAAACTTAAGCCTTGAGGTGGTTTTGCGAGTACGTAAATGTACTCATATGGCTGTGTCCTGGATATTCCAACGTCCAGATTACAACGAGGAGGTCTACGCCGAGGAGGAAGAGTATGTCGACGACTACGCCGCTTAGCTGTCACCGGTCAACTGCACTTGTGGGATGGCGTCCGTTGGAGACGAGGGTCGACGCTAGCCACGAGCTTCCGTTGTATCGTAGTTAATTCCCTCCCGCGCGACGAGGAATTGCAGACTTGGTCGTGTGACCACTTTGTGTTGTAAGACTTTTATTCGTACGACTTGAATGATGTAACTCTTGATACCAGATTGGTTATGTGATTGCGATGCACTGATCATTGGGATCGTGATCTATTTTACATAACATGGACATCTCGGATTTCGGTATGAGGGGTCCTTACAGACTTGGTATCAGAGCCATCGTTGACCTTAGGAGACTTTAGCTAGGTTGGGCGTCGATGTCACGCAAAACTGTTTTTCCTTAAAAAAAATAAAAACTTAGGAGAGGTGTCTAAATTGCGGAATATACTACTGTATCCTCTCCCCTCTATTTTAACTACTGTAAATAACTATACCTGCATTAATTATTCTACTTGTTTCTACTTAAAATTTTGCACACAGTTCACTAATTAAAACTTCTCTTAAAATTTTGTGTAGATGGCCGACGGGTTTACGACGAGTATCCAGCTGGGGGCGATACCTACCCCTGGAGTGACGCCGCTGTTCCAGACTGAGCTGCTTGAGTTGACCAGGCGTTTGGGGCGCCCACTCCCTGAGCTGCGTGGAGGACGCGCTCTTCCGTTAGTCGGCGAGGAGATGTCCTGGAGGGTGAGGTGCACCCTTCGAGGCCCTCTTGTGCCACCGTTTGTGGAGGAGCTGACCGTGGAGGCCATCGAGCCCACCCAGACCGGAGCTACTTCGACCGTCCTGCAGCTAGCCCTTGCTCGCTTGGTGCACCACCACAGCGCCGAGCTGGTCGGCACCCGCTTCGAGTACTTCGGAGGCGCGACGACCTGGGCCACACTATGCCCTTGCGCCCCCACCCCACCTTTGGACTGCACGTGGAGGACTTGGGTATCCTGCTTGAGTACACTCAGGACCGACTGAGACACAGCCGTATGGAGAGCGACCTTCGCCGTATGCAGTACGTCGACGCGGAGAGTCGTGTGGCGGAGGCCGAGCAGGCCACAGTGGACGTGGAGGCTCAGCTCACAGAGTCTCAGGACAAGCTGAAGATTGCAGAGGAGAAGCTCAAGGCCACTGAGGAGCGCCTGACGAGGTCCAGGACAGCGCTAGGGAAGGCGCGACAGGAGACCCGTCGATTCGAGGCCCGTTTCAAGACCGCTCGGTACTGGCAGCTCAACCTCGCGCGTAGGGTTGATGATCTTGATGCGACCATTCAGATCCGTGACACCCGGATCGCCGAGCTAGAGGATGAGCTTGAGGAGTTGCGCAAGGAGAACGACGATCTCCTGCCCGATGACGAGGATCCGATGGAGGATATGGACTTGGAGCCGGAGAGTGAGCAGGAGGACGACGACCTTCGCGACGACACCGACGCGGACTCGGAACTAGTTATGTCCGAGGAGGAGGACCCCGACGAGCCCCTTTACTTCGGCGACGCGCCTACCTCACCTGACGCCACCGTCGCGGACGAGTAGCTACCTTGAGTAGTTCTTTTGAGTTAGGACCACCCTGTCGCTAGCCGTATTGTTGCGATCGTGTGGTCTTGTTGTCATGAGTGTGGCAGCCTTGATGTTTGTTAGGCGGTTGTTGTGTTAGACTTTGTATTCGCGAACTCTTGTGAGCTTGTATCGAGACCTTGTTATCGAGTTAGTTATCCCGTTGTGTCATGTATTCTTGCTGCATTGGTATGATTGTTAATGTTTGCATTGTCTGCATGTTTTCGTTCTGTCTCAAATGTTTTACCTATTGATTGTTTGGGGTTTTAATTCTACCGTTTTCTAACTTCAGTATGGCGAGAGATCCACCACCACCACCCGACCCCACTATGGCCCAGATGTTGCGCATGTTCATGGAGGACCGTGAGGCCGCTCGTGCCGAGAGGACAGCGAACCTCGCCACACTGCAGCACCTGGCTCAGATAGCCGTCAACCCCAATGGCGGCAATGGAGGAAATGGTAACGATGAGGGCCGTTCCAAGCTGCGAGACTTCCAGAACACTAATCCCCCGGTGTTCTCCCAGAGGGTGGATCCTCTTACAATCGAGAACAACTTAGTGGTCGCCCAAGTTGGCGACAATGAGAAGGTGGGCTATGCTACACACTACCTCTCAGGAGCTGCCCGAGCATGGTGGGAATCAATTAAGGCACTGCCTGCCTCAAAATGAAGTTGTGGCCTGGGAGGCTTTCAAGACCAAGTTTCAAAAGCGTTACGTGCCATCTGGTCAAGTCAGCATCATGCGAGAGAAGTTTCTGCAACTGAAGCAGGGTGGTATGTCAGTGGGTGAGTATCTGGAGAAATTCACCACCTTGGCCAGGTATGCGCCTGCCGAAACTGACACGGAGGAAAAAAGGAAGGAAAGGTTCCTGAATGGACTGCATGATGAAATGCAATGCATCCTGGTGGTGATGCCATTCAATGATCTGGAGTCTCTGGCTGATGCAGCCATTATGATGGAGCACAAGCGTAAGGCGTCCTATGACAACCGCAAGCGCCGGCAAATGATGCAACAAGGCAGCAGCAGCGGCAGCAACAACAACAACCACAACCAGCGTCTGCGCCCCACACCTCCAACCAGACTTGCTTATCATCCATCACGACCTGCGTACCCACCATCAAGACCCCCGTCGTATGCACCTCGTCCAAATTATCCCACTCGCCCACCTGTTCCTCGCCTAGGAGGCGGTTTCAACCCCGGTCTGAGTTTCGGCCGACCACCAGCCCCAAGACCCACAGGAGGCTGCTTTGCCAGTGGACAGCCTGGACATTTCTCAAGGGACTGCCCCACCAAGCAACCAGCTGACAACGGTCCCAATGCGACCAAGCTGAACCAGGGATCAGTCCGACCCCCTGGAGGCAAGGCCCCTTACCCGAAGAAGTCTGGGACCGTGACAAGGGGACACCTGAATCATATCAGCGCCAAAGAAGCCCAGGAGGCACCTGACCTGGTGATGGGTACGTTCCCTGTCAACTCCGTACCTGCTACCGTTTTGTTTGATTCCGGAGCATCCCATTCGTTTGTTACTGAGCCTTTTGTTGAGAAGAGTGGAATGGTCCCAACTCTGTTGCACCGTCCTATGTTAGTACAAATTCCGGGATCCACGACAAAGGCCAGGCTTCCATGCCGATCTTGTAGTTTTGGGAAAGCAAGGAATAGAAGTGGTTTTAGGAATGGATTGGATGGCAGTGAACCGTGGAGTCATAGATTGCAACACGAAGACTATCACTCTAACCGGCCCAGAAGGAGACGAGGTTGTGCACACCTCTTCAATGCACTCCTTGTTAGGACATTGTCATAAGAGTATAGTTGAACCTGCCATGGAGGACGTACCAGTAGTTTGTGAGTACCCCGATGTGTTTCCCGAGGAATTGCCCGGTATGCCGCCTGATCGGGATATTGAGTTCATCATTGAGTTAGTTCCTGGAACTGGACCCATAGCTCAAAAACCCTATCGGATGAACCCTCAAGAACTTGAGGAACTAAAGAAGCAACTGGATGACATGCTTAGGAAAGGACTGATTCGCCCCAGTGCCTCACCATGGGGATCTCCAGTGATCTTCGTGGATAAAAGAGACGGTACCACTCGCTTATGTGTGGATTACCGGAAGCTGAACGACGTGACCATCAAGAACAAGTACCCACTGCCCAAGATTGAGGATCTGTTTGATCAACTCCATGGAGCTCAAGTCTTTTCTAAGATCGATCTCCGCACCGGTTATCACCAGCTGAAAGTGAGAGAGTCAGATATCCCGAAGACAGCCTTCACCACTCGTTACGGATTGTTTGAATACACCGTAATGTCCTTCGGCCTGACCAATGCCCCTGCCTATTTCATGAACCTCGTGAATAAGGTGTTCATGGATTATCTGGACAAATTTGTAGTGGTTTTTATCGACGACATCTTGGTTTACTCCAAGTCAGAAGAAGAGCATGAAGAGCACCTGAGATTGGTTTTAGGCACCCTTCGTGAACACCAACTCTACGCCAAGTTTAGCAAATGTCAATTTTGGCTGAAGGAAGTGGCATTCGTTGGGCATGTTATCACTGCCGGAGGAATCGCCGTTGACCCCTCTCATATCAAGGCTATACTTGAGTTCCGACCCCCACCAACCAGACCGAATTGAGATCTATCCTCGGAATGGCTGGGTATTACCGCAAGATCGTCGAAGGCTTCTCAAGCATTGCCAAACCCCTCACCCAGTTACTAAAGAAAGACAAGAAGTTTGAATGGACTGACAAGTGCGAGGAAAGCTTCCAGGAGCTGAAGAAGAGATTAACCACTGATGCATGTAAAATGCATACATGAACTTTACATTTTATTACATGTTATTCCATGTTATTTGCATCATATAAGGGTTATATTCATGATTTATATTGAGTTTTGGGGATAATTAACAACTTCCCCATTTTTCTGGAATTAACCCTGCGCTGTCAGAAAACCCCTTTTTCTATATTTTGATGTTTCAGGGACCCAAACGACGTCCAAATGATCTGAAACTTTACGGGGATAACTTTTTTGGAAGGAACGAAACGTAGGCGCAAAGGAATCGAAGAAACGGAGACCAGAAGGCAGAAAGGGGTGGGCCCACGCGGCCAGATTCCCTGACCGCGTGGCCCCCATCCTGGCCCTCGGGCCTCCGCTGCCGTCGATCTTTCTTCCCGAAGCTTCGTCTTGACCTAAAAACGACTATATATAGACCCCCCAGGCCTTTCGCGAAAGGGAGCGCCGCCGAAAGACAGAAACCACGAAACAGAGATCTGGAGCTGAAGATTGGAGGGGAAAACTCCGGCGGGGCGCTGCCGGTGTGGTCTCCTTCCCCTCCAACAACATCTCCACCGACACCATGATGAAGAGGGAGTAGTCCACCCTGGACTATGGGTTTGTGGAAGTAACTTATGTATCTCTCCTCTCTATGAGCTTCACTAATTAGTACCGTATGAGCTGCTGAACATGATTACGGTCATCTATGTAATTCCTTTGTGGTGGATCTTTATTATGAGTTAATACATGTTTGAGATTGCAATGGTTTTGTTTCAGTTATGAAAGTAGATGCATATTATGTACCCCGTTCTTATTTACTTGTCATGATCAAGCATGTTTATGAGAGCATGTGAGGGGGAACGTGTGCATTAGTTGGAGTAACGGGGGGTGGCTAGTGCAGTGAACGTGAGAGAAAGTTCTGCGATCCACTTGGGTTTTCTACCTTACTTTGTTGCCTCACTAGGGATAAACAAAAATACCATGCTACCGGAGAGTGGATGTGACCTTGGCCACTATCTCCATGACTAGATCTAGCATGTTCTTATTTTAACTTCATGTCATTGAACTTATTGCTATGCTCTGATTTATCTTAATTACTAAGGTGTTATGATTTAGTTCGCATCTTGGTGGAGCATAAGAGAGAGAACAACTTATACTTGAGATCTCTATGTTAGGACGTGATGCCCATATTATTAATAACTTGTCAAACCATGTCTTGCCATCTTACATGTTAATTTTAGTGTTCCATTGTCTACCACGTTATCAAGAGAGAGTGCATTTGTGAAACCATGAACCCCGGTCCATTTTTAATCATAAGAAACACCTTTCCAACACTTTTATCACCACTTTTGTTTGCTGCCATTATTAAATCCGAAAATACAAAAACACTTTTACATCTTGCATTCATCATAAAAAACCCAAAAATATCATTTATCATTACTACCATCATCCTTGCATATTTATTTTACCATCATTGCATATTTACTACTGTTTGCATATTTATTTTATTATCATTCTCACACCTTGTGCTTGACAACCACTTGGTGAGGTTGAGGGCACAAAACAATTTATTTTGTTGCAGGTTCTCAAGAGAAGGATAAGGAGATAACACCTGAAATACTGGTTCCCCGAGAGTTCGATATTAAACCCTCGAGTCACCCCTCGTGGGGAAAACTGTCTTCCACTACTACATACACTCTGCACTTGGAGCCTCAACCTAACCCATTTACTTTTCACGCAGGTACCACGCGAAGGGCTAGCAACTGTTTTCTGGCGCCGTTGTGGGGTAACTACGTGAAGGGCCATCAAGACGTTTTCTGGCGCCGTTGCCGGGGAACCATAGCTGAAAGGTTTATCCAAGGATCACTCACATCAAGTCAACTTCATCACCAACTTGTGTAATAACCTAAGCTTGGGGAAGTTGCACCTACGTGAGCATCATCTTATCCATCTTTACCTTCAATCATTTTATTTTGTTTTGTTCTTGTCTTGCATATCATCTTTATATTTCGGTTTGCATATTTTTATTCAGTTTTGCATTTTGTGTTGCATTTGTTATTTCAAGTTGCATTAGTGTCATTTTACTTTCAGTTTTGCATAAAAAATTAAAAACACATAAAAACTTGTTAAAATGGGAGATAGAACTAAATTGTGTGACTACACAAACACTCCTAATGATCAATTTATTGCTAAACCTATCACCACACCTGAGATTACTGCTGAGAGCTATGAAGTTAGTCCTAGTTTGTTAAACTTGATAACTAGGGAACAATTTGGTGGTAGTGCTGTTGAGGATGCCTCTATGCATCTTCATGATTTTGCTGAAATCTGTGACATGCAAAAGTTTAAAAATGTTGAAAGTAATGTCTTAAAACTGAAGTTATTTCCTTTCTCACTTAGAGGAAAAGCTAAAGAGTGGCTACATTCATTACCTACTGGTAGTATTAATTCTTGGGATGATTTAAAAGAAGCTTTCATTAAAAATATTATCCCCCTGTTAAAATATTGCAAAATAGAAACAATATCCTCTCTTTTAGGCAAAATGAAAATGAACATGTTGCCATGTCTTGGGATAGGATTAAACTCATGCTTAGAACTTGTCCATCACATGGGGTTAATGAATGGACCATTTTACACTCTTTTTACAATGGTCTAAATTACATGTCTAGAAATATACTTGATTCAGCTGCTAGAGGTGCTTTCATGGGAAAAACTGTTTTAGAAGCTAAGAACATTTTGGAAAGTATCTTGCAAAATTATAGTCAATGGCATACTGATAGAGCACCTAGTTCATCTAAGAAAGTGAACTCTATAGAAGAAACAAATGATTTGTCATCTAAAATGGACACCATTCTTGCTTTTATTAATAAACAAATTTTTGAAAATATGCCTTTGCAAGAACTAGTTGGTAATAATCTTGAAAATGTTGATGTCAACTTCATTAGGAACTATGGTAATAATGGGTATGGTAACAACAATTATAACTCTTATAATAAACCCCCATATGTTCCTAACAACCGTCCTTTAGTGCCATATCCTAATGCTAATGATAAATGGAAGCCAATGTCATCAAGCAATGATAATTTCGAAGCAAATAAAATTCTTATTGAACAAGTTGCTAGTCATAATACCATGATACAAGAGTTGAATAAATCTGTTGCTTCTATTAGTTCTGATATTAGAGGTTTACAACTCCAAGCTGCAGGACAAGACAAAGCCTTGTCAAAACTAGCTGATAATCAAGCCACTTTATTGAGTATGTCTGCAGGGAAACCACAAGCACCACCCACGGTTGGGATGAATTCTATTAATATTGCTGAAAGTATCCCTTCTACTTTGGAGGGAACTCTTAATGAACTGCTTGAATATCCTGAATATTTGTTGCCATTTATGTCTCAACTTGTTGGTTTAAAGGAAGAAGTTAATGAAACTAAAAAGGATGAATCTCTTATATTAGTTATGTTAGAGAGAAAAGTTGAGGAAGTTAAAATGTTTAGTGAAGTTAAGGAACCATTTGTTGATTTAGAGAAGTGTAGCTTGCATGAATTAATTTCTATCTTACAAAAATTTGCAAGTGATCCTTCTGTTAATATTAACCAGGCTGGTTTTGGTTGCTATATTGCTAATCATGTCTTAAAAGAAAAGATTGCTAGGTACAACCAAGAGGCTATGATACCACCTAAGCTTGGGATATATGGATCCCCAAAGTCCTAGTATGTAACATCCCAAAAATATTATAAGTATTATTATTCCAAAATTGAGAGCCAACAAAAACTTTTGCTAAATTATATGTGTTGATCTCATATTGTTTCTTGTGTTATTTAGTCCTTGCTAATTGGGTGTTGCTTGCTCTAAATAAAAACATGAAGAAAAGAAGAGAAGTAAAATAAAAAAAACAAAGCAAGAAAAATTAATGTGACAAGTGTCACACAAATTCTCCAAGTGAAGAAATTATTTTCTTTCAAAATAATTTCAGTAAAGTGATGACATATCACTCCCATTATTATTCCTACACTTTTCCCTCTTCAAAAACTATTTCCAAAAATCTCAATTTAAAATTCCAAACCTTTCTTTATAAATTCAAATTACAAAATGTGCCATGTTGCACATATCAAATAAATAATTGAACATCACTAAAAATGTTGTTAAACAGAAAGGAGGCAAATTATGAAAATAGATTTCAAAAATTCAAATTGAAATTCTATTTTCATTCTTTATCTTATTCAAAACACAAATTGTGCTAGGATGCACTGGCCAAATAAATTCCATCATCATACCATAAATCTTGGACAGCATATGTGAAGCAATTTATCAAATAAAATTAAAGAAATTCGAATTAAAAATTCAGTGAGGCATTGTGTCGAACACCCTGTGGACAGGAACGAAGTTCTTCCCCAAATCGATGAACACCGAGATCAATCGATCGATTTCGGGAGTTGTTCGTCGATTCCCTGCACCACTCCACTCCTTTCCACCCCGCTGATCTTCGCGATGCACCGGAGCATCACGGGAGCCACCCAGTTCGTCGCATTGATCGCCGCCGCCCAGGGGACAGCAGCTGACGCGCCCCCGCCATGGTCGCCACCGTGGCAGGGGAGGTGTCGATGCCGTGGAGGCCGAGCACCGTGCCCCCCTCTCCCCCTTGCTCCTCTGCGCCGGAGAAACGCCGAACCACCGACCCATAACTGCCCCTGCTCGCGCCCTCGCTCGCCGTGCACCGCCCGAGCAAGCTCAGGCCAGTCCCCACATCGAGGAAGCGCAGCTCATCGACACGCGCTTCCTTCTGCACCCAGGCCCCCCCCCCAGCACCGTAGCAACACCGTAGCCGCCCCCTACGGCGAGCTATCGCGCCCCTGGAACCCCTCCCCTTCACCATGTCCACGGCGAGCCCGTGCGCCCGTCGTCGAGCTTATAAAAGCCACCCCGAGCCCTCCCTCAAACCCACAGCCTCTCCCTCACTCCACTCTCTCCCGTACACCGCCAGAAGGGCGGGCACTCCGCAGCGAGGCTGCTGCTGCCCTTAGTTCTTCTCTGTGCCCCGCCGTGTCCGAGGTAGGAGACGACCACGTTAGTGCCGTGCTGCCCTCTCTTCCTCTCCTCTCTGGCCTGCCTTCGCATCTCCATTACAATCGCACTCACCCGCCGTCTTTTCCTCGTTGTTTCGTGCCCCAGAGCCCCCGTAAGATCTCGCCGGAGTTGGAGCACGACCGGAGAGAAGCAGGAGATCGTCGCCGACGCCAGGAGCTTCCCCATCAAGCTCCACTCGCCTCCCAAGCTTCCCCACGACCTCCGCCGTCGAACGCCGTCCTCTCCACCGTCCCTAGACCACCCAGGTACCCCCTCTGGCCACCCTCGCCGTCGCCGGAACAGTAGCACCGCCAGTTTTACGTCGCCAGAGAACGCGGGCTCTGTGAGCCGTTCGATCTAAGATCAACGGCCACATACCGCTTCGTTTAGTGAGACGCTGACAAGCTGGCCCCACCTGTCATAAATTTGAACATTATCCAGAGCGCGCGTAATTAATCTGAGTCACTGACTGGCGGACCCCACCTGTCATACTTTTCAACATTATCCAGAGAAGAAGGATTTTCTAATTCATTTCTCTCTGGAAATTCAGTACTGGACCAATTTTAGAAATTCAATATCTCGAGAATTATAGCTCCAAATAAATCAAATCCAATTGCTCTGGAAAGCTTATGAAAATGTTTAACCAACCCAAGTGGATTAAACTCATTTAGATAAATAATAAAAATGTATTATTAAGAATGCCACAAAAGGTTTAAAATCTAAACTTGTTTGTTTCTGATACTCTGTTAATCCAAATAATTCCAAACCAATTTTATTAGCTTAGTAATGCCATGTTTTAGCTTCCCTAATTTTGGTAGAATTATTTGTGCAGTGATAATTGTTTAGTATAAAGTTGAAGTTTGAAAACCCTTCTGCACTAAAACAATTAAATATGTTTAATGGTTAACCCAAATGATTTAGGACCAATTTTGTTAGATCACATTTAGTCATGTTTACTTACCCCTCAAAGGATTTAATTTTAGGATCAACATAACTTAATTGGTAGCCAAAACTTGGTTATTAAGTTACTGGATTAAAACATTTGTGTAGGGAGTTTGGTAACTCCAATTAACCCAAACTAAATTGTGTTGTCTTCTACACATCAGTAGATTTCTATAGAAATTTAGTTTGTATTTTTGTGACCAACAGAACCCAAGTTATGCAATTAAACATGTTCCACAAGTTTCTGCCATAATTTTAGACATAAATAAATAATGTTTAATTCAATTAATTTGAACCCAAATTGTATTGTTTGATGTGTGCAGTAGCTATTTGTGATATTTATGATTGATATGTTGAGATGATTGCTTGAGTAGTTTAGTGATTGTTTGTATTGTTTGTTTATTAATTAGACGAGAACGCTGTCGGATTTATCGAGGAAGGAGAGTTTGTTGAATCTGAAGATCAAGACCAAGGCCACTTTGCCGGGCAAGGCAAGCTACTCTCTGAGCTTGCACCCCAAATATATGCATCTACTTTAATAACATGTTTTACTCTTAAGGCAAAGATTTATAAAACCCTTTTCAAAAGTATATAAAAATTATTTTGCCACTCTATGTAGAAATATAGGATAGTTATATCAAATTATAGGATGGGAAAAATAAATATTGTTTATTCAAAACTCCTTTGGAATTACTTGTGCGATTATGGAATGCCGAGATGTCGGTGTTGGAATGGAGAAGTGGAAAATGGAGGTGTTTATGAAAAATGCACAGTGTGTCCTTGTACTTACGTCAACCAGCCGATACCCTGTGCGACCACATTTACCCACATATGGGAAAAGGGCTTAGTCATATAATTTGCTCATATTAGTATGGGATGCCTCATCGACGGAGATGACTCCGTTATGCATGAGGGGATAGTGTGTTGATCTACCCCTGACCCGAGTCCTCGCTCAAACTCTATGAGAAGATAAGGAGGAGGATTGAAGGTTCCACCATAAACCGCCGGGCAAAACCTATGATTCCTCACACTTAGATTCCGACGGGCTGGGTTAAGTGTTGATGGAAGTGTCATATGGGCAGGGTCCTATACTAGCATGAGCAAAGGACAGGCTAGGGTCAGTGGCTTACTTCGCATACACCCTGTATGGCGAGACGTGGCGGACACGATGAGCTGCCGGATGGAGGTGGGAAAAGCGTGCTAACTCTGCAGAGTGTAAAACTATTCGAATAGCCGAGTCCTAAGATATGGACAGTTGGGAGGCCCTACTTTGACCATGTGCAAGTTTTTGAAAGACTTTGAGTTTTAAAAAGAAAATGAAGTGGAGAATGTTCCTTACACCTATACCAACGGATCGGTATGAGGTTGTTGGAGGAAGTGGACCATGACGGGCTATGGTCGGAAAAGGGAGGAGTTTTGGAGAAACAGATAAAAGGGTGATTCCTTTAAAGATAGTTATAAAACTCTTCTTACCTTTTTCAATAAAGATATAGAGATGTTTTAAATAAATAAAAGTTGGAAATTAAAATAAAACTATTGCATACTCATGTTGGGGTAGTTTGCGAGTACATTCAAATGTACTCATATTGGTTTCGTCCCTGGCTATTGTCCTAGCCAGACTACGAGGAGGAGCACTACGCCGAGCAGGAGTATGTCGACTTCTACGCGAACTAAGGATCTCCACAAGTCATCTGCCTGTCGGGTCGTCATCGTTAGAATATGATGTCTACTACGCCGTAGCTTCCGCTGATATTTTGGTTTGGCCCATGAAGACACCTATGTAAGACTTGGTCTAAATGACCATTTATGTAAGACTTTTAATTCGGTATTGTAATGGATGTAAACTTTGGTATTCAATTCGGATTATGTGCAACGACAGACTGATCACGGGATCGTTCTGTTAAGCATAATCGGGTATTTCGGACAGCTAGTCCGGGTCCCCACATAGTAACCATTGGAAAAGAGACACACCATGCCATTTTAGATCTAGGATCTAGTGTCTCTATATTATCTAAAGAACTATATGAAGTCCTTGAACTTAAAAATATTGAGAAATGCTCTATTGAACTTGCACTTGCTGATGATTCCATTAGACATGCTCTAGGAAAAGTAAGTGATGTTATGGTAGAGTTACACATGACTTTTGTGCCTGTTGATTTTCTAATCATGGACATGGGGAATAAAACCTCTAGTCCTATTATTTTGGGAAGACCTTTTCTTCGTACTACAGGTGCCATTATTGATTCAAAGGAAGGGAATGTGAAGTTTCAGTTTCCACACAAGAAGAGCATGGAACACTTCCCAAGGAAGAGGGACACACCAAGGTTCAAGCTCCCTCATGAGCTACGTCCCCTTTGATTATCAAGTAAGTAAGCCTAGCTATATGGCTATAAAGAAAGCGCTTTACGGGAGGCAACCCGGTTGTTTTTGTTTGAGATTTTCTTTGAGTCCTCTTGCTGTAACAAGAGAGTAGTTTGTTAGTTTTGTTTCTGGGATTTTTAATAAAGAACCAAGTTTTACCTATTTTGGGTTTGAAAAGTTGCTATTCATTTTCGGAGAGTTTTCTGCCTGCACGAAGTCTGTGCACGGTTTGATTTTTCATTTTTTATCTGTAACTCCGATTGAGCTGTAATTTGAACTGTAGCTTCAACTTTTCATCCTCTGTATACGTGATTTTTTAGATTTTTCTGACGAGTTTAAGTAGGGTAGAAAAATGCGTTTTGCTGCTGCTGTTTTTCTGGACAGATTCTGTCTTGATATTGTTTGATGCATTCTTTGAGCTTTTTGCTTGAATCTTTTTGATTCAATTGAGTTTATGAGTAGGCATACAACATTATATACTCTCTGGACATTCATATGAATTTTTGCCTAAGGATTTTATGCAGCAAGGAACCTATTTGTTTATCACTACTAATATCACCCCACAGAAAAGAAATGGGAGAAACGGTGTTTTGAAGTTTTTTCACAGGGATTAGAGGAGCTGCACCAAGAGCTATCCAAGGATGGTGAAGACCATAAGCTTGGGGATGTCAAGACAACCCCACTAGACCAACACACTCTCGGTTTGCACACGTCTAACTTCTGTTTTTCGATCAAAGCACTTTATCGTATAAACTTGGAGCGTCTGTTTTTTTTGCTTTTGTTATTTCGGTTTGATTTTTATTTTCTTAAGACCACCACTATCATTTATATATGAGAGAGCTACTGGAAGTTTGGGTTGAATTATGTTGGATGCTATTAAATATATTGGGATAGGGATGTTTGAGTTGATTTTAAAAGATACATATAGTTGCATAATTCATGTGCTTTGAATGAATGTTAATTTGCAAGTGTGTTGTCAAGAGCTATCTTTTACCATGTTTAGATGTTGAATTTTAACTTTACTTGGTTTAACATGGATTGATTAGTTCTATGGACACTTATGCATGCATTTAGATGGTCAACTTTCTCCCTATTGCTAGCCCAAAAATTACAACAAGTAAAAAGCTTGTTTCCCAACACCTTCAACCAAAGTTTTTCCAGTGAGTCCACCATATCTACCTATTAGCTTTATGCTATTCCAAGTATGTTTATCATGTTATATTGTGTTATCTACATTTCTGAATTTAAATGCTTATGTTATTGATTGTCATGGGAAAAATTGGTTAAAAGCTCTCACGAACTTGATGCACAATTTACTTTTATTGCATTTAATAAGCATGAACCATTGTGATTAAAATTATGAAGTTGTGGGCTTGACAATTGTTTTGGTTGGGAGTTAGCCCATATGTGCTGTCACATGGCAAGCTTTCAACATTGCACTTATTTATATTTAGTTGATGTCATGTACTTTTGTTTATGGATGCCTATCATGGGTGAAATGAATGTGGATACTTAGTAAGTTCAAAGAGTTTGTATAAATGGTTAGAGAAATGCCTGGGCCGCTAATCTAAGCCATGCATCATTCATGGTGGAAATTTACAGCATAACCATAATGTTCATTCAGTGATGCACCTCATAATAAAAAGCTATACCCATAGTAAATAAAAGAGTGCTGAGATTGTTCATTGTCTGTTTGTCTTGTTGTTTTGACATGGGCTTGTTCATGTCAAGGGGCAAGAGGTACCCCAGTGCAGTTCTTGATGATACTATTATTACTTGCAATGACCTTTATTTGAATTTACTTTGTGGACCAAAGTGAGTAACACATGGTGTAGGTACTTGTATTCAAGGGACATGAGACATTCAACCAATACATTGTCAAGCACACCACTCATATTTGCTTTCACTTTAAACATTAATCATTCAAGATGCTATGATAGGGGTAATGAGAGCTCCACACCAATGACTACCACATTGCAAGCATTAACTTAAGTAGAAGTGTTTGGAAGTTAGATGAAACTTATTCATGCTTTACCTCTACTTATTTATCTATCCAAAGTGTCCACCTTTTATATTCAGTTTTCATAAGAAGTACTCTATGACCACCATAGGATGTTTTTACTTTTCATTATGCATACATTTGGTCCATAGTACTTTCTTCTATATTACACTTTGTGAATTTATCATTGAACATCTTTACATTGAGTATTTGATATCACTTCATAATTTATCTTGCATATTGTTATTCCTTTGAAGAATGAATCATTTGACTCTATGTAGCAATAGTAATCACCTTTGATATCCATTGATAGTATTAAAATGCAAAGTCCATGTTAGTTTTATCACCTTCATACTCGGGACGAGCATGGGTTAAGCTTGGGGATGTTGATGCATGTAAAATGCATACATGAACTTTACATTTTATTACATGTTATTCCATGTTATTTGCATCATATAAGGGTTATATTCATGATTTATATTGAGTTTTGGGGATAATTAACAACTTCCCCATTTTTCTGGAATTAACCCTGCGCTGTCAGAAAACCCCTTTTTCTATATTTTGATGTTTCAGGGACCCAAACGACGTCCAAATGACCTGAAACTTTACGGGGATCACTTTTTTGGAAGGAACGAAACGTAGGCGCAAAGGAATCGAAGAAACGGAGACCAGAAGGCAGAAAGGGGTGGGCCCACGCGGCCAGATTCCCTGACCGCGTGGGACCCCCATCCTGGCCCTCGGGCCTCCGCTGCCGTCGATCTTTCTTCCCGAAGCTTCGTCTTGACCTAAAAACGACTATATATAGACCCCCCAGGGCTTTCGCGAAAGGGAGCGCCGCCGAAACACAGAAACCACGAAACAGAGACCTGGAGCTGAAGATTGGAGGGGGAAAACTCCGGCGGGGCGCTGCCGGTGTGGTCTCCTTCCCCTCCAACAACATCTCCACCGACACCATGATGAAGAGGGAGTAGTCCACCCCTGGACTATGGGTTTGTGGAAGTAACTTATGTATCTCTCCTCTCTATGAGCTTCACTAATTAGTACCGTATGAGCTGCTGAACATGATTACGGTCATCTATGTAATTCCTTTGTGGTGGATCTTTATTATGAGTTAATACATGTTTGAGATTGCAATGGTTTTGTTTCAGTTATGAAAGTAGATGCATATTATGTACCCCGTTCTTATTTACTTGTCATGATCAAGCATGTTTATGAGAGCATGTGAGGGGGAACGTGTGCATTAGTTGGAGTAACGGGGGGTGGCTAGTGCAGTGAACGTGAGAGAAAGTTCTGCGATCCACTTGGGTTTTCTACCTTACTTTGTTGCCTCACTAGGGATAAACAAAAATACCATGCTACCGGAGAGTGGATGTGACCTTGGCCACTATCTCCATGACTAGATCTAGCATGTTCTTATTTTAACTTCATGTCATTGAACTTATTGCTATGCTCTGATTTATCTTAATTACTAAGGTGTTATGATTTAGTTCGCATCTTGGTGGAGCATAAGAGAGAGAACAACTTATACTTGAGATCTCTATGTTAGGACGTGATGCCCATATTATTAATAACTTGTCAAACCATGTCTTGCCATCTTACATGTTAATTTTAGTGTTCCATTGTCTACCACGTTATCAAGAGAGAGTGCATTTGTGAAACCATGAACCCCGGTCCATTTTTAATCATAAGAAACACCTTTCCAACACTTTTATCACCACTTTTGTTTGCTGCCATTATTAAATCCGAAAATACAAAAACACTTTTACATCTTGCATTCATCATAAAAAACCCAAAAATATCATTTATCATTACTACCATCATCCTTGCATATTTATTTTACCATCATTGCATATTTACTACTGTTTGCATATTTATTTTATTATCATTCTCACACCTTGTGCTTGACAACCACTTGGTGAGGTTGAGGGCACAAAACAATTTATTTTGTTGCAGGTTCTCAAGAGAAGGATAAGGAGATAACACCTGAAATACTGGTTCCCCGAGAGTTCGATATTAAACCCTCGAGTCACCCCTCGTGGGGAAAACTGTCTTCCACTACTACATACACTCTGCACTTGGAGTCTCAACCTAACCCATTTACTTTTCACGCAGGTACCACGCGAAGGGGCTAGCAACTGTTTTCTGGCGCCGTTGTGGGGTAACTATGTGAAGGGCCATCAACCACCGCACCCATTCTGACCATGCCGGATGTGACCAAGGATTTTGTCGTGTATTGCGATGCTTCCAAGCTTGGACTAGGTTGTGTCCTCATGCAAGAGGGCAAGGTGATCTCCTATTCCTCGCGACAGCTCCGCAAGCACGAGCAGAATTATCCTACCCATGACCTTGAACTTGCTGCCGTAGTTCACGCACTCAAGGCCTGGCGCCACTTTTTGATGGGCAACCGTTGTGATATCTACACTGATCACAAGAGTCTGAAGTATATCTTCACCCAGCGAGAGTTAAATATGAGGCAGCGTAGGTGGATAGAGCTCATTAAGGATTATGACTTAGACATCCATTACCACCCTGGAAAAGCCAATGTCGTAGCAGATGCCCTTAGTAGACAGCCGTGCTCTTTCAACGCCATGATCAAGACCCGGCAACCAGCGCTCTGGAAGAGCTGGACAAGTTGGGCATTGAAGTAGTCAGTTATGGAGCTGTAGACCAGCTCATGTTGCAGCCAACACTATGGGATCAGATCAAGAAAGCACAAAAGGGCCACGAGAGTATCAAAGGCATCAAGCGTAGAATGGCGAAGGAAAAAGTCCCCGGTTTCACCATCGATTCCGAGGGTACTCTCTGGTATGAAGGCCGCATCTGCGTGCCATCTGACCATGACCTGAAGCAGCTGATTATGAAGGAAGCCCACGAGACTTTATACTCCATCCACCCCGGTGGAACCAAGATGTATCAGAATCTCAAGGAGAAATTTTGGTGGCATGGCATGAAGCGAGAGATTGCATTCTTCGTTCAGAATTGTGATATCTGTCAAAGAGTCAAGGCCGAACACCAACGACCCGCCGGTTTACACCAACCCCTGAAGATACCCGAGTGGAAGTGGGATGAAGTTGGAATGGACTTTATCACAGGTCTACCCCGATCCAATCGAGGGCATAACGCCATTTGGACCGGCTCACCAAAGTTGCACACTTCATCCCTGTCCGCACCACTCACCGTTCTGACCAGCTAGCCGATTTATATATGTCCCGTATCGTTAGCCTTCATGGAATTCCCAAGACGATCGTGTCTGATAGAGGAACCCAATTCACCTCTCGTTTCTGGACCAAACTTCATGAAGAACTAGGGACAAAGCTCTTTTTCAGCACCGCTTATCACCCTCAGACGGGAGGACAGACGGAGAGAGTCAATCAAATCCTTGAGGATATGCTTAGAGCCTGTGTGTTAGCTTATGGAGCCAAATGGGAAGATTGCCTGCCGTTCGCGGAATTCTCCTACAATAACAGTTACCAAGCCAGCCTGAAGATGGCCCCATTCGAAGCATTGTATGGGCGTAAGTGTCGTACCCCCTTGAACTGGTCACAGTCCGGAGACAGCCAAGTTTTCGGAGTCGATGCCCTGCGAGAAGCTGAAAAACAAGTTCAACTGATCCGCGACCGTCTCAAGGCCGCTCAGTCCAGACAGAAAAGCTACGCCGACTCCAAGAGGCGTGACTTATGTTTCTAGACCGGCGATATGGTGTACCTGCGTGTTACTCCGCTCAAAGGGATGCAACGTTTTCATGTCAGAGGGAAACTCGCCCCTAGGTACATCGGACCCTTCCGAGTTAATGGCAGACGTGGAGAAGTATCTTACCAGCTAGATTTACCCCCTCACCTGTCCGAGTTTCATGACGTGTTCCACGTATCACTACTTCAGAGGTGTCTGCAAGTTCCTGGCGCTACACACTCCTATCAGAAAGTAGATCACCACACTACTGACCTCAACCATGACCTCACCTACCGGGAAAGACCACTCCGTGTGCTAGCTGAGGATATCCGTCTGGCCCGTAGGCGGAAGATCAAATTCCTGAAGGTTCAGTGGAGCAACCACTCGGAGGAAGAAGCCACATGGGAGCACGAAGATTATCTGGAGCGTGAATTTCCTGGTTTCCTTTCCTCTTCAACTCCGGAATCTCGAGGACGAGATTCTCCTAAGGGGGAAGGTCTGTAACACCCCAATTTTCTTGGACTTAGAATTGTGGTGTTAATCTAGAATTTTCCAAAATAGCAAAAACTTTTGTTTGATTTTTAGTCAACTCTTGTCTGATTGGTTTTAATTGGTTCCTTAAGCCCACTAGCCTTGTTTGAAAACTTTTAGGATTACTTTTGCATTTTCTTCTAGGGTAAGAATCTAGTGACTATGATCTTCTTGTTAGTTAAAACATAGCTAATCTAGAGCCCTAGATTGAGCAACCCTTGTGTTGTTTTTGAATTGCACCTTGACCATCTTGTTACTTGAACCTTATATTCTTAGTTTCTGCTTGGTTCCATTGTTTGAAAACTTGGTTTGGCACAAAACCATCTAGGTTTTAGGCCTACTCAAAACAGTGACCATTTGGTCATTTTCACCACTTGCTTAGTTTTTAAAAATTCTTTCTTTACCCTTTTGACTTGGAAAATTTTGCCTCACGACTATTAGATCACCTCACACAAGTTTTTGGCCTAGCTCATGGTGTTGATCACTTTTAGACTTGTTAGTGAATTTAGACAAAACAAAATAGTGTTAGCCTGAAAACCCTAAACCTAGCTAAACCCAGCCCTCCCCTCTCATCCATCGACTCCCCTCTCACCTGGCTGACCAGAGGAGTGTCCTAGTCAGCTAGGACCCACCTGTCACCCCCACAACACCCCCCTCCACCACTCCCCTTCTCTCTTTTCCAAAATTGACCAATGGAGCTTCACTCCCTCTCTCCCTACTGGCCAAGACACGTCCTCCCGACCACCTCCACCCTGCCCACTCCCTCACCGCCCATCCCAACCAGTAGCATCACCCCTCTCCGTCTCTTTTGCTTCCTCCCCACCGAAACCCTAGAAAACTACCCCCCTGTCCAAAGCCGAGCTGTGCTCACCCCACTGCCCTCACTCTCCTCCCATCGGCGCACACCAACCCTCTCTCCTTCCCCACGAAGCCACGCTCGAACCCTAGCTCTCTGCCTCCCAGAAACCGAGGTTTTCAACGCGGCCACCGCCGGCGTCGGGCAACAATTGCCGGCGATTCACCCCTCCATTCTTCGCCATTTTTGGCCCATGAAGCTCCCCTCATCGAGACCTAACCCTCCCCCTCTTCTTTTTGCCCAGAGACCGCCGTAGACGCCGAGTCCGTCCGCGACCCGAGACGAACGCCGCTGCCGTCGCCATGGATTCCGGCGTTGCATGCGGCAGCTGAGGACACCGCCGTGCTCGCCGTCCCCTCCTCCGTCGATCCCAGCACCCCCGCCACCGCACGCCAGCCCTAGGTGAGCAGCCCGCCACCGCCATGGATTTCCCGGCTCGAGCTCGTCGAGCGGGCGCGACGAAGACGACGGGCGGGCGCGCGATTTGAATTTCCCCCACGCGGGCCGCGCTGCGCTTATTGCTGGGCCGGCCCAGCTCGCCCGCCAGGCCAGATCTGCGCTGGCCTCGGCCACATCCGGCCCATGCGCGGCCCACCGACGTTTTTATTTACTAGTTTTATTATTTTCTGTTTCTGTTAATTATGTGGGGTTAGATTAATTCGTTTGTGGTAGATCTGTGTGTGCATGTTCATTAGGAGTATTTCTAGTAGATGCTCTAAGGTTTTCTTAAACATGCAGATCCTGTTTGGTTGAAAGATAAAAGTTATTTTGTGTTGCACATTTAATCTTGTAGAAAGTATGTTTTTCACTCTTTTTAGGATATCTTGAGCTAGGAGTGTCCAATTGGAGTAAATCCAATTGTGCAGAAAGATAAAATTCATATATTTCTGTAGAACCCAGTCTTGCATGCAGGAGCTTCCTAGAACTAGAGTTGTAGTCATTTTAGTTTTGAGACCAGAGGCACTTGTAGGATTTTTAATTCCTAATTGGTGTTAGCTTTGGTGGTGAATCCAATTTTCCTAGCTTAGTATGACTTCTAGAAGTACTGTGGTAGAAGGATGTATTTTTAGGAGCATTATTTTAGGACTTGTGGATGTTTCCCCAAAAACAGCAACATTACTACTATTAAAAGCTCCATTTTAATTGTTTGTCTTTATCTGTTTATGTTTAGGATTGTTTTAGTTGTGTTATCCAGAGGATGTTTGTGTGTTAAAATGCTTATTTTCTAGTTTAATTACTTTAGATTGTTGTCAACCCGCTTCTTAGAATTGACGGTAGTTACGTTTAATTTTCCGGTACGATAGAACCGCAAGAGGAGGAGCAGTACGTGGAAGCTGAACCAGTATACGAAGAAGAACAAGACCAGGGACATTTTGCTGAACAAGGCAAGCCACCTCAACACCCTATTGAACTCCTACTATTTGTACAAAGCATGTCTTGTTTTCAAAATAAAATAATGCATGTTTTTCTTTTATGTGGCATTTTGTCACCCAAAAATTATTTTCAAAAAAAATTATTGTTTGGCCAAAGATATATCTACTAGTATATAATAGGTTTTATAAAAGTAAGACTTTACTTGAGAAGCCTTCGGAGGTGGAGATGTTTTTGAAAAACAAAGTACTGCCCTAGCGGCCGCCCGAACAATTAACCCGTGCAACCACATTACCTGAGATGGGTAGGGCTTAGCCGGAAGCTTGTCCACTTTAGTGCGGAGGATCTCATACTCTGTAAGGGCGAGGCCCTCGAAGCCGGGTTGTCGTCTGTATGAGGCAATACACTGCGGGAAGATCCGCAGCCGGACGATTATGTTGGGTCCCCTACCGTGGCGGTGTGGCGTCCCGGGAGAGACCAGGGGTCTAGTGGAGCACACGGTGCCGAGGGGAACAAACCTATCGGGAGTTCTCTGTACTAGTGTGGACATAGTGAAAAGCTTTGATCTGGTTATCCGAACCCCCGCATACTGTCGTATGGCGGACCGTGGCTGAACACGGCGGAATGACCGTTTGGTGTGGTGAAAGTGCACCACCTCTGCAGAGTGTAAAACTATTCGAATAGCCGTGTCTGCGGTCATGGACGGTTGGAAAGGCCACCGATCTAGGCGTATGGGCAATTTTATGTTTTCAAAGGAAAAATGGTTTCTCGGTGGAAAACAAGGAGGCATCAAGAAGGTACCTGGGAGGTACGGAAATGGGAGAAGATGGTTGGTCTCGGGGTGACAATCAGTCTGATCTCATGGAAAGGAAAAAGGGGTATCCCCATCCTAGTGTCTTTGAAAAGTTTCACAAAAGTGTTTTTACAAAGATGTGGAGATTGCACATGCTATTTCTACAAGAGAGAATTCTATCTCTAAGTGTTTCTTTTTCAACAAAGATATCGAGATGTCATATTCTCGATGCCTAAAAGCATCGTATGCGAAAACTAAGCCCTATAGTTGTATATAGCAGCTATCCCAGTTTTTGAAATCGTTTTATTGCATTACCATAAAAACTTAAGCCTTGAGGTGATTTTGCGAGTACGTAAATGTACTCATATGGCTGTGTCCCTGGATATTCCAACGTCCAGATTACAACGAGGAGGTCTACGCCGAGGAGGAAGAGTATGTCGACGACAACGCCGCTTAGCTGTCACCGGTCAACTGCACTAGTGGGATGGCGTCCGTTGGAGACGAGGGCCGACGCTAGCCACGAGCTTCCGCTATATCGTAGTTAATTCCGTCCTGAGCGACGATGAATTGCAGACTTGGTCGTGTGACCACTTTGTGTTGTAAGACTTTTATTCGTACGACTTGAATGATGTAACTCTTGATACCATGTTGGTTATGTGATTGCGATGCACTGATCATTGGGATCGTGATCTATTTTACATAACGTGGACATCTCGGATTTCGGTACGAGGGGTCCTTACATTGCCCAAGCTTGGGAAAGGATGAAATCATTGGTAAAGAATTGTCCCACACATGGACTGACTGCTTGGATGATCATCCAAACCTTTTATGCAGGACTGAATTTTTCTTCAAGGAACTTATTGGATTCGGCCTCTGGGGGTACCTTTATGTCCCTCTTTGGGTGCTGCAACAAAGCTTCTTGATGATATGATGATAAATTATTCTGAGTGGCACACCGAGAGGACTCCACAAGGTAAGAAGGTAAATTCTGTTGAAGGAACCTCTTCCTTGAGTGATAAGATTGATACTATTATGTCTATGCTTTCAAATGGAAAAATGCATGTTGATCCAAATAATATTCCTTTGGCTTCTTTGGTTGCTCAAGAAGATCATGTTGATGTGAACTTCATTAAAAATAATAACTTCAACAACAATGCTTATAGGAATAATTTTGGTAATAGCAATTATAAGCCCTATCCTTCTAATAGTGGCAATGGTTATGTTAATTCTTATGGTAATTCCTACAACAATAATAAGAGTGTACCCTCTGATCTTGAAGTCATGCTTAAGGATTTTATTAGTACACAAACTGCTTTCAATAAATCTTTTGAGAAAAAGTTTGAGAAAATTGATGTTCTTGCCTCTAAAGTTGATAGTCTTGCTCTTGATGTTGATTTGTTAAAAATTAAAACTATGCCTCATGATGTTAAAGAGAGCAAAACTCTCAATGCTATACAAGTTAAAATTGATAATAATGTGAGGATGCTAGCTGATTTGCATGCTAGGTGGGCAAGAGAGGATGAAATTGCTAAAAAGAATGAGAAAATTCCTTCTGTGACACTGCCATAAAAGTTTGTTCCTTATTTGACACTCTTAAAAATTTTCTTCTCTGTATGACCTCTTCCCATTTTTTCTTGCCTTTGGTGACACTGCTGTTGGTAACGTTACACTGTTCTGTTAAATTTTTTTAGGCCGGACAAAATTACCCTCATGTGAGTCGATTGAAGTCAACCGCAGCGAAAGAACCAGCGAACCCATCCATCTTGCTCATCCCGTTCCCCACCGAACCAGAGAACCCTAGCGGCGGCGGCGCCGGATTGGTGCCCGTTCCGGTGGCGGTGGCGTGAGCCAAGGCGTGGCGGCCATGGACTGCGTCTTGCTTCCGGGTGGCGGCGGCCCAGGCTCGGTTGCGGGCAGGGCTGCGGAGGGCGACCTAGGCGGCACGGCGGACGGCGACGCGGGCAGGGCTGCAGACGGCGACCCAGGCGGGGCTGCGGACGGCCAAGGCACGGCGGACGGCGACGCAGGCGGGGATGCAGACGGCGACCCAGGCGGGGCTGCGGACGGGCAAGGCACGGCGGACGGCGACGCGGATGCGGGATTTGGCCACGGCGCAGGTGAGTGTTTGTTCCTCTTCTTCCTTCTTCTTCTTCCTCTGCTTGTCCATTCCCACCTCGTCGCTGCTGCAGCCGCCTCCGCGCCGCCGCGCTCTTCCCTGCCGCTGCCGGATGGGGCGTGCCGGCCGGCTCCTCGCAGCAGCCGCTCTCCTATCCTGCCTCTGTGAGTATCTCTCGCTGATCCACTGCCTAGCTAGCTTCTGATGCTTCACTCTCCTGCAAGCTAATTAAGTGTACCCAGTAGCCGGACCACGGGCGCCTAGTTCTAGCTAGCTTTGGTGCCATTCTCTGTGCTGGGTTGTCTATTTTTATCCGTCTTGGAGGCAGGACTGGTTGAAATTCTGGTTGCGAAGGAGAGGAAGAAGCGACTGATTTGCGCTCCCAATTTGTCAATGTGCAGGTTCACATGGGCTGCTGGGAATTCCGGCCGCGCATTTGCTCAGAGCGGCCCGGTGCTCCACCGTGTCGACCACGCGGAGGAAGACGGCGATAGCGGCGGCCTCATGCCACAGCTCTCGCCCACAGGCTCTCCCCAGCCCTTCGTTCCCTTCCTCGCCCCTGCCCCTCTCGCGCCCTTCTACAACAACACCACGCCCAAGCTGTCAGGTCTGAACTCCCCTGACATTTCTATGTCAAACAATGCTAGATCGATGCAATGTGTACTAGTGGTTTCTAGTCTGTTAGTGTCAGGTTAAGGTCTGAACCTCAATTCTTTCCCGCAATGTAGGCAAATGCTCGCTGAACTTCACCGCCATCGACAGTTTGATGACCACCACGGCCGTCGATTGCTTCGCCGCCTTCGCTCCGTTCCTTGCAAATGTCATCTGCTGTCCCCAGCTCCAGGCCACTCTCACCATCCTGATAGGGCAGTCGAGCAAGCAGACGGGCTCCCTCGCGCTGGATCCCACTGCTGCCAACTACTGTCTCTCTGATGTCCAGCAGCTGCTCATGAGCCAGGGTGCCAGCGATGATCTCCACAGCATCTTTGCACGCCAGGGGTAAAAGGGTCTTTGCACGCCTCTGTTTAACACTGTTAGTGAAGAAAATGCACTAGAGTGTCACCAAAGGCAAGAAAAAATGGGAAAAGGTCATACAGGGAAGAAAAAATTTAGGAGTGTCAAATAAGGAACAAAATTTTAAGGCAGTGTCACAGAAGGAATTTTCTCAAAAAGAATAGTATTGCTAGAGTTTACACTATTTCTACTACTGAAAATGCCTTAACCTCAAATGTTAACAAACCTCCTACTATCAATGGTAAAGTAATTGGTGTTGGCAATGTCTCTACTTCTGTTGCAAAACGTTTAAAATTGCCTGATAACACTGAAACTGTTCTTGATAAAAGTGCTGAAATTTTTCGAAATATGGGAGACAATGGTCCCATTACCTTTGATAATAATGATTTTGATTTTGATGGTTGCAATATTTCTAAAGTAATTATGTTCTTGCAAAAGCTAACTAGAAGTCCTAATGCTAGTGCTATAAACATGGCTTTTACTAAACATATTACTAATGCTCTCATGCAAGTTAGGGAAGAGAAATTAAAACATGAAGCTTCTATCCCTAGGAAGTTAGAAGATGGTTGGGAGCCCATCATTAAAATGAAGGTGAATGATTTTGATTGCAATGCTTTATGTGATCTTGGTGCTAGTATTTCTGTTATGCCTAAGAAACTCTATGATATGCTTGATTTAGCACCTTTGGAACACTGTTATTTGGATGTTCACCTTGCTGAGGATACTATAAAGAAACCTTTGGTGAGAGTTGATGAAGTTTTTATAATGGTTAACAATAACCTTGTCCCCATTGATTTTGTTGTTTTGGATATTGAATGCAATGCTTCTTGTCTTATTGTTTTGGGAAGACCTTTTCTTAGAACTGTTGGTGCTATTATTGATATGAGAGAGGGGAATATTAAATATCAATTCCCACTCAAGAAAGGTATGGAACACTTCCCTAGAAAGAAGATGAAGCTACCTTTTGATTCTATTGTTAGAACAAATTATTCTATTGATGCTTCTTCACTTGGAAACACTTGATTCTTGCTTTCTGCGCCAAGCTAAAAAGCGTTAAAGAAAAGCGCTTATGGGAGACAACCCATTGTTTTATTTCTGCAATTTTCCTTTTTTTGAGTCAAGGTGTTGTTTACTTCTGTAGCAATGCCTTTGTATCTTTATTTTCTTGCATTGTTGTGCCAAGTAAGGCCTCTAATAGGAAGATGATGCTAGATTTGGATTTCTGCGCAGGAACAGATTTCTGCTGTTCACCGTATTGCTTCTGTAAAATCACAGAAAAATTATTTAAATCGGAAAATGTTTGTGCGTGGTCCTCAGATATGTACGCATCTTTCATTAGTTTTGAGTTTTTCGATTTGAGCAACGTAAGTGCCTCGAATTTTTTTGTCTTTACGGACTGTTCTGTTTTAGACAGATTCTGCCTTTTATTTTGCATTCTCTCTTTTACTAGTGTTGAGTGGATTTTTTTTTTGGTGGACGAGCTTCACATAACATCAGTAGCAGTAGCTAATGTTTAAAAAGTAATTGTCATGTTTGTGTCCTTATAGAACATGTGAGTTTTTGATTGTGCACTAACCCTCTAATGAGAATTATTCTGAGTTTGGTGTGGCGGAAGTTTTCAAGGGTCAAGAGAGGAGGATGATATAATGTGATCAAGAAGAGTGAAGAGCTTAATCTTGGGGATGCTCCCATGGATCACCCCAGCATATTTCAAGAAGACTCAAGCGTCTAAGCTTGGGGATGCCCAAGGCATCCCCTTCTTCATCAGCAACTTATCAGGTCATCTCTAGTGAAACTATATTTTAATTCTTTCACATCATATGTGCTTTACTTGGAGCGTCTGTGTGCTTTTATTTTCGCATTGTTATTTTATTTTCTTTGGGAGAGAGACACGCTCTGCTTTTTCATGTGAATACTCCTATTCTTCACTTATACTTGTTGAGTATTCTTATTTAGCTACTGCTATGCATTTAGCTCCTGTTTTCATGCATCTCTTGTACAGAGCTGTTAGTTCTTTTAGATAAAGTACTCTTTTATTTCATTTATAATTATTTGGAGAGTTTGTGTTGAAATAAGTTGATTGGTGTTTGGTTGGAACAGAAAATGCTGCATGTGGTAGATGGTATAATGAAAAAGCTTACATATTCTTGTAGATCACTGTCTTGGATAATTTGATACTTGTCAATTATTTTGAGTTATCAAGTAGTTCATGTTTAAGCTTTTGTATCATGTGGTTAAAACCTATTAGTGGAGAAATACCGTAAAGCTTGTTGAAATTTGGTTTGTATGATTGGTATCTCTAAGGTCTAGATATTTTCTAGTAAAAGGGTTTGGTTAACAAGGAAGATAGTATAGAGTCTTATAATGCTTGCAATATGTTTTCATATGAGTCTTGTTGTACCGGTTGATATCCTGTGTTTGCTTCAAATAACCATGCTAGCCTAAATCTGTACTGAGAGGGAATGCTTCTCGTGCATCCAAAACCTTGAGCCAAAATCCATGCCATTTGTGTCCACCATAACTACCTATATGTGGTATTTCCTTGCCACTCCAAGTAAATTTTTCATGTGCTACCTTTAAACTATTCAAAACTTTATTATTCCTTTTTGTGTCAATGTTTACCAAGCTCATGAGGACGGGGTGGATGTCTTTATGTCACCTGTCAAACAGACTTTACCACCGGACTAGTGGCATATACATCCGCTTATCCATTAATTTTGCAAAAAGAGCTGGCAAATGGGGTGCCCAGTCCCAATTAATAACAACTTTAACCGCTTAATTTTCTTCACATTTTTGCCCTGATTTATCAAACAAGCAATGATACCAGTGAAATATCTGCATGTGTAAATAAAAGAGAAAAGACGGATGATCTGGCTTGCTGGTAGAAATAACGTCCTTCATGGGAGCCGCTCTTAAAAGTCTGGTTGGCAGCGGTCATATTGTACTTTTCCATTTTCTGATTCGTTGACAATTAACAAACACCTCCCAAAATTTATTTTTACTCTCTATATGATTTCAAAAACTTAAAAAGGTCTAGCACATGATTTTATCCCTACTTCCCTCTGCGAATGGTCTTTCTTTTACTTTTATGTTGAGTCAGTCTTCCTACTTCTTTCTATCTCAGAAGCAAACACTAGTGTCAACTTTGGTGCAACAATTTTTATATGCTAGTATATTGTACTTATTATATTGCTTTGTGTTGACAAATATCCATGAGATATACATGTGATGTATGTAAAATGCATACATGAACTTTGCACTTTAATTGCTTATATTCCAATCATATTTGCATCATATAAGGGTTATATCAATGTTTTATAATGATTTTGGAAATACTTCATAGTTTTCCCATTTATTTGGAATTAACCATGTTTTTCCAGAAAACGTCTTTTTTAGTGTTTCAGACTTTCCGGGAGCTTCGGGACTCCAAAAAGGGCAAGGTCAAAGAGCACGGTTCAGAATTTTCGAGACGAACGCAATGGGCTTAAAGTGAAGGCCAGAAGCCCAACCAGCTGGGAATGAGAGTGCCTCACGCGGCCAAAAACCCTAGGCCGCGTGGGACAGGCTCGTTTCCACCTCGGAGCTCCGTTGCCGTCGATTTTTCATCCACCGACTCCGTCTTGACCTAAAAACGCTTATAAAAAGGTCCCCTGGCGTTTCGCGAAAGGAGGCGGCGGAGAAACACATAACCACGAAACAGAGAGTCAGAAGGCTGCCGCCGGAGAAGATCGGAGGGGGAAACGCCGCCGGAATCGCCTCCGGAGGGCTCCACCCCCTCCGGCGTGTTCATCATCAACATCTACAGCAAGAACTTCTTCACCATCATCACCATGATGAAGGGGGAGTAGTCCACCCCCTGGACTAGGGTTTGTGGTGGTAACTTTTGTATCTCTCCTCTCTCTTGAGCTTCACTAATTAGTACCGTATGAGCTGCTGAACATGATTACGGTCATCTATGTAATACCTTTGTGGTGAATATTGTGGTGTGAGATGATTTGTTATGCATTTACCGTTGTGTTGGAGCTTTTGTGATTTGTCATACTTTGTAGTATGATGTATGTGGGTACGGGATGGCCGATGTGACACGGCATAGGTATTGAGTGACACAGTACCGCCCAACGTCCTTTATCTGGGGGTAAAAAGAAAGAGTATGATGTGGGAGTGAGAGAAACCACGCTAGCCTTACGAGGGGTGACCTAGCAACACAAATGAGTATTTCTTTCAACTATGTGTTTTAGGACATATAGCCGTCATAAAAAGCTACCATTAAAACATGACAATTGTGTGTACTTTATCTATAACATGATGATCACCGTAGATGAGAGAGAGAGGATTAAGTGAACCCATGAACCATGTCCATTGTTCCTATAAGAAACTTACACTTGAGCTTGTCCTCTTGCTACGTAGAGGATTGGGCTTTCTCTCTTTGAGAGCTTTCACTTGCTACTACCTTTGTCTTGTCCTCTTGCAAAGAAGAGGATTGAGACACTTTTACATCCATCAAACCAACCATCTTGTTCTCTAAACTTGTTTAGTGCATAATCAACTAAAACTTGTGACACTTTAGTTGTAGGGAATAGATAACTTTTCCTTCTTGCTCCTGCGGATCGATACCTTACTTCCACATTGAGAGGTGCTACAGTGATCCCTTGCTCTTGGGGGTTATCAACATGTTGAAAGTTGAAAGCAATTGTTGAAGCTTAAATCTTCCTTTGTGTTGGTTACATACCTTTTACTTAGAATCTATTGCTTTATGAGTTAACTTTTATGCAAAACTTTTTGATGCTTGTCTCGAAAGTACTATTCATGAAAAGTTTTTTGCTTATATGATTCAGTTGTTTGCTCATTATCTATTTGTTAGCAAACTATAGACCATTGACCTGGATCACTTCATTCATAACATGTGCTTTACAATAATATTTGATCAAGATTATGATGGTAGCATGTCACCTCAGAAATTATGTTGTTTTTATCATTTTACCTACTCGAGGACGATTAGAACTAAGCTTGGGGATGCTTGATACGTCTCAAACGTATCTATAATTTCTGATGTTCCATGTTTATATTATACCAATTGCTACATGTTTTATATACACTTCATAGCATTTTTATGCATTTTCTGGGACTAACCTATTAACAAGATGCCACAGTGCCAGTTCCTATTTTCTGCTGTTTTTGTATTCCAGAAAGCTGTTCTGGAAATATTCTCGGAATTGGATGAAACTTGGACAGGACCTCCTATTTTTCCAACACGTACACGGAGTCCAAAGGAGAGACGGAGGCGACCTAGGAGACAGCCACACCATGGGGCGGCGCGGGCCCACCTCCTGCCACGCCGTGGGGTGGTGTGGCCCCCTCGGGTGCCTCCAGCCGCCGCCCTTTCGCGTATACAATCCCCCCGACGCGAAAACCCTAAATACCCGAGCCATATTCCACGAAAAGTTCCAGAGACGTCGTCGTCGTCAACCCTAGCTCGGGAGGGTTCAGAAGCTCTTCCCGGCACCCTGCCGGAGAGGGGAATCATCACCGGAGGGCTCTACATCGCCATGCCTGCCTCCGGAGTGATGCGTGAGTAGTTCATCCTTGGACTACGGGTCCATAGCAGTAGCTAGATGGTTGTCTCTCCTCCTTGTGCTATCATGTTTAGATCTTGTGAGCTGCCTATCATGATCAAGATCATATTATTGTAATGCTACATGTTGTGTTTGCTGGGATCCGATGAATATTGAATACTATGTCAAGTTGATTATCAATCTATCTTATATGTTATTTATGATCTTGCATGCTCTCCGTTACTAGTAGATGCTTTGGCCAAGTAGATGCTTTTAACTCCAAGAGGGAGTATTTATGCTAGATAGTGGGTTCAGTCTCCAGTAATCTGGGAGAGTGACAACAACTTCTTAGGTTGTGGATGTGCTGTTGCCACTAGGGGTAAAACAGCAATGCTTTGTCTAAGGATAATTGTATTGTTTACATTACGCACTTTACTTAATGCAATAATCTGTTGCTTGCAACTTAATACCAACGGGGACACGGATGTTAACCTGGAGGTGGATTATTAGTCATAGATGCTGTTGGATAACGGTCTATGTATCATGTTGTAATGCCCAATTGAATATCATAGTAGTCATCTTTTCATATATAGGCATTGTTATGCGCTCAATATTTTATCAATTGCCCAGCTGTAATTTGTTCACCCAACATGTTAGTTATCTTTTATGGAGAGACACCACTAGTGAACTGTGGACCCCGGTCCATTCTTTTACACTGATAATACAACCAACTGCAATCATTGTTCCTTTTCATTCTCTGAAATTAAACACTATTTTCCACACATATGTTTAATCCTTTGTTGCCAGCAAGCCGGTGAGATTGACAATCTCACTGTTTCGTTAGGGAAAAGTAGTTTGATTGTGTTGTGTGCAGGTTCCACGTCAGCGCGCCACTGACAACCTTCAGAAGTGATTTCTTACTCCTACTGGATTGATAACCTTGATATCTTACTGAGGGAAAACTTGCTGCTGCACTGCTTCATACCTTCCTCTTGGGGTCTCCCAACGAACGTGTGCTTTCACGTCATCAGTCATCAACATATACAGAGATGATACAAAATCCCTTTGAGGATTTCTTTATAAAAAAACACATGGGCAATCATCATTGTTTGAGTATCCCTTATGGAGAAGGAACTCACTAAGTCGGTTATACCACATTTTACCCGACTGCTTCAAGCCATAGAGTGACTTTTGTAATTTTACACAATACATGTTGCGATTTATGTCTGGATTCAGAATTTTAAGTCCATCAGGAACTTTCATATAAATATCCGCATCTAGTGACCCATATAAGTATGCGGTCACTACATCCATTAACTGCATTGATAATTTCGTTTGTACTACCAATGATATTAAATATCGAAACATAATTCCACTCATTACAGGAGAATATGTATCGTCGTAGTCGATACCGGGTCTCTGTGTAAACCCTTGTGCTACTAGTCTCGCTTTGTATCTCACCACCTCATTGTTTTCGTTCCTTTTTCGAACAAAAACCCATTTAGCTCCCACAGGGAAGATTTTATGAGGAGTGGGTAGTTCTGGTAGAAGTGGTGGTATTGGTGTATTCTGGAATAACGAAGAAATCTGCAAGTTCTTGGTTATTCTGAGTACCATGTTGATCTTCAGGTGGAGGAGGCAGGTACACCACCATGGAGGCTGACTTGTGTCTATGGCGAGGCGCAAACAAGCGGGAGGCACAAAACATGGGACACCCTCAAGAAAATTTGTTCGACAAGTCAGCTCCCGTGGTTATGCATGGGTGATTTTAATGAAGTCCTGCGTCTGGATGAACACGAGGGGGTTGGACATAGATGCCAAGCTCAGATTCAGGCGTTTCGAGACACAATTGATGTGTGTGGCTTGGATGATCTAGGTTTCAAAGGTCACTTCTGGACCTTCGAGAAACGGGTGGCTGGTGGTTCTTACACACGGGTTCGTCTAGACAGAGCCTTGGGATCGGCAGAGTGGAGCGCTCAGTTCCCGCTTGCATCTCTTAGCCACTTAACATCGGTTGCTTCGGACCATTGTCCTATATTGCTTCAATTACAGGAACAAATTGAAATATGGCCACTTCGGAGACCATTTAGACATGAAATTATGTGGGAGTCACACCCCGAGCTGCGAGGCGAGGTGGAGTCTGCATGGCAGCCTGATGTGCCGTCAGCGTCAGTTGAAGAGGTTCAACTTAAATTGCAAGGTCTTGCTGGTAACCTTCGCTCTTGGAATAGAACCTCTTTTGGTAGTGTGAAGGAGATTTAAAAGCTTAAAGCGCAGCTAGAGGTGTTACAGAACATGCCAGGGAGAGTAGGACCGTCCCATGTTGAGCTGAAAACAAGTGAACGATTAATGGAGCTATATCATCGTGAAGAAATTATGTGGCGACAGCGGTCCAGAGTTGAATGGTTAAAGGATGGTGATAAAAACACTAGATTTTTTCACTTAAGGGCATCTATGAGAAGGCGTAAGAATATGGTTAAATCATTGGTGAAACCGAATGGTGAGCAAACTGAGAATATGGTGGAGATGGAGGAGCTCACTTATTCTTTTTATAGAGACTTGTTCACATCGGAGGGTGTGGATGGTATGGGGCAGGTTTTGAAGCATGTGCTCACCAAGGTGACGAGGGAGATGAATGAAATGCTCTTGGCTCCCAATACTGACACCGAAGTGAAGAAGGCCCTTTTCCAGATGTTCCCTACAAAAGCGCCTGGACCTGATGGTTTCCCGGCGCATTTTTTTCAGCACCACTGGGATGTTTGCGGTAAGGATGTCACTCAAGCGGTCCTTCGGATTGTGAAGGGAGAGGAAAGTGCGGAGTGTATTGTCACATCCCAAATTTTAGAACTAAGAAAAACTTAGTTTTACAAGACCCAAAATTCAGAGCCAACAAAAACTTTTTGAAATACTTTACTAATGATTGTGTTTTCCTTCCTATTGCTCTGTTTGCCCTTGTGTGACTTGATGTTTAAGTTGTTTGACCAATAAATATTAACCTAAAGACCCAACTAAGATAAAAATATATTTAACCTAGGTGATCAGGTCATGACAAGAAAAATAATTCCATATATCTTTTGCCACTCTTATTGTAGTCAAAAACCATTTCAACAATAATTTGATTTTGGCAACAACCAAACTACCCATTATTGAGAATGTAAAAGTATTTCCAAAATTATGTGTTCCCAAAAATATGGAGATTTATATACTATCTCCAACCTTGATATCTCTCTTGTATTTGTAGCTCTTATTTTAAACCCATACTTTCATTCTTTTTGAAAATAATAAGAGTGGGAAATATACTACCTATATATTTTCTCAACCCTTTTGAAAAGTATCAAATTATTGAACTAAGCTCGTTTCAACATTATTCTTGTCATGATGATGCTTGATTTCCATCCCACCATCTATCTGAATATTTGAAATTTGGTTGAAAACTTATATTGTTTGCTTGTTTGACTTATGTTTGTGTTGATTGTTATTTCCTTGCTTTATTGTTTGCTTGGGTGAATAATTACATAAATGTACTTGAAACCTAAGTTGAAAACCCACTGATCACAATTTGGAATGTGATTTCGAACAAAACAAGAAAACCAAAATTTCTCACACACTTAATATAAAGTCATTATTAAAAGAGATGATCTTATTTAAATTTCTCTCTCTCTCCCTATTTCCATGTTTTGTCATAATAATTATTTTATCTTATAAAATTCTAGGAATGCGAGGAAATAATAATCCCCTCACTTCCATATCACTCCCTCCTCAAATAAATATACTTTTCAATTTAAAACTGGTATTTCCACTTTTTGTGTTTCATTGCATCTTGGCATAAATATTAATTTGCGAAACAATACACTAATTGGTTTGACACCATTTAAAAACAAATGCGAAACTTGCCTTAACGAAATTCAAATCAATGAAAGTGTTCAAACTTGCAAAACAAAAATACTTTGGCATCCTATATTTTTCAAGGAAGTTCCAAGAGTTCAAAACAATATCTCTCACTTGCTTTTGAAATACTAAAGGAGTATCAAATTGGTTTTTACCAAAAATAACATATTTAAACCCTATGAACAAATGTGGTTCCAAACATTTTATTTTGCAACACCAATTTTTGTGGATCTTCTACATGTTATGGGGAGGCTACATGAATATTTTCAGAATTTTTGAAATGGTTCTAGTGCCTCAATTAAATCCCTAAAATGCTACTGGTTTTAAACAAAGAAACAAAAACAGAGAATTCAGAGAAATACAGGGGGTTTTCTGCAAAAACACCTTCGTCTTCCCCTGTAGCGACCGAGCGACGGGCTGCCCGAGCCGCACCCGCTAGCTCGCCGTCGCGCTGTCCACCGACCGTCGCCGTACTGCCCGAGTCGGATAAGAACGCCGCGCCTGCCCTCTGCCCTGCTCCTCCGCGACTATTGACCAGCAGAAGAGCACATGGGTCGCTCCCCCCTCGCTGCCCATGCTCGCCCAATCCGCGCGGCCAGAGCACGTCGACGCCGGCCCCGATCTCCGCCACCTCAGCTCCTCGGCAAGCACCGCTCATCCTGGCCGTCCGCCTCGCTCGCCGAAACCCTGCAGACATGCTCGCGTCACACCTTCTGGACCGCAGCGACGCCAGCATTCCGTCGAGCACCGTGTGAGCGCAACGGCCACCTACCACCCGAGCTCGCACCTGCTCTCTCCCTTGCTCGACTCGGACCCAGAACCCTAACAGAGCACCCCCACGCCGTTTCTGCACAGCACCGCCACCAATGGCATGCTCTCCCACCCCCTGGCCACCTCCTACACCGAGACCACCGTGCGCCGGAGCTCCGGGTATAAAGACCACCCCCGAGCCTCCTTTGCTCTTCACACTCGCCCTCTCTGTATCTCACTCCACTCTCCACTCACCCGTGCACCGCCAGGAGGGCGGCACGCTTCTGCTCCCTCGCTGCCGTGGTCGGAATCGTCCGCCACGACCGTCGGTGCCGAGGTCGAGGTCGACCATGGCCGCGACGCCACGCCCTCTCCATTCTCTTTTCTCTGCCCCAAACACTCATTCCCATTGACACCGCACTCACACGCCCTCGTTTCTCTCTGTTTCGTGCACAAAAGAAGCGCCAGGAGCTCGCCGGAGTTTCTGCCGAGGCCGAGGAAGCAGAGGAGCTCGCCGTGGTCAAGCTGGAGTCCCCGAGCCGTACCACAGCCGCCAGGACCTTCCCCGACCCTCCGCAGCCGACCCCGACCATCTCCGCCGCCACCCGAACCCTCTAGGTGAGCCTCCGACTCGCCGTCGTCGTCACGGGCACGGCGGCGCCGCTCGAATAAGGTCGCCGTCGCAGCGTCTACCGTGCGCCGTTGGATCGCAATCCAACGGGCGCGTACCGCTTCGCGTTATAAATAGACGCTGACGACTGGGGCCCGCCGTCAGCATTTTAAGCTTTTCTCCGCGCAGGAGCGAATTAATTCGCTGAGCCGCTGACGGGTGGATCCCGCCCGTCAGGGTTTTAATCATTTCGATCGCAGGAATTTTTAATCGATTAAAATTGGAAATTCAAACTCTTTTCTGATGCCAACATTAAAATTCGATAACTCGAGAAATATAAGTCCAATTAAATCGAACCAAAATTCTAGAGAAAGCTTATGAAATTATCTATGCAACTACACTAGTTTCATCTTGTTTAAATCATTAATATTTGAGTGGTATTTAAAATTCCACAGAAGGTTCAAATCACCAAATTGTTTGTTTCTGATGCTCTGTTAGTCCAAATATTGTGATTCCAATTTTGTTAGCTTAATATTAAGTAATGTTAGCTCCCATAATTTTGGTAGATTTAATTAAGCCTCAGAAACTGTTTGGTGTTATAATTAAGATGGTTAAGCTCTCCGCACCTTATTAATTATGGTTAATTAATAATTAGTCCAATTGAGGTGAAACCAATTCTGGTAGGTCATATTTAACTAGGGGTAGTTAACCCTAAATTGGTATAAATTTATGGTCTATTTAAATTAAATACTGATTTAAATCATGTGCACCAAATTTCTGAAATTAATAAAGGTTGTATAAAAGTAATAATAGTTTAAATTAAATTAAATGCAATTGTCTGTAGGACGTTAGAGGTTTGTCTAAGTTGAACTTGTGTGATAGTGATTGCTTGTTTTGGTCGAATTGTATGGTGATATTGTGTTTTGCTTGCTTTACGATACGTAGACGAAAACGTTGCCGGGACTTGCGACGAGGGGAAATACGTTGAACAAGAAGAGCAAGACCCCGAGAACTTTGTTGAGCAAGGCAAGCTACTCTCTGATCATGCACATGAAAATATATACATCTACTTCGTACACATGATTTATTCCTAAGAAGCAATGACCTGAAAATCTTTTTACCAGTATATGAAAAACTATTTTGCCACCATATGTAGAAGTATAAGTTAGTATATCAAATTATAGGGTGGGAAAAATATTGTTTATTCAAAACTCATTTGAAAATACCTGTATGGATATGAAATGCCGAGATGCCGGTGTGGAAGTGAAGAAATGGAGTATGGTGATGTTTGTGAAAAATGCACATCGTGTCCTAGTTCTATGACGACCAACCTTACCCTGTGCGACCACATTTACCCACATATGGGAACGGGCGTAGTCATATAATTTGCTCATATTAGTGTGGGATACCTCAACAATGGAGATGACTCCGTTTCATGAGGGGATGGTTCGGTGACCTACCCCTGACCTAGGTCCTCGCTCAAAATAAAGGAGAAAAGAAGGAGGAGGACAGAAGACGCCACCCTTGGGTCGCCGGGCAAAACTATGAGTCCTCGCACTTAGGTTCCGAAGGGCTGGACTGAGTGTCGATGGAAAGTATCATACGGGCAGGGTCCTATACTAGCATGAGCAAAGGACAGGCTATGGTCGGTGACTCAACTTCGCATACACCTTGTATGGCGGGACGTGGCTGACATGATGAGTTGCCGGATGGATGTGGGAAAAGCGTGCTACCTCTACGGAGTGCAAAACTATTCGAATAGCCGAGCCCTCGGTAATGGACAGTTGGAAGGCTGTCCTATGGCCATGTGCAAAGTTTTGGGATTTGAAAAGAAAATGGAGATGTTTTATATATGCAACTATGCCAAAGGATCGGCATGAGGTTGCTGGAAAAGAGGAGGACCATGAATGGTTATGGTCGAAAAAGGAGGAGTTTTGGAGAAATAAACATGATGGTGATTTTCTGGGAAAAAGTTCTAAAATTCTTCCTACCCTTTTCAACAAAGATGTATTTTGAGAAAACGTTTTAAAAGAGAATTCTTACCTGTTTCAACAAACCTATATTTTCGGGAAAATGTTTTAAAAGAGACTTCTTACAAAGACAGACTTATGGGAAAAAGTTCTAAAAGCCTTCTTTTCTTTTTCAACAAAGGTATATAGATGTTTTTTCTAAAAATACAAGGCTTATGAAAAGTTATAAAATTCTTCTTTCCTTTTTGAATTAAAGTTATAGAGATTTCAAACAAAGTTTTATTAAACAAAAGTCTATCCTTTTCTTTTTCGATAAGGATATGGAGTTTTCAAAGCAAACATAGTTTTATTTAAACAATAAAAAGGGTAGTGCATGCTCATTTCGGGGGTAGTTTGCGAGTACAATTCAAATTGTACTCATATTGGTTTCGTCCCTGGCTATTGTCTTAGCCAGACTTGGAAGATGAGCCGTTCGAAGAAGAGGATTTCAATGACGTCAATGCGAACTAGGGCGCTTCCCAGTCAGCTGCCTGTAGGGTTATGGCAAATGAATTGGGCTCCACGTTGTTTGATGATTTCCGCTGCAAGTACATGTTGAAGTTTGTGGCTTCAATCAAGTAAGTAAATTCATTCGGTATTTATGGATGTTCTTTGATACCAGTTTGATTGTGCTCAGCGACAGACTGATCATGGGATCGCTGATGTTGTAGGCACAATGGTATTTTGGACAGCTAGTCCGGGGTCCCCACATGTATCAATAACACCTTTCTTGTTCTAATTCCGAAGGTACAAAACCCATCGTTGCTGACCCAGTTCCGCCCCATTAGTTTGTGTAATGTTTTGTATAAGATACCTCAAAGGTTATTGCTAATAGACTAAAATAGGTGCTGCCTGAAATCATTCCTGAGGGGCAATCCGCATTTGTGCCGGGGAGACTTATTACAGATAACATTATTTCAGCTTATGAATGTTTACATTTTATGAAGAGAAGCAAGGCAAAGGTGAACAGCTTTTGCGCTCTCAAGCTTGACATGATGAAGGCGTATGATAGAGTTGAAAGGTCATATCTGGAAGCAATTATGAAGAAGCTGGGGTTTGCAGATGCATGAGTTTCGGTGATAATGGACATGGTAAGCTCAGTTTCCTTTTCGGTGTTATTTAATGGGAAGAAACTGGAGGAGTTTCGTCCATCTAGAGGTATTCGGCAGGGAGATCCGATATCCCCCTATCTTTTTTTATTGGCAGCAGAGGACCTTTCGTGCCTCCTAAAATCTAGACCACAGTCATCTCATTTGTGCGAGATCAAGGTAGCTTCGTCGGCTCCGCCGGTGAATCACCTCCTGTTTGCTGATGACAGCCTGCTGTTTTTTAAGTCAAGCTCTTCAGGGGTGGAGGAGGTGTCAAACCTGTTGGAAATATATTGTGGAGCATCGGGGCAGCGTATTAACCGGGATAAATCTTCAATTTTCTTCAGCAAGTTATGTCCACAACAAGTGAGGGAGGAGGTAAAAAATATATTGCATGTTCAAAATGAGTCGCTAACCGAAAGATATTTAGGTATGCCAACCGAGGTGGGCATTTCAAAAATTGTCACGTTCAAGTATCTCAAGGATAGATTTTGGAATAAGATCAAAGGTTGGATGGAGAAGCTTCTCTCGGCAGCAGGAAAGGATGTACTGATCAAATCTGTAGCCCAAGCAATACCTGTTTTTACTATGGCCTGTTTTCGTTTGCCGCATGGCTTGTGTGAGCACATCAATTCTTTGATTCGGAAATTCTGGTGGGGCAGCAAAAGAGGTGAAAGGAAGGTGCATTGGGTCTCCTGGGAAGTGATGACAAGGCCAAAGTTCATGGGAGGTATTGGTTTTCGAGATCCTGAGTTATTTAACCTTGCTTTATTAGCTCGTCAGGCTTGGAGGATTTTGCAGGAACCCTCATCTTTGAGTGCTAGAATTCTAAAAGCTGCCTATTTTCCTAACAATCAGTTTCTAGATGCAGAATTGGGTTCACATCCGTCACAAATTTGGAGAGCTGTATTGGATGGTAGGGACACACTGAAACAAGGTCTGATAAGGCGGATTGGTGATGGAGCATCGACCAACATTTGGACTGACAATTGGCTACCACGTGAGACGCTACCAAGGCCACTGTTATCCAGGATTGTTAACCCACCGCAGCTAGTCCATGAATTAATTGACTATACCTCGGCGACCTGGAGAGAGGATGGGCTGAATGCTATTTTTCTGCCAATGGATGCTGATATCATCTGGGGTATTCCATTATGCACTAGTCCGATGCAAGATTTTTGGGCATGGCAACATGAGAGTAAGGGTACTTTTAGTGTAAGATCGGCCTATCAAATGTTGGTGGCGACTAAATACAGAAGAGAAAACTGGTTGGATGAAAACCCTGGATCTTCAAACACTCGGATAGAGGCGAAATCGTGGGAGTCTCTGTGGAAGCTCATGGTTCCCCCAAAGCTGAAGTTTTTCGTTTGGAGACTAGCGCAACAGTCTATTCCCTCCGCAGATGTTTTACACCGAAGGAACATGGCAGATTCAGATGCTTGTGGCATTTGTGGAGGAAGGGACTCATGGAGGCATTCGTTACTTGACTGCCCCATGTCTTTGAGTGTTTGGGCACTAGCTGAGGATAACCTTTCTGATCGGCTGAGAGCTTGCGGCGAACAATGTGCGAAGAATTGGCTGTTTGAGCTGAATGAGTCGTTGCCGCATGCAGATTTCAGTCGTGTGGTTGTTACTTTGTGGGCTATCTGGTCAGCGAGGCGTAAGGCAATACATGAGAACATATTTCAAAATCCCCTTTCTACACATATGTTCATTAATCGGTACATAGAGGAGTTCACAAGCACAGCGCCTGCCCGGGAAAGATCTAATCAAGTGGTATTCCGAGCTGTCCGTCGCTGGTTACCCCCACAAGGCGATAGAGCAAAAATTAATGTTGATGGTGGATTTTCTAGTGATGCTGGTGTGTGCGCAGCTGCTGCCATTTGCAGGGATTCGACTGGTACTTATTTAGGTTCTTCGGCCATTGTTTTGATTGGAATTCAAGACCCGGAAACGGCAGAGGCCTTGGCCTGCCGAGAGGGGCTTGCCCTTGCACAGGACCTGATGGCTAGAAATATTCAAATCTCTTCAGATTGTAAGACTGTGATCGGAGATATATTGAGCTGCTCTCTTGGGAAGCATGGTGCTGTGGTGAAAGAGGTTCAGATGAGATCAAAGCATTTTGAATCTTGTGTTTTTGCTCATGAAGGAAGAAGGTCAAATTATGAAGCTCATAATCTCGCCAAGTTTGCCCTAGTTCTTGGGGTTGGTAGACATATCTGGTTGGGTACTCCACATGATTCTGATATTGTACCTGTAAACATTTGTGTTAATGAGCAATAAACTGGCGTGATCCCCCTTAAAAAAAAAAGCAGAGCGGTTATACGAAGTGCATTGACAATTACATAATGGCTCCCGTGCTTAAGCGGCTGACTATGGATATCCGCGTGTGGGCCTTTTTCAACTTGTCGTGCTTCTCAGCGCCAATGATGGAAGATGTCTAGTGGAATTGCCGTAGTTCTTATCCAAACTAGCAAAATGCCCGTGCGCTGCAACGGGAAGGATAAAATCTTCATCATCGGGATGTGAGTGGATTTTCGAGGTTGTACTTCTAGAAGCCAAAGTTGAGGCGATTTTTCGTACAACCAATTAATTTTCAGCTCGTATATGTTTCGCATGGCATACCCGAGTAGCTAATCAGGCTGCTCACATTTGTGCTCGTAGAGCTCCTTAAGTCGGAAAATAAATCGCATGGCACTGCTGGAGTCAAAGTTGATCTGATCATACTGGTACATCATGCTACTGGGCCGGCCCATAAGAAATCTAACCGAACGCAACTTGGTGCACGAACCGATCAGCGAACGGATGCAGAACTCGCGTGATGGCAGGACAGGCAACGGCGGCGGCGCCGGCGCGGTCACGCAGATAGCATCGATCGTGGGCATCAATCTCGCCACCACGCGCGCCTTGACGCGGTCGTCGAAGTCTGGAATCGACCGCGCTGGCGCTCGGCCGGAGGCGGGAAGATGAGGACTGGAAGCGTCCCAGGCTCCGGCCGGCCTGCTTCCTCTTCCCTTTTGTCGTGCAACAAGCATCCGCCGGCGCGTGCTCGACATGGACGTGCTGCTGTTTCTGCATGGCTGACACGGGCCGGAAGCCGAAGGCGCAACCAATCGATTTTCTCGCGGCTCGTAGGCTGGTATGGTCAGGTTCGGATCGTAGGCTGGGCGATGGAATCCGGAGCGAATTGGGTTTGCTTTTTTTTTTTTTAACAGGAAGCGAATTTAGTTTGATGTACGTCCCGGTTTGTTTAGCGATCGGTTTTGATCGAGCGTGCGTGCGTCGTACCATACCAGAACTAGATCGGAACTGGATTTGCTTGTTCTCTTGACGTACCGCCGCCAACCATCACCTTTAACGATATTATATAGTAGAGATATTGGGGTTGGCCAACGCCCAACGGTGGCGTATGTAGGACCTCAAACTATGGACAGAGAAGAGTGCCCGCACCCTAGAGTTGCTCATAGATGCTAAGGGAATTTCAAATATGGTATGGCAATCTGCCGAGCCTTTACATATATAGTCTGTTTTTACTCTAAATGTTAAGTGGTAGTTACATGAGCAATGTCGGTTATTCTTGGTGCAAGGTAGGTTGTTATTTCCAGGAAAAAAGATGTAGGTTGTTATTGGTGAAAAGCATGTCAGCCTCAAATTGTAGAGTTAGCACATCTTGGACAAAGAACAGTCTAAATATGTCGCCAAAATAAGATTTTGTCTACGACACAATAGGCAAGAGGGCATATTGGGACCTTGTATCTATCTAGAATTCTACTATAAAAAATGCAACTGAATTTTAGTAATATCAATTTAGCGTGTTTATTTGTTCGACTATCAACCTAATTCCGTCTCAAAATATAAGATGCTTGAGGTATTTCAATATTGACCACATACGGACTGAGATTAATGAATCTACACAATAATAAGCGTCTAGATACATCCGTATATAAAAAATATCAAATTTCTAAAACATCTTATATTTTGATGAGGGAGTAATTTAGAGTTAGTGGTGAGTTCACTCTTTCTCCACTAATTATTCCATGCAGACGATGCACGACACATGGGACTAACAACCTTGCAAATCGCGTACAGGTGGGATCAACACTCCTGCAAATGACAGTATAGAAGTACATAATGTGGGGCCAATACTATAGACAGTGGTGGAGCTAGAGCTTGGAGCACCAGGGTGTCTACCGGTGCATCAAGAGATAAAATCAATCTTTTTGGGGATGCATGTGTGGTGAAAAATTGCAATTTCACAAAGAAATTTTGTCCTACCCGATGTCCTGTGCACTCCCTTGGCTGCAAGTAGATCCGCCGGTGACTATAGAGGAACAAAACCACAAATAAGGAAGTGTACGACTAGGATTCCAACCGAAACTCGTCTATAGGTTTTAAATTCCTTGTCCCAACCACCTCTCTCAGTTTTATATCTAGCATAAAAAAGGCAAATAATACTACTTCCTAGCTTCGATTGGTGACTGAACACGCAAGGTCGGCACTCGAAAGTTCACAAGAATAAAATGTTTTTTTCAACAACACCTAAACAACCAGGAAGTCGCAAAGTTGCAATCACTCATGGGATGAGCAGCGTTAGACACTTCAGTAGGTGTAAGGGACGATTATTTCTGTCGAGGATCAAGCCGATCGGGATTTGTAGCGACCAGGATTCTTACTCCCCTCTTAATTTTATTACAATAATGTCGATTTTTCTCTCTCTAATATAGAGTGAACTCCACTCACTAATTACCACATCTAGTGAAAAATCGTCTAGATTATCAATTCTAGAAACTTTTCACAGCCTTTTTCTGAGTGCATTTCTGTTGGGTAAGGTGTCGGTTGATAAAAATATCAGGACACCGACGAGGAATTGGACAAATGGTGACGAGAACACTGGACATTATCGTCGTTATCTCCTTCCGATTTACATATTTTGACGGACCACATGGTGCTAAGATGTTTGTCTATTCTAATGAAACATGCATAATGTCGAAATAGGGTAAAATTGGGCTAATTGGTTTACATATGGTGTATTTCTAAAAAAAATTCACTAAATAAATGTCACAAATGCGCAACTGTGGGGTAAAAAAATGGAATTTACTCTTTATTATACCACGAGGCAGTGCACTGTTGGGCCCTTTTTTCTCTTTCTTCTCAACCTAACTATATACTGTACTTATTATTTACTTAGCATTTCGCTGGTATTCGGGCCCTAATTTTTTGAGCTGTTCGGTGGAACATCCGGTCACTACGGGAAAGCCACAGTACGCCGACGGCCGTACTGTACGCCGACGGCTAAATGTCGGGGCCGTCGGCGTACAGCGCGAGCTAGGGCAGCCGCCCACACAGCCGTCGGCGTACGAAGCGCCGTCGGCGTATCCAGGTAAGGCCGACGGCAGCCGTCGGCGTAAACCGTGCCGTCGGCGTACAAAAGGACGCCGTGACGGAACTTCCAGTGGTGTTTATACGCCGACGGCCGTGCCGTCGGTGTACACGTGTACTGCAACGCCGACGGCGGCCGTCGGCGTATAGATGAAACTTTTTTTATTTATTTCTCTATATAATATTTATTTATTTATTTATCTATATAATATTTAATGTAGTTATAATTTATATATATATTGGACCTATAATTTCCCGCCCAATTTCAGTATCCCACCCTCGTAAAATAACGGTTCGAGTTTCCCGGAACCCAACCCTACAACATATACATGTAAAATAAATAAAAACAACACATGTAAAATACCTTCCTATGGCCTAACCTAACACAACCAAGCAAAAAAGTCCACTGGCCTACCCCCTTTCGACGCACGTCTATGGGGGTAGACGAAAACGTTAGGGTTTTCCCAGCGGATTCGGGGTTTCGCCGAAGCGGGGCCCCGGAGCGTCGGAACCACACCAGAACCTAGGTTGTGCCATACCATATGTATACAAGTGTGTTGGGTGTTGTAAATGTGCAATATCCTACTCCGGGGTGTGACCGGCTTCACTTTCTCTCTAGTGAGTTTCTGCACTTAGAGGTGAAAACTCCCGTTTCGGGAGAAACTCACTAGAGAGAAAGTGATGCCGGTGAACCCGCTCACATCCCGCTGTGGGAACTTGGACATCCACAACACCCAACACACTTGTATACACAGACGAATGACAACAAAAACGACGAATGACAACAAAAACTTGGGTACATAGACGAATGATAACAAACTTTGGGTACATAGACGAATGACAACAAACTTGGGTACATAGACGAATGACAACAAACCATTTTGTCCTAACCAATGATGTGGCTCAGGTTAGTCATACTCTTGCCTAGGCCTATAATACTCGTGGGTGTAGTCGTCGTAGTCGCCGTCGTCGTCGTCGCTGTCGTCGGACGGCCGTGATGTAGTCGTTGACGGGGGTTGTCGCCTGGACTGTAATTGAGGGTAGCGCAGGCGGGGGTTATCGCCGGCCGTGATGTAGTCCATGACCCTCTTGAGAGTCCGGCCGGCCCACCACAGCCGACGGCCGGCCTCGTTGAAGTTCGAAGGACGCGGGCGGTCCTCCTCATACCTGGCGAGCGCCTTCTCACGCCTTTCGATGAAGAAGGCGTCCCAAGTTGGACGATAGTCTGGCTGCCAGCGGGAATCCATCCGCTGCTCCGGAGTGAGCTCGAGGTAGTAGATATGCCATGGGAGAGTGATGAGGTTGCAGATGTGAGTTTAGATGTGCTATGCCAATGGAGGCCATGAATACATATATATAGTGAGAAATGGCGGGAAGAAGCACACGGATCGTGTGCTTCCTTCCAGCGCTTGTGAGCCGTTGGATCAGCGGTGTGTTTCTTTCAACGGCTCACAAGCACTGGAAGGAAACACACGATCCGTGTGCTTCTGCCTGATCCAAGGGCTCACAAGCGCTCGAAAGAAACACACCGATGATCCAACGGCTCACATGCACTGGAAGGAAACACACGATCCGTGTGCTTCTGCCTGATCCAAGGGCTTACAAGCGCTCGAAAGAAACACACCGATGATCCAACGGCTCACAAGCACTGGAAGGAAACACACGATCCGTGTGCTTCTGCCTGATCCAAGGGCTCACAAGCGCTCGAAAGAAACACACCGCTGATCCAACGGCTCACAAGCACTGGAAGGAAACACACGATCCGTGTGCTTCTGCTTGATCCAAGGGCTCACGAGCGCTCGAAAGAAACACACCGCTGATCCAACGGCTCACAAGCACTGGAAGGAAACACACGATCCGTGTGCTTCTGCCTGATCCAAGGGCTCACAAGCGCTCGAAGGAAACACACCGATGATCCAACGGCTCACAAGCACTGGAAGGAAACACACGATCCGTGTGCTTCTGCCTGATCCAAGGGCTCACAAGCGCTCGAAAGAAACACACCGCTGATCCAACGGCTCACAAGGACTGGAAGGAAACACACGATCCGTGTGCTTCTTCCTGATCCAACGGGTCAGCAGCGCCAGAAAGAAACACACGACGCCTATAAATAGGCCACTCCTCAGACATGTTACTCACTCACACAAAACATTCCAGCGTCAGTCGGAGAGGCATCTTTGGGCAACCAGCGGCAAGACGTCTCTGATGATCTGCGACCGTTCCAAACGGTCGCAGATCATCAGAGATGTTTTGCCAGACGGTTGTAGATCATCAGAGACGTCTTACCGCTGCTTGGATCGAAGTGGCGCTCAAACACAAAACATTCGGGTTCCCTAGCTATGCCCGACACTGAATGCAACGACATTCGACCGTGAATCAGTGTCGGGCTGTAGCTAGGAGAAACCGTGTGTTTTGTTCTATCAAGAAATCCAGTTTCCCGCCAACGTTTCCCGCCAAAATATTTCCCGCTATCGTTCCCGCCACCGTTTCCCGCCAAATGCCGCCACCGGTAGTTCTATAAAACCCAGTCGAAGGTACGCATGGTACTCACTTGAGCGCAAGCATGGTGTGTATTGGTCCTTGCGAGAAGTGTGTGTCCGGGTTTCACATTTCCGCATCCGAGCATCTCGCCAGGCTTTCGAGCAATTTGAATGTAGATGGTAGGGTAGTTCCAATTGAAGAAATTTTGCACACTGATAGTCATCTCGCTTTGCTCGGGGCGAAGCTATGCCGCGATGGGTTTCCGTATAGGACCCCGCTCCAAATTCGTTCAGAAATGCTCAGGCTTGCAGATAAGTTTGACAGGAAAGTTACGAATAGTCCGTTCTACCGAACCGAAGCTGACCGTGCTTCGTACGGCCGTTCCTGTCTCTGGGTAGTAGACAGCGATGATGACGACGACTTCATGCCGTCGTCAAAGGAAAGGAGGGTTGAAGCACTGAGCAAGAAGGCTGAAGCTTCGTCCAAGGGCAAAGGCAAGAAGGCAGAATCTTCGTCAAAGGGCAAAGGCAAGAAGGCATAATCTTCGTCAAAGGGCAAAGGCAAGAAGGCGGATGGTGCAGGCTGCGTTGATGGGAGATAGGTAGAGTCTTTGTTTTACTTGTGTTGTATCGTAATTTCAAGTTGTACCTTAATTTGTTCTATCCAGTATTTAGAACTAGTGAAGTTGTAACGTAGATCTCTATCCAGTATCCCGAAGTTGTACGTAATTTCAAGAAACACACCGCTGATTTCCCGCCCAAATATTTCCCGCTACAGTTCCCGCCATCCGAGCATCCCGCCACATTTCACATTTGCGAGAGGGGCTCCGGAGCGTCGAAATCCCAGCGAGGCCTAGAAATATTAATGAAATGAATTATAATGGTCTAGAAATATTAAGAACAATAAAAAATAATAGAAGAATTGAAAAAGAAAATAATAGAAGAATTGAAAAAAAAAATTAGCAAAACCACCTGGGCCTGAATATGTGAGCCAAAATCGGCCCGAGTGGCTTCGCGCGCCACAAAATCCCCAAATATTCCAAACGCAATCCCTAAATCCCCACCCCGCCGCCGGTCGTCCCCGACCCCGCCGCCGGCCGTCCCCGACCCCGCCGCCGGCCGCCCCACCCCGTACGCCACCCACCGCGCCGCCCCGCCTCGTGATTGCAGCCGCTGCCGCTCCTCTGCTCGCCCCACCCCGTACGCCACCCGCCGTCGCCATGAAGCCCGAGGCGCAGAGCACGTCGCCGGCGTGATACCGCGCGCCTCCTTCCTCCCCTTCGCGCGTACAGCTGCCCGCGACCTCCTCTTCCTCCTCGACGCGCCGCACGTCCGAGTTCTTCCCCGACACCGTGCGCTCGCCCCCGACCCCGCCGCCGGCCGGCCTCCATCCGCGAACCCTAGCGCCGGCGCCGCCGTCCGCAGCACGCCGGCTCGACCTCCTCCGCTGCCACGCGCCCTGCGCCGTGCCCCGGTGCTTCCCTCTCTCCCAGCTCGCCTAGGTCGCAGCAGCACCACGGGCAGCGCTGAGGGCCGTCGTCGAGGTACCACCCATCTCCTCTCTAGCTGCGGTTTGGGGGTGTGACGTAGTTGCTAAGATTTATGTGTGCATGTTGCTGCTAGTTCTTTGGGCAGATGGATAGGAGGTGGGGGCAACTAGTTTTAGAGATAACCAGCATGTGAAATTGATGTATATGTAGGCACTGAAATTTGCACATTGGAATAGCAAAGGGTGGGCTCAAAAACTGATGTATATGTAGGCACTGAAATTTGCTCCACTTGCTCTATTTGTAAAGCATGTGAAATTTGCATCTCAGAATTTTTATATGCAAGCATGATATCACCTAGGATATTTGTATGCTCAATGGTCGTTGGACCATCATTTCTAATGTTTGTAAAATATTAGAATAGGTGTCAGGTTCCATTTCTAATGTTTGTAAATTATTAGAATAGGTGTCAGGTTCCATTTTAATGTTTACCCTTTCTAATCTCAGAATGAGCCAAGGCAAGGAATCATCGGCCTCCTTGCTGAAGAAGGTGCGCCAGAAAAAAGTTACTAAAAGTGGAAGAGAACATATTCCGAACCCGCGTTACCTGTCTGACAGTGGTGAGAGTAGAGGTGATGCAATTATTAATTTGTTCATGTCTTTATGCTTAATTGTTCACCCTTTCTCAATGCAGGTGAGGGTGGAGATGCTGGAGGAGGGGGAGGTGCCGATGCTCCAGTTCCTCCGAGGGGACGAGGTGCAGGACGAGGACGAGGGCGAGGTGTAGGACGAGGGCGAGGTGGGGGCGACGTGTCTTCGGACATACCCTCTGCTTCTGTCGACGAGGGTTCGGAGGAGACGGGCCCCTCCACGGACTTGGAGGCGGGGCCCTCCGCGCTGCCGAAGAAGCCAAGGATTCGAGGGGAATCCCAGGTCCCTGATGAGGACAAGGAACCTGCTACCGAGGAGGAGAAGATCCTCATTACGCCTAATGGGAGAGAGTAAGTGACTATATATACTAATTTTGAACATGGTAACTTCATTGTGGTCAGGACAATTTGACATGTACTAATGTTTAATTATTGTGCAGCAACTGGATACATCCTGCGGGAGCCCGTGTGCCTAACACCCTGATTGGAGCTTTGATTAGGAAGTTTTGGCCGGGCTTGTACAGTACCGTCCCCAACGGCGCGACGAAGCTAGCCACCCATTGGGTAGACTATCAGGCCGCCAATTACGCGAGCGGCGGGAAATGTTCTGACGCCGTGATCAACAAGTTTTGGGTAAGTTGAACTTTTCGAATTTCGTTCATACTTGATGTCCCCACCATGCTCTCACAATTTGTTTTTTGTGCATGATTAAAGAAGTTCTATAGGGTACTTCCTGAGCAGCGGGGCGATGCGGACAAGACTTTGGAGGGGGCTTGTAGGAAGTTGACACGACAGCAGTTCTACAATGCAAAGCATACCATGATCAATCATTTCAGTACTGAGACGTTAGGCAAGACGGCGGTGAAGCATGCGATTGTGGAGAACCCACTTGAGGTGACCGTAGATGACTACATGGCGGTAAGTAGATTGTTAATGAGATTACATGTTGCTGCTAAGTTGCAATTGCATTATCCGTTCTTCACATGAGTATTGTTTTTTCAGTTTAAGCCCTCATGGGCCTATGGCAAGGATGACGCGTGGAGGGCGTTGGTGTCTAGGTGGGCTGGGGAGGACCCCGCGTTCAAGGCCTTGAGCGAGCGAAACAAGTTAAACCGCGGGAGCGGGGGGACACATCGTGCGGGTGCCCGCAACCATGATCGCTTCAAGGCAAAGCTGGTATATATATACATGAAACAATCTTCATTTATTTCCCCTCATGTTCCTACTTGATACGCATGACACTTCTTTGGCATTGCAGGAGGCCGATCTCGGGGAGCCTCTTTCGGACATGCAAGCATGGGAGAGGATGAAGATGAAGAAGCCCAATTTTTCTGAGCCTCAGCCCTCGCAGCCCGATTACTTCGGCACTGCCAAGGAGGGGCTAAAGGCATACGTCGAGACGTTCAAGGGTATAAATCCGGAGGTGGACAACCCTCTTGAGCATGACATCGACGAGAGAGCGGTGGTCCTTGCCGGGAACGGTTGGGAGCATGGCCGTCCTCTCATGCTTAGTGCGGTACTCACGCGTACTCCTGAGTTGGGCCTCTCGCGTGTCAAGGCTACCCTCACCGCCGACGACCCTCCCGTCCTGCCTCGTCGGCCTTCCCGAGCTCGCCCCGATGTAAGTTTTTCTCAATTTCATTCTCTTTCCGACATTCGTTCCTAGCTAAGTGGCTAAGTTGACGAGATGCGTTCCCTTTTAAAACTGTAGGCTCATTTCGAGGCGGCCTTCGATGCCGCTTACGCGAGCTATGAGAGAGAGTATCAGTTGTGGGTACAGAAGAGCCAGGAGTATGAGGAGTGGGCAGAGTTGAGGGATGCTGTAAGTTTCAACTTTTATATTTGCAAAATATGACAAGTCCCATTTCCTCAGTTTGAACCTTCTTTTTCTACAACTCCTGACATCTAAACTATCTTGTAGGCTGACGAGAAGTTTCATGCCACTGGAGAGCGGTCGCAGCTGCCTACGCGTCCACCTAGGCCGGGGATCATGCCCGTCGGCCCAACGAGGGAGTCGGTCGCTCGCACATACAAGCCAGCGACTCCGGTAAGTTATTTGCCAAACAAGTTGTTACCGCCATGCTGTGCTTTCCAAGTTGCTAACTTGGACTCAAAACATGTAGGGATCGGAATACTCGAGGACTGCACCCTTTGGTCGTGCTTCCGCCTCGCCGACTTCGACGCGCGCGCTCGTGGAGCATGGCACTGGTGGTGCCTCGCCTGGTTCGTCGCGTGAGACCACACCGTCCCGTGCCTCGCCGGATTCCTTGTGTGGTTCGACTGGCCCACGCGGTCGGTCGCCTATTCTCACGCTGTCAGAAATGGATACCTCGGGCTCTCGGGAGGTGTAGGATGTGTTCGGGTGTAGCGTGTGTGAATTCGAACTATGTTTATGTCATTTTTGAGTTTGGATGAATTTGAATCATGTTTGTGTCATTTGGATATGTATGTGATGTTTTATTTGATGTTTCTGTGATGTTTTATAATTTGTGCAATTTTAATTGTATTTAAAATGCGCCAGAAACCAGCAGCAAAAAGTTTCAGAAACTGAAAATATGGTCTAAGACATTGCCGTCGGCGTAGGAGCTGTGGGGACGCACAGGATGGCGCCACGTCGACGCTGGATGCCCATATGGTCATCCCTACGCCGACGGCATTGCCGTCGGCGTACGACTCCTCCCAGACGCACCAGATCAGCACACGTGGCATCCTAGGCCGACGGCACTGCCGTCGGCGTATAGGTGGAGCAGACGGAGACGTTCGACGTCCGTTTTGTGGGTCCCACTGCTGCGTCGCCGACGGCGACGGATACGCCGACGGCAGTTTTCGTACGCCGACAGCGTCCTACGCCGACGCAGATACGCCGACGGCGGCCGTCGGCGTAGGCCTACGCCGACGGCGGGCCGCCGTCGGCGTTTTGACGGTTTCCCGTAGTGGGTGGACGTACTGGGTCGTTGATCACCACTGAAGAACGTTGGCGAGTAGCTGCTGACGAAGAGCGTAGTAATTAGTTCAAGAGTCCTGATGCCTCTCATTCTCAATGGCAAGCACTACAACAGAATGCTCCCAAATTTGCATTCTCTGCCTAAAGCCAACCACATACTCCCAGATCCAGCAAGCTTGTGAAGCAACGTTTGCCGAGCTATTACTTGCTTGTTAATAGTATGAAAATACATGACGTGAACATGTTCTTTTATAGCCAGTGATCCGGTTATTCATGAGTACAGCCGCAGTATGCTCAGGATGGGGAGAAGTACATTAGTTCACCTACGATCCATTCACACAGCATCAACCAAATTTTATTTCTGAAGTACCCTATCGTACGAGGCTCGCATGGACTTAAAAATGGAAGGTACCCTGCGATTATTTCTACTCCACATATTAGTTTTGTTTAAAATTAAACTTTGTAAAGTTTGACCAATTTATATTAAAAAATATCAATACCAAATAAAATAAAATATAAAAAATATTACATGATGAATCAAATGATATTGATTTGATAGTATGAATGTTGGTACTTTTTTCTTTAACCTTGGTCAAACTTTATAAAGTTTGAATTAAGACAAATCTATTATACGGAGTAAAAAAAATGAAGTAGTCGACAGACCGGCATGCTAAGTCTGACCGACAATATTCTTCCGAACGGAGAGATAACAAGCAGAATCATCACACGGTGCGTGATTTCCATTCACTGCAGTATATTACTCCATATATATATGGTACATGTGTGACACATAGAAATAACCCATCCCTTAGCCACCATCAATCATGACAAGTGTCCGTCATCATCCAAAGCGGCATTTCTTTATTGGGTGCTCGACACTTTTTCGGGGACACCTGTGAAGATGATCGTCTATATTTCATTTTATAGTTAATGGTTTGTGAAGAAATTGTAGTTTCCAATTGCGGGAGAAATTATGGCATTAGGAACGGCTCTTCCACTTTAGTATTCTGTACGTGTTATATTTTAAAGGGAATTTAGTTTTTGGAGTATTCTCAATTTGATGCAAGTTAATACTGTAACATATCTCTACTATATAATATCGTTAAAGGTGATGGTCGGCGGCGGTGCGTCACGGTAGAACTGCCCCTGAAGTTGATATAAATTAGGCACCATGCCACCTATAAGTGAAAAAACGGTTTGACTTTTTCCTAATCTACTTCTCGGAAAAAAATCACGAGCAAACGCCCAGCGCCGCCCGTTTCAATCTCACCCTCTCTGGTGCCGCCAACACCGTCGCATGCCTCCCCAAATCCCCATGAGCGGGTTGCGGGGCTGAGCCCTTGGGCCACACCAGCAGGTCACGTCGTGCCCCATCCCCCGAGGCAAGGCGACCGGCGACGACCAGCTGCTCGACCATGGCGTCGGACTGCAGGAACACGACCGCGCGGCCAGACTGCAGGAGCTCGACCACGGGACCGGGACCGGTGACCTGCATAATATCCACTCATTCGCCGACCTCCTCGCCGCTCCCACGCCGTCCCGGCCGCCACGCCGCCCCCGCCCGCGTCTCTATTTCAGGGCGACGAGGTACGGTGTCCTACGCGCGTGGTTCGATACCTAGCTCCCAATCGGCTCGAGTGCATCCCAACGACAATATCGTTCGCCAACCTCGCAGATTGACTGGTCTTTCATGGGCACCGGGTGATTCCCGTACACGAGCCCTGGGAACTTCTCGTTTTTCTCTCGCCGTGTGGTTCAGTTCCCAAAATAATGTCGTCAGCTGTGGAAAATCGAGAGCGATAAAAAGAGAGAGACATGTGAATTACCGGAGATAAATAAATGATTGTGTAGTACTTTTTTTCGGATTGAGATGGATCGGTACTACTCCTGACTTCCTGAGCCAGCTGCGACTAAGAGCAGACCCACCCCACTCGATGCTCCAGAGCAGCTGTAGCTAGAAGATGACCTCTGCTCGGAGGAGACCGGCCTTATAGTGCACGACGATACTGGGATCATTTTGTTTTATTAATATAAGTTGACATTTTATTAATTATTTGTACACTTCTATTCCATCGATTTGGCAGCTAAAAAATAATAGAATATAACTGGTTAAAATATTCTTATTCGTTAAAAAAAGGTTTAAAAATATAATAGCACCCCATGTTTTAAAAGAATTAGAATAAATATCAAAATTATATCTTCTGTACAAACACATGTGTGATGGCATAAAAAATTAATAGCCGTGGCAACGCACGGGCATTCAGCTAGTATGCATTATAATTTCTAGTTCTATTTTTTTATTTCCTTTTTGGGGATTTCGATCCTCGAGCCAAACACGGGAGCGCAAGTGCGCAACCGTCCTAGTCCTTCTTCCTATCGCCCGGGCCGGCGCCGTCGCCGCCGTTTCGATTAATCAACTCGCCCTGGCTGCCTTCTGTGCGGGTTCCGCGATGGAGTTGCGGTTCAGCCGTCGCCCCAGCTCGCCATCACCGTACGGAGCTAGCCGTCGCTCTTTGGTGGACGGCGACGGCGCGGATCAGACCAGTGCCCTTCCCGACGACTTGCTCCTCCAGGTCCTCGGTCGCCTCCGCTGCGCCCGCGATGCATCCGACACTAGCTTTTTCTCCCGGCGGTGGCGCGGCCTATGGAGGCGCCTACTGGATCTCCGCTTCCACGAGATCGCGGCGGAAGTTCTCGGCGCCGCGCTCGGCCAGGTCGCGCACCCCCTCTGTCCCTCCTCGAAATAGACATGCCCGAGAAGCACAGGATCATGGACCCTGCTCGCGTCTCGCTGCTGCTCCATGCCGCGGCGCTGCTCGCGCCGGCGAATCTCGTCATCACCGTCTTGGGGCCGACAAAGGATTCTCAATGGCGCTGACGAAGAGCGTACCAGTTCGTTCAAGGGCTAACGCTTCTCATTCTCAATGCCAGGCACTGCAACAGAATGCTCCCATTTTTTGCATTCTCTGCCTAAATGCCAACCACGTACTCCCAGATCCAGCAAGCTTGTGCCTTGTGAAGCAACCTTTGCCGAGCTATCGAATCAGCATAAGTTGTTTACTTGCTTGTTAATAGTATGAAAATGCAAAATACATGCCGTGAACATGTTCTTTTATAGCCACTGATCTGGTTATTCATGAATACAGTCTCAGTATGCTCATGATGGGGAGAAGTACATCGGTTAATTTACCATCCATTCAAACACCATCAACTAAATTTTATTTCTGAAGTGCCCAAACGTACGGGCTCGCATGCACTTTAAAACGAAAGGCCGCATTAAGTTTATTTTAAGTTAAAATTTGACCAAATTTATGTTAAAAATATTAATTTCTACAATATCAAATAAATACAATACCAGAATAGTATATTACATGATGGATCAAATGATATTGATTTTGTAATATAAATGTTTGTATTTTTCTATAATCTTGATCAAACTTAGAAAGTTTGACTTAAGACAAACCTATCTGTGGAGTAAAAATAATGAAATATTTGAGAGACCTTCCTGATAAGTCTCACCGACAATATTTTTACGAATGAAGATAGAACAAGAAGAATCGCCAAATAATTGAGGCGTGGTGTCTATTATGCTTTTTTATATAGGGTACATGTGTGGCATAAAAGGTGTGTAGAAGAACTCGTCACTTCACCCATATCAATCAGACAAGTGTTTGATATCCTCCAAATGCATCTGTTTAGGGGCGCTGGACATTTCTCTTCGGGCGCCGGTGGAGAGCATCGCCATCGGCAGCTCGAAAATTTGGTACAACACCCCCAAAATTTGCCCCCTTTATGGTGTCGGGCACATATCCAACCTCAAACTAAAACGAGAAAAAAACGTTGACAGTAAATTTATGAAAAATCTTACAATTACAAACGTACGGGCTCGGGTGCACTTTAAAATGAAAGGCCACATTAAGTTTATTTTTAAGTTAAAATTTGTAGAATTTGACCAAATTTATGTTAAAAATATTAATTTCTACAATATCTAATAAATACAATATTAGAATATATTACATGAGGGATCAAATGATAGATTTTGTATTATAAATGTTTGATTTTTTTATAATCTTCATCAAACTTAGAAAGTTTGACTTACAAACCTATCTGCGGAGTAAAAATAATGAAATAGTTGAGAAACCGGCCTGCTAAGTCTCACCGACAATATTCTTGCGAACGAAGATAGAACGAGAAGAATCGCCATATAATTGAGGCGTGGTGTCCATTATGCTTTGTTATATTGGGTACATTTGTGGCATAAAAAGGTGTGTAAAAGAACTCGTCACTTCGCCCCATCAATCAAACAAGTGTTTGATATCCTCCAAATGTGTCTGTTTAGGGGCTTTGGACATTTCTCTTTGGACGTCGGTGGAGAGCATCGCCATCGGCAGCTCAAAAAATTTGTACAACACCCCCAAAATTTGCCCGCTTTGTGATGTCGGACACATATCCGACCTCAAACCAAAAAAATGCTGACAGTAAATTTATGAAAAATCTTACAATTACAAGATTTCTAATGAAATTTAAACCAGCGTCGCGGCGCCCCTAATCAACATAACATGACCCAATATTTCTTTATCTTTTCGAGGATCAAGCCTATGCGGATTAATAGCGATCAGGATTCTTAGGTCCCTCTCTATTTTGTTACCGTAATACATACTCCCTCCGTTTTTTAATATAAGATATTTTAGGTGTTGCACATGTTATCTAGATACATACTAAAGTGAGCGCACATGTACACTAATACATGTCTACATACATTTGTGTACATGTGTATGTGGACAAATGCTAAAACATTTTATATTAAAAAACGGAGGGAGTAGTTTTTTTTTCCTTACTGTCATGACTCATGCGTGTGTTACTGTGTCTTTTTCTCAACCTAACTAAGTATGTACTGTACTTAGTACCGCAGCTTTAAAAGACCCCTGGAAGTCTCGAAGAACAGCACCAACGGCACCTGCACGCATATCATCATGGAAAGAAGCGTCGACATTAAGCTTTACCTGTCTTGGCGCCGGTCGAGTCCATTTAACAATTTCAGCCGACCCTCCTAGCTTTTTACCTTTGCCATAGTTAGCAGCCATGGACAGAATAGAGAACTTGCATCTAGTGAGCGAAGGGACATCTTCATTATGAGTTCGACGTCGTCGCAACCACCACAGATACCAACAGGAGATTGCAACAGTTTCCTTAAGCTTTCAGTTTCGGTGATTGCCGCTTTGGTTTGGAGGGCGAGGGGACAAAAAGGTTGTGGCCATGACGAGCAGAAAATTCTTGTGTTCCTCTTGATAATTTTCATGCCGAGTTAGCAGGTTTATTCTTCCTTTTCCACCCTTGTAATGATCTATGGCTTAGTGCAAACATTATATTTTCTAGTGTTTATATATTATGACGGAATACATATTTATAATATTAATGTATACCCCCCAATTTGCACCGATAATTAATTGACATCCTACAATAATATAGAAAGTACTTCCTTTCAAAAAATTCTATAGATCGGCTTTCAAGATCTATGAACAAGAGAGATAAAAAAATATATCCATGTAAAAAAAAGGAGATGAATAGATAGGGCTGAGCCGATAGCAGGACTAGGTACGATGATGGGGCGAGAGAGGGAAAAAACCTTCGGGGTGGATCGGGAAAAGTGACGTTAGGCTCACCCCACGACTTCCTTCCCTTCGCATAGCTCAAGTGACTCCCTTCGCCCTTTTTTCCCAGAGTAGAATAGTATCTAATTGATACATTACAATTTCCACCAATAAGTAATTGACATTGTGAAATAAAACTGAAATAGGCTACCACAATCGTAAATTATAACGTTTCAGGTCAATAGGTTATAAGTACGATTTCCGATGACCGCGGCGGCACGGCGGCACTGTATTATGTTCCGTTGTTTTTAAGTCAATAGGTTATAAGTGATGAGACTTCGTGAGGGGGTAAGCGAGGTGGCAACGCGGGTGGTCCCCGCGGACACCCATGACCCACGGGTGTTACCCGCGGTAGGGCTAACCCCGGCAGATTTTGGTTTTCCTGGTCCTTCTCGGAAAGTTCGAATTTCTGGAATTTTCTGAGATTTTCCGAGCAATTTTATTTTTTCTCCTTTTTTTGCAATGCACAAACAAATGAACAGAAACTGGCACTAGGCACTGGATTAATAGGTTAATCCAATAAAATGCTATAAAGCTGTAGTAAAACATGTAGCAATGATATAAAAATATATAGCATGAGACAATAAAAAATTATAGATGCTTTTTGTATGTATCAGTGTCTGACATCCTCCAAATGGATTATGTTTATGGGGTGACGAACACTTTTCCGAGACACCGGTGGAAATGGTCTTATTTTTGTGTTGGAAATAAGTTGTAGTTTTTAATTGAGTAGAAATTATGCTTTAGGAACCCTCTTTCACTTTAGTAATCTGTACGTGCTATGTTTACGGTTTGAAGCTAATTTAGTTCAAACTAAATGTAAGAAGTTTTATGGAATTTGCTTATGTTTTGAAACATTCTTAATTTTGTGCCAACTAATAACACGTGCATATTTTTACCAGAATGTGTTATATTTTAGATATTCTGTTCAGAGGTTTTTTGTTTTTCTTGAGGCATTCCGTTTGTTCCTCGAGCCAAACACGAGAGCGCAACCGTCCTAGACTCTACATCCTATCGCCCGGGCCGCCGCCGCCGCCGCCATCCCCATCTGGTCGATTAGTCAACTCGCCCTTGGCTGCCTTCTCTGCGAGTTCCGCGATGGAGTTGCGGTCCGACCGTCGCCCCAGCTCGCCATCGCCGCACAAAGCTCGCCGTCGCTCTGGCGACGGCGTGGATCGGATCAGTGCCCTTTCAGACGACTTGCTCCTCCAGGTCCTCGGCCGCCTCCGCTGCGCCCGCGACACAGCACTGGCTTTCTCTCCCGGCGGTGGCGCGGTCTATGGAGGCTCCTACCTGAGCTCCACTTCCGCGAGATCGCGGCGGAAGCTCTCGGCGCCGCGCTCGGTCAGGTCGTGCACCCCGCTCTGTCCCTCCTCGAAATAGACATACCCAAGAAGTACAGGATCATGAACCCTGCTCGCGTCTCCGCGCTGCTCCATGCCGCCGCGCGGCTCGCGCCGGCCAATCTCGTCATCACCGTCTGGGGGCACGACAAAGGTCGTCGTGTTCCTATCCGAATTCCCTGCTTCGACCGCGCCACCTCGATGAAGCTGACCGTGTACAACCTCTATCTGAAACCGCCGGCGCACGGCGCTGAGTTCCCTGTGCTGGAGAGGCTATACATGTCAGGCTCTCGCTTCTACACGGATGCGCTTGTCGCGCGGTGCCCTCGCCTGCGCGTGCTAGAGGTGTCCCAGTGCGCCATCAGCGAGATCAAGGTCCACTCGCCAACAATCGAGGAGCTTGTCGTGGAGCAGAGCCTTGGTTATACTAAGTGCATTGACATAGTGGCTCCCGTGCTTAAGCGGCTGACTATGGATATCCACGTGCGGTCCTTTTTCACATTGTCGTGCTTCTCAGCGCCGATGGTGGAAGATGTCTCGTGGGATTGCCGTAGTTCTTATCCAATTATCGGTGTTGGCCAATGGTGGCGTCTGTACCACCTCAACCTATGGACAGAGAAGAGTGCCCGCACCCTACAGTTGTTCATAGATGCTAAGGGAATTTCAAATACGGTATGGCAATCTGCTGAGCCTTTACATATATATGTTTTTGCTCTTCATGTTAAGTGGTACTAGTTACATGAGCAATCCGGGTTATGCTTGGTGCACTGTCTAAAACTCTAAATATATCGCCAAAATAAAGATTTTGTTACGAGACAGTAGACAAGAGGCATATTGGGACCTTGTATCTATATAGAATTCTACTATAAAAATGCAACTGAGTTTTAGTAATATCAATTTAGCATGTTCATTTGTTCAACTGTCAACCTAATTCCATGTATTGCCCTTTTTATCGAGACCAGGTAGACAAGTAGAAAATAGGGCATCACATGCATGCTGTCAGGTTACTACAAATTTAACTGAATATCAAACAATACACTGAACTAAAAAACCAGTAACTTCTCGAAATCGTAATGCTAAGACCCCACTAAAGGCAGGCTGATAAATCTTATTACTTTGTCCTTGTTATCGAGCATGAAGTGGATGAAGTAATATAAGGTAGTGTTTGGTTTGAGCGCAGAAGTGGGTGGGATACGGTTTCGTTTGCATGGCGATGTTCACGCCAAAACTGTGCAACGACGACGCTTGTGCATTGTTCCCCTTCCTAGAGGCATCGCTGGTTGAGAACCTTTTCCGTAGTGTGGGTGTTGCCAATGGTGATGGTTGTTGCCTCCTGCTGTGAGTCGTTGATTGCTTTGGTGGGGCCATGTTTCTTTTTTCTTCTTCCCTTTTCGTTTCTTTGGCTGTGTGTATCCTTGATGTCTCAGAGTTTCGACTAGTTAGTTAGAGAGTCTGGGTTTAATTGGTATCTTTTTTATGTCAATATATTCCTTTTGTCAAAAAAGGAAGAGCGGCAAGTAGGGGATGGACCCTTCGTAAGGGGAGCTGGCGACAATGGGCACGATCTTGCGGTCGCCGGCAACCCTAGCTCTGCTCTCGTCGTGGAGCTACTGCAGAAATATAAGTGTGTTACAAAGATGAGGATCCCCATATGCCAGCTATCATTGACACCTGAGCTACTGCAGATCCCACCATATCACATATATAGTTCTTGCTCTAGTACCACACATGAATCATCCCAATTACCTCCAGCATATAGGAATCAGTTCTACCTTTTTACTATGAGATGCAACATTTTATTTTAAATTTTTTGTGTTCGTAAGATATGTTATTTTGATTCGGTCTACCAATTTTACCTTGTTGAAATTGTATTATGGACAATTACTTTGAGACCTAGGGTTTATCACTGGCAGTTCCCAATTTATCCATACAAAGACAAAAAATGACAGACGTTTAGTCACTTACGTCTCAACTTCAGTTTCTTTCTGCATAAAACTTCAGCACTTAGCATTTTGATATATGTCTCCCTGATAGGGCACTTCCCAAGGCAGGAAAAAAAACTTATTTCTTATAAAACTAAAAATGAGAAGACCTATAAAAAATCAACATGCATGCATGTTCCAGTTAGCACATTTTTTTGTGAGACAGTTAAGCACTTTTTTTATCAAATGGTATAATGCTAAGTTATTTTTATTTCATTTTCACACACCATTTTTCTATTTGCAGAATATTGTTCCACCTGCGGAGCGAAGCTTTTATAAACATATAGCACCACTCCCCTCCTTTTCTGTCTTGGAGCTATATTTACTAAACGGAGAACATGTTTTTGGATCAGCAGTGTTGAATCTACTTGAAATTCGTTCCACTATAAGAAGGCTTAAGGTGGTCATTAAACATGATGTGGTAATTGATTCTTTAACCAAGATTCGTGATATATACACTTTTAGACGTATATTTAGTTTATTGAGTTAGCTGCATAAGTTGATGATGTTTTTGAATATGAAGAATCTACATTACTTGACTCCTCTTCAGGACGAAAAACCATGCCCACCAGAATGTCCTTGTGATCAACCACAAAACTGGAGAAGTCAAAGCGTCTCCTTGGTGGCTCTTGAACAAGTGGAAATATATGGTTTCAACGGAACTGACCACGAAATTGATTTCTTAAAACTTGTGTTCAGATGCGCAACTCTGATGAAAACAATGACCGTGACATTGTCCGCCAATGTTTTGGGAAGTGACAGAGAATGGGCGGAAATATACAGCATTTTTAAGGAAAATCCTTATGTCAAATGTGCTGTTTACCGTAGAGTAAATAGGTTCTGTGATGATCATGTGCTTTTAGGTGTGCCAGGAGATAATATAAAAGACCCTCTAGCTATATTTAGTAAAAATTGAGCTCGTGCTTTATAAATTATAATTGCTGACCTAGCCTTTAATATTTTTGCTGAAGTTTTGTATCACTTCTGCCCCTAATGCCTCCATCGGAATTCCTTCACGTTTTGACCTTCGATAAGTACGTGGAAGCAAACTTCCATTACTCAGTACAGGTCACAGTGGCCGCATTTTGCACGTATGTCTAAGGTTCTTAACCGGGTGAGAAATAAAAAATGGTGTGCTTCAGTTTACAGGCTTTTTTACATCTCATTCTCCTTTTTGTTTTGTGAAGTTCTTTGTCTATCGCAGCTGCGACAAGCAATTAATATATGCATGTGCAAGAAATCCCCGTGTCTAATCCACATATTATTAAGGATGCAAATATGCAAGAACTCTATGCGTCTATCACAGGTTCACAATTGTCTAATATGAACATGCCTTCCTCCTTGGTGATATCTGGCATGGTACCAAGAAGCTTATTGGAGTATATGAACATGCCTTCCTACATGTCATTTAGAGAAGATAATAAATATAATTCGCACAGTGCATAGTTTCTTATTGTGATTTCTAGTAATTAATGATAATTAACTAATTTAGTGTGTAATTATGTCGATCAGTGAAGGCATATTGTACAATGCAGAAAATATGCTTCTTTTAATTTTTAAGAGGTCATCTCTTAACTAAGAGAAGACAATCTTCTTTTTATTCATTCTCTCTCATCCAATATCCAACTAAGCAAAATTCTAACTTGGCTACTTTAAGAGAAGACCGACGTCACCCCATTATACGTGCACTAACATTCTAGTAGAAAATTAAGAGAGATGGGCCGCCACTTGAGGAGGAGTAGCAGTTCGAGCCGGATGAGGCATGAGGGTGGGCAGTGGCCAGCATGTAGACTACATCAATAAATCTCTTGCATCGGCGGGCCCCACTGTGTCAGTGATTGTAATATACTCCAATAAGATTAGGGGTATAGAAATCATAGTCATTATTAGTTTTATTTAAGTTTATAATTATGTAGGCTCGGTGAACTTTATGCTATGTTTTAGGTATAAATTACCTTAAGTTTTAAAGAAATTAGGCCGGTTTCGTTGCATTTCCTATGTTTACTTATTTAAAAAAAATATACTGGGGGCATCCGGCCCCAACAGGGTCGCACCGTGTGTCAGGACTCCCAATAACGTCCACTCCCCATAGTTGCTGGACTGTTTATTGGAGGTGCTCTAACAGCTCGAAAGATCCTTTGAGAAATCTCTGACAATATAAGGGCGGCGTATCTAAAACCTCCACCCATACCACATCACTCCTCCCTCGCGGCAATTTCTGAATCTCATTGTAGATCTAGATTAGGAAGTTGATCCATGAAGTAATCAGTGGGAAAAAATATTGTATTTACAAAATGGTGGTATTCATTGCTATTCTCTACTGAATATCAATCCGTTGGTAAAAACTCTACCAATACGAAATGAAAGAAGTATAATAGATTGGCGGTCATCAAACTTGTCGGTCGAGCTCATCTTGGTCACCGTATAAGTTATGGTAGTGAAAGACGGGTTGGTGTTCTATCAAGAGTCACTCATGGTCGAGGGCCGTATTTGATGACGCGGTGGGTGTAGACCCTATCTGTCAGGTCACGTGGGATTTTGGCCGTCATTTTTTTAAAAAAAATAGCTCTGATCTCATCCCCATTCTCCTCTATCCCGCCCTCCTCCCATGCGGTCACATCCTCCCCTCCGGCCTCCCTCCTGTAGCCTCTCTCTCCTCCACCTTCGCCGGGCTTACCCCACCTCCATGGGCCCCCCTCCTCTGTTCCCAGTCGCAGAGATTGCGGATGGAGGGCAGGAGCGCGCTGCTCGTGCCCAACCGCTCCCTGGACCATCTCATGAAGCTCGACTTCCACGTCGCCGCAGTTGCGCGTGGAGGCGAAGGAGCTCGTGTTGTAGTGCCACCACGCGACCCGCTGCGTCAATGGACCAGCCCTCTCTAGCGCGCCTCCCCCACCGCGTGTAGTCCTTGCTCCTCACCAACGACACCTCCATGTGGCACCTAGCTCTTATGCGCCGGTATCGGGGAGCTGGTGTCGTCGATCCCCGCAGCACGTCGAGCATGCCCAGGGGGAAGGTGTCGCGAGGGAGCACTCTGACCGAGCTTGTCATCTGCGCAGGTGGACTGGGGCATGCCGCAGCGTGAGGAGGAACTTCCCATCGAGCACGTGCCCAAAAGTTAAGAACAACTCCTTAACATCGCCGCTGATAACACCATGGTAACCCCGCCATCTACCTTACATATTGTTCCATCGATGATGGTACATGATGGTACCAACTCACGGGCGCGTCAATCTCGTCGGTGATGCTGCTCGCGGCTGGAGAGGGATGACGACACAGATATGTGCCCGTTTGGCAGAAAGAGTGAGGGGAAAAGTAGGGTTTGTTCTAGAGCACTTGATTAGGATCAGACGGCATAGAGAGGTCCGAGGGGCTTTTTGCAGAAAATGCCATGGTCACCCCGTCGTCTACCCTTCATCTTTCTCTATCGGGATCGGACGGCATAGAGAGGACCGAGGGGCTTGTTTGATAATCAATAAAGCTAGCCGAAAGGCATTAATTAAAAAAACATACTTATGTTGAATGTATGGACCGGTCAACGGGACGCTGGAAAATACTCACTATTTTTCGATACTCCGTATGTTATGTATTCTTTAGTACGGTTACCAAGTTGAGCTCGGACCACAAGTTCGATGAGTACCTATCTATTTTTGGTTTTGCTAATTCTCAATCGCCTGAGAATTAGCTTAGTTCTCAATCTCATGACGTCATCGGTTGCAACTGGAGTTGCAACTGATTCGGACCACCTGATTTGCTTCGTGATTCGTGCATCAGTTGCAAGTACTTGCAACTGGGATTTGATGACGTCATGCGATTGAGAATTAAGTTAGTTCTCATCGGTTCGATTTGTTTCGTGATTCGTGTTAATCATGAGTTGCAACTTGACTTGCAACTGGGATTGATTACGTCATGTGAATGAGAACTAAGCTAGTTCTCATTCGATTGAGAGTTAGAGAGACCCATCTATTTTACTCATAACAGAACACAACTAATGTTTGTCTAGATCATTCAGTATTATCCTCATGTTAAGCACATCCGTGATTCTAATGTCAAACTGTTGAGTCGTCACACAGATAAGAGCTAAGGTATGTCACAGTGTACTTGGAGCCGGAGGCAGCTAAGTGTGAGTCAGTCATCAATGTCGAAGTCAGGCTCGCGCGGCTTAGGCACGGGGACATGGATCATGACCTCCTCATCCCGCTTGGACCGTTGCCTGTGCATCCCGCGCAAGGCGTTCACCGCGAAGCGTGACACCAGTATGGTGGTCTTGAAGCTGGACGAGCGGCCCTCGTCTTCCTCCTCCTCCTTGCGCCGCAGCTCGGCCGCCTTCCGCTTGAGGTGGCGCCGCCAGGCGGCCTGGATGTAGGTGGCGGCCCAGGTGCGCCACTGCTGGGAGTAGAACCGGAAGGTGTGCTGCACCTGCTTGCTGTGCATGCGGCGGAACTGCCCCGCCACGAACTTGAGCTCCTCGGCGTGGAGCGCGAAGGCCTCGACGACGGAGAGCGCCATGACGGTGCGCGTGGAGGACGGTAGGCTGACCCCAGACTTAGGGTCGAGCGCCCACGTGAGCAGCTCCTCGCCGCAGAAGTCGCCCTCCTGGAGCAGGCTGCGGTTGAAGAAGCCGCTCCGGCCGCCGTCCGTGGTGATGCTCTCGAGGCTGCCCCGGATGATGAAGAGCATCTGGTCCACGGGGTCCCCCTCCCGGATGATGTAGGTTTTCTCCGTGTAGAGCGCCGGCTTGAGCCGCTCGCAGATGGCGTCCAGAAGCCGCTCGTCCATGTTGTCGAAGAGCGGCACCCTCCGAACGAGGCCCAGGCAGAGGTGGCGCTTGATGTCGCGGCGGAGGTCCTTGGGGAGGTTCTGCACCAGAGCCTCCTCGTCGACGCCGCGGGTGTTGACCCACTTGTACTGGTCGTAGCGGCGGACGCGCTCGCGCAGCTCCGGCGGCAGGAGCCGGTGGTGCATCCACTGCTCCGAGTCACGCCGCTTCACCCGCATCTCCTCCAGACGCACCGTCAGAGACTGGAGATACGTCTGGATGTTTCCGATGAGCATGGCCATGAGGATGAGGCCGAAGGTGGCGAGTGTTATGGCGAAGAGCGACTCCCCGGTGTAGATGGTTGTCGTGAGCCCTTGCCCGAGCGTACTGCAGGTCGACACCAAAATTGATGAGATCACCAGTCTACATTGCAAGTTTGCAACACAAATCTATTCTGTCGTGCGAGTGCGACGTTACCTCAGGTTGGCGAGGCCCCACCAGAGGCAGAATAGGAGCTTGGTGGTCATGTCCTTGGACCTGATCACCTCCGACGTGACGGCCGACGAGTAGATGCCGTAGTTGAACGGGATCTGGCCGTCGGGCTCGCAGGTCTCGTAGATGACCTGCCGGATCACGGTGGTCCACTCCTTGTACTCGTCGTTGCTCTCCTCCGTGGAGCCGCAGTACATGTAGATCTTGTTACACCCGGGGAACTCGTCGCAGGCGGCTCTCCAGCAGTCGCTCACCCGCTCGATCGACAGCAGGTACCAGAACGCGCCCACGATGTGGCTGGCGAGCATGTACCAGAGGAGGTAGTAGGCTGCGCCGGCGAGCGCCGTCTCGGCGAAGACGCCGCTGGTGCGCTTGAGCTCCGTGGAGAGCGGGTAGATCCGGACCAGCCGCGGCACGTACTGCGCGATGATGATGAAGAGCAGGTTGTCCTTGGTCTCCAGCACGGCGGTCTTGTCGTTGTTCGCGAGGAACTTCCAGATGACCAGCTGCGGCAGCGGCAGGACGGAGAGGAGGTCGGCGACGAAGAAGCGGCGGAAGTAGCGCTTGGCGATCTCCATGGTGTCGATGACCAGCTCGCCGCGGCCGAACACCCTGGAGGAGGGCGCGATGAAGGCGGTGCGGAACTGCAGCACGATGCGCGCCAGGAAGAAGAGGTCCACCACGGTGCGGAGCACGGCGGTGGAGATGGCCAGCTCCCTCTCGATGCCGATGCACATGTTGCTGTTGTTGTCCTCCAGCGTCACCACGGGCCCGTAGAAGAACATCTGAACATGGGATCGATGGCGATGGACAGGATGCACGAGATGAGGAAGCTGCGGTTCAGCCGCACCAGGAACCGGTCCTGCGGGTCGAAGATCCGGCGGGAGGTGTTCTTCAGGTCCTCCTGGAACACCGCCGCCATGGCCGCGCCCGTGCGGATGGACCGCCCCAGCGTGCGGAGCTGCGCCGACCCCTGCGTGAGCACGCCGCGCGCCAGAGCCTCCGGCTGCGCCAGCCGGCGCCGGGACGCGCCCACCACGCCGCCGTACCCGATGTGGAAGGCGGAGCGCCGCCGCTCCCCCATGCCGCCGCCGACGCCGGCGGTGGACGCCTCGTACGACATCCTGCTCCTCGCGTCCTCGTCGTCGTCCACAAGCCTAAGCTACGAGGCAAAACAAGCACCATCAATTTCCTTTCACCATGCGGGCGCGACGGCAGGGAAATTAATGTGTACGATCCGATCCGCGCGCACCTTACGAATTTCTTCTTGCTGCCGTCGATGAACTGCGTCTTGGAGCGGCCGAAGCCGAACATGATATGCTAGCCTCTGCTCCCGGAAGGTGGGTGATCCGATTCATACTAATAATGAAGTGGCCATGAACCAAAGAAGGTTCGAGAATCTTTCACTCCCGCTGCATGGTCGATCGATCGATCGATCGGTCCGTCCTCTCGATCCTGCGGGCACGAGAAACAGCAGATTTCTGCCGCTGAAAAGCCCAGACGCAGCGCAGTTTAAAAACAGAGAATTGCTATCTGCAATCGACGGAAGAAACCAAATTAATTTTCCTAAGAACAGAAAGCCTCTCGAATCAATGGATCGGCAAGGAATGAAATTAACCTTGTTCATCGCTTCGCGTCCAAAATGGTCGCTGTATCGATCAGGAAACTTTGGTTCCCAGCTCGCACTCATGGACCGCATCTTCCTGCCCAACCAACCACCATGCGGCTAAAAACAGCAAAGTGAATCACCGGTTGAGAATGTATGCAGACACGTCCGCGGCGAAAAGTTTTCCTAGGGCTCCCGTACAAGAGGCGAAGATATCACCATCTCCATGATATAGCACGAATCAGATCAACCCAGAGCTCGGGCTCATTTTGGCTAAGTTTTCAAACTCATTTCAGCAGCAATGCAATGTTTACCACGGCCACTTTTCGTGATAGAAGGCCATTTTTGCATCCCAAAACGATTTTTATCACGAAATGTCGACCGTGGTAATAAGAGCATGTCAAATCAATCTACCACAATTCAAACCGATACATGGGTTTGCTTCAACCACCAAAAGCACTTGTGTGGTTAATGTGAATTCTGTGGTAGCGGCGCCAGACCCGAAAGGCTTACTAGCGCTTAACAACCATATGGATAGCGGAGTAAACTCTGATGACATGCCGTTATCTACCTGGCAAAACTGAAATGGAACAGGTGACATGGCACCACGTAGAATCATATGTACATCCACACACAAGTATGTTCTGGGTCTCTCTACGGCTCAGCTGACTGAGACGTAAGTTATGTCTCAGTCAGGTGATGTCACCGTACGGGCCAACCCACCAAAACACGGATCGCAAAGTAAAAGGACGATCGGATAGCCACGGATGTGACTGAGACATATGTCTCAGCTAGCTGAGACTTAGCGAAACCGTTTTTATTTTCTGTTATGGAGTTATTCTACTACGAAGTACGAACCTCCATCGCGGATCACCGGCCGATCGGAAGCCTGTTAAGTTCAGTTACGCCTGCCCAACAAAAAGCCCACTAAGATTAAACATGCCGGCTCAATAGATCCTAGCAACAGAGAGCGGACAAATGGTTCCTGAGGAGCTCGTTTAAAAAAAAATGGTATTTCAAAGATTCAAAAAATCTCAAAAAAGAAATCTCGATGTAGACAACGATGAGATATACTAGCGTGCAAAAACCAATCGGAAATTTCTCGTATTTTAGCCTGAGCAAAAATGAGAAATGGGTAAATCTAGGTACGATGAACAGTGCACATTTTTAAAAGTTAAAATTTTGTCAGATTTGTTTTTTTAACCTATAAAACAATGAATTTTGAATTGATATTTTGCACGATGTTATTGTTCAATGTTATCTACACCTAAGAATTTTGTTTCGGAACTTTTGAAACTTGCAAATGCCATTTTCGATAATTTTTTTTTTTGAAAAATGAGCTTCTGTGAGCTCAGGAGCCATTTGTGGTTTCCGCCAGCAATACTGAGTGTTTGTTTTGTATGCTGAGTATGGCGAAATTTAGCCATAATAAAATGTTTTTTTTTACGTGGAACACCTGGTATTCCAATTTAACTCGTGAACACGACAATATCATCGGCCACAGCACGGATTACAATCTCTGGTGGGTCGGAAAGCCACACAACATGGTTTCCAAACACCCCATCGGTACCAAGCTTAGCCAAAATATGGGCTGGATTATTACATGAACGAGGACTGAAAACCACTTGGTTCTCGATAAACCCCAGACTAAGTAGGAACTTAGCTTCACGGAAGAGAGTACCCAGAGGAGCTCGGTTTAGTGCTGGCCCGCCTAGGACATGAGGTTTTCTGGTAGTGGCTGATTAATAATTTAACGGTGCTAGTGCTTGGTTCGGTTGACTCTTGAGTCGTTGAATTTGCAACGTGCTTTATACTTCTCGTGACTCATGCATCTCGTGGGAGTTGTACGTTAGTTTTCCCAGTTTATTTTTTTTACGGGAAGTTTTCCCAGTTAGAAGTGGGTTGAGGTTTTGGTTACCGTTTGGAAAAAAATCCCGGAGGGGGCCGGTATTTCCAGTAACCGTGGTTACCGGAAAATACCGGCCGGTTACCGGCCTAATTTTCCGGCAAGAATTTAGGATTCAAAAATAAAACGTCGAAAAAAATTCAAATTTAAAATTTGGTACAACGAATTCGGTCCAGATTTGAATATTCCGGGATTTTTCTGCCGATATACACAATTACCGGGGGTGGCCGATAAATCCGGTTACCGGCCGGTTACCGCGGAATTTCAGCCGGTAACCGAAACCCTTGTTGTAAGTGAGGAAAATATATCTCATCTCTGCATTTGTATTGTGATTCCACGCTATGACAAAGTTGCCCTTTTCGAGAAAAAAATAACAAAGTTGCCCAAGGTATACAACTGGCCATGATTTAACAACCTTTAACGAATTTGATGTCCGTTTCAATACTTAATTATGTGACAAGTTGTCATTTAGGACCGAAATTTTCTCATGTCTAATAGCCGTAGCATAAAGGTACCAAGATTTACAAATTACAACTTTACACAGTTAGCACAGGCTATACTAATAAGTAAGGAGTCCTCAGAAGCGGGCTACGGATGCAAGTAGCATCGCACGGTCCATCTCATACCCGCAAAAGTTTCTCCGTCCATGGCAATGGACGCCATCCGCAAGCTTCTCCACGGACCTCGTCGCGAGGTTCAACATGAAGACGCCACTAGTGGAGTCTCCGCCTTCTCTGGTGGTGAATAACACCGTGCCGCTCTTCTCGTTGAACCACCGCAACTTCAGTGCGGTCGATCGACCCTCCGGGACCTCGGGAAGGTATAACCTTTCGCGAGCCTCCCAGTCCCACTCACCAACCGTGCTCAAGCTCCGCGGCTTCGGGCTGTCGACGTTGATGCCGAAGCCATTGAATAGCGCCCAGACGAAGCTCAGTCTCCCGTCCGGTGTCACGCCCATCAAGCGGTAGTTCGGAAAATAATGCTGGATGTAGGGCACGAAGCACACGTCCATGATCGCCTCCATGGGTGCGCCGTCGAGGCGCACGCCCAAGGCAGCACGGTGCATGGGCCAGTAGGCAACTCCGCCGACCACGACAGCGGGGCCTAGCCGGCGCAGCTTACCGGCATCCATCTTGGCGCCGGGCTTCCTGCCTTCCGGCCCCCACCTACCGACGTCGGAGGAGAAGATCCGAAGCGCCGTGAAACTGGGGCGGTTGTAGACGAGGAGCACGCGGAAGAAGCCCAAGGGTGTGGTGGCGTCAAGATCGTCGCCCGTGAGTATGGCACACGTGTAGTACCCGGGGCAGCCCTTGCCGGAGAGCGCTGGAAGCACGGACACTTCCCCAGTCATGGGGTTGCAGACGCTCAGCGTGAGGCCTTGGGCGCGCTCCTGGCGCCGGAGCTCTAGGACGAGACGCCCGTTCCGGGACGCGACCGGGCGGGCATGATCGAACAAGTCGCCCAAGAGAAGAGAGCGCAGCGGGCCTAGGAGGCGCGAGGCGGACGCTGTAGGCACGAAGCTGGGCTGCGCGGAGTCGCGTGGCCGGCGTCGCCTGTGGAAGGCGCGGACGTCTTCGTTTTCTTGATGGAAGAAGCCGAGGGTGAGGTGCGTGTGGTATCCGTGGGCGGCGGCAGAGAGCGGCAGATGGCGGCGGCGTGTGTGGCCGCGACGAGGCCCCAGTGGCGGCACGTGGAGGACAAGCGCGCGACGTCGGCGGCGCTCGAAGATGCGCGGGCGAAGATCACGGACAGGACGTCGGCCGGTAGGTTCCCATCGCCATCGGCGCGCGTTCTGCTCCGGCGGTGGCGTCGCGATAGCCACCCGTTGGGGTATGGCGTCGCCGCGGAACGGGCGCGATTGCGGTGTCGTCGATGCGGCGGCATCGATCAGGGCAGGGGACTATTAAGCGGTTCCTTCGAGCCGGCCTTCTCTCTTTCGAGGGCATATTTGTAGGCTGGCCTGGCGCGATCGCATCGGTCAAAGGAATGCCGCGTCCACCTATCGCTCTCCGACTCGGTTTCGATCAAGTTGTACCTGCTATTTTCACCGGCACGTCGCTTTGGCTTTGGCTCCCGTCCTCCAGTTCCAGTGATCTCTCTATTTTATTTTATTTATATATTTGTAAGTTTTAAAAATATGTATCTGAAAAAAATGTGGAGGTAATTGATGATGTATTCTACAAATGTACAAAATCACAACACGATATTCTTATATGATGGGCTAAAAAAATTTACAAAATTTGGAAATTTCAAACTATGCAGTGCTCACTATGCTTAAATTTATACATTTGTCATTATTGTGTAGCTCAGAATGCAAAATATTTCAAACTGAGATTTTGCACATTTATATGATACACCAATGAGAACATACATGATTATTTTCCAATTTTTTTAAAACCTTTTCTTGCCGGGAGAGTAGTGGCCTTTTGTAATCTCTTTTTACTTTATTGTAAAACTCCTTCTTAATTAATAGATTGGGGCAAAAAAATTGCCCCCCTTTCTATGTATCATCAGCCTCCTTTTTGCGAGGGAGCGATCCATCAGGATTCAGGTGGTGGTACTGGCAAAACCAACCGTCCCTATCCAGGAGAACATGCACTCACCAACGAGCGAGCGAGTTAAGTCAAACGGGAGGCCCAGAATCGATCGCTCGACTGCACGTCGTATCGAGGCGATGCGGGCCACAAGACCCGAATCGCGCGTACGTCAGGTAAGACGGCGGCGCGTGTGCGTCACCAACGAATATGGATGGATGAATGATCAACTGAGATCGGAACTACTCCCTCCGTTCGGATTTAATTGACACACACTTGCTTACACACGGATGTATCTAGACACATAATAAGTATAGATACATTCGTATTTGGACAAAATCAAGTCAATTAATTTGGAACGGAGGGAGTATATATAAAAGTTGTGTATCGACAGCCAAACTTAGTTAGTGGCTCTCAGTGATCTCCAAACATGGAGCCAACTCCCTTCCTTCCTTCCTTCCTTGGCTATCATGAATGTGCGCCTCAATGCATGGACACCAACCACGCACGCACGTTTTGGAAATTTGCTGAAAATTCATCTGGTCTCCATTGCAACTTTGCAAGCGTACTAGCGACTGATTGATTTTCTGGTAGGTAAGTGTGTGACCAATATATAGCTAGTATATTTACAGTCATGTCGTAGAATTCTTTCGAACTTCTCTACGTACTATATCTGATGGTGTGTTCTGTCCCAACAAGTTTCCTTGTTAATTTGGTTGATCGCATCACTGCATACGTATATAAGACGCTTTATGTGATAATTAACTCATCTTCAGCATTAGGTTGTGATCGCGCCGCTCCCACTAGCTAGTTATCGTCACGTATGAATGATTGTAGAGTTTGGTCATGAAATTACTTAAGCGCGCGTGGCCACACTGCTTTTTAGCTGAGGTGTGGTGTGTTCATTCTCCTTTTCTTTCTGTCTTTCTGGCCAGACTCTTGTCTTTAATTTCCATTTCTAAAGTTGTCGACGAAGAAACCCAGTACCATGCATAGCCACATCCAAGAGATCCATTTTAAGTTGCAAACTCGTGTATCCATTAACAACCCCATCTCTTACATTCACAAAAAAAGAAATGCTATGTTTGATAATTCAAGGCCTAGCCCTTGGCCTCAGGCTCTAGCAAGCCAGCCGAAGCTTGACCATACTACGTACACTAATCTATCCCACTACCAAGTGTTTGGAGCCTTAATCCCATGCGGTTAACGTAAAATAAACAACTTGCGCCACGTCTGCTGGATAATGACCGGTGCCGGAAAGCCCAGCATGAGCTGCGCGCCTGCATGCAGACCGCGGATCGCTGCTTATTTTAAGCGGCCGCTCTTTAGGCAGAGAAGATTGCGCACACCCAACCCTACGTAACGTACGTCGATCTGTTCCTTTAATCTTGTCTCTTGGATCGACCGGCCAAACAACCTATTCTTGCCGACGGCCGGTCAGTGTCGAAATGAAGCGAAGATTCGTGCACACGTCGATCGGCTGATCAGTTAATGGGGCATCCATTCCATGCAGATGCAGAGGTTATTTGCACTTCTTTTCTGGTCGGGTCGATAAGATACATTAATTAGCATATCCGTGTGAAGTAAACAAAGCGTGTGTGGTTAATTTGGATAGTGATGCTGCCCGAAAGTTTTCATGATCCATAGATAGCGAATCAAGTGTGCGTACATGTGTTCGTTAACTTGGAGATCAGTCGAGGAAGTGATGCATATGTCGTGTGATCTTCTGATCCCATTTTCTTAATCCGTAGCACGATCTGGGGTAACTACACCGGCAAAGTGGAGTGGCCAAACTAAAGGGAGCGTACCCTCGTCATGCACGTGGATTAGTTTTTGAGTTGTATATTAAGTGGCACTTACATTTATTTTTTATCAAAAGTGTCACTTACAAGCACGGCTTAGTTACATCTTGAACCATACACGTTAGTACGACACCTGTTGCTTGCTGTGGGAGTTTCCTTGCAAAAAGTGAACATATCTCGAACATATACCTGTCAGAAAAATACACCTAATAAACCGGAAGAAAATAGTGCAAAATCACCACAATTGTGGTTCTGGTGTCAAAAACCACCAGCATAATCAGAATTTATTTTAATAAAAAGGTCTTAGGGTAACACTTTCATAGATATCACCGAACGTCCAGGTTACGATGGCTAACTATAACTTCCTGATTGGTGGACCCCAATTTCAGTATGACTTGGCACACAATTTACAGTTGGAACATACAATGTGTTTCCCCGCTCGGATATCTATACAACCGTAGTCTCTCTCTCTCTCTCCCTCTCTCTCTCTCCCTCCCTCCCTCCCCAGGGATAAGGCGATTCGAGGGGCGGTGGTGCCAGCAGCAGTATAGCCACCGGCAGAAAAGAGAGTGAGACCGGAGTCGGTGGGGTCCAAGAGTTCTCAGTGAACGAAGAGGAGTACTGTGGCAGCTCCAGATTGGCCTCCACAAGTCATTTGTTGTTTCCCGAATGCGGTGGTGTTTTGTGAAAGGTTCGGAAGGTCAACCCGACGTAAAGCCAGCAGTGAGATCCTCTCTCGGAGGTGATGAGTAAGTTCCCTTTCCGTCGACAAACAATGTGAGCAGACTTCAAGAACAGGCATGGCACTAGAACTGAGACTGAGAAAGAATGCAAAGCTAAAATATGGAGTGAAGGTATCAAAGATGGTGACGTACAAGGCTGAGATGGTGGTATTACATCCTCTCCCCCTTCAAGCGAAACTCCGTCCTCCGAGTGATGAATCCACCCTGATTTCGAAATGCTGGGAAGGAACCATGTTTCTCAACTCCTATAAAGTTCCCTTCTAGCACGGACATGAATAAAGTTGATACTTCTTTACCAAGATTCATCTCTTCACTATCTGCATCCGACAACCCACCGTTGATTCTCACTATTCTTGAGGGGCGCGAAGATTCACTCATTCAATCCGTATCTAGTTTATACAGAAATATCTAACACATCTTATAATTTTGAAGTCGGCGCGTTATAGTACGTGTTCAAACTTATATAAAACTGAGTTTGGAGTGTATGATTATTAAACTGCCAGTTGATGCGAGTTGACGAAAAGAAATCCCTATAGTTGGTGAGGAAAAAGGTCGGCGTGGAGTGACGTCCGCCGAGTCATGCATGATTTCCAGCTAGTGGACTTACGGCGTCGACTTCAGCTAGCTAGCAGTTTCGGCAGGACACGCGAAGCTCGCTCGTAGATGCATGGCGGCGCGACCAGCGGCAGCGATATTACCCCCGATCGTTTTCACGTCGCCGTCGCCGTCACCAGCGCGCACGGGCGCGCGCTTTAATTTCCCCGGGCGTACGTGGGGTGGGTGGTCTCGACGGATTTCCCTGCCGGGCGGCCAATGCGTGCGACGTCGACGCTGTTTGACGGAGTAGGAAACTACGTACTAATTCGGCTGAGGTATCTGCGGCTGAGCCGTCTTTCAGGTAAAAGTTAGCTACTACTCCCTGCATGGCATGCATTTCAAAACGAGCTCCACGTAGCTCGGCCTCTAAAAATCCTCTCTCCACCGAAACACCGCTATATACATGCATTTCAGGAAAGGCTATAACGTTTTATAAGCCACTATGGAGCCGTAGAGATTTCTTACTCCCGGCCTCTAGTGATCCCTATAGTTAAAAAAAATCAAATTTATAAGTTTCAAAAGATTCTGAAAAAAATCATGCGTGTTGTCAATGATAAGTCCCACAAACTTGTAAAATCTCGGTTTGAAATATGGGATATTCTGTTCTATACAAAAATGACAAATGTGTGGATCTAAATACACATACTTTCAAATCTTCAAAATATACAAGATTTGTTATTTTTGTGTAGCCCAGAATATAAAGTATTTCAAATTAAAAAAATCGTGTATGTGGAATACATCATTAGAAACATGCATGTTTTTTTTCAGAATTTTTTGAAACTTAAAAATATGATTTTTGAATTTTTTTTAATCAGAGTGAGCGTTGGAGCTCGGGAGCAAAAAAGTGTTTTCCACTATGGAGGGATTAGTATAGTAGTTGAACAAGTATTGGGATAAAACAGAGAGTGGCGTTTCGTAGCTCGAGCTACGCATAGCTCGTTTTTTCAAAAACTTCAAATGTCCATTTGAAAGTTTCAAAATTATGTAAATAATCTCAGCTGTAGATATCGATATGATCTAAAATATGCAAATTTTCAAGTCAAAGTTCGTTGTATTTTAGGCTGGGCAAAATTGGCAAATGGGTGGATCTGAATGGTGAATAGTATACAGTTTATAAAACTTGAAAGTTTGTCAGATTTGTGTTTTTCGTGTAGCCTAAAATAATACGAATTTGGGATACAAATATGCATACTCGTAGATATCGACATTATCTACATGTCGCAATTTTGTTTCGATTTTAAAACTAAAAAATTCCTACTCACGATTATAAGACTGGGGACACGCCTTCGCCTGAACTGAACTGAACTGCGGACTGCGGTGGTCTTTTTTTGCATTCATTCATATCCCTCTCGATCACACAGTTAGAGCAGCAAGAAGCACGACGGCGATCGAGGGCCACACGATGCCGAAAGCTACAGAGTCGACATATCCAAGAACGTCGCATTTCTCACGCCGCCGTTCCATGCATGCCCGCTAATCCTCCCCATGTCCTGACTACGGGTCTCCCACTCATCTGTCGGATTTTCAGGATAGACTGACAGATAACCAATTTTGAATCCACTTCACATGACATCTCAATACTGCGTTTTTTCTATTACTACATTTTTAAATCTGGCAATCCAAAAAAAAAACCTCAGTTTGCTTTGGCACCAATTTTGCTATTCACTGCAGCAGCCCAACAGAAACACTGAAGCAAAGATGCGTAGAAAGCGAGTTAACTGTTAGCAAATGACAAGGAAATGCAGAACTATAGGGTGTAGACAGTACAATCACCATCTTATTATCATCATACAGGAATATAAACAAATCTACACATATGAGGCCCAACATAAGCCAACAGACACCTCGGCAGCATCAGCAGAAGCAACCGGGTGGTAGCACTAAACACCCAACAGTGTGACAACAACCGGCTGTGTAAAAAAAAAAAGAACAATATACTCTGAAGAAGCAACGGGCACCAGCTGAGCTACACGGTTGCTCTGAAGAAGCAAGCACCAGCAGAGCAGCTACGAGCTGGACACCCTCTCACTATCTCTAATCCTCTTCCTGCCACTAGGAGTGACAGTCAGCTAAATTGTACTGTACTACTGCAGCTACCTAATTACACTAGTGTGAACTGAGCTGAAGCGAGTGTGATCGAGCTAAAAATATGAACAGGAAGAAACTAGCGCTAAACTGTAGGGGAGGAAGGGAAGGAACCGGGGATGCCAGAGGCGACTCCCACTGGTAACTTTTCCTCTTTCCTCCATGTCCTCTGTTTCTTGCCGAACTCCGGGAAACGTGGAGGCGGTCAAGTGGGCGGGCGGGCTCGATCGGCTCAGTCAGGCCTGGGATTCGAGCTCGCTGCCGGTGATGAAGGTGCCGTGGAAGCCGTACGGCACGCGGGACGGCAGCTGGATGGTCGCCTCCAGGCGCATGTCGGCGGCATTGACGACCAGGAGCTCCGACGTGCCGGCGGCCTCGTCGTGCACGAAGGTGAGATGTACCCGTCGTCCTCGCCGCGGGAGGGCGCGGCGGCGGGGTCCATGGGCACGAAGCAGGGCTCGCCGCCGAAGCGGCCCTCGCCGTAGTCGAACTTGGTGAGCTCGCCCGTGGCGAGGTCGACCTTGGCGAAGCCGACACCTTGGGCCAGGGCTCGGCGACGGCGAGGTAGGCGTACCGCGTCTTGCGGCCCAGGAGGTTGGGGTTCACCATGCCCACCTCGAGGTTGACCTGGTCCGAGGGGCCAGGATGGGGCGGCGCGTGGACTCGCCGGTGCGGGTGTTGAGGCGGATCTCCGTGAGCACGCTCTCGAGGCACTCGTCGGAGTCGTTGAAGATGGAGTCGGCGGGGGTCATGCAGGAGCCGATGACCACCACCTCGTCGGTGTCCTCCTCCTCCCACGCGTTCCAGAGGTGGAAGCAGAAGCAGTCGGGGACGTCCACCCACACCATCTCCGACGCGTCCGACGCGCACTTGGGCAGCACGCCGAAGCGGGACATTTTCTCCTTGTCGAGCACGACGGGGGATCCCCCGCGGAGCATCTCCTGCAGCTTGAACACCACCTGGTGGTCGGGCACGACGACGAAGTTCTCGGTGATGGCGAAGTCGTGGATCATGGTGGGCTGGTCGAGCGGGATCTCGACGTCGGCCGACTTGGTGCCGTCGGCGCCGAAGTAGAAGTACTTGAGGTACGGCTTCTTGATGACGTCGTAGCTGAGCGCGTGGAGCTGCCCCGTGGCCGGGTCGAGCTTCGGGTGCGCGATCATGGGGCACTGCAGCTGCCCGTCGAAGTCGTAGCGGCCGACGGTGTGGAGGTCCCCGTCGTCGGCGACGCGGACGTGGTAGGGGATGTCGTCCTCGGACATGGCGAGCAGGTGTCCGTTGAAGTAGACGAGCCCCGCGTTGGCGACGCCCGTGCCGCGCGACGGGTCCACGAGGCCGCAGGCGGCGCGCGCGTAGAAGAGGGCGAGGCGCGCGATGCCGGAGTGGCCGTGCAGCTCGCCGATGGCCTTGGGGAACATCGGCCGGCCGAGGGCCCGCTCCTGCTGGAGCCGCTCGGTGTCGGTGAAGCGGGACGCGTACGTCTCGGCGACCCCGTTGCGGATGCGGAGGGCGTGCACCATGCCGTCGCCGTCGAAGAGGTGGTGCCCGCCACGGGTCGAAGTGCGGGTTCGCGCCGTTGCGCGCGTACACGCCGTTGATGAAGGGCGGGATGCGGCCGGTGACGGGAGGGGGCGGGAGGTGGGTGGGGTCTCGCCGACGGGCGCGAAGTTGCCTGCGATCTGCACGGCCGGGTCGACGGTGCGGGAGAGGCCGTGCGGGCGCTCGAGCACGTTGGAGATGAAGCCCTCCTCGAAGGCGTCGAGGGCCATGCCCGCCGCGCGCTGGAAGAGGTTAAGCTTCTTCTTCTGTTCCCTCCGTACCACGGGCGCCATGGGGGCGGCAATGGCGGGCTTGGCCGGTGCGCCCGGCGCGAAGTGGGACGGGATCGGCGCGCGGGCAGGAGCGCCGGTGGGCGCGGAGCTGACCGCGCGGGCGGTGAAGCTGACCGAATTGGGGGCTCTGGACCGCCCCGTCGACGGGCGCGGCCTATTGTGCCGGTGTATGGAAACAGAGCTCGGCGCAGTGAGTGTCTGCATCGGCGGCGCGTAGAGAATCTCGTCGGGGGAATTGGTGTGGGTTTAGCGAGTGAGTGTTGAGCGATGGCCTCGTCGTTGGTCTGGATGGACCGGTGGATGGTTGTGGGTTGGGAGCTCGGCGCGAGCGTATATATAGAGAGGAGGCTGGAGCGGGAAGCAGGGGAGGGAGGGAAGCCACCGATGGAGGGAGAAGGACGCGTTGAGAGTGGGTGTGGGGAGTGTGTGTGGGTCATGGACGGTTTGAGTGGGGGAGTCCAAGGAGGAATTGTTGACAGGCACAGTGGGAGGGGGTGCCCACGTGGTGCGCTGCGGAGGGCGGCAGGGGGGACGCGCTGACCGGGACGTGCGCCTTTGCTGCTCTGCTACTGCTGCTCCTCCAGTACGCAATACATTGTTCGGCTTGATATATATACTAGGTAAATTCGGCGGTAAAATTCGAATTTGAAATCGGCGACGTTTAAAAATTACGTATATTTGAGAATTGTTCGAATGCAAAGAGAGTTTGTGTTGAAAAGTAGTTAGATTGCAAAAATTAGTCGAATTGGAAAGTTTTTTTCATTTTAATTATTTTCACGTTCGTAAAATGGTTAGAATTGAAAGGCAAATGAAATTTTAAAATATTCAAATTTGTTTGTAGTGTTAACTCACGCCGCACCCGTGTGGTAAAAAATGCAAATTTGGAAATATCATCATTTAAAAATTGTGGATATTTTGAGAAATGTTGAAATACGAAGAGATAGCATTTTTTGAAGTTTTGGAATATTCATATTTGAGTTGTGATTGTATGCCGTAAGTAGTTATCAATTTTTTCTGTGTGTTGTGATATTGTTGGTATATGTTTACAGTTTATTTAAATTTATTCACATATTTGGGATGAGTTTAGTTCAAGTTGAACATTTGTTAGTTTGAGTTGCATAATTGGAGTGAGTTTAGTTATAGTATTTGTAAATCTTAACTTTTTCATGTTGGCACAATATGTTTGTGTTTTGTCTTAAATATTTAATTTGACTCAATGGTAGGATATGTTGCATTATTCAAGTTTTTTTTAATTCAATTAAAATTCAAGCATAATTAGAGGATAGTGAATTTGCATTTTGTGCAAATATGTATTTGTTTAGGCATTTGTTAAGTGTAACTTCATTATTAGAGAGCTATGAGGTATATTACCGCTTACATGTAATTATTATTTTTTTTCGCTTAGGCATTGAAATATTATTTGCTGAGGCATGTTTAAAATGTAGCTTCATTATTAGGGAAGTTTAAGTTATTTTAGTTCTAAATATGTTAGCGTAATTGTAGTGTTTAAGTATGGTTGCATTTTGTCAGTATCTTCATATTTAGAAGCCTAATCAGATAAATTGTATTATGGTTATGTAGAAATAATAACAAATTGAGCATTGATTTAAATTTGAAGATGTACGCGTTTTAAAATATTCTGAGGTCTGGAAATTATTGGATTTGTGAATAAGGTTGCGGTTAAAAAGTGTTAAGATTCCGAAAATTATTCATATTAGGAAGTTTTTGAGGTTTGAATTATTTTCTATTTACATATGGGCGGTGTTGGAAGTCGTTCGAAATCGAAATTTATTCAAATTCAAATTTCGAATTCGTTCACGTTACAAAAATAGTTTGCATTTTTTTTTCGTGATTGTTTTGATATGTATGTATATATTTTTTTTTACTGCTAGGTAGATTTAAAGTTACTGAATTTGTTACATTTTTTTTTACGAACTCGAATTTTTTTTTTTTTGGAAAATGCCTGAGAAAAGATGGAGTCTCTGGCAATTGGGTCCCACGCTGACGTCGGTGTGACGTCAGCGGTGGACTGCGGGCGCACTGCCGCGGCGGCGAGAAGTTCGCCGGCGACGCGCCACCGCAAAATAGGGCAAACTCATACGCTTAGAGGACGCGCGCGGGCGTGGGACGCCCGCAGCTGGCGGCGCCGCCCATCTTGGGTCGCCGGAGCGGCCATGGCGGCGCGCGGAAGCGGCGGAGGGCAGCGGGCGCCGCGGCGGCGATTCCGGCGCGCGCGGCGTCCCGGCGGCCGATCTGCGCGAGGAGGGGGAGGCGGCGGCGGCGCAGCTCGCAGTGCGCTTCGATCTGTGCGGGGAGGACCGCAGCGGCGGCGGTGAGCGTCGGCGACGGTGGCGGGCTCGGCGCGCGCGGGAGAGAGGAGGAGGGTGTGGCACAGGTTTGCAGGTAGGCCCTTGCAGTTTCTGCAATCTGCAAGTAGGTCCTTCTGCGTGCAAATGGTAGGACTGCTCGGCAATTCCCAGTGAAGTGAAGACGCTTTTCGTAAAAATGCCACGCTGAGCGTCTGGTGGCCGTCCGATGGAAGTTCGACGGCGCGGAGGGTGGCACGCACTGTAGAAGTGCAACACTGTTGTTAGAATAGTGCGGGGGGAGACGTGGATGAATCAGGAGCGTCCGTTCCGCGATCGGACGGCGCAAAAAAGGGGCGACGTGGAAGGTTCGGCGGAGGCCTAACCCAGTGAGCTTGGGGCGACGTGGAAGGTTCGGCGGAGGGCCTAACCCAGTGAGCTTTGATATATTGATAGATATTTGTGTGGATAAACAACAGTAGGACGGGTAACGACTAACGATCGAGTTCGCCCTCGCCGCAGTCACACACAACTCGGAGGTTGTTCTTTTCTCTGCCTTGGTCGCTTCTCCCCGGCCTGCTCTCCATCCATCCTCTTGGTACTTGCACCTAGCTTGGACTCTTCCATTGTTTCGATAGGACTCTTCCATGTGCTATAGTGCCGCCAAGCTCTCTAATTAGTACAGTACTATAATAATCTTTTTGTCCGAGAGACAACATGGTACCATTAGCAGCGTAATTAAACAGGATCCCCTTGGTCGACGTAGCAACGCTTCCCCGACCATCCGCCGTCGATGGACGCTCGCGCTTGACACCGGTCGCCCGGCCCAGTTTGCTGCCCCTTGGGCCGGCGGCACGACGATCGCGCTTGGTCGGCGGGAAATTAAGGAGAATCGACCAACATCCGCGTGTGCCAAACGGAGACACGGTTTAGTTAGTTAAACTGTGATTCGTTAACTTAACTAAGAAGCTAGCTAGGGGAGGCCACGCACGGTTCCAAGTATCAAGAGACGGGAAGGGGACAAACGCCGAGCGAGCCCACGTGGCAGGGTCCCCGGCATGGCCACGGCTGCTGCCGTCTTCTTCCGGCGATCCCTTCCCGCGGCAACTTGGCTTGGCTCCACGCGAGCCTTCACGCGCCACGTACACCATCCGAGCTTGTTCCCTTCCGGTGGGCGCGCTAGCCGCTTGGCGGGGCCCGGCCGGGGGTGGTGGTGGCCTCCACCGTGTCTGTCGCCGGTGGGCCGGAGATGAGCCATCCCCACGCCGCGGCCATGTCCCATCCACTCTTGACAGCCCACATGCGCCCCCATCCCATTTGGCACGGCCGCGACAGTAGTCTCTGGGCGGCTCGCTGCCGGCCGGCCCTCTGTCTTCCTAGTACGCAGTACCATCGCTGAATGGTGCGCCGTTTCACATGAGCTCGGCCATGCATTGACCGTGAGTGAGCGAGCGAGCGAATGAATGGCGATCTCGTTGGTCGGTACAGTACAGCCCGACCGGGCAGCCCGTGGTTGTGTTTCCACTGCGACGTGCATGGTGGGCCGGGCTGAACTCTTGACAACAGTGGTGTGTTGACTAGCGAGCAGCAGCGGTATGTGTGGCCACTAAGCCAAGATCTTTCTACCAAGGCATGCTGCATGCGTATGTGATGACCTACGCAGAGCTTGTTTCAGACTGTTGGGTACGCGCGGTCCATGCATGCTGTGTCCAAAGGAACGCTCGTGCGTGCGTGCGTGCGTGTGGGACACACACAGCACTTTCCGGCCGACCTAGGATACAAGTGCGGATAGAAAGATCTCAGTAACGGAACAACATGAAAGCAGTACAAAAGGTCGGTACTAGTACAAAATAAATAGTAATTAACACACCTGTTTAAATGGAAACAATGCTTTATCAATTTTAAATTTGGGGTGTCGATTGTGAACAAAGTACTTCTTGCTGACGCCACTACAGGAGTCGTCCGACTGTGCACCAGTTTTCCTAGTTGGGTTTTTTCGGGATGGGCAGACATGGTCTCGATTTATATGTTGCGGCGACGGCTATGTCGGTGGCATCGAAGGGGGTGTTGAAGCGGGGCTCGGGGAGGAGTGATGAAGATGTCAACTCCGATGAATGATCGTCAATTCTCGGGCATAGCAGTAGTCGTGATTATGGTCTAAGACTAGCCATAGTGGGAGTAACATAGCTAGTATCATGCATGCCACGTTGGCAAAAAGGACGTGTCACTGCATTTAATGAGGAGAGAGATGATAGTGGTATCATAGGTAGATATCGTAACATAACGGATTTCAAGACAAGATGTGTGTGCAACCTAATAAATACACTAGTATATGATAGCACAAATATGTTACTACCCACTATGAAACTAGTAACATAGACTAGTATCATATGCATGATACTAGTGTATGATACTCCACACTATGGCTAGTCTAACAAGATAGAAATACGTTTTATATGTTGGGACCAAGCTTCCGAATCAATCAGGTGGGCAATCGGCCAAGGGCATCGACTAATCTGAGGAAGGCCGACATCAGAGTGGAATATTAGTATTTTTATATTGTGGAAAAACCCTGCTTGGACGCGTGTGGCTCTCCCATAGGATGCCGCTGCCAGGTGGCACCATGGAGGGCACGCGTCGCCGGCGCATTCGTGCCGTGCTTCCCATACCATGCATGCTCAAATCCGCTAGCTGCGCGCGGTCGTTTTCCATGACTCGCTAGCTAGCTACTGCAGCACGGGAGTGTTTACATTCCGCGTCGATCGGGGTCGAATAGAAAACGAAAGTAGAGAGAAACCTTTTCCTTCTATTTTATCCGAATCAGCCTTTGGACCACTCTCTCGCTCGAATTGGGATTTGGGATTAGATTGTCACTTTTGGAACAGGCAGCACGGGAGCAAGTTTCTATCAGTGTCCATGTGTCGATCGACAGCAGCACATTTAATAAATTTCCCGGAGTTTCCTCTCGTCGGCCATGCATGCAGATGGAATCCCACCGGTTCTCCCCTCCGAAATATCTGCGAGCTTCAGGCGCGTAGTCGATCATTGACCGCTACATGCCAAACCGCACGATGGCCCGGCCGGTGACGTGAAACCCCAACTTGTACTACCCGGAAGCGAGGAAGACCAACGAGAAAAGCCGTTTCGAAATTAACGTGCTATTTTCAGTTGGGTTTTCTTCTCCCATTTTTGGTTTGTCCGCTAGCTATGTGCACGAGTGGCATGGCATCAAGTGTCGACGCCGCTCTCTTGGGTCCGGTCAACGTCGCAGGTAGCATGCACGCCACGGGACGGGAGTCGTACGTACGTGCCCACGCTCCATTGGCGAGCGGCAACAGCGACGCCGCCGCCCACGCTTTCCTCCCCGCGCGCTTTTTCCGATCGACCGATGCCGTTTCAACGGAAGAGTTTTGTTTAATCCTCGCGCAATCTCCCTGCGCTGTAGTTGTTAATTTATCACGTAAGTGATAATCTAGCTTCTCTAATCACGCACCTTTCTTGTCCTAACTAGCAGGATTCTTAATGGAAAAGGCGTTTTGGTCGGCGAATTCTTTTCTATTATTATTTGCGTAGCACCACACCACGCGGGTCATTTTCCATGTCCCCGCTAACTACAACTATAACTGAATCGACTGGATAACTAATTAGTACTAACAAACTAAATCTTGCGGAGGGAGAAAATGGAAGGAGAAGAAGCCGTGCCGACGTTACGATCACCCATTGGGCATGCACTACACTAACAAGCATACCATCGACCGTCAAAGGCCGGTGCCCATATGCGCCCCCCGCCTCCAGTTTTTTTTTCTGGCCGCTCATTCTCATCGTCGCCACCACACGCCTTCCGTCAACTCACCGTTCAGCCCGCAGTGACCATGCATGCCGACTCGCAGCCGCTCGTCCCCGTGTTTGTCCTCATTTTGCGCCGCCACACTCGTCTGCCTCCTTGCCCGCTCCGCACACAAGGTGTTCAGGCGTTTGCCAACTAGTTTATTTGGTCGACTGTTGATCATTGTCTAGTTTCATTGCTACATTGCTATCCAATAGCTATGGATAACGATGATTAGACCGTGTTTCGCCAAATGATGGAAGAGGATGCTGACCTTGTGGTCGTCGACGAAGAGAATCAGACGATCCTCGCTGTTCTTTTAGCTACGCAAGCTGAGTTGGACGTCACTCCCAAAGGACCCAAACGCGGAGGATCGAACACAGACCGTCTAGCAAAGAAGAACCGTCGAAGGACAATTGGTCATGGGCTGATGTTCAACGACTATTTTCTACAGACCCTGTTAAACAATGCTCATGATATTATTTTTTTCAAGGACAAGCAACCAAAGTTGCTGTCATCGCATTAAGAACGGGAGAGAGTATTACAAACCGATTACACACGGCCATGCCGTCCGCACAGAACTCCACTAGACTACTCCTCACCAAAGCCCACTCTCTTACTACCTAGCACCCACTGAGCTAGCTCATTACAAGTTTTAGTAACTAAAGCATTCATGTTTGTTTCTACTCCTTCAAACACCCTTGCATTCCTTTCCAGCCAGAGGATGCGCATGCCTGCCATGATGAATGTGGTCGAGTCTCTTCTCTGCTTTTTGTTCATGTTACCCAAGGTCTGCACCCACCATTCTTTGACTGAAACAAGAGCAGAGGGAGTGATATCAGGGTGTTGTGTCGCCTGGCAGAGTCTGAACCAGAATTCTCTTGCAAAGGAGCAATTCGTCAACAAGTGATTCAGTGTTTCGGGTTCTTGATCACACATTGGGCATTGGCTGGGCCTTGGCAACCCTCTCCTTTCCAATATGTCTGCTGTCCAGCAGCGATTCTTCATCACCAGCCAGGAGAAGAACTTCTCCTTTGGTGGTGCACGGCTGTTCCAGAGTGCCTTTGCGTAATCAGCTTCCACTGCTCCAAAGAAGAAGGCCTTATACGCCGATTTTGCCGTGTAGCTGCCTTTATTGGACAGAACCCATAAGAAGCTGCCCTCTGCTGTTGAGAGTGGTGGTCTTTCCTGGATAATAACCCACAGCGACATAAACTGGACGATAGCTTGCAAATTGAGGCTGCCTCTGATGTCCTTCACCCATTGTTCTCCAAATAGAGATTCAGCAACCGATCTTTTTTTTGCCCCCTTGCCTTGACAAATTTCAGAAGATCCGGGGCCAGCTCACTCGGACTGTTGCCATCGATCCACCTATCAAACCAGAAATTCATCCTATCCCCTCTGCCCACAATGCATTTGGTTGCTGCTCGGAAAAGACTCTCAGCCTCAGAGTTTAAATTGCAACCCTGCCCAAGCTCTTAGCCCATTTTCTTTCTCAAACCACCTCCAGCGTATCCTCAACGCATCATTGAGGAATTTGATATTCAGCAGCCCCAAGCCGCCATATTCTTTCGGCTTGCACACTTGATTCCATGCCACTCTACAATTTCCCCCATTTGCATCTCCAGCACCATACCATAGGAAACTCCTGCATATTTTGTTGATTTTCTTGATCACCCACGCAGGCAGATCCAAAGAAAGCATGTGATACACTGCAATCGCTTGCAGCACCGTCTTGATCAGGACCAGTCTACCACTGGGTGTTAACATGAGTGTTTTCCAAGTTGCCAATTTCCTACTAATCTTTTCAATGAGAGTTAGAAGGTCTTCTTTCTTCAGTTTTGTCAGGGAGAGAGGTAACCCTAAATATTTGCAAGGAAAGTTGACAACTTGACAGGGGAAGGGTTGCATTATCTCCGCAAGATTCGCCTCTTGGCAATCAATGGGAGAAATGGCACATTTAGCTAAGTTGCAGTGGAGACCATTAGCATTACCAAAGAGAGATCCAGAATTGCTTGAGCCGCAGCCAGTTCACTCTTCAAAGGATAGAGAAACATAGCGGCATCATCCGCAAAGAGAGAAAGCCTGTGCCTTATACCCCATTTCTTGATGTCCTGAAAGACGCCTCTATCTTCCGCCTCGTAGACCACTGCATTTAGCACATCCATAACAAGAATGAACCATGTTGGGGATGCTGGATCACCTTGCCTGAGCCCTCTGGCGTGCCATATTTTTTTCCCCTGGGCTACCATTAATCAGCACTAGCAGAAGCTAGAGAAGTAGCCACCCACGAACAGAATTTATTACCAAAGCCTCTTCTTATTAAAACCTTCAGCAAGAATGACCAAGAGACTGAGTCGAAAGCTCTTGCAGTATCAAGCTTGAGAAAATGCTCATGATATTTGCCGGCGCCTTAAAAGTCTTCATAAACATCGTGCATGGTGTTCGGAACTATGATGACTACTTTCAGCTGTATGTTTGGGCTGATATATACTTTAGACCCAACTTCCAATATGAAACTTTAGAGTACATTTGGAAGCTAAAAAAATGCTGGCACGCAAACAAAAAATACAGAGCTAGCCACTTGCCGACTGGTAGTTGGGCAGCATAAACCCTCAATGACCATACACGTATTAAGCCTATCTTACTCCGCGAAGTAGGTTTGGCCGTAAGCCTCCTAAAATAAATACATTTTTAATAAAACCCTGGTGATGCAGCATATTCGATCACTTTGTTGTTTCCGTTAGCCATCTCTGTTGCACTTTGGCACTCGTCCAATTTCTATTGGCCCAGATGCTTATTGCTTTCCAATAATTTTGTGATCAATCATTTTGTGGGCCCGTCTATCTACCTGATCTCTATTCCTGATCGTAGCTCGCCTACCGTTTCTGTTCAGTGGCTAGGATGTCAGGTCACTCGACTAATGATGCCTCGCATTGACCGGGATATAGTGCGTGGCTCTCCGCGGTGATGCGTGCCATTGCACTCCATCGATCGCATATACGTGGACCATTGAGCTCGTGATCCACGTACCAAATATGGGTAGAAGATTAAGAACACTCTACTTGCTCTAGCTACAAAAGTAGAGAGAGTGTATACTTGTTCTAACTGATTGGTGATCGGACAATAACAAGAATTATGATATACTCCCTCCGTATCAAAATATAAGACTTTCTAGACATTTGAATTTTTTTCTGTTTCATACGTGTGTAGACATATTTTATTGTGTTGATTCACTTATTTAGTAATGAATCAAGACAAATCCAAAAGTTCAAAATGTCTTATATTTTGATACGGAGGGAGTAATATGCAGCAGTACTTAGTGAGCTACCTAGCTACTTCCTCTGTTTTCAAATATAAGATGTTTTAGATATACCACATGTTGTCTAGATGCAAACTAAATTGAGTGAACATACGCCTTGTCTAAATAAATTTGTATACATGTGAATATGCAAAAGGTTAAAACATATTATATCTATATAAACGGAGGGAGTAGTCACTAATGCACCGGTCAATTCCCCAGCATAATGGAGCAAGGTAGTTGTAGCTTAGCAAGTTGGGGAGTTCGATCGAGCACTTGCGATCGAGGTGCAAGTTGCAAAGGCAGTGGGATGGTTATCACATCGATCTGCCGCCCGTGCGCGCCATGCCATGCATCACGACGCTAAGATGGTGTAGTCTGCACCACATGCGCCTGTCCTAAGGTCACGAACATACGACTACAACACTCTACTACTCTTTTTGAACAAGAAACCACTGCCATTATATTCATCAACGAATTACAGCGCAGCGATTACATCAACCTTAGACAAAGACAAGCCTAGCTGGGTACAATAAAGTGCTGAGAGAACAAGAAGGCAAAGCTGAAGAATACAATCGGAGCCTATCAGGGGGTCCGAGGAGAAATCGGACACGCAAAACCTGCAATCATATTCTTCCGGGGCCTCCTGCAATCTATCCAACTGTAGAGCCAGCAGCTCAACTAGCAATCGCATTGGAAGACGCCTGCGAGGTGAAGGATTGAGCTGTAGATCTTGAATGTCCATCACCGAGCTCAAATCAGGGGGTTCTCGACCGCTAAATCTGAGAAACCGCAGCAGAGACGCTCTCACCCGTCTCCGGCATGTCCCGAGCAGCGAGAAAGCTTCACCAGCATTCCCACCAGCAGAAATTGGAAGCAGTACACAACCAGAGCACTGACCATACAACTCATAGGATGATATGGTGCCAAATGACCAAAAACAATGACAGTAGAAGGCCACTGCCACGAAGGATTCTTCTGCAGGCACCAACTTCTGAACATGGCTTCCACCGATCCCCAAGGTAGCCGAGACGCCCTGCTCGATCCCCTCGCCGCCATGGCCGGCCAGAACAAGGAGGGGCTTGACATACCTGAGAGAGGAGAGAAGCTCCACACCAGCAACAGAGAGCTGCTGAATCTGAAGAAACCCGGGTCTGCTAAGAGTCCACTATGAACCCCAGCGGACCCAGCTTCTTCTAGTTCCAGCCACGGTGCTGGCCGCCGCCTGGAGATTGGGATCCGGCGGACCTCCAGGACCAGGACCTAATCCAGACAACCCCCATCGTCCTGAATGCCCAAAAAGATCAGAGGAACCAAGGGCTGGCCGAAACCCCACTTCATCTTCCTCCCCCTCGCCACCGTGGCCGGCCGGGAGAAGAGGAGCGGTCTAGAGGCCATGAGACTGAGGGCCAAAGCGCTTATTGAAGGAGGCGGCCGCGGAATCACCTCTGCCATGAATCCCCCACCATGGAGGCTTAAAAGAGGCCAACACCACGCCCAGATCGACACCGTGCACCTGTGCCGAATCCAAACCTCCCAAGCAGGCCTTATTGATGGAGATCTCCGGCGTCTTCACTCCCGCGAGCAACACGGCAAGGGAGACCACCAGCACACACGGGCTCCGGCCGGCGGGAACCAGTGCTCTACTCCAAGTCGCCATAAAGGATGCAAACCCTAGGAACAACTTACCTCTAACCCTAGTATTTACAGCACATCACGAGCGGACCCTCCCATCCTCACTCGCAGCGGCCGAGCCGCCGGAGGAGAAGGGGAAGGGCGCCGGCCGGCGGCGGGGAGGACGGGAGGAGGAGAGCAGAGGAAGGGGAAGGAAGGAGGAGAAGGGGAAAAAGGAAGTTTCACTTCTCGGCTGATACTGTCGACGAAAAAAAAAACACTCTACTACTCATTAACTATGCTTGTACTAATTATTCAGCTAGCTAGCCATCCCTATGAGTGGAAACGCGATGTGGCGAATTGGAACATGAAATTCGCTGTTGCAAATGCAGTGCCGCCTCACTCTTGTGATCTTGTCTGGGCTTTTCCTGACAGATCCCTATCTAGGCCTTCAGACCAATAGGTTCGTGTGACATGTAAAGAGAAAATGTAGAGAGGATGAGATGATGGGTCTCGCGATCACCATGCATGTGCACCAGAAAAGATCGAACCACCCTAAAAACACAGGTAATTACTAGCTAAACGTCCTACTAATTAACAACTACAGTAGTATCTCTCATAGTAGTAATCTAGTACTATGACAGTAGTGTTTCTTTATTTGGCACAAAGTATTACCACTTGTCCGTGCGCGTAGTGGCAGTGCACGCACGAGACGGCGTGCGCGCGGTCAGACGAGATCGTGCCGGCCATGTCGTCCGCCGCCCCCGGCCGTCCGGGCGGCGCGGCGGCCAGCCGGTCCTGGCGGTTGGCGGCCGATCGATCCAAATCTTGGACGGTTAGGTCACATGGAGCAGCACAAAATCCCAGCGACGACATGGGCAACTTGCCATGATTGTATAAGCTTGTTTTATGAAGGTTAATGATTGTAGTGGCTTAAACAACGATTAATCGGGATTTGGGGGACATGCAGGCCAGATTCAGGTATATATGAGCCGGTGAGACCGTAGCCCACTTGAAGTTCAGGAGTAGATTAAAGGCTCCTGTTGTTTTAAAAAGGAGTATGTATACACTAAGGGTTGAATATATATAATGCTAGTATATAGAAGTCGAATTGATTGAAGAACATGAGAGCCTGCAATTGGAGCCCTCTTGCAGTTGTAGGTCACACGGTCGTCACATCGATCTAGTAGGTGAGCGCGTGCTTTCTCGTGCTGTTGTTGACCTGAGGGAATATTCTACCAAGTGCTTCTGTTGATTTGATTAATCACTGATCTTGGTGGTTAAGTCAGGTCCAACATGGTCATCACACGAGAATCAACATGGTCCAATTAATAGCGCACACAGACCTGCAGACAGACAGCGCGCCGCGGCGCCGCCCAGTTCGTTGCTTAGCTAATTAACAACGTGCATCTGTTAACGTGACACTAACTACTCCCTACTGATCGAGAGAGTGCATACTCTAGTTAAGCAACTGGGACGGATACAAAGGGATCGATGTGAGCCGGCCCACACATTTCTGAATGAAGAACTACTACAAGTTCGTAGTAGTGTTCAAGAACCGATCCATCGATCTCTCATAATCACATTGGTCTGTGACTTAGTTTTCTGGTAGAACAGATATCAACTTGTTGGTATGTCCCCGATCCCAATGCATCTACGTGCATGCACATTCTGGCCGGCCGGTAGGATCGTCGATGTGAAGCTAGTTCTCCATCAGTCATGGTATACCTCCATGTGGGAGTTGCGAGCTCCGAGACAACAAGCATGCATGAAGAAGAAAGCCAACGATAACTTCCTGTCTCAAGAAAAGAAGAAAGAGAAAATATATTGCAGAAAACAAATCAGCACACAGCGAACACAGCTGACAATCTGATGCTGAGATATCTTTTGCCGGATTGGAGACAAACTCGAGCTCACGCATTGATGCATGATATTCGATGGATACACATTAACGCATGCACAGGCTCTCGATCGCAGGCGGCTGACGCGGCGGGGGCCCGCGCGGCGCCGGGGCACCGAGATAACCGACCGATCAACCTCCGGGGGTCGTCGCCGGCACATGGCGCCGCATGTGACCACCCAGCCACCCATCGCCAGTTCCCATGTCACCCCCTCACCTGCATTGCCGTCCCAAGGAAGATCTGCAAGATCTTCAACCCTCGTATTCTATGACCTGATCTCGATCTATTATAGTTGTGCCAATAATCTACGTTTTTTATTTCGAAATAAAAATAACCCACACACATATAGTACTAGTAGTAGAGGTTATAGTAGCTTGCTACGACGACTCTTGCTGCAAAATTTGTGGGATTTTGTGCTACGAGCGCATCATCTGCAGTTGGCTGAAAGTGTTAAAGAAACAAAAATTTGGCTCGTTGATATCACATTATTTCCTCTATGTGACACCAAATAATTTTTTGTACAACTATCACAAATGTATAGGTAAGGAAATACCACGTATGCGAATAACATCTTTAGCAATCTGAAATTTGTGGGAAAAAGATTATCATGCCATACGTTGAAACACCAATTTTAGTGTTATTGAATTTGTAAATTTAACTATAGTTTGTACATGAAGTTAGACAATACGTACGGTTAGATATCTTTGATAATAATAATCATTACATTAAGATAAAACAGTGTGTACTCCTTAATAGGTATGTCAAATTAAACAATGTGAGTCATCTTGTTCTGATTTTTTCCCTCTCATTTACACACTTCATGTGACAATGTGCAACCTTATAGAAACATAAACATGGCAAAGCTTTGGTCACTATTTTTGTATAAATATAATGTTAAAGATACATCATTTTATTCTAGGCATATTTCGTTAACATGTTTATACATATATAGTAAAATTTACATAAGTACAATTCTAAGTCTTCCATACTCTTAACTTATCCTGATCTTCGTTCAATGGTTCTACACACCCGGTCACATGTAGTTTATGTGTTATGCAAAAGGACTACGCGGCTTTGACATCATAGTTCAAGACTCTTAATTAGTCGTCAATTTTACTGTGCCAATAGAATGACATGTGCCCTTATGTTGATTTTATTACATGGGCGAAAGACACATACAATAGTCCAAATATGTAAACCGTACAGACCAAGCAATATCCGCCAAACTTTCATAAGAATTAAGTGATAAAACACTCTATCCTCTTAGTAGGTAGGTCACATTAAATGGTGTGAATTATCCTGGCCCAATGTTTCTTCCTCTCATTTACAGACTCCATGTCACAATGTGCAACGTTTTAGAAACATGATGTGCTAAACTTTGTCCAATATATTTGTATGAATATACTGCTAAACATAAATTATTTTCTTCTAGGTTTATTGTTAACATGTGTATACATTCATAAGAAAAGTTACAGAAGTAAGACTCTAAGTTTTCCAGACTCTTATTTTATCCAGATCGATATATTTTGTGTTATGCAAATGACTACAGGGATTGGATAGTTATTCAACTTGTGCGATAGGAATGACATGTACTTTTATGTTGATTTTGTTACATGATATAAAGACACATACAATAGTCCAAATATATCTACTATACAACCAAGCAATATCCGTCAAACAATTAATTTCAATCAAGTGTATGCTTTTCAAGTACTTGGATTAAAAGTAGTATTGACACACCGTTTGGATACAACATGTAACATATCAAGCGTAAATTTGTGTTGACTTAGCCCTGTTTGCGTCATTAAGCCAAAATATTTTATAGTGTATGGGATGTTCTCGTCGATAGTGTGTCGACTAATGTTATATCTTCATCAATTTTGAAGGTTTGGTGCTTTCTGACTCATTAAATCGGAATATTCCTTCAGTGTAAAGAAATTCTCATCCTTGCAAGAATATGTGTTGACTCATCTCTGTGTGTATAAATTAAGCTGGCAAGTTTCATCTAGGAACACAACGTAAGAATATTCCTTTACTTGAATAAAATATGGAGTTGTGTTGTATAAGTGAGCATGAATTTCTTATCATTCAATGAGCATCTTGTATTTCATAAAAATTGAGGGTTATATAATCCTTACGTAAGGGCCACCCTATCCAACTTTTAGGCATTAGGATACGCTTAAGACGCAGATGATTATCATAAGAGATTCCCACCATATCATAAGATTCGCGTTCTTGAAAATCGGCACTTCTCCAAATAAGACAAACGGAATTCTAGAATTATCCATTAATATTAAAAATTTAGGACTCTAAACTTTCACATGTGTTTCGTGAGAGTGTTGATCTAATGCGAGTCAAATATAATTTTCATTTATGCGTACTCAATTATAGAAACAATGTACATAATGCGATTAATTTCAAAATTCTACGACTGCGGACTTATGCTAGAGTTTTGTGAGTGTGTTGGTATGACGATAGTTAAAAACATTATAATTTATGCATACTCAATCACATAAACAACTCCCTACATTCACAATTAACCCGCATTCAGGGTTTAGTCAAACTCAAACTATAAAATATGAAATATTTATTTTGAAATCATCATAAAATATATTTGAAATAAATTTTGACCAAATATGTAGAAAAAATCAACATCTAAAATATGACAACTTTATTTTGAAATCATCATAAAATATATTTTAAATAAACTTTGACCAAATTTGTAGAAAGAATCAACGTCTAAAATATGAAAGTTTATTTTGAAATCATCATAAAAATATATTTTAAATGAAGTTTGATCAAATATGTAGATAATCAACATCTAGAATATGAAATCTTATTTTGAAATCATCTTAAATATATTTTAATATTGTACAAATTTAGTATCATGAATGCCTATATTTATGGAGACATCTTTGATCAAAATTTATAAATTTTGATTTTGACTAAATTTATAACGTTCGCTAATTAAAACGAAGAGGAAGTATGTACTGGTCAGTTTATTTTTCTTTCTAAACCGTCCACATCCTAGCAGACCCTATCCGTATTGCTACATTTTCTATCAAAATTTACATAAATTGATTTTGACTAAATTCATAACGCAGCCTAAATAAACCAGAAGAAAGGAAGTACGTACTGATCAGATTCTCTTATTTTGTTTCTATAAACCGCCAATCTCCTAGCAGCTCTAATCGTTGGCCAGCACTAGCCATATATTTTAGATCTAACTGCTATAATTAATTTAGATGATGTGGATCAACCTAATGCCTCGAAAAACTCCCTCATTTTGCTTTTAGTATATAATAGATAATCAGAACTCTTATTAATTCATCCTCCTCACTAGCTTTGCTTTGTCTACAAGAAACATCATATCTTTTCCTTTCTTCTCAACAAATTAATGTGTGGTTTGTGAGTCCAACTCCAACATACCACTCCTATATGAGAAAATTCCTTATATGACACTCTCTTAAAATCACGTTCCTTATTTGACACCGGTGAAATTTTTCTTCCCTATATGACCTCTTCTCAAAATTTCTTTCCATATATGACACTTTAGTACATTTTGCGAACCAACGGTGTTAAAAGAGATGCATGAAAAGACATTTTTACCCTTGGTGCATAATGTGACTAAAAATGTGTACAGGACAATAATGTTACATATTTTTTCTTAGTTAAATGACGGATTGAGCCTGTATAATGTACTCACAGACCAGATTTCATTTTAAAAATGTAGTCCTACTTTTTTCCCCAACGTGGTCTCGCTTCACGTTGACCAATCTGGCCGGAGGCAGAGCGTAAAAGCAGCTGGGCTACTCTGCACTGCACCGATCGATGTATGTACTGGAGATGGCGAGTGAGCTAGCTCGCCACTATCGATTAAATTGGTGCATGTCTCTTACTGTTTCCGTGCTAGTAGATTGATCGGAGACATGTACAGCTAGCTCGCCAGTATGAACTACTCTGCATCGATCTGCATGCGCGGGCGCCCCATCTCGCCTTTGAGCGCCTCGCGGGGGCCGTGGGAGCGGCCGTGGCAGGGGAGGTCGGCGGTGAAGCAGGCGATGCCGGGGCGAGGAAAACGGCCGTCTTGGCTACTCTCTGCCGTTCCTGGGTCGTCGTCCGCCGCCGTGCTTGCTCCGAACCCCCGCCGACGTGCCGCGTCCCGCAGCTCCGTCCATGGACCCTCAGCTGAAACCGCCGCCGCCGCAGCTGACCAGCAATCCGCCGGCGCGGCCGCCGCGAGGGCTCGGGTCGGATGGGGGCAGAGAGACGAGAGGACGAGAGGTCGAGATGGGGGTTGCTTCGGTGTTTGCGGTAGGATAGAGACGAGGGCATTTTTGTCCGCCCGATTTATTTTAACGGAACAGTGTAACAGAGCAGACGGTAGTGTGGGAAAGAAATTTTGAGCAAAGGTCATACAGGAAAGAAAAAAAAATTACGGGTGTCAAATAAGGAACATGATTTTAAGAGGATGTCATATAAGGAATTTTCTCCTCCTATATACTCAATGTGAGTTCTTGTGGAGACACATATGGACAGCATGGTACAAGGAGTTAATGTGTGGTTTGTAGCTTGGTTCCATCGTCATGTGCCCCTGTTGCCAATTTGCAATGCATCGTGGTGGCCCGCGATCGAGCCCTTGCAGCCTATGGGTCTTCTTCTCCTCTCGTGATCTCTCTCTCGTCCTCCTCGCATTAATTGGCATATGATCGTCGGTAATAGGATATGATGCCATGCATGGACAGTGGGAAAGACATATATGGCCTGCCCTAATCATGCATGGATGCTTCTCGCATGATGGCCCTACCGACATCATACCGGCTGGTCGTCTATCTCTCTCTCACGCATGATCCCCACCAGAAATAACTACCAACGGCCAATACCTACCGGCCGGCCACTCTATGCTTCAGTTGTTCATGAGTACTTCCCATGTGCATATGCATGCTCGCATCGTTAGTTAGCAAGAGAAATGATAACAGTTTTACAGGCATAGTTAACCTTGATGCCAGTTAATTTCGCTAAGTATGTCAGGTACTTAGATAGTAAACTCTAGCGGTGCATGCCATTTGTTTTCGTTTCTTGCCGAGATGTTCGAAACAACGCCGAAATTGTTTAGCTATGAACTCAAAGACGCAAAAACTTGGCGGGCATGTAGGCCCGATTCTTTTGAGCTTCAGCTTATGCATAAGCCATCCTAAATAGAGAGTTGTCCAGAGAAGCAGTTGTGGATTTGAGCTGACCAGAAACTGCAGTCCAGTTCTTTTGGGTTTTCGCTGTCATGGCTTATTGTCTGAGTTGTATGATAAAAAGTTTGTAACGCCCTTGTAATAGATTTATGTTCTAACTTAACAGATTTTGAGTTCGTTTATGCTTTCGCATGTATGATCACAATATAATATTTCAAACGTCATATTAATTGCTAAATATGAAAATAAAATAGGATTCATTGTTAGTTGATTACAACTCAAATAGAAGGAAGTGCATGCAATGTTTTCTTTCCTAGAAAATATATAAATATAGGCTAATAATTTTAAGGAAACACACTCCTAGCAATATCATCGTGCGTCCCATTCATGTAAGTACCATCATCTTCCGGTGTAGCACTAGGATATGAAGCACTCTCCTCTTGAACATATCCTCCACCATCAAACATGTCAAAATTCACGTCAAATATCTGGCACATTTTATCCTCACTAGCTAGTGGAGCGCGTGGATGATATAAAAACAATTAGCTTAACTTCCGTACACTAGTTGGATTAGAAAATAATGCATAGAAATGATATAAAAACTGCCATATACCTTAATCTCAAGGGCCCACCACTCATCACTAGCATCAATGGTATTGGTGATTGGATATCTTCCAAGTACGTGATGCATTTTGATTGGGTGTCTTCCATGTGCTGTACTCTTTTTTAGTGTCTTTCACCTATTCTTGAATTGTTTGCGGTTAAATTTCTCTTAGTGCGATCATTGAAACTCTTTATCAAATTGTTATACCCATTTTTTCAGATGACCTTCATGACGGTTTCTCTTTAGCACTTCCTCTATACACACATCCAGAAAAACTTCAGCTGCAAATTGATCCCACACAACCCTCTCACAATTACTGATTTTCCAGATTTGCCTGTCTCCATCTAGTAATTATGTATATGACAATATTGTTCAATATAAGGTGTTGGACATATAAAATAGATAGGAATTCATTTTAGGAACATCAATTCATTTTCAGAACAGCAGTACTACACAGTAGAACATATATCCATTTTTAGCAGTACAAGAATTACCAGCAATTCATTTTAAGTATCAAGCTGGCGTAAAAAGAACTACAAAAAAAGAAACATGGGACAACAAGAAACAGGGGACAACATGAGGTTGGGACGGGAGGAACAGGGGAGTACCTTGAGGTCGGGACGGGAGGAACAGGGGAGTGTCGGAGGCGAAGCGTCGTCAGGAGAAGTGGGACGAAGATGCGGTGACCCAGCACACCACTGCATGTTGTAGTGTACAAGTCGTTGATGTAACACGCACGGAAGGACCTCTCCGCAAATATTACATCCCTCAGAGTAGTACAACAGAAACATAGCCGGTCCAAGGTAACACTATAGGATTACAACACTATTCACTACAAAATCTTGAGACCCTCCTTTATATTGAAGCAAGTCTCGAGCAAATGAAATACAGAAAGATCCAAATCGTAGCTCTAAGCTGGATACCAGCTCTAATTATATTTCCTGATCCACTATTGCTGTTGTCACAGCCCTAATCTATTCCATCTGGAATATCTTTATCCAGGGTTGTCTCCTCCTTCCAATAGTTGTTGTCTCCTTCATTGGCAAAGTGGTCATCATGTATGCCATTGACAATATTGTTGTTCCTCCACCATTGTCACTGTTGTCGTCGTTCTTCTGTTGATGAAGTAGCAGTTGACTCCTTCAAGCTCCACCAGTAGACTTGACTCCTTATTGGATACCTCCTTGACGTCGTGATGGCTATCTGGCAACTCCGTTGATGGCTCCAAAATCTAAGCAGGGGGTCAACGGGGAAAAGGGTGAGCAACACGAGCGTTACTCAGCAAGTTCAAATTATAGGCGATAAGGTGTTTTATGCACTAGCTACTACCATGACCAACGGTCATTGGCATAATGCAAATTTTGGAAAACCTTTCTTCAAAGGTCAAGTTTTATTTCAGAAACTATGCTCACAGTCTCCACGGGTTCATAGTCATCACTTGGGATGCCTTTCCCGCTGCGGTCTGTAGTTCCTTCCGGGAACACGGATGTGACAGCCACAATTTCTTTTGTTGACTCTGCAGAGCTGCGTAACTTTACCCATGAGAGAAACCCAGCCTTGTTGCCTTTCCGAGTTGCAATCCTCGTCCATACTTCCATGGTATGGGGCCAGGTGTGAGTCCAAAGCCAATCACTGCCCCTCTCCGCACAACACATATCCGCCCATTTGTGGCGCGGCCGGTAACAAAGACCGCTATCCCGCCACCCCTCCCGAGCTTCTATTCCAATCACCCCGTCAGGTGGGAAGGTCACGCGCTTCCACGCTGTTGGCCGCCGCAACGGACACAACCAGGTAATAGCCTGCCGAGGATATGTGAACGAGAGAAGATAGCAGCTGACTTTACCGTCCCATGCCAGATCTCATGGTAAACGCTTCAATACGGCGCTAGGATCACTGTGACATTGGTAATTAATCCTAGGTACATACTTTCCCGTACGATGGAACCTCCACCAAGAGATCCATACCATACCATGGTTCCATCGCCAGCCAAACAATATATATAGCAATTCACATCATTCGAAAATAGTTTTTTTTTCTTTTTCAATGCAATGATAATAATAGGTTTTTGAAAATAGTTTTTATAAAATAGTTCAATAAGGATATGCAAGAATGAACTTGCCTGTGGTAGAAATGGCCGTTCAACTCTTCGGGGTTCTAGGGTTTGCGGTAAAACCCCGAATCTGAAATAGCAAAGTAATCCTGATAAGGACTACTGAAAACTCTAGCAGCATGCTATTATGCATAATCATGAGATGCATCGTCACCCCAAGATTCCCAAGTTATGGATTTTAATTCTTTTCGAGTGTTTTGGATTTTTTAGTTATTTAAATAGTTTGACAACAATTTTCATGAGGAATCAATTTAAAGTGATTGAATTTAAATAGTTCAATATAATTGAACTTCAAGAATTTATTTTCCCATATTATTTTATTTTAAGAAAATAGTTTTTGAAAAAGAATTTCAAATCATTTCCACTTAAGGATCCTTGAATTTTTCATCCACAAAATGTTTTTCAGACTTTAAATAAAACTTACATAAAAATTCCTCATATTTTGTAGAGTATGTTGCATATTTTTAGTTGATTTTTGTGTATTTGAATTTGGTGTAAAAATTCATTTATGTTTGAATATTTTTGATTTAGGATGAATAACAAGATAGTCTTGGTATAGTTTAAATATTATTTTGAATTTAGTATTTATTTTTCCCCAGATTATTTTTCTTGAGAAAATAATTTTAAGAAATTATTCCAAGAATAATCCACTCAAAACTTGTTAAATTTATTAATAAAACTTATAGAAAAATTCTTCATAATTTATAGAGAGTGTTGATTATTTTTAGCTGATTTTTGTTCCTTTTGTTTGGGAGTTAAAATTCATTTCAGTTTGGATAATTTTAAGTGGTAAAATTACCAATTTAACCCTGGGTCAAAACCAGTCAACCAACGGTTGACCCCTCTTTAGAGACTGACCAACTGACCCCACCGGTCAGTGGCCACTCGTTCTCCTCTTCCCTGTCTCGTTCCCGAGCTCTCTCTCTCCTCTCTCACGATCCCCAAATCGCCGCCGCCGTCGCCTTGCTGCCACGGCCGACTCCGGCCGTCTCGGCCGCCGCCGTCGGTCGCATACGGCGCGCCTTGGTGCTCTCCTTCATCCCCTCCAGCTCGATCTGGATTTCTTCCTCCTCCTTGCTCACGAGCAACCCTACTCCCCGGTTAGGGTTTCGGTGCTCGCCATGGCTCGGCCTCCTCGCCGTGCTCCCGCGCTCGGCTCCGAGCGTAGAGCACCTTGGCGGTGTTCCGATGCCGCCCTGCTCCGCCATGGGCTTCGCCTTGGGTGCGCTGGTGGTCGTCTCCTACCTCCGCCCCCTCCAGGGTTGCGCAGGCACTGCCCTGCCGTCCCTGGAGCTACGGTCGAGGTCGATAGGTATGGTCTCCCTCTCCTCCTCCTCTCTATCCTCTCTGCCACTTTCGATTCCTTGCTCGACTGGCTCCATTAGCAGCTAGCCGACCCAAAACGTAGTTTAATCCGTGTATAACTTTGTATTTTAGGTGGCTGTGATGAGCTATACTAGCTCGTGATGTGCTTCACTGGCTTTGGTACTGTCAATCGCAGTCTTGCTGCTGACAGAGGGAAATGATATCGAACTAGGGTTCCTGGACCTAACTGTGACCAAAACCAATGTCCTGGATGTGCTTCAGATCAAGAATTCGATTCAAAAGAATATCACACACATTTTTTTATGTTTTCCTGAGCTTCTTCAGAGCATAACTTGCTCTGGTGTGGCTTATGCTTATGATGAGCCTGCAACTCTGAAGCAAATGATGTTGGTGGCTTAAGCTGTAGTTTTTAGTAGTTCTGGCTGTGCAATTAAGTAATATTAGGGTATGCAATGCAGTGTGAAACCTCCTGGGAGTGTACACAAGCAATGTAACATCCCTTTTTCTTACTTTCTTGTGCTAAGTGCTGAGATCTACCAAGTCCAGCTGTGGTGCCTCGTTTGAGTGTGCCCAGTGTTCAGATTCATGCCAAGCATGATCTGATGGTGTTGGTGTTGCTGGAATGATTTAGATAATGTGTTTCTGGATAGATTGGGCTATTTATTTGATAAGAACAGATCTAGTACTTGATTTTTAGCCCTGGCCTGTGATGCAAAGGCTGAGGCCTAAATTTTTGATAAGAACAGATACTAGTGTGTGGCTTTTAATCTCTGTGATGATTTAGCATAGCAATTCTATGCCAATCTGAGAGTATTTCTCTTTTATCTCCAAAGTGTGTGTAAATGAATAGAGTGTGATTTTATTTAATTCCTGGACAAGCTCTAGCTGTGCAAACTGATAAGAATAAATGTGTTGCCTTGCTCTCCTCTCTTTCTAGCACTGTCCTATCATTTATAGGACTTGCTAGCACCTCTCCTCTGCCTAACACACACAAAGGATTAACCTGCTGTTGTTGAGCAGCTTGGTCTTCTGGAAAATGATGATAACCTGCGTCTTGTGGCTAGCCTGCTCCTCCTCGCTGCTTCAATGTTCCTAGAGGTTATTTTCTAGCTGCAAATTGTTTTAGTGGATGTTCTTGTGTTATTGGGGGTTCTTGAGATGTTCTTGGGTCCTAGCTGATTTGGGAAAGTGTTTTGGTGCTCTAGAAATAATGGAGTATTGTTTGTAGATGTTCTAGGCTGATGTATGAATTATTTGGTGCGGCTGAGATGTGTTCTTGGTGCTAGAACAGTAGCTGGTATGATTTGCTTGGGAGAAGAACATATGGTGCGGCTGGCTGTCCATGAAAATGTCTTTGTTGACAAATGAATTTGCTAGAAGGCTGTGGTGGTGTTTATAAACTGCTGGCTGATTGTTGTGGTGGTGACACACAACTAGGTGACTCTTGCTTTGCAAGGATGAGTAAGGTGCTTGGTTGTCAAGCTCTCACACTTATGCATTACTTGGGGTTCAAGTTGAAGTAGATATTTTGTTTGTGGATAACTCTCCTATGTGGCAAGCTTATCCATCCCAAGCTTGGTATTATCTCTTTGCAAGATTTATTCTTTGGCAAGCCAAGTGGCTTTTGTTGCTAGATGGACTTGTGGGCTTATTCTCTTTTGTGGGCTTGTGAGCTAAATCCCTCATGTGTGCTTGTTCAAATATACATATGATAATATTCAAATGGCTTTGCAATTGCAATTTAATTGGATGGGCTTCACAGTTGGATTTGATCATTTGATCAGTTTGGATTGAATTCAAATGAGTGTGTGTAGGAGTATCAAAGTGACCCCTTCTAAACTCCTAGATTTATTCTAGCTGAAGGTTATTGGGTTTAGGTTGCTTTGTACCTTCTTATGCCATTTCATTTGTTTTCTTCCACACTGATTGAGATACTGACAAGAACAGCCTATGATGCATAAGTCTGAGGCAAAGGTCCCTTGTAAGAACAGATACTTGCATTTGGCTTTAAAATTCTCGATGATGATCTTGCATAGCACCTCTATGCATGGCTGAGAGAAAAATCCTTCTCCAGAAATCCATTTGTTGATTTGTCTTTCTTCCTTTGTTATCTTCTTTCTTTCTTTTGTTGTTTATTTTGCAGGGAAGAAGAATAAGAAGATTGAGATGATGAGATGATCAAGGTCATATGAGAAGATCAAGATTTAGTGTTAGGACTCTTTTTGTTCATTTGTAATTTTCTTTTCTTTTAGATGAGATATGTACTTATTCGATAAAGATGTAATATTGATTATTCTTTTATTTTGATCTTGCATTTTAATTCCCTATGATGTATCTAAGTAAACTTTGGACATTGGTTCCCAATTTGCATTTGAGATGAGTGTACAATGAGATGGTTCAATGTGTGTGAGATAAGATGATGAATTAAGATGATAAATTCATTTTTGTGAGATGACATTTGTATGGATGATATAATGTAATGATTCCTAGATATGTAATTGGAATAATTGTGGTTTATGGGCATTTAAATTATAACTTGTCATTTTATTGAATTTTTGATCAGAAGTGTCGAGAGTTAGGAAAGGTCATGTCCAATTCTGGTTTGCATCGACTAAAATTCTATTTTCGATTTAGTTGTTAAAAAGATCATGTCGAAGTTTATCGCACCCACCAGATGATCTAAACCCTAATTCACCTAGTCGAGAGAAACATCGATCACTTTGCATTATTTAATTTAACGCGCCAAAATTTCCCGGGTTTTAGATGCATGCCATGCAAATGCACAAATTCTATTTCTATCCTTCCGACTCTCTAAACTGTGGGGTATTACAGAAGACGAGTGCCAAGCTGGCGTCACGGGAGAAGCGAGCGTCGGTGACGGGCGGCGGCCACGGAGGCAGGGCGGCGGCCGGCGGCAGACAACAGAGAAACCCTAGCGGCTCGTGTCACTTGGGAGAGAGGAAAAGGAAAAGAGAAAAGGCTCGCTCGGGAGAGAGAGATGAAAGAAAAGAACAAAAATGACCGGTTTGCTCCACTCTGCGCGATGGAAGTTTCTGTAAATATGATGTCCAACAGGGGCAAGCCAAAAGAACAATTCGTTTCACTTGCGGGAAGCTGCGGGCAGGTGCGGGAAGTTGGGTTACCCTGACTTTTTCCCACTGTGAAGGATTTGCTGAAGACGGCTGTCCGAGGAAACGGCTTAAAATCCAATTATTTTGGGTTTAACCTTATTTTCACCTCTGTTTTTTTAGTGTTACCTTGTTTTCACCTAGAAACTGTTGAACTGGGTCGTAGTATGTTTGGATGGCAGCCCGGTCGGAGCTGCCGGGCAACCAGGGCCATGGCCCGGGCCGCAGCAAATTTTCTGGCTCACTAGTATATGTCTCCTACAAGTGGGCCGGGTTCAGCCCAGCTGCAGCCCAATAAAAAGTGCATCAGAACCCAGTTTCGTCTGTCTCCTGAGCACGAACTGCACGAACCGATCGCTTTCCAATCAAAGTAGACAGCCCCGCCACGGGTCCTCCGCTCGCCGCAGTGGTGGAGCCAGCATTCGAGTGAGACCCGGGCCCAAAATTTTTTGGTTCCTATATATGAAAAAAAAACGCCATACCTATGTGCAATGCCAAAGCATTAATGAAATGACTCAATATACATTTTATGACTCAACCGCACAAAATAGCCGAAAGTACTGCTCCATAGCGACAAAATATATGCAAGAAAAACAAAAACCCAGCAGCGATTTGTGCACATGGTTTCGGGAGTTCTGTGTCTACACGTGTGGTGCTGGCGGCCCTGCCTGGTTTTCTTTTTTATTAAGACTAGTACACGTGCACGTGCAACGCACGTCTGTGGGTTTTGCAAATGTAATATTTTTAGCTATATTGACTAAAAGAATTTGCACGAAATTTACGTGAAAGATAGGATTATCTATATGTTACAAATATAGTATATCTTCAAAGAATGAATTGAATTTTATCTCCATATATAAGATTTGACAACAGACGTTTCAATGCTACACCATTTAAGCCAGAGTAGTACATGAGTAATAGTAATACAAGGAAGGTAAGGAGGAACTTGGTGCCTTCATCATTCAAGATAAATGGGACGCCCTCGTTAAAGATCGACAATGGCTCAGATGGAATCGGCGATGGTAAGAAAATACATATTGATTATCTAGACTGCGAGTAAGCAATTCCGAAATAGAACACTGAATGTTGCACTCACAAGGTAGTGGTACACTGGTACTAATAGAAACTAGATAAGGAAATTTTGGACAATTCTAATTCACCAGCACATGTGAGTCCGCCTCTCCAAATATGGCTGGAGCATGTATTCTATAAACTTACAATTGGTCATTACCATCATATATTCCATCAAGATTCAGCAAGCACAATTCTGCCCTTGAACTTTTCGACATGTAAAACTACCCAAACTTAAACATATTAGAACATATATGATTCAACAAATAAACCTACACTAAATGCAAATTACCAGTAGAAATACCATCTGATGATTGTGAACCTGTAATATGCGCTTCTATCACAAATCGAATTGAGCTAAAGTAGAACTGCTCTAAACATGTAGAATTCATGGTACAGTGGCATATACACTAACCTGATGGCCCAGTTTACCATGAAAGCAGAGGACCCTTGGGAATTGGGAATTATCTGGCCGAACTGGGTATCATTAATTGGAACATTATAATTATACAGGACCTTGAAGGAGCACATTTCAATTCCGCCACCACCTGGGCAGCACACGCGTCCTCGCTGCCAACCAAGCACGACGCATCTGTCGGTGACGAGCGCACACACCGGCCGCAACCAGCAAGCAAGGATTGAACCCGAGATTGGGGCCTCCGGAACATCTCCCACAAAGAGACTTGGAGGTTGCAACGTTTGGCATCGACCTCGACATAGCCACGCTGGGGAAGGTGGCGGCCTCCATGCGGGTTGCGTGCGACGGTGACGACCACAACAAAGGAGGACCTCACGACGTCCATTGAATTTCTTGAGTAGAAAACATATGGGAAGTGTTTTATTATCAGGTGACAAATAAAAATATAGGAGAATTAGCATGAAAGAACATACTGCTTGCATCTTCAAATATTAAGATCTTGAGTGTCCGGTCACACCTGTTGGTACCTGTTACGTACTTCAAACTCATCTTTAATCCTGGAACCTAATGTGTCTGTGTCAAGCCAACCATATGTGTCAGCAAACCTCTCCCTTTCATGGCCATAGCTGAATCAGGTATGCGTCTAGTTGCAGTTGCAGGCGACCAGCAATGTCCGAGAGGTATGAGATTTGCCTTTGCTAACTTAATCAGCCTCGCTGATGATTGCATTTTATACAGCAAGCAGGCAACAACTAATAAACACACACAACCTGAGAACCAAATGAAGTAGACATGAATGAATGTGCAGATGGGCCCGAACTCGACAGTACCTGTCGCGACCCACCGCCTCTTGGAGTTCAGGGAGGTCATCAGGTCGCCGCGTCCACGGCGTGAAGGCTGTCCCGGTAGTAGTCAGTGGCCTTGGCACCGCCATTGTCATTGTAGGCCGTCGGTCGCCGCCTCGGCTTCGGCGACCATCCAGAGCGTGGACGCGGTGGAAGTGTGGGACGACGGCGGTGGCGTCCTCCATCTCCGGGGGGTGGCCGCGTACGGACTCCAGCCCCATAGTGGCGTACGCAGTACGCCTCCTTGTCCGGCACTCCGGCTGCTCCATATCCGGCGACTGCGTGTGCTCAACCTCCACGTAATCGCTAGATTTTCTAGCCTAGCCCTGGCGCCTACTTGTTCGGCTGTTGTTGTGGCGAGTCGTCGAGTCCATCCACACGGGCTGATCGTGGCCTCTGGGTCTGGGCCGATCGTGGCTGATTGGAACGATCGGAATCGGTTCCGATCAGGACACGACACTCCGTGGTATAGGTAAAAAACTGTTGGAGAGGATAACAAAAAGAAACGAAAGGGTACGGTGGCAATTTGGTCGTATTATGTGATTTGGTGGGAGGGCAAAACGGTCCAAAACGGACATTGTTGAGTTGTCAAACATTGGGACGATCTGGGCTGTTTGATCAGATATTGCACGGCTCAGATTTAATGTATCCCAACAAGTTTGCTCTTTTAATAGTAGTATAGATATAGACTCGCCCTTGTCTGGATATTTTTTTGGAGGTGTACTCGCCCCTGACTGGATGGATCGATCAACCTGGCCTAGGTCTGTGCTGGTCAGCTGTGTTCTCTTCGGTCTGGGCCATTCGGCTGAGTGTTTTAGAGGCCTACAGCAGATAGATGGAAAAGGTTGGAAGAGATAGCTGGACCGAGTATAGCCTGGGCCAAATCCGACAGCAAAGTAGATAATAGGTTGGAAACTTTTCCACGCCCCGGGCCATGGCCCTGGCTGCCTGGGGCCCAGCTCTGCCCCTGGCTCGCCGCCTCCCCCACCCGCGCCCGCACTCGCGCCGCACTTCGCCACCGCTCACTGCCTCTCCGGCTGCCTCCCCACGCTGCTGCGCGATGCGATGCCTCACTGCGGCTTGCCCAGCCGGTCTGCCGCGTCGCGGCCGGGCCGTGGCCGTCGGGCGTCGTCTCCCCAACTCAAGCAGAGGCAGGAACAAGAAGGCAAGATTAGAAGAGACATGAACGATGAGTACTTTCTGAATTCTGATTTGTATTTCTATTGATTTCAGCCATTAGTCTCCACACCGAACCAGTCGCATATCCTTATACCGAATAAAAGCTTCTCAAACCAAAGAAACTTCTAAGCCGAAGCAAGTACACAAATTGAATCAACTTTATTGCATAATTAACGATTGACCATCGATGTGAAATTATACAATCATATTTGCAGTCCTACAAAAATAATGTGCTATTACATGGGGGTTTCAGTATTTTTTTAAGCTTAATTTTTGGCCTGGGGTGTGATCCAATCCTGGCTCTGCCACAGGGTACGTTTGGATATAAAACGAGCATTCGTGATTTACTGGATTTTTTTCATTTTTTTCCAAACACCTTTTTATTTTAAATTATAAACTTGGGCAAATCTTATCCATTGGATCTGAAATGGAGGGCTGAGATGGACCTAAGTCTCCCAGTGACTTGTACACAACAAGTCATCGAAGCTGAGTCCATGTTTGGATGGCAGCCTGGCCGGAGCTGCCGTACCTAAATCTTGGCGTTGACTATAAGCATGGCTATGCGTTTGGATTGATGTCAAACTTTCTGTCCGATGCCAAAATTTTGGCCACCCAGTTTAGTTTTTACGCCCATGCGTTGGCGAGCCGGTGGCAGCAGATTCCTCCACCAATAATTTGGCGTACCCCGTTTTGGTAGGGTTGGGCTGAGTGGCATCCAAACAGACCCTATATCATCCCTATAAGTTTTCATTTGTTATGAAAATCAAGCAATCAACTCAAATGCAATTTTTATATGAGACTCTGGATCACCATGAAAAGTGTAGCTAATGACTTCTGTAAAATCGGAATCTGGGTGCAATGTTGCTTGTCATTTCTTACCGTCATTTGCCTGCGGACCCAACTACACCAGACACATATATTGTATCAGTGTCACACATATGAACATCAAATGATGGCCCTATGATCAGAGGAAGAGGAAATTAAGGTGTTGAAGATCTGACTGTAATTACAAAAACTGCCAACTTCGACTGCTAAGATCTAGAAATGTCATTTCTAGTCCATTACATCACATTATCTCAATGAGCCATCAAATGACATTTTTTTTGTAAGAGACACTGTCTGCACACTGCCATCGTTCTAGACAAAAGGATAGGAGCAATCCATCATAGGAAGCCCCTCATCAAAATCAGCCGCAAATCTTTGCTCGAACTCCTCACCCCGCCATCGCTTCTTCCCTCCGTCTCGCAACTCCGCTGGACGTCGCTGTCACCGGTGTCGTGCACGCCACCACCTCGACCGACTGTCGGAACCCGGTTCTTTGCGACCTCTGCAAGAGTTCGGGCCACCGCTCCTGGGAGTGCCGCTACTACACCGGCCATGCTCCTTTCTCGTCACGTCTTGCCAACTCGCGGCCTCCAACCTCACCGACAGCCAAGCCCCCCAACTGCTGCCACGCCTCGCCACCGGCCGCGCCTAGGGTCCGGCCTGCAAGCTTCCCTCGGCAACGCGCGGCGCCGATCAGCACGCTACGCTCGTTCGCAGACGTGCTTATGGCGCACCCGGAGATGGACGTGTGCTACTCCACAACGGTGTCGAGGGTGCTGGCCAGCGAGAGGTGCTACAAGATGAGCGTGGACGGTGTGCTCTCTGTGGAGAACGAGAGGGGTGGCCTGGAGCTGCTGCAAATACAAGGAAAGGACGGCGACCGCAAAACGGCTGAGTCGGAGGTGCTTTTGTGCATGTCAACGATTGCGTCTGGGGAGGTCCTGTCGCAAGTCTCTCGTCCGGCATTGGACTGCTCCCCATTGCAGACTTGTCGTCACCCGCTCCTTTCTTCGGGCGCGGGCCTCACCATGGTGATGTTCTCGCCTAGCCACGCGTCGTGCGAGTGGGGATATCCTAGTGTGGAGGCAGAGGCTGAGGCTGCGGAAGGGGAGATGCAGCAGCTCTTCCCATGCCTCGACGCGCTGGATCAGCAGGTTATACGGCTGGACGACGAGGAGGTGAAGCTCGAAGGCGGCCTTGATAATGACGGCGCCTCGGTGAGGGGGGAGCTTCAACCCGTTGCGTACGCCATTGACACCGACGCGGAGGCTGCTACGCTTGGAAACCTCCTCGCCGCCGATGTTGATGACGATGTTGATGATGATGATGTTGCTGACGCTGGAGGTACTGCTCCGTCATCAGGCACCGCGATACGCTGTGTCGCGGATCTGTTCAGCCTACCGGCTGTGCCATTGCTGCCCATGCCTCTTCCGTCAAAGTCACATGCTCCTATGGCCTGGCCGTCCCCGACCGTCGCAGCAGCAGGCTGGCGGCGAAGCCACAACTCCCAGCGGTCGACAAAGCGCAGCGTGTCCTCTTCAAGAAAATGGGGCTCGACGTTGGAGATGTGCCCCTGCTGAAGGCTAGGAAAGAATTCGCGAACACCTGCAAGTCCCCGTTCTCTGCTTCGGCAATCGACGGGTTGAGAACCCTCTTCAGGCTGAACTTGCCGTCCATGACGGCAACCGATGAAAGTTTTATTGGCCTTGCTGGCACAGGGGGAAGCGACTTCCCACCACCGACGGCGCTGGACGTCTCCGCCTGATCTGATTCCTGGTCCTAGACCGTGCCACATAGTCACATTTTGAAGAAATGACGATTTATCTTTCCGAGAGACTAGATGGAGTAGGATGAACTGAATCCTCGCGGGGATACTTTTCTCTCGTTTAGTAGGCCCTGCCATGTGTGGTTCTTTTTCTTTTGACTTCAGTCATATCATGCTTGCTTCTCGTATATCAATATAAAAGGCAAAACTTTTGCCTCATTTAGAAAAAAACAAAGTACTTTGTTGTAGCAGGTCTGAATTGCTATAAGAGTCAGCAGGCAGTAACCTGTGGTTTTTGTGTTGGTAAGTGAGCAGGGGGCGACACGTGCTACGTCGTGCTGCACCTGGGCGCGAAGCACGTGTCGGGGAAGTACTTAAGCGCCATCAACCTTTACGAGTCGAGCGAGAAGTCCAAGGACGCGGAGCTAGCGAGGTAGTTGTAGGACTTGAGCCTGGAGCTTACCACCTGAGCGTGGGATGCTACCGCTTGCTGCTCCTGTGCTTTTTTCTGGGAGATGGGATGAGTGAATGACGACACGATGTAGTTGTATTACTGATGAAACTGGTAGTGAAAATATAGAGATTTGATGACTGAATTCGAATACTTGTAGGGAGGATGGAACAGAACATGGTCTTAAATGTGTTGTGAATTTACATGTTGCAACGTGCATTATGCCTTATGGGTGCCTCAAAAGGTACTACATTAGAGCAGTGGCGGACCCAGGAATTTTGCGAAGCCTGGGCGCGCCGTCAGCCAACTAATTTTTTTTCTCAAACGAATATAAAAATGACATGATGGAACAGATAATTTTTCACGACAATTCTAGTGTAGAAACACATATCAATACATTACAAGTTCACAAAACTTTGAAATGTTCGCAAGTTCATATTATATTTGAATGTTCACAAGTTTTAACATTCAAATATTCATACGCTAATATTAGATAATAGCTTAGCAAAAACTCCCAAAATACATGAAACTTCCAAGATTGATGACCAAAGTTGAAATGTCCAAATACACCCACAAAGAGACTCTACAAGATAAAAATTAAGAGGGATTAATAGATCATATAATCCCTAGATTCTATCCAATCAAGAAGCCTTATCATGAGACTCGCTATATTCCATCCAATCATACTTATCATATCATGCTTTTGAAAAGCCCCTAGATTCACGAGAGAGGCGTTTTGTAGGACGAGATACATGTAACCCGATTTTTCTGAAAATTTCGAAAACGACACTTTAAAGTTTCAAAAAATTCTGAAAATATCCCTACATGTAGATAATGATGACTTCCATCAGTGTGGATAATATCAATGTGAAATATTCTGTATATTGTGTTGTGTAGAAAGAAATTTTTGTAAATATGATATGGTCAACAATGCAGTTTTCAAATTTTCCAGATCTGTCAGAAATTTGTCATTTTTGTGTAGGCCGGAATAAATTTGCAGCACCTTAGAGGACGTCATTTGGCACCTCTCTATGATTTTTCTCGAATTTTTTTAACTTTAAATTTTTAATTCCATTTTTTTTAATTCCACTTCCATTCTTAGGAAATTTCACAATTGGTTGGGTTGGACTTTTCAAAAGGTATGTTCTCTTCACTTGGTTTTGCACGTCCAGATGATATTCATTGATTTGTTTCCTAATAGCGGGATCACACAATATTTCATCCAGATTGAACACATGCACCTCCTCCTCCTCATTTGCAACACTTGGTTGTGGAGGTGGTTGTGGTAAGTTTCTTGTATCAACCAAAAACCTCCCAATTTCTTAAATATATACAATTTTATTAGTGATTACTCAATACTTCTAAGTTCAAACTAGTTGAATTGAGTAATTCATGGTCCATCTCCTAAATTTCGGGTTCAAAAGTCCAAACCGAAATACACCTAAAAATGAGCAATGCCAAATTAAGCAATTCATACTTTTTTTTGAGAACTAAGCAATTCATACCTGTCTTCTGCCTGTTGAAGTCGTGCCCTCGATCGAACGAGGGACTCGATCCAGTCCCAGGATGGCTCGCCTCGTGGTCTCTTTCCTTTCCACTGCGGCCCAACTAGCCCATGGCTACAAGGCCCACGAAGGCAAGCGAACAGTTTTCTTTTTTACCTTACAAACCAAGCGATTTTGCCCCAGTTCAGATTCGATTGTGTCGCTAAACATGCTCTATTCTAAGCAGCGAGCGTGGACGAAGCCCGGGCAAGCGCCCAGGCAGCTGAGACGCTAGGTCCGCCCATGCATTAGAGGGACTAACTATAAATGCCTTTGTTGTATTTAGAGGCATTAGAAATAGTGCCTATAAAAGACATTTTAGGCCTTTTTACATAATACCTTAAACGGTATACTTTTGAAGTAAACTGCATCAAATGGTATACTTTTGAAGGCACTTCTAAATTGCCTCAAATGGTATATTCTTGGAGGCACTTTAAAACTGACTCAAAAGATATACTTTTGAAGGCACTTTAAAACTGACTCAAAAGTTATACTTTTGGATGCAATTTTGAAATCTCCCACAAAAGCCTTTTCTCTACATAGGGTAAAAACTGCACTTTTTTGCCTTGAAAAAATATTAAAGAGATGCACTAGCCAATTATCCCAAAAGTCCGAACTGATGGGAAGGGCTAGGATTTATATTTAACAAAAAACATTTTAAGGCATTAATTTGACTATTTGAGACACTTTAGAGTGCCTCTATTCTTAGAGATCCAGAGCCCAAAAATAATACCAACATATAGTGGAATTTCTTGATATATTTTGCTTTTCCTCAAGCTTGCCCCTTTTTTGTAAATAGTTCTCTTTACACTACTGGGTGATGAATGTCCATCGCTCTGTGACTCAGAGATTAACCTTCTAGTTGACACATTACACATTCAGTTCTAGATTATAGAGCATCTTCTTGAAAGAACACAAAGCTTGAAACCAATACTCTTTTACTTGTACTATTTTTTTATAAATAGAAATAAAAAATAAAGTGGGGAAACCCACTGTTCAGCCTAAAAAAAACATAGCTTAAACAAGATCATTGGGTTTATCATGACCCACGAGTACAAACCAATAATAGCACAAGCATAAGAAACAAAAGTTCATATTACAAGCTTAACCCCCAACAAAACACATTCTTCTACAAGCTACTATATACTTCTTCGTCGCATTTGCTTATTCATATACTTCAATAGTAGACTGACACCAGCACCGAATCAACCATATTTGATTTGCACAACAGTTTTTAAGTTGTAGTTGCCTTGCTGGTTATATTTCTACAAGAACAATAAATACGTACACATTGTCATATAGCTTGGTGAAGACATGCACTTCAGCATTCCTTCATGCTCTTTTGAACAGTATAGCACACAAAACAACCCAGAGTCCCGCCACAAAGCCAGCCGCTAGACCAAAGTAGAAGAACAACACTGGATCATAACCATTTTCACTTCTCTGGTAATTACCATGCTCTGGCGAAGTGTTGCATGGGCAATTATTTTCAAGAAGAGGCCCGCAAAGACCAATATTGCCGCTGTACATGGACGGGTTCTCGGTGTAGAGGGTGTCAAGTTGACGTCCTGCCGGAACTCTTCCTTCAAGATTGTCATATGACAAGTCCAAGGAGCTTAGATACGTCAAATCTGACAAACTCGTTGGGATTTCACCGGAAAGGTTGTTCCTTGACAAGTCGAGTGATTCCAGTGATTTCATATCCCCAATCTTCAAAGGAATCCTTCCGCTTAAGTGATTCCACGATAAATTCAAATTCAACAGTCCATTCAGAGAAGTTATGTCCGCTGGAATTTCACCAGTTAAGTGGTTGAGTGATAAATCAACGCCGACCATCTCATTAACTTCAGACGTGCCATACATATGCTCTTGCTGCTTCATCACCACTGACAGAATATCCTTGTTCGTGTCTCCTTGAACATACCTGTTAGACCCAAGTCTAGGTGGATGTTCTAGGGACATTGCTATTAATTTTGACAAGGACGATGGAATTGATCCTGATATATTATTGCTCGCTAAACTGAAGTGTTGAAGTAGTACAAGATTTGTGATGTTGACTGGTATATCCCCATAAAACATGTTATGGTTTAGTTGCATAAATCTCAAGTTCACCAATTCTCCAATCCACGCAGGTAACATTCCATAGAACTTGTTTACCGCAAGATCAAGGAAGACCAAATTTGAGCTGTTCTGGATCCAAGATGGAAAACTTCCAGAGAAGTTGTTGTTACTTAAGATTAGAAATTTCATGATTGGCATCGCAGAACACCACGGAAATTCTCCCTCAAGAAGATTATTGGATAAATCCAGAGTAACAAGGTTTTTCAACTCACAAATAGCTCTAGGAACATAGCCTGTAAGGTAATTGGAGGATAGACTTAGTTGTGCAAGGTCTGGAGCTCCGAAATCTAACGGCAAAGGTCCTGACAAGTAGTTCTCGGAAAATCCCACTCCAATGATGTTTCTCGGTAACATTGGCATCTGGCCAGTTAGTTGGTTCCAACAGAGATCGATCATTTCCAAACTAGTAAGATTCCTTAAACCAGATGGTATAGCTCCAGTAATGCTGTTGTTAGACAGGTAAATATATCTTAAGCTATTCAAGTTTCCCATCATATCTGGCAGCATTCCTGTCATATTGTTGTCACGCAAACCCAAGAAGAACAATTTGATGGACGAACATTGAGGCAGTTTCCTTACAAACACTGTTATGTTCCCAGACGTGAGGCTACCAGAAAGCCGTAGTTCCTCTAGCTCACAAAGATTTTTCAAGTCCACGGTCATTGTGGCTGAATTGCCGTTATTGCTAAAGTAGAGGCGTTGGAGGGATGTCATATCTCCTAGCACGGCAGGGAATGAACCATAGAGATAGGTTTCATGAAGGTTCAGGTCTTTGATGCTTGTTATGTTCCAAAACCAGCAGGTTTCAATTGGATGGCCCAAATGGTTTCCGGCGAGATGAAGCCGCTCAAGTTTTGTGAGGTTTATGTGGGTAAGCGTCTGGTTTGCATTTGAAAGTGAGCAGCTGGTAAGAATGAGGGCCTTGAGTGATGGAATTTTGTTCGCCACAAGGAACACATCCGCGGTGCTGAGATCTATACCACTCATGTTAACATATTCTAGGAAATGCAGACGAGTTAGCCATGAGATATCTGATGTGCTTATATCTTGCGTGAAACCGAGGCCAAGGTGTCGCAAGTTTGAAAGGTTACCCAGCTGAGGCAATATTGTACCGGACAAGGAGGTGCTGGAGAGATCAAGATACTCCAACTTTGAACAGTTGGCAAGCTGGCGAGGCAACCTGCCAGAGAATGGTGTCTGCGAGAGATCGAGGTGTCTCAAGTTTCTGTAAGAGAACAAGAACTCTGAAGCACGACCATGCAGGGATGTGGAACTGAGATCGAGGTACTCCAGATTCGAAAGGTTGGCAAGCTGAGCAGGCACTCTACCGGAGAGTGGCGTTTGCGAGAGATCGAGATGTCTCAAGCTGTGTAAAGAAGACAGGAATTCCGGGAAAACACGGCCGTTCGGTCCAAGCAGGAAGGTGTTGTTGAGATTTAGGTACTCGAGATGCTCGAGAGAAAGCAGGGAAGGACTTATCTGGCCGACCAAGCGCGTGCAACCGACGTCGAGCTCGGTGACATGGCCGGTCTCGTTGCTGCAGGCGACGCCTCTCCAGCGGCAGCAATCCTGATGGCGCCCTTCTCGCCACGAGGCGAGGACTTCCGCAGCGTCGCGGACGCCATGCTTGAAGGCCAGCAGCGCGTCCCTCTCGCGCGGCCAGCACCCGCGGGCGACAAGGAAGAAGCCGCAGAACACGGCCGTGGCCAGGAGCTTGGTGGCGGCTGAGCGGTACATGGCGTTCCGGCAGGCTTCAGGGTTCAATGTTTCTGTCTGTCTCAGACAGGCGCGCGGTTGTTGCTCTTTTATTTTACGAGCGGCCTGAGTAGCTGAGTCCTGGCCGACTATTCCGAACGCGGAGTGGTAGGTCGCTGACACTTTATAACAGTGAGTCGTCTTAGTCGCGTCCGCCGTCCATCCATCATCCATCATTTTACATAGTGCCCAGTTACATCCATCATCCATCGTAACTATACTTGTGACGACCAAGTGTGGAAATAAAGGTGAAGAACTAAAATCGTGTGGACTGGGTGGAACACGGCTACTGATTTCGCCGACGAATTATGCGATGACCGATGGACGCTCCTACTAAGCGAGCGAAGATGACCCGAAACCGTTGTGTCGTCCAAAGAAGTACCGCCACGCTCGTAGCCTGAATCGTCGAGTAACAAGCAACACCTTCAAGAAGGACTGCTGCCCGGACCAGCGCACTGGATTTAGAGTTTCCCCGACACACAGAGGGAAGTGGACGAATGGTAGCCACGACGCTTTTCATGGAGGAAAAATGCCACCCAAAGGCGGCACATCGTCGGTGTCGGGTGAGCCGACCAGGATTTCTCCCCAAAATACCCTATCCACGACCCCCGGGTGATCCATAGCACAGGAGCCCCGTAAGGATGAGGCCTCGACACCACCAAACTCGCCGCCCACCAACACGCGCCAGTACGGTCACGAAGCCACCATCGTCGTCTTACTGAAGCTACCGTCACGAGGTTCGCACGATGGAGGCGAGGAGGGAACTGCCTCCACCGTCGAGGGCGGTAGTCGACCAGGCGCGGCCGTAGAGCTCACAAGTCCCCTTTAGGTCTGGTCGGGCCCAGCGGGCCCGTAAAGCCCCCGCGGAGGCACACTTGTCCCAAGAGGGTCTGACCGGGCCCGTAAAGACCGCAGTCACGCTGCAACAGGTCGGTCGCCGTCGCCGCTCACCCCTGCACGAGCTACTCCACCACCATCTGCAGAGCGCACCGCAGGACAGGCAAGCCCACCCCAACGCAGATGGGGCCCAAAGGTCCCAGATTTGGGCCAAGGGGCAGAGCTGCCCGACCCGCTGCATGTCGCCGTCTTGCACTGTTGCGCCGCCCCGCAGCACCACACGAGCACCGCCGCGAGGCCACCACACGACCAACGTCGGACCGCCGCCGCCCTGGTGATGTCTTCAAGTGCATAGGTTGTTGTAGCTAGTTTTGAAACATGAGTTATCGAATCACAGAGAGCTGAGAAATGGTATTTAGCTTCTCCTGTGATTATTAAAAGAATTTTACCTGCAAGTTACTTCGATCCAAAGCAAGCAAGTGTATGGAAAAAGAGATTGTTGTGTTGTTAGTGATTTAACAAAAGTAAAAAGACAATAAAATAAAAGTGGCTGAGCAAACAAACAGTGATGGTTATGGAAACTGCAATAAGGCTAAACACGTTTCACCCTAGCATATTTATAGACAGAGATAGTCTATATCATTCAATATCTAATTATTCACGTAGGAACGGAGTCAGGCCGGCCCTGACATGTCGGGGCCCGGTGCAAGACAAGAAAATGGGCCCTGGCCCTTTGTACGCAAATAACTCCTTGTATAACAAGCACTTATTTTATTTTTATTTCCATAGCAACTTTAAAATCGATCGTACACTAGGTACATATTCTCTCTCAAGTCTCAATAGATATTTCTTACTGTATTCTAGTAGGATTTCTAGTGTTCCAGAAGAAATGGTCTATGGCCTCATCTGCTACTTTTGTCTTCAGCCGTTTTACGCGGATGTATGCTTTCTGGAGGATATCTAGCTAGCACAAAACACATTACACAATTGCGGCATGAAATTGAAAGAAAAAGACCTAAACGTGGAGGATCCAAGCTGGGCTGGTTTCTTGCTGCCTGCTGTGAACTTGTGATGTCGCCGTGAGAACAACACCAGTCCACCACCATCAGCAATCGCCTTGTCGACTTGCCCTTGGACAGCCCTGTTGGGCGCTCGCAGCCGGCGATCCCAAAGGGCCTGCAATCCTTTCTCTTTCCCCTAGTCGATAATCAAGTTGAGATGAACTCAATCCTATTGAGCATTTCTGAATGGGTTACATGAGCACTGGATGGACTCAAACTGAATGAAGAAAATCAGATGAATCTGAGAAATTTATCAAGGGGAATTTACTTACCAATGAAAACTGATGAGCAATTTGTTGGGAATCAGCAGAATGGATCTCGTACTCAATTAATTCCGGCCAAACGGCCATAAATTGTGGAGTGGCATCGGTGATTGGGGGATGGGAAACGAGGAGTCAGCTGAAAGGAGCGGGAGGGGACGCTGAGACGCTCGCAGGGCTCGGTTGTTTTCCTAGAATCGCTAGCTCTGTTGCTGCGTACATAAACGTGGCGGTCGTCATCGTCGCCTAGTCGCCGCCACTATTCCTGGGCTGGGGGCCCTCAGATTCGGGGGCCCTGTGCGGGTACACCGGTCGCACTCGCTCAGGGCCGTGCTTGGGCGGAGTCCAAGTAAAAACGTGCCATGAGTCTATCAGACATACACGTCCTACAAAATCACTGTTATTCTCGGTAGGAACCCGGCAGAATGGCCGGAGCCTCTAGCAATTAAGGGTTTACACCATGGATGTGTAGACTGTAGAGGGATTCTATGGATCTACGTTACTCCCATGTTATCACAATGACGAGTGGCATCCCATAAGAGAGAGGGTTTCAAGTCCCCCTCCGTTTGAGTATGGGACACGATAGGATGGCAATTTTATCCACGGGTATCCGGGGTACCGTACCCGCATGGGTAGGGTATGGGCACAATTTATACCATGGGCAGTACCCGTACCCTACCCGTTAAGTCATGGGTAGGGCACATATACAACCTTATACCCGTGGGTATACCCATACCCAACCCGTTTATATACCTTACAATAGAGGTTTAACATTCATTCTTGTGAGTTTGTAAACCAATGTTAAAATTGTTATCAATTGTCCATTTGATTTAAGTTAATTGTCACGTACTCAAATATATGTTATTGAGTTGAGATACAAGTTTTCATTTTATTAAATGTGTTACGATGAATGTAAAATTATAAATAATTTGTGTACTATTTGATCTACCCGTCGGGTACCCAATGGGTATAGGTACCCGTCGGGTATGGGTACGGGTGAAGTTTTATACCCGTGGGTACGAGTATGGGTAGAATTTTTACCCATTAACTACACGGGTATGGGTATGTACACGGGTATGGGTATGGCATTGCTCTACCCGCCCAATAGCCTACCCATTGCCATCCTTAGGACACGTTAACCACTAGCCATTGCATTAACACAAACAACCTACTTCAGTCCCGAAGGCAAATATTGTGCAGTCGGCATTCACACGATATACAGAAATAGACGATTACTACATTACAACCGGTATTAAACCATATAATTTCTATCTCATCTCATATTATTAAAACTAGGGTTTCCCATCTTCCCAAAAACTAATGAAACTAGTCACAAATGAAAGCAGAAGACATCATCATATTTATGGTATGAATGAAAGATGAACAATGGTACAAGTACATATGCGAATCCACAATTACAAGTTGGGGAATTACAACGAGATGGAGGAGCGATTTGTTGGTGTAGATGAAGGAGACAGTGATGGTGATGGATGCCTTGGCCTTCCAGATCGCAGCGGTTTAGATGGTGGTAGCATCCTGTTGATTCCCCTCCGGATCCATTCCGGAGGCTAGATTTTCTGGATGGTTTCGTGGTGGCAGTTGCGTCAAATCAAAATTCCGATACCACAGGGTTAAAGTACTGGACGAGATAGGTCGATCTGGAGGTAACATGGTCGGCGATACGGTCGGGAATGACCGTATCGTGTTTCGTTTTCTCCTCTATTACTTCTATCACTTTCTCCACATGATCATGTTTCAACTTATTTATTCATGACACAAGTATCAAGGTTTGTTTAAGTTGTGTGTCAAGAATTAAGCATAACCATATCATAAGGAAACATAGAAGAGATCAGACAATATATTAATTTCAAAGTCGAGTATGAAGCAATTCACTTGTTGTGGTTTGAGATACTCCTCTACTTATTCTCATTCTAAAAGCTTTTATTGCATACGAAAAAATTATCTTTGCGTGGCTGGGGGGGGGGGATGGGTTGCTGTTGGAGTGCGGCGGTGTTGACTGTTGCGGATCTGGAAGACGGTGGAGGATGGCCGCCTGAAAGGCGCCCCAGATCCGACATTGAAGAGACTCGGAGAGCTCCTCCGGTCGAAACTTTATATCGGGTTAGATCCCGTCTTACGAGGCTGGTGGCTATTATGACTCGTTAACGCCTGACTAGGTTTTTTTTTCAACGTCAAGATGTGGACCATCTGCTGGTACTCTTCTTCTCTAGGGACGGCGAAGGATTTGGGTGCTTGGTAGTTGCGGTGAGAGCGGTATGCAACTGTACAACCGCTTGTATCCTCCTAGTTTTATGTTACTTGTGTGCGTATCAAATTTGTATCCTTACTAGTATTATATTATTATGAATACAAGTAATGTATCTACGGGCGTACATCTTAAAAAAAACAAGAGTTGACAGAGGGACATGGTCCATAGTCAAATTGATTTTGTAGAACCAGGGAGAGTCAGTTTATGTAACATCATAAACAATCGCTGTGACCATCTTCATCTAAGAGCAATTTCTATTTTCTCCAATTTATTTTACAATTGCGTGCTTATGGATCTAAGCCTTTGTTTGAGAGCTCTGTACCAATGAGAATGACCATGGCTAACTCTGGTTTTTGTATCAAAGCATGGTTCAGCGGGAGGCGGCGATTTGCTCATAGGTGCATCTGCACCTATTACGTAATTTTTTTTAGTTTTTTCTCAAAATGTCAAAAAAATACAGAAAAAATTCGGATGTACATTAGAACATTATGTGTTAGCACAAAAAATGGCGTGGTGAAAAAACATTTTTTGTGACCTGTACAAAAAAGACAAAAAAAATGGCTCGTATAAAAATATTTTGGTGCGTCCGGTTTTGTGTTTTTTGCACAGGTCACAAAAAATATTTTTTCTTCACGTAACTTTGTGTGCTACCATAAAATGTCTTGACGTATATGCGAAATTTTTATTTTGAATTTATTGTCATTTTCAAAATTGTTTTTTGGTAGTGGGTGCATCTGCACCTACTACCGAAGTGGATTTCCAGGTTCAGCGATAGTTTTTTCCTAGGGGTGGTTCACGGTAGAATGATCATAATTTCTCTCCTGCATATGGTTCTAAAAAAAATCATAATTTCTGTAGAGCTCGTGGACCATGCGCTAGGCCTAACAAATTGGACACTAAAGCTGTAGTTGGCCCGGTTTCCACCCGAGGAAGGCCCATACAAATGGGCCTGACCTTCATAGACCGCGTCCACCCGAACGACCAAAGGCACCCACCCCCCATCTGGTCCAGCACCGCCGCTGTTTAGCGCCGGACAGATTCCTACCCTTCTCGTCTCGTGCGTCGTGTCCAAACCCCAAACCCTCGCGCAGCGAAGTCACCCACCCCCGCCGGCGACGGCCATGGATCTCCGCCGCCCGCCGCGCTCCACGTCGGGCGGCGTCGAGCCCAAGATCCGCCAGGTGGGCTTCGTCACCCCTGACGTCTCGGGCCCATCCGAGCTGCCCGCTGTCGCCGCGTTGCAGCCGGGCGCGGCCGCCGGATCGCCGCCGGCGTCGGACCTCTCCCCGGGTTCCCTCTCCCCCGTCATGATTCCGCCCCGCGCCACGCTGACCACCTCTCCCCCGGCTCCCCCTCCCCCCCGGCTGCGTCCGAGGCCATCCTCGCCTCCTCGGCGCCTCAGCCTTCCTCCATGCGCTTCGACGCCGTGTCCGAGCTTGGCGACGAAGACTCGAGGTCCCTGGCCCCTTCCGCTGGGGAGCTAGGTACGATGCCCCTCTCCGATTGCTGTAATTTTACCCCACGGCTTCGTCAATTGTTTCAGTTTCCACTGCAATGAAGTAAAGGAACGGTCCTGGTATCTAATTATTGGGGAAGATTGGGATGGTCCTATCGGTAACTGTTGGGGAAGATTGCACACCGGTAGTTGAAATGTTCTAATTCGTTGGATGAGAGTTCGAGTTTCCATGGCTAAGCGTTGCAGCATACATTCATCTGGTTCTTTAGCTATCTGTTCCTCTTGAGACTGCCTTGCCACTAAAAGCGTCTCCCTCCGTTTTTAAATATAAGATGTTTTAGCATTTGTCCACATTCGCATGTGCACAAATGTATCTAGACATGTTTTAATGTTTATATTCATCCATTTTAGTATGCATCTAGACAACATGTGAAACATCTTATATATTTAAAAATGGAGGGAGTAGGATTTATTAAAAATTCCAAGCGCATAGCCTGGAAAGCTAGGCTAGAAATATATTGTAGCCTGTTGATCCATATGTTCACATTTTTCTTAAAGCTTAACAGTTTAGTTTTAAATGCTTTTAAAGTACTCAACTTATACACTTCATTGCCATGACACTGAAATTAGACAAGTTCCCTACAAACCAATGAAACACTTTAGAGGCCAAAGGGAAGCTGCAAGGTTTTGCTTGTACCGTTTTACCCCACGGACTCGTCAATTGATTCACCACTGCCACTGCTATGAATTAAAGGAATGGCAATGGTATCTAAACCTCTTTTAGTATTGGATGGTCCTATAGGTAAGTTTTGTGGAATATTGCACGCCGGTAGTTGCAATGTTCTAGTTCGTTGGATGAGAGTTTGAGTTTCCCATGGCTAAGCGGTGCAGCATACATTCCTTTGGTTCTTAAGCTATGCTGTAAGTGATAGCCTAGATGAGGAAACCGATTCAGTTTAGCTAAGTCGCACTTGTCTCAGCCTAGTCGCTTTGCATCGCGAGTCCTCTTGAGATGGTCATTTTCTAGTCCTCTCCAACTAGACTGCCTTGCCACTAAAACTACTACCTCTGTTCCAATCCTACCAAAACGTCTTTCATTTTTCCCTAAAAAAACGTCTTTCATTTCGGAACAGAGGTAGTAGGATTTATTAAAAATTCCAAACTCATAGCCCAGAATGCTAGGCTAGAAATATAATCTAGCCTGTTGATCCATGAATCCATCTGTTCACATAGTTTATCTGAAGCTTAACAGTTTAGTTTTAAATGCTTTTAAGTACTCAACCTATACAATTCATTGCCATGACACTGAAATTAGACAAGTTCCCAACCAATGAAACTCTTTAGAGGCCAAAGGGAAGCTGCAAGGTTTTGTTTGCGTGGCTTAATTATGTACTACCGTTTTACTTTATGAGCCATGCTTAACCAACTTTCAATCAGCTATTCTTTACCTGCGCTTAACTTCAAATCCTGATAAGCACCAAGATGCAGATGGTAACATTATGGTCAATATCGTACTGGTGTTATTTTATGCGAACTCATTTCTAATATCGCTGTGACATTTAAGTAGCTACGTTTCTGTATTTTATCATACATTTAAAATCAATTATGTGGATTGTACATTTTTTATACTCCCTCCGTTCATAAAAGAATGTCTCAACTTTGTCTAAATGTGCATGTATGTAGACATGCTTTAGTGTGTTGATACATGCAAATTTAGAGAAAGTTGAGACATCCTTTCATGGACAGAGGTAGTAGTTGAAATATAAAGTAATTGTATGGTCAACACTTCTTACCTAAAGTTTAACATTCAGCCAAGGTGTTGTCAGTACGTAGAAGTTTTTTATGTTTCCGTGAAAAGTATTAGTTAACGACTCCTAATTTTTAGGGAAGTGCATGGCTGTATCACTTGAATGTTAAAATGAGCTTGCATGTAAGTGAAAGAATGTTCAGTGACATTGGCATGTTGCATGACCTCCATGTATCTATGTCTATTGTGCAAAGTACACTAGATTGCCGTTCGTAGATTGCCGTTCATTGATTGCCGTTCCTGTAGGTTTAGTATTACCGGTTTGGATATAATATCTGCTTGTTTTGTGTTACTTATGTTAAAGTAATTATTTTGATAATTTTATTTGTGATTTCACATAATTTTTTACTCATTTCTTGTAGAAGCAAACAAAGGAGATTTGGTTGATGCACGGAACGAAGGTGCTCCAACCTCCATTGGACAAAAGCCAAAACCTTCTAAAGCAGAGAGGCGTGCTATTCAGGAGGCTCAGCGTGCTGCTAAAGCTGCTGCAAAGGGGGCAGGTAATATCTTCTCGCCCCTTTCCACTGTTGTGTTTTTTCTCTGGCTCAGGGGCAAATGAGGTGCTTTAATAGTTAAATCTTTTTTCGAGAAATAGGTTTATCAAATTAGTTTTGAGTAGAGTTCTGCTTCTAATGGATTCACGCTTATTTGCAATGATCTTACGCATGTATAATGTAGCTGCAGTTTACAGCTTCCGAGTATGACGGTCACATTAATTTGAACTGTAGGTTTACCAGGAAAGTCTACAGGAGCTGCTTCTGGAGCTAATCCTGCAATGCCCAAGCAAGCCAAGTCAGCTAAAGCTTCTCAGAAGAAAGATGTCCCCCCTGCTCCGAGTACAGTTGCTTCTGAGAAGAAAGTTACTGAACGTCTGCCAGAGAGAGATAGAAAGAAAGATGCTCCTCATCCCCGAATGCAGTTTGATGATGTGCATCGGGTGGAGAAAGCGAAAAAACGTGCAATTGTCAACCAATCAGAGGCTCGAAACAGAGTCGAACTATTTAGGCATCTGCCACAGTACGTGCATGGCACTCAACTTCCTGATCTTGAGTCAAAATTCTTTCAACTTGAACCAATGCATCCTTCTGTGTACAAGGTAATTGCTATGCGGTCAATCTACCCATAACTGTTGTCTCCGTGCATGTAGAAGCTTTCGTTCCCTGATCTCAAGTATGATTATTTGATGATGATTTGTTCTTCACCCACATTAAATCTTCACATGTTTAGGCGTTGGATGAAGGTGTATGAAACTAAGGATGCGGAAGTTCATGTCATTTATCAGGCAAATAGAACTATTGACTGTTTTCTGACAATATCAATAAGCTGCAGCTATGCCGTGCCCCCCCTGCTCCGTTGTTAGCCCTTTTTGCTATGTTACAGACTTACAGTTAATTTGTTCAGAACACTGCTAAAGTTATGTATATGCGAGAATATGAGATTGTAATGTTTATGAAACAATTCTTTGTTCCTTTGCTGTTTTTTTATCACAGATGTGGAAGTACCAGGGTCAGGCAAAACTAGCTAACAACCTTGAGATCTTGATTTAGTTTTGGCAGAATGCTTTGATCTTTGGCTATTTTGAGAAGTAAAGATAGCTAAATAGGAATTAGATAGGTAAATATTGTGAATTTTAGTTAAATATAAATGACTTATCTGTTTTTCGCTATATTTCAGGTCGGGCTCCAGTACTTATCTGGTGAGGTATCTGGTGGCAATGGTCGTTGCATAGCAATGCTTCTTTCATTCAGAGAGGCAATAAAAGATTACTCTACGCCTCCAAACAAAACTCTCAGCAGAGATCTTACTGCAAAAATCAGTAGTTATGTGTCATTCTTTATCGAGTGCAGGCCACTCTCAATAAGTATGGGAAATGCTATTAGGTTCTTGAAGAACAGGATTGCCAAGCTACCACTTACATTGTCAGAGTCAGAAGCCAAAGCCAGTCTTCAGTCTGATATTGACCGTTTTATTAATGAAAAGATAGTTGTTGCTGATCAAGTTATTGTCAGTCATGCCATCACAAAAGTCAGAGACGATGATGTTTTGCTGACGTATGGGTCGTCATCAGTTGTTGAAATGATTTTGGATCATGCTCATGAACTTGGCAGGAAGTTCCGTGTTATAGTGGTGGATTCTCGTCCCAAACTTGAGGGACAAGGATTACTCCGTAGATTAGTTGCAAAGGGCATCAACTGCACATACACTCATATAAACGCAGTCTCATACATCATGCATGAATTACGAGAGTCTTTTTGGGTGCATCCTCAATATTATCGAATGGAACAGTTTATTCCCGTGTGGGGACAGCATCTGTGGCTATGGTGGCACACGCATTGGGAATTCCTGTTCTTGTTTGTTGCGAGGCATACAAATTTCATGAGAGGGTGCAACTTGATTCCATATGTGCTAATGAGCTTGGTACGCATTTTTTGTGTGCATGTATTATACATATATGTCTGGGTCATTCATAAGAACTTATATCATAGTTATTTTTGCTCAGGTGATCCAGATGTCATTTCCAAAGTTCCTGGGAGGGCAGATTTGGACCATCTTAAGAACTGGACTGACAAGGAAAATCTCCAACTGCTGAATCTTACGTATGTTCCTGAATCCCATATATGAAGTATTATTTTCTTTGATCCATTTATGTTGCCTTTGATGGACATAATTTTGCACTTCTGATAGGTACGACGCAACCCCTTCTGATTATGTGTCGATGATCATAACTGATTATGGAATGGTAAGATTTTGCTTCTGATAGTAGTCAATGCCATAGTATATTTAATAGTATTGTTCTCCACACATAGTCATGTAAATACTGAATTTCGGCTATTAGCAATATAGTGAATGCTCATTTTTAGTACTCCCTCTGGTCCAGATAAAGTGTCGTAAGCAGCTCAGGAACTTGTACATAGCAAGGTCGTTTTTCACGACACATATTTAGGATCGGAGGGAGTACTAAAATTTCTGGACTGTTTTCTTCTTAGGAGGCAGATCATTGTATTGTTAAGTGGTCAAATTGACCATTATCTTAAGCCATAACAGATATCTAGACTTGTGATACGGACCTTATAGAACCAGCTGAAAACTAGTTAGAAACAAGATCACATATACATCTTTTCCAATCATGATTTAAGTTTTGATCCAAGTCAACTGTATTCTTCTGTAACATCCAACTATCTGATTTTTTTTTAGGAAAGCCATGATTCAACTCCATACATGCACACCTTTTATTTTCTTTTATGTGCTTATTCTTGCTGTTTGGATTTTCTTAACAAAAATACATTAATTTGTTGCCTCCTTTATTGGTTTTCTTTAGGTTTTTATACAACCTTGTATATCACATTGATTTAGTTTCAAGTCTACTATATTCCAATATCCTGAACTTGTTACTTCTTCTGCAGTTAGACATATGCATGTCATATGCTAGTTTAGTGGTTCGTGGTATTTAAGGTAGTGTCTGTTTTTTGTCCATTTAGTTAATGATAGTGTCTTGCTGTTGCAGCTTCCACCTACAAGCGTGCCTGTCATTGTGAGAGAGTACCGCAAGGAGCAGTTGTGGGTATAGATCTACTGCAAGTATGATCGCATTTTTGGCAACCGTTGCTGCCTAAGTGCAGCATGCGTGGACATGTAATTGTGTTTTGAGCTGTGGGCCATCAAACCTCTTTCCCGACTAACCATTTTGTTTACTCAAAAGTGGTTAATCTAATTTTGATATATCTGATTCTATGAAAAGTGCACCCTTAACACTTGTCAGGCCATTCAGTGGGTGATGTTTGATCCCTCCAATTGTTAATTTTTAGTTACTCCCTCCGTTCATAAAAGGATGTCTCAAATTTGTCCAAATATGCATGTATCTACACACTAAAGTATGTCTAGATACATACAAATTTAGACAAAGTTGAGACATCCTTTTGTGGACGGAGGGAGTATATGTTTTTTTAAGCCTCGTGGTTACATAGAACAGTCAATCCAATCATCAAGGGCATGCCAGCTTTTTATACTGTAGTTGAAATACTTTGAGCTATGAAATTTTCAGAGGCTTCAGATAGTTCAGGCACTCGACCAGTTACATTATGACACCAAGGTGTTTGGGAACAGGTCCTTGACCCCTAACAACTGACAACGAAAGCTTCCGGACGATAGTAACTCCCATAAAAAGATTCAAACATCACACGAACACTTATTTCTGTGCAAGGTCCCGTGAATGAAATCCAAGCAAAGCATGAGTTTGCGCACTCATCCTTACTAAGAAAACGCTAGGTAAAGAGCCTTGCCGTTTATCTCAGCCGTAAGCTTCCAAATCTTCACTCGCAGAGTTTGAGCTAGCACCAACTTATGTATTTGTCGTGAATGAAACAACTAGCAAGAGCTTTCATTTTAGGCAAGGGAAAACAATTTGCATTTTGGCTTAGATGTGGCCATCAAAATCATCACTTAAGAGTTTGGGCACGCGCCCTTAGGTATTCCTTATGAACAAAACACTAAGCAATGAATATTGCAGTTCGTTCTAGAAATTACGAATCTTCAGTCATGAGTTTAAGCTAGCACAACCCTATGTATTTCTCTGAAGAAACGGCAAGCAAAGAGCTTGCATTTTAGGAAAGGGAAACAACTTGCAGTGTAGCAGTAGGCCTGGCCTTCAAGTCTTCATTTAATAAATTTGAGCACTCGGGTATTCCTCATGATGGAAGCGCTAAGCGAAAAGCAGTGTAATTCGTCTCAACCGCATCTTCACTCACAAGTTTTAGCTGGCACAACCTTATGTATTCCTCGTGAAGGAAACGACAAGTAAAGACTTTGCATTTTAGGCAAGCCAAAACATCTTGCAATGTGGCCTAACGCCGCCACCGGCTCGTCTGCCACACGCATTGATGCCGACGACGTGTGTGCACCACCGTCTGGCCTTCCAGTGCTGCGCTCGACGCGTTGCGTCGTCTGCGCCCGCTGGGAGCCGTTTCGTCGTCATTAAAACGGACATACCGGCCACAATAAATCCGTCTGCGGCCGCTTTGTCGCTAACGCATTGGTCCCGCGCGTCAAGATCCGACATGGCGCGCGTTACCGCGGTTCGCCCGCTTGCCTCCCTAGAAACAAAACATGAAGCTGGGTTGCGGGACGTTCTATTGGGGCGCACCGGCAACATTTGGACTATTGGGCTCGTCGCTGGAGGCCGTTTTCATGTCAGCACGCCCAATAGACCTATTGGAGCTCCGATGGAGATGCTCTTATGGCAACTCCAACGCGCTGATCCATTTGGTCCGTTTGTGTCCGTTTCTGTCCGATTTGGTAAATAGGGCGGCCCAACACGCCGACGCATTTGGCCTGGCGTCCGTTTTTCTGTCTGCGCGAACCCACTTCCGGCCCAAATTTGAGCAGGCTTTGCGTCGGCGTGGAACGCGCGGATACGACTCGTGTCCGCCCCGTGTCCACCCCCAACGCTCCCCTGGCCCGCCAGTCAGCCTCACCAAACGGCCAACTGCCACCTTAAATGCGGTGGTGGAGGTCTTTATATGGCCGCCGGTGGGGTAAACCCTAATCCACAAACCCTAGCGCCGCCACCGCCACCAATCCAAGCCACGGCGCATCGCCTACAACCCCTTTCCCCAACCGACGAGATGGATCCGCCGTGCCCGCCGTAGCACCTTCTGGACGAGATTGAGCGAGCTCGGTAGAGCACGCTCGGGCGCTACCGCGGAAGCCTCTCCCGCCGCATGCCCATGAGCCCGACGTGGAGAGGCATGCTCAGCTACGGGCCGCCGGATCCAGTGCCGGATCCGGTGAGGAGGGCCTACGAGCGCGTGTGGTTCGACGCCCCTGACCCCGACGAGGATGCGTACGTCGCCGTCGCCGGGGTGGCGTGGGGCTCGACGGCCGCATACGGCGGCTGGACAGACGGCTCGGTGTGGGGCGACGGGCTCGAGGAGGGCATCCACGACATCTACCGCTCCGAGGAGGCCGCGATGCAGGCCTCCCACATCCAGCTGAACACGCAGAGGGCGGCCAACTTCATGGCGTAGGCCAGCGCAGTTGCGGACACAGTCGCCGACGTCGCCGCACCTCCTCCCGGCGCCCCCACACCCCCTCCCGACGCGGAGGACAACGACGACGACTGGAGCGACGGCGACGAGGCGCAGGAGGAGAGCCATGGCGACGCGCAGATGCAGGAGGCCATGGATGCCTCCTACAAGTCCCTCCGCGCCGACTGTGCCCAATGAGCCAGGAACGCCCGCAAGCTCAACGCGAAGGAGGCCAGTCAATTGGCGCAGGCGCCTCAGCCTCAGCCTCCGCGGCCCGCCCTCCGCCGCAAGCGTGCGCGCGATAACGAGGCGGCCGTGAACGGGCCGACTGTTCCCGCCGCTCCCCATGAAGGCATGTAGCCGCCGGCAGCGCCGCCAACTACGCGCGAGCAATTTGTTAAAATAGCCGGCGCCACTACCTAAACCCTACTGCTAAACGTGGACTGCTAGAGGAGCCAGCTAGTCCGCCCCCGCAGACGGTCCTCCGTCGGAAGAGCCAGCAAGTCCGTTCCCGCACCATGGAAGCGAGTCCGTCGCCGCCCACACACGGCAAATTTTGTTAAAAATTGCAGGCATCTCCGTCGCCTGGAACCGGAAGGACCTACTATTAACCTAGAATTAGTTAAAATCTATGTTTAGGATAGAATCTTTCCTATGAATTATGTAAACCCCATATGTAATATTAGATGTGATAAAATGCAATGGATATTTAAAGAAGAAGACGGACATGCCGAACCAAATGGGTCCAGTGCGTTGGGTACACTGGCCAGAAAATGCCGGTCAAGAGCCGCACGCTGTCCGTTCGACGACCCAAACGACAAAAAAACAGACATAAAATGTGTTTGAAATGGGTCGCGTGTTGGAGTTGCCCTTAGAAAGTTAGACCCACGACGATACCTCCGAGAAGAAGATGCAACTCTGAAGATTAGACCAAGTTAAACTACCCATGACACTCCAAACTTTAGTTGAATTTGAACTACCCATAGTGCTCCATATAAAACTATGCTAAAAGTCTCCAAGTATTGGATTTCTTTGCAAGATTCTCAAACTTGAAATCAAGCGGCCGAGATCGAATCCATCCATCCATCTCCGTCAGTCCCCATAGTCCCTAGACCCCCATCATCAATCACCTCTCTCGGTGTCTCCTCTCCATAGTCCATCCCGCGCCTCGTTCTCTCCGCCGCCGTCCCCCTCCGTTCCTCCGCCACCGCACCTGCATTCCAACAACACCCACCTCTCCACCGCATCCTCTATATATATAATTACACAGACATATACACGCCACCATCACTGCCGCCGCTCCAGCTCCAGATCTCAAGCCCCATCTGCAATGGCCGCCGCATCGTCGCTCCACGTCGCTGCCCCAGCCGCCACCCCGCGGGTGGGATCTATCGGCCACAAATCTGCCTCAGGTACTGCTGTTTCCTCTGAGCGCGAGGTCCCCATATCGTTGTTGGATCTTCGCTGATTTTGTGTGTGTGTTATCTGCTGTAGCGGCGAGGAGCGTGCGCGTGGTCAGATCGGGTGCGGCAGCGCGGTCCGGTGGCAGGCTGGTGGCCTGCGCCGCCGTTGCGGTGCGTGCCTCTTCTTATTCCCTGAAGACTGCTTGCTTTAATCTTTTGCGTGTTGCCATCTGATGGTGCACTGAACTTCTCCTGTGTGCCCGCGTGTGTGTTTTTGTGTGCAGACCAAGGCCGATGCTCCCGCGAGCGACGCGGCGTCCAAGTCTGAAGGGTAAGAATGTTCCAGCATACTTTCGCGCCTATGTGATATAATCAGCACCAGTATTCTGAGTACTTCGGATGAATTAAAGGAAACACGCCAAACCATCTCAGAGAAGTGAACATGATTCGTGCAAAGCCAACGATTCAGTTTATTGTTCATCTCCTAGGAACTAGCAACTCGACTCAATTTAGCTTAGATTCGGCTGGGATTTGCTTTGTTAGTTGTATCGGTTGCACCCGTTTCAGTCTTTGAATTTTGTTAGGTCTATTGTAAGTTTGCAAGTTATATGTCACTGCCATGGCAAAATTGTCTGCTAAGTACATGTAGGGATTAGCACTAGGCGATGCTGTTTCCGTAAATTGCAAGTTGTTCGGTGGTAATTAATATTGTTCCGTTTAAGATGATGTCCTTGTCAATAAGGCTGACTTAGTTTTTAAAAAAAATACAATAAACATTGACTTGCTGCCTCTCTACTTGCTTCAAGAAACGTACTTTGAATCTACTACTGAATTTCATTTGAATTTGTATTCTACTTTGAATCTGATACTAATTTTACTTTTTTCTGTAAACCTGGCGCACGTAGTAAAGCTTGTTGCCTTGGTTTTCACAAAAAAAATCCATTTATTTTGCATAGTTCATCATTGTGAAGTATAGCTTTTGCTGAGTTTTTTTTTTTTGTAAAGCCTGGTTTTGGCACATCATTTTAGCTGTTTCTTGGGGGTGGACAGAGTATCAAGTCAGCACAAACCTGTATGTAGGAAGCTCATGTGAACTGAGTTGTTGCTATTCCCCATACATAAGCCTGACGCAGTAAACTAGATCTTTTCCTAAATTTAGTAGGAAGGTCACTATTGAGAGTTGTAGGATGGCCTCTTGGCCAAGCTGGGTTGTCCCTTGTAAGATATGAATGCGTTGGGTGGAACCAGCTGACGTAGGGTTTTCTGTCCCCTTCTTTAGAAAACTTTACACTGGTTTGGTATTTAAATGCAGTTATGCCACTTTAACTATTATTATATTTGTATTATGCAAGTAGAAGTTTTTACTGCAATTTTTATTGTATGATTATGATTTCTTATATTCTTGAGTGCAAGTTCCTGATTGTGTCTAATAACTTCTGTGTAGTCATGAGGTCTTGCTGTTCGAGGCTCTTCGTGAGGGTTTGGAAGAAGAGATGGAAGCGGATCCAACGGTGTGTGTCTTTGGTGAAGATGTTGGTCACTATGGGGGTTCTTACAAGGTGACCAAGGGTTTGGCTGATAAGTATGGAGACCTTCGAGTCCTTGATACACCATTGCTGAGAACTCATTCACCGGCATGGGAGTTGGAGCAGGAATGATGGGGCTGAGGCCTGTTGTTGAAGGCATGAACATGGGCTTCCTTCTCCTTGCTTACAACCAAATCTCAAACAACTGTGGCATGCTTCATTACACCTCCGGTGGCCAGTTCAAAATTCCACTTGTGATCAGAGGTCCTGGTGGTGTTGGTCGTCAGCTTGGTGCAGAGCATTCACAACGTCTGGAGTCATACTTCCAGTCAATTCCTGGCCTCAGATGGTTGCTTGCTCTACTCCTTACAATGCTAAGGGTTTAATGAAAGCTGCCATAAGGAGCGAGAACCCCGTTGTGCTATTTGAGCATGTCCTTCTATACAACCTGAAGGAGAAAATTCCTGATGAGGAGTATGTGTGCTGCCTGGAGGAGGCGGAGATGGTACGACCTGGTGAGCATGTGACTATCCTCACATACTCGCGCATGAGGTACCATGTGATGCAGGCTGCTAAGACCCTGGTGAACAAAGGGTATGATCCTGAGGTGATTGACATCAGGTCTTTGAAACCATTTGATCTGCACACGATAGGTAACTCCATTAAGAAGACCCACCGCGTGCTGATCGTGGAGGAGTGCATGCGCACTGGTGGGATCGGCGCCAGTTTGAGATCGGCCATCATTGACAACTTCTGGGACTACCTTGACGCCCCTATCATGTGCCTGTCATCACAGGACGTGCCGACGCCGTATGCCGCAACTTTGGAGGATGCGACTGTTGTGCAGCCTGCTCAGATCGTTGCTGCTGTCGAGCAAATATGCCAATGAGCATATGTTTCAGTATCGTTAATTTATATCTGTCCTGGCTGGGAATAACTTTTCATTTGTCATTTTTGCCATGGAGCGAGGTGTTAATTGTGGTATAGGCCTGTATCCATTTTTTATTCGTGTTTTGTACTTGAGCTACATAGCTGTACTGTATTGTGCTGAATGCTAGGGTCTGAACCTGGGTGTATTTGAAGAAATCTTTGAACATCCTGGGCAAGGTTTAAGTATGTGTTTGATTATCTTAGTTTTACCTTCATTAAAAGTTAAGTTACTCAGCTGTGCTGCGATATACTAATTGTCAGAACTTAATTTGGGAGAGCTGTTGCTCCTAAAGATGATCAGTTCAAGCTGCATTTTTTCAGAGTAAAATTTACATACTACCTTTTTTTGAAATGATTTACATACTACCTCCGATCCATAAAATTTACATACTACCTTTTTTTGAACCGAGGTTAGTTCAAAACTGTGACACTTATTTCAGATCAGAGGGTGGATTATTGCAACTTAGGAGAGCATTTGGTGATTATATTATCTGTGTGAAGAGTGGTCAGAGCGAGATTTGCTGGTGTGTGGTGGGCTGGTGGCTATGGAAGGAAGATCAGAGCATCACAAGGGACCGAAAAGCTTTGCTTGACCAACAAAGCCAGGTTAATGGAACATATTTACAAAGATTGTTCAGGCTAAACTACACTAGCAAGATGCAAGAATTGGCTGCTCACTCGAACAACAGCAACGTGCAACCAGTCCTCAAAACTAGTCCATCCATCTATCCGTTTAATCGCAGATCAGTCTCGCTCATTTAGAGAGCCACCGAATTCACATGAGATCATAGCTGGAGCAACACAACAAACAACAGAAGAAGGTGATACAGCGCCCCCAATCTTCCTTCAGACCGGTAGACCGGGCAGCCATCACTCGCCCTCACCGCCACACCGCCTGGCCGGTACGCCACGCCGGGGTTCCACCCGGCAGGTATGGCGTTGCTAGCGACGAGCATCCTGCCGGACTTGAACGTCAGGCGGATGGAGAACGGCCCATGGAGAGTGGAACCGGAGTTGAGCTTCCACACCGCGCCCCAGGACTGCTGCATCGGAATCCACGCCGATGTCGCCCCGTAACCCCCGCTCTGCGCTAGGTCAACGGCAGCGAGGTCGCTCTCGCTGTCCTCGTACTCTACCAGCACGGCGAAGTAGTTCGGGTTTGAGCCGGTGTCCACTTTAAAGGTCAAGTCTACTCCAGTCCACTCGCACTGCACACTGCACGATCACACATTGCTAACATGACGGATTAATGGCGACTGAAGAAGCAATGATACACATATGCTCGACCATTGAAAGTAGCCATGTAAAGTAACTAACTAACTATGAGCTATGTTCGTTCATGTATGCGTACCGGGTGTACTGGATTTGGAGGAGGCCAGCGCCACGGAGTTGGTCAGCCTGGCCAGGCTTTGCCATGGCACCGAATGCCATCCCACTCATGTCGAAGTGGGCTGCCTCATTCTGGCACTGACCGTCGACTAGCTCGCTCAGGCAAGGGCCACCAGGCCCCTGGTCCGTAATGACGACGGTCACCGGAATACCAGAGCAAGCTTCATTGCCACCGCACACCACCTGATGTATCAAGATTTCCATGTCAAGTTACAGACAATTGCAGTCATGCTCAGGGCGTCAGTTGCATAGAGCTGCACATACCCGGTAGCACGAGCCGCAGCCATCACCAGAGTCATAGATGAAGGGGCTGCCTGCGGCAATCATGGATGAGAACGGTGGCTGGTCAACGGCATACTGGTACCCACATGCACCACCTACAAAACACATTCAGGCATGCACACATTAGACATTAAATTCTAGACAAGCTTGCTTGGGGAGAGATAGCATTATCGAATCTAATATATCTATTACCTTCACTTCCGGCGCCATTAGCGTCACCATACCACGTCCCGATGCCACCGGACCAGCTGGAGAGCTCACGGTGGAACTCAGCTGATGCACAAAGGTGGAAGAGCGAAGCGACAACAACTGCAACGGCACTGAAGGACAAGAGCTGAAGCTTGGAAGACATGTACAGCACTCTGTGACAATGAGCTATGGCTGGTTAGGTCAAAGTAGAGAAACAGTGTTAGCTAATAGCTATGCAATGGAATATTCGAACTGGAATGTAACAAAGGAGAAGACACAGCACACTGATTCTCTGGCCTGATGACACACTGAAACAACGGTCAAAGTTTGTACTGTTTTTTTTTGTCTCTTCTCCTTTCATGAAAATAAAATTTGTCACTATTCAGTATCAAACAGAAACTTATAAACCGTTGAGAAGTGACTAAGAGCACAACCGAGAGTATAGTAGGACAGCACACCTTCAGACAAAGTTGACATAAGGGGACAGTACTATATTAAATCAAAATGCACAAATGGGGTTTCTGAACTTTACTCTGCATCTCAGCTCTTACAGATTTACATAAAGATCCTCTTTTAATATTAAACGATGGTGGCATGAGTATGACATTGAGATATTCAAATCACCCCCAAGTCCGTTTAATCATGTCAAACAACCATACAGATACTAGTATGATATAAAATATAAATATGAAGAAAATGATGTGTAAGACAAAAATATATGAAGGAAATGAGAGTCGAATTTCCTATACTAGGTAAACCACAGGTCATTGTTATTTAAGCACATAGTGCTACCAGGAAGCTCGCTTAGCTACATGCACATATGTACTATCAATGCACCTCTACTAGAGTTACTACGACCTGTTTTTTATGCGCATCTAGGATTACCCTAAAGTCTAATCGGTTGCAGGGGCTTAAAATGTAGTGCTAGTAGAGGTACACACAACAAAAGGCAACTTACGAGATCACTGCTGAATTGTAAATGTAGTGTGCAGGGTAGTATTGTTATTCTAAAAAAATAGCATCTGAACTGCCGGTAAAGGCATGATAAATATTTGAAAGAAAATGCAAAGATATGAATTAACAAGAATATATATCTTCAAGGTGGGTAATAGATTCGGACAAACATGCAACGTCCAGTGGAAAATTTGACTGAAACAAAACCATTGTCAGATCAGCAGTTTCTAGTTTATGCTCAGTATCTAGGAAAAATCCACAGCTTGTGCTACAACACTCCTTTTTTATAAATTCTAAGAATACAAAGAAAATCAGTTAATTTATTCGGTGCAAATTCGTATCAATCTAAAAACTATTAAGGGTGTATTAACCTAGTTTTCAAATCTGTATGTATATATCGTCAGTTTAATCTACAGTTTGTTGGTACAAATTTGTCCTTAATATTAGTTACTCCTTTAAGCATCCATAAACTTTCTAGAAGAGGAGATTCAAAGCGAACCCCAAATCCCAGTAAACTGAGGTACAAAATGAAACATATGTAGTGACAGCCTTCATCATATTTTATGAAATTTCTGTAGAAAATGGTTCAGATCGATTGGGCAAATTGTCGATATTAATCCAAAGAATCATTCTCTATTTAAAAAAATGAATACTGATAAGGGGATAATCAAATGTCACAACTGATAGACAATCCTGCAGAATTTTTGCTCGTCGACACTCATACAGAATGAAGCATCATTTAATAGAGCATGGTTTGACGTTTTTAACAGAACAAAGCATTCCTGATCAGTTTTTTCATTAACAGCTGTTACCCTATATGATGCAAGTGTGGTATGTTAGTCTCATATAAAATTTAAATCGCAACAAACGTCGAACAATATGGGCATGATTGGAAGACTGACTTTGCCAGGAAAAAAAACGTAATACTGATACATTAAAAAGACCATGAAGCAAAGGGAAATTAAGAGCATCCAATCATTTATGGAACCAAATTGCTTCCACATAAAAAGTGATCACCTAATCAGCTTTATAATAACCCAAGGCTGACACACAAATCTAATGTAAACCTTACCCACTCAGTCTCAGAGAAAACTCAACTTTTGCACATGAACCAGAGTTCGACTCCTGTGTGGAGCGAATATCTGGCATTCTCGCTAAGGGAGGCGAGGCATACGCGAAAAACGTTAACAAACAAGTTGTCCCAGATAGTAAGGAAATCAACAGCATTCCTTATAATGCCTCCCCTGTTAGAATTGGCCTGAACAAGACAGTCTGTTTCTGCTAATCGATCTGTCTAGCTTGCTAACTACGTAGTTTACCCATAGGCCATAGCCACCAAATAAATTCCAAGTTTCCGCATTTCTGTTGCCTGTTACTCTGTTAGCATATACTCCATAGTCCCATATGTGCGCGAGCATGCAGAGAGTTGGCGAGGAATCCCTGTCCTTGCTTGAATCAAGGCAGCAGATTTGAAATTCCTTCCCAGTGGAGTACTTGCAATTTGCATTTTTGCGAAGTCACTCCCAACACATATCCGAGACAAAGATGCCCCCAGGCACAAAAAAAAAAATCACAAGTTCCTAAACAAGTCCAAACTGGGGCGTGTCTATCCCAGCATAGACAGATAAACCAGATCGAATGCATCACGAGTCGAAAGCAAACAAATTCTAAGCCGATTTGACCCCTTGGTTACTCTGAAAACAAGAATCGCGCAAATTTGTATGAGCCCTGAACTAGCGTCACTGAGCACTGGCAATACCAGTTGCGCATCAGAACAGGAACATTACCGTAAGAACGCCTGTTACGGTACATTCTTACCTGCCGGGATCGGATTGCCGCCGCGCTCGTCGAGTCCGGTCACCTTTCCCCGCAAAAGAGAAACAACCAAATGGAAAGGGAAGTAGGGGACTTAAGCAAAGGCGGGTGGAGGCGTCCTGTTGCTGCTGCTGTATTTGCAAGGAGAAGGTTCGGTCTGTTGAAATGGAGGTGGCGGCGGTGGAGGAGTGGAGGCGGCGGCGGCGGAGCAGAGAAGAGAGGTGGTGAGGAGCGGAGTGTCCGACAGAGAGTGAGACAGCGAGATTGGGGAGGGGTGTGGAGGGCGACAAGCCTGTTTGGGTATTTTTTACCAAATCTGGCCCTTTGGCCGAACTAATCCCGTATCTGGCCCCTCCGGAAAACTATTCTCGGATCTGGCCCCTCGGGTCGGCACCAATGGACATGGCGCCGAAGTTGTACAGGTCGGCGCCAACAATTTGCATCATTTTGAAAATCCATGGGTTCGGCGCCATCACACTTGGCGCCGACCTAGCTCGACCAATTTTTTTCCTGGCGCTGACCTGTACAACTTCGGCGCCATGTCCATTGGCGCCGACCCGAGGGGCCAGATCCGAAAATAGTTTTCCGGAGGGGCCAGATACGGGATTAGTTCGGCCAAAGGGCCAGATTTGGTAAAAAATACCCTGTTTGGCTGCACGCCGGGACGCCGACTCTTGTTTTTTTCCTTGGCCCACATGCCTCATTTTCGAGGAAATTACCTATTTTGCTGACTTTTTCATGTCGGTACCAATCATGAGGCTGGGCGTTACAAATCACACAAATTGTCGATTGATCATGGTTTGACAGCATCATGTGGGAGCCATTTGTAAGCGCTGAGTTGACAGCACAAGTGGAAAGGAAGATGAGGTAGACATGGGACCCGCCTGTCAGTCTATGTCTTCTCTCTCTTCTCCTTCTTCCTCTCTCACCCAGATGAGAGGCTGAGAGAACAGCCTTCTTCATCCTTGCTGCGGCTCGTCGGTGGCAGGCGGTGCTGCAGGCGACGTTGATGGAGGCGCGCATCTCTCTGAATAAGGTACGCAAAGGAAGCGAGTTGGGGTTCTCCGGTCAACCCTGGTCTCGGGCTGTTCTTCTTCTTCTTCATGTGATGCTCTGGAGGTTGGAGTTGGTGATGAAGAAGAGGTCTGCCGGCTTCCATAAGGCCGAACCCCTAGCTCTCTGCTGCAATTTCTTTGATCTATCTCCTCTGGCTTGTGGCAAGCAGTCAGAGTATGATGATGGATTTGTGCATCCTGTCCGGTGGTGGAAAGCTGGGTTTTCTGGAATTTCTGGAGTGGAAGTGCTGGTCTTGCTATGCTGCAGTGGTTGCGGGAAGGAAGATCGGCGATTTGCTTCTGAATTTCCACAAGGAGATATGACTGCGAGTTACAGAGGTCATCAATGGCAGCGAGCATCCGCTGCTGTTATTCCTGGCGATAGGAGCCACTCCGTGCCGTGGCAACTTCTTTGCCATGGCGTTTGCAACCTCCAGGCCAAAGTGCCACTGCGGAGGCCCTTCTCCAACTCCGTCGCGGCTTCAAGCATCACTCTGTCGTCAAGTGGTCTCATCCCCGGCGATGAAGTCGATGGCCGTAGCGTCGAGTTGCTCGATTTCGGTGGTGATGGACCTGATTGCACTACTTTTTCTTTAGGCAAGGTCCTTTTTGTAATGTTCAAGGTCTTGGTTGTAATTTTCTTTTACTTTGAGGTCCTTGATGTAATTTGTATCTCCACCAAGTAATGCAGTCTGGGCCCTTCGGGGTCCTTCTCCTTGTTCAAAAAAAAAAAAGCACGGCCAAAAGGCAGACGTGAACCAGCCGTGCACGGGCGAAGACGGAGGCGCCGGCGTGGTGCGCTCGTCCCTGTGCCACCGCACTACAGCTTGCGCGTTGACCTCGTTCAGCGGCACGCCGAGCTTGACGGCGACACCGGAGCCCGCGGACACCTCGGGCTTGGGAGCGCTACGAGGGCCGGGATTGGCAGGAGATGGAGACCAAGCTCGGCAGCTCGTTGGCCCGAGCTGGAGCCCCTCTGGCCTCCTTGGAGCTCCGGCACCAAGCACTGCGCCGCCCATACGGCCAGGACCGAGCGACCCGTGGGAGTTGGCTCGGGACGGCTAGGACCAAACACACGCTCGCCGGCCATGTGCTCGTGACGGCAGGGTAGGGAATCTGGGGTCCAGCTGCGGGTTAGTGGAGGAGGAAACCGAGGGTGGACCGGCGGCGGCAACCTGCCTGGTCACTGGGAGTTGGGGAACCGGACCGACGGAGGAGGGAATCGGGGCAATCCGACGGCGCCTTGGTGACGGCGAGGTTGGGGGCAGGGTCGTAGGAGGAGGCAGCAAGGGGGCCGGCCGGATGTAGCTCGGGGCGGAGGCGCCGATGTGCTCGCACGCGGCGATGTGCTCGCGCGTGGGGGCGCCGCTGCTGGCCATGCACTTGCCCGTCGCCGACGCTGAGCTCCAACTCGGAGGGAGAGAGGAGGAGCATAGGTGCCTCGGGTCGGGGGAATCGAGAGGGAAGGGAAAGGAAGGTGAGAGCATGGTGGCGCTGGAGGAGGGAGACGGGATCGAGAATTGTGTCCGGCCGTGTTGGAGGAGGAAGAAGAGATGAAGGAAAAAAATGTGGGCTGACAAGCCGGCCCCGCGGACACCTCAGCTCCTTCTCCACGTATGCAGCCACGTCAGCCTGACAAATAGGCCCCATCAGTCAGTGCGGCTGTCAAAATGCTCTTAGACACGAATTTGTGCGATTTGTAACACCCAGCCTCACGATTGGTACTGACATGAAAAAATCACCAAAATAGGTACTGACCTGTGGTTTGGCCGACAATTGTGGTAGGTTTTTGTAATTTCCTCCTCATTTTCAAATAAAGAAGTTTTGCCATCTCAAATGAGTTAACACACGATTTTCTTATATAGACTACTCATCTGCGGATAAAGGTTGTTCATGGCTGTAAAGATAACCAAATAGTTTTTCAGTTTGTTTGTACAGAAAGAAAATGAAGCTAGCTGGATATTGCATGAACAAGTAGATTGGGAAAGTAAAAAATCTACGCACTAAATGTGTCTAGATAAATTTGTTTTTTTAAAACCTAAAAGGTCTTATAAAAGTGAACGGAGGGAGTAGTTTTGAATATTCACAATCTCATTATTTTTCATCTTGGAATGAGTAGCGAAAAGTGGTAAAGAGTACAACCTAGTTGTATTCTTTACATATAGTTCAACAAGGGGCATTATTTAGAAGTGGCAATGCATTTTTCAAAGGGGCGGGGCTATCTTTCGCTCGACTGAGCATATGAATCTCTCGATCGATTCATCGACGAGGTGTTGTGGGAGTGGGGTGGGGTGCGGGGGGGGGGGGGGGGGGGGGGGGGGGTGAGCTACTCGAAATCCTTTTTTTCCATAATACAAAACACAGCGGGGGAAATTGTCATGTGGTTTTTCTATTCCCTTTCCTTGCGCGCATTTTTTAATCGTTCGTTCTGATACAGTTTCCTTTTCACGCAAAAAAAAAAAGATCCATTATATACTTGCCAAAAATACTCATTAAAAGTATTTCCTTTTTGGGGCAGCGTTTCTTTAGGGTAAATAAAAATATGCGATGATAGGAAAAAACACTTTCTACTAGTATAAAAAATAGAACAAGAAAAGAGAATTACCACTTTCGTGTAGACGGGGCATATGGACAAGAAAAAGGTGGAGTTCGAAATTTCTGTGGTTAGGTTGATGGTTTTTAAAATCTAGCGGAGTCTTCTACAGAAAACGAGAATACTCCTCCGATCCAAAATAAGTGTCATAGTTTTAAACTTGAGTTCAGTGGCGGACCCAGCGTCCCGGCAGCCTGGCGCTTGCCCGGGCTTCCGGCCGGCCGGCACAGCTTATTTTGATGAAAATTTGTCCAAAAACTAGCATGCTAAGCCTTTGATTAAGAGTTTACCCAGGCTTTGAATTTTTTTTGGGTCCACCACTGCTTGAGTTAGTTCAAAACTATGACACTTATTATGGATCGGAGGTACTCTCTCCGTTTTTTAATATAAGATGTTTTAGGTGGGGCACATGTTGTCTATATCCACACTAAAATGAGTGAACATACACACAAAAATGTGTCCACATACATTTATGTGCATGTGCATTTGGACAAAAGCTAAAACATCTTATATTAAAAAACGGAAGGAGTAGCACAAAACATGATTGTTGACGTGGACACACGGATCACGGACAATTCTGACGGTGGATTTCTAGGACGCGGCGCCATTGGAATGCCTTTTCGGTGTGGAGCTGTATTTTCGACGTTCGTCCACAAGGAAATACAGAATTGATCCATCCCCCGTTCAGGTAATCGCAGCAAGAATGATGATCGCTCAGTTCAATACAGTTCAATCCTACACTATTCAGATATCATTCACAACTCCAGTACCAACAACAACAACACGAGAAAGTGGTACACCAAGCCGCCCAACCGTCCAACGCGCCCGTGATCCCGGCATCCACGGCCGGCCGTCGCGTCGTCGAGAGCCGACGTCCCGTTGACGCTCCCCCGCCCCACGCACGGCGGCGCGCCGAGGTAGCTCGCCTGCAGCCTAATGCCGACGCACAGCTCCTCGTTGCCACGCACGTCGAGCCGCCTGCCGAGCCGCGCCACGAACTCCCCGGGCAGCGCGATCTCCCCGGCGAGCCGGTTCTGGCTGAGGTTGAGCTGCCCCAGGTGCGTCAGCGCGCCGAGGCTCGCCGGGATCGGCCCGTCCAGCCGGTTCCGGTCAAGCGACAGCGCCATCAGGCTCCCCAGCGCCGCGAACGCGCTCCGTGGGATCGGCCCGGTGAGGTTGCACCCGGACAGGCCCAGCACCTGCAGCCGCCGCAGCGACCCCACCACCGCCGGCATCGCCGTGCCGATGGGGTTGTCCTGCAGGAGCAGGTACTGCAGCTTCGTTAGACCGGCCAGCGAGGCTGGCAGCGGGCCCGCCAGCCCGTTGTGGCCCAGGTCCAAGAACACCGGCTCCTTCAGCGACCCGACCTCCGGCGGCACCACGCCGGCTAGCCGGTTGTAGCTCAGGTCCGCCTTCTGCAGCATCCGCAGGCTACCCAGCGCCGCCGGTACGCCGCCGCTGATGCTGTTCCAGCTCAGGTCCAGGATGGTCAGGCTCGCCATGCCGCCAATCTCCTCCGGTATCTGCCGCACGCCGAAGCAAACGTACGACGTGTACGTGTCAGTGTCACTAGCAAGGCATGCACATTCGTGATACGAAGTTTATGGACGCCACGTAATTAAGCAACGTAAGTTAAGTACGTACCTCGCCGGTGATGTTGTTGTAGCTGAGGTCGAGCTGCTGCAGCGTGGCGAGGCCGCCGAGCTCCGCGGGGATCTCGCCATGGAAGCCGTTCTGGGACAGGCTAAGCACCTGCAGGCTCTTGAGGTTGCTCAAGGTTGCGGGTATCCGGCCGGTGAGGCCCGGGTTGGACTTGAGGACGAGCTGCTCGAGGGAGGAGGCGTTGGTGAAGAGCGCCGGCGACAGCTCGACGGCTTGGGCGCCGGCGCCGACGAAGCAGCCGAAGAGGGAGAGCGTCCTGAGGTGGGGCAGGCCGAGGATCGCGGGGGCGGCGAGCCTGGCGCCGGGCCTGCACGGCGGGGTGGAGACGTCAGGGCCGAAGTGGAGGCGGGTGGCGCGGAGGCGGCGGCTGTCGTCCGGTGCGAGCTCGCACTGTAGTCCCGGCCAGGGCGTGTCGGTGCACGGGCGCGGGTGGAGCTGCGGCCACGTCGGGTCGCCGAGGAGGTCGGCCATCACCCGGTAGATTGCCGCCAGCTCCGACCTCGGCAACTCCGCCGGCGCGTCTCCCGCGAGCTGCGCGGCGGCCACGGCCACGGCTTGGAAGAGGAGGAGCGAGACGGCGAACGAGAAGAGGGAAGAAGCCATCTTTGCAAAGTACGTAGTGGGGTATAGTGCAAAGGAGATAGACTGATCGATAGATAGGTCTCCGGCCGCATCTGAAAGCTCTAGCTGGCTTTATGAGCTTTGAGACTGTGACAAGACACACGCTCGATCTCTGACACTCTTGAGCACGCACATGGTGAAAAACTACAAGGAAATCGTAAAAGTTTATTATTGATTAACTATTTGCCGAAAATACCGCCAACATAACCTGACTGACAGAGATGTCATCAAGAACCATGGTCAGTGCACTGCTCAAGCCAGCAGCGATGAGGAGTACAGGTGAATCATTTTTTTATTGACAGTTTGACACCCCAGGTGAACTGGAAATAATGGCAATCGAGGCATGCAGCAAGTGAAGTGAGGCTCGAAATATACATGACCAGATTGCAAACCTGGCAGCGTGGTGATAAATTGAGGGACGAGTCTCTTGCTCGTCAGCTTGCATGGATGCACTTTTAATGGTGCTAGGGTTTTGGGTTTAAAACGAGATATCTTCGGGAAGTACATAGAGTGCAATTTACAGAACGTAAACTATCACTATAAATTGTTCAACTGAAATGTCGGGAGTGGATAAGTCCATATTCGTTGAATGGTCTAAACGAATTTCGTCTCAACTTAAAGAGAAATATCTGGTTGAGAAAGTACTTGTTATCATAAAATACGGTCCATGCAAAGCAAACCATAATTACAGGGGCTATGCTATGTCTCGGTCGGCCGGGGAAACAGTTGTCTCCGATCTCACCTATACTGGAGCATACGATCATTGAAACAAGAAGATCCATCATAGAATATGTATGCAATACGGGGGAAAACTAGAAACCGCCGCCGCCGGGGGCTCCCCGCCCCTCCCCCCGCATCGCCGTCGCCGGAGGGGGCGCCGGCAAAGCCGGGCGCGCCCGAGGAAGGTGGCGGCGGGCGATGTCCTCCTGATTTGAAGCTCTCTCGCGATGGCGGCGCTCGAAGATGACGGCGGCGAGGCTGAGCGAGGCGGCGCGGCTGAGGCATGTGGGCGCGGGCTGGAGGCGCTGTGGTGCGGCGCGGTCGCGCCGGCGCCGTCAGGGGAAAGGTCGCTGGCCGGCGACGCGGAAGATGCCCGGGCCCCATCTGGGCCTTGGGCGGGCCAGGCGGGCCGAGGCTCTGGCGATTGGGTCCGATGCAGCAGGTGGTTCGCGAGCTGCAGGGCGGAGGCGGCGGAGGTTCCGGCGCGGAGGCGTCGGGCAGGAGGCAGAGGCGACGACGTCGAGCAGGAGGCTGAGGCGGAGGAGCTGGCGCCGGGCCTGGTCTGGGGCGCGGTGCTGGGCGATGCGGCGGACGTGCTCGGCGTCGGCCAGGGGTGGGGACGGTGGCGTTCGCGCGGAGGCAGGAGGCCGATGAGGCGCGGGGCGGACACGGAGGCAAGCCGGGGCGGCGGCCCCGGAACTGCGGCTGCTTCGGCGGTGAGGGCATGCCAGCTGCCGTGGAGGGAGGTGTCGCGGCGGCAGCAGCATGCGGTGGAGCTCGGCGGTTGACGACACAACCAGGACGCCATCCTGCGGCTCCCGAAGCTTTGCGGTCGGGTCGAACTCCGGGCGAAAGCTCGCACGGACTTCGGTCGGTGCCGACGACGGCGGCGCCCTCGGGTGTCGTTCTCCTTCTTGATCGCGTCCTTGTGGAGCTTTTCGACCTCGACTAACGCGTGTGGTTCCAAGAGCTCCGGGTGAAAATCTAGCTCTTCGGGAGCGGGCGGCGGTGACGATCTCGTCACTACCTTGTTGGAGGCGCCGCTTTGGAGCTCTTGGCCAGCGCGGTGCGACGGTTTCGCGGCGGATGTGCAAAATGGGCGTGTGGTCGAGGGTGGTGGACGTCGGGGCGGCGGCTCCGAATGGTGGTGGACGTCGAGGCGGCGGCCTCGGTCTCCCACGCTATGACGGTTCTATGAGGCAGAGCCGCTGTCTAGCGAGGGTCTGGGTGGCGACCTGGATGGAGACTGCGCGGGCAGAGGGTTCGTCGACCTGACTGGATCATCTTCGGGCAATGCGAAGGTCGATCTGGTTGCTACTCTGGGGCGGCGGCCCCGGAACAGGTGGTTTTGGTGGCAACCTGGATGAAGACTGCGTGGGCAGAGGGTTCGTCGACCATGACTGGATCACTTTCGGGCAATGCGAAGGTCGATCTGGTTGTTTCGCCGGGGCGGCGGCCCGGAGCAGGTGGTGTGTGTTTGTGGCGTTTGTCGACTTGAGTCGTGTGGGCGGCGGGTCGCTTCGTTTGTGTCATTCTTTTGTACAGATTGTATGGTTTTTGGACCCGGTTTCCTTATAAACTGGGTCAACTCTTTCTATCTATTCGGGCGGTGGATACGACCACTTTGTCCTAAAAAAAAATATATATATATGTATGCAATACCGTAACTACATTTTCCCATGGCAATATGTAACCTTTTTTTTTACAAAAAATGTGGCAACCTTTCAATACAACCATGCAACCAATGAAAGAAATTGCTATCAATTATGTGGCGACATACGCAACGTACAAATGCCAACATGAGCAAGATAAAAGAATAATTCATGCAACAACAATGAAATACTTTTGCAACATAAAAAGTCATAGTTGAACACATATAAAATGACTGGAACATATCCGCACATGCATGTCATAAACAATATACACACTTGCAACATAACAAAAAAATGAGACATGAAACAAATTCCAAGATTGTCAACCTCTCACCATCAACATATGCACTCAAGGAGCTATCTTGGAGACCAATCTGGGTCGTGGACCAGTCTGATTAAAGTGAAATTAGTTTTTGTTAGTGTAATTAACCCATCGGATCTACTAAATAATGCGGATTTGAGAGATTTGGCTTCATTTGGCCCATACTGCCATTGTGGGTTAACATTATGTCCCATCATAAATATTCCCACAGAACAAATCGATGCACTGACCTCACAACCTCAGAGTCGGCGATGATAAATCCATCTTGCTGGAGCCAAGCCGTGTCACCGGTTCCTGGGCTCGATCGACACACGAAAGGACACTCGTCTTCTCCATCTTAAGCTCCAACTTGATCTCAATCATCAACCACAAGGCCAAGTATGGCAGTGACTCATATTGTGGTGAAGGAGGAGCAATTGTCCAGCGAGAAGAATGGAACAAGGAAGAACATGAGGTGGACGAGGAAATGGCAGAAGGTACGATGATGTTTTCTTGCGCACGAGATTTCAAGGAAAGTTCAACGGAACAGAGCACACATGCGAGAAGGGATGACATATCGACTGACTTGATCGGTCCGATGAAGGGAATCGATCCGTCGCTCGAAGGAACCCCGTTTTCAGATAATTTTAGCAATGCTATAGAATTAAGTATACATGCAAACATATCATAAAATAAATAATACTACAACCTCCGATCCATATTAATGGTCTCAACTTTATCTAGATACGGATGTATATCTAGACAATGTTGAGACCATTAATATGGATCGGAAGGAGTAGCATTTCTTCTAACCACAATCTTGCAATCACGAAAACTCAACGAATATCTTCAAACCCGGAAGGCCGGAAGAGCCGTAGAGCACATGTACAAGCTACAGAGATGGCAGCACGCATCGCGTAGTCGTGTAGGCTCGTGGGATCAGACTTCAGAGGACATTATACATGCCGCAAGGCGCCACGGCCACCAGTGTCCAGGGTACTCTGTTGTTGGCGCCTATGCATGTATAAATGCATCTCTTGTACGGCCACTCGTTGCTTGAGTTGTTAATCGACCGGACGTGCTCACCTGCACGGCGACGGCGACCGTGAGCAGTACGCGCGGCCGGCGATGCTGGTGCGCCATGGCCCCCATTGGGGCACTACACATGTACAGGCGCGGCTGGCCGTCCTGGCCCTTGCTGCATGCAGGATGCCCTCCCTGGGGCAGGGTGGGCTCCCGAGTCCTGACCACGTAGTGAAACTGTGGCGCTTCAGTCCCATCTCGTGGTCTTGTCCGTCATGCATGCATGCATGGTCAAAGACTCGAAGCTCAGATCGATGTGCGTGAAAAGACGGGAGCCCGGCAACAGTTGCCACAGACCCTGCACTACGAGTGGGTGGCAAGCATGCATATGCTTATGCACGGGGGCTCCAGTCACAGCACGGCCGCATGCAGTAGGTCCGGCGAGTAAACTCTGGCTCCGTCGCAGCTATCGGCGGAACACGAGCGCGCGGGCCACGGGCTGCCAGCGGCGGTCGCCAGCTTGCGAGCGGAGCACGGGGAGGTAGCCTGGCTGCCTGCCCCTCCTCCCATCGGCTGCCGCGGCAGCGAAATCAATTGGATTGGCTGGCGCGCGCGGCAACGGCAAGACGACACACGTACGGTGGTGCGCCGGTAGGCTTTCATGTTTCGACTTTCGAGCAGCAACACGACGCGGGCCTCCATCGGCCCTGGCCTATGGGGTGCACTGCGTCTGCGCAGGCGACGACGATGCCTGATATGATCCGGTGTAAGCGCGAGCGTGCACGCTGCGCTGTGATCAGACCGAGGTGCAGCTGAATACTGCATGACGAGTGCCGCGCGGAGTACGTAAACGTAGGTACCTCCGGGAAAGATCAACTTCAAAACGAAACTGATTAGCCAATCGTTTTACTTCAGTGATGATTACTTGAACATGATATGTACTACCAGATAAAAGAACTGAAATTGAAAAGAAAGATTTATACAGTATTACAAAATATAACATAACCTGTATCAATTATATTGAGGTGATTTGAAATGATCGTCCCCTCCGCTCTCATACTTTACTCTCTCAATGTCTATCCAAGCCACTATCCAGTGAGAAGAAAATACAAAGTCAGCGACTGATTTTCATATGACCGAGAGTTACATTACTTCTTTGGTTAGAAGACCGTTTAGAATCTTAGTTGCAGCGACATGCATCCACATGAATCACGACATAAATTAGGTTGACACACGGTGGTGCGCTGGTAGGCTTTCAGGCGAGTTTGGTTGCCGAGACCCAGTGATGCAACAAATGCTCGCTCAAAGACCTCCGGCAACGCCTGTCCAGCTGCTGGCCGGGGCAATCGAGACACAGAGCACGGGGTGGTCACACACTAGCGCACCAACGTGGAAGGGAGGAGCCGCTGCAGGTAGGTGTGCCGGAGGAGTTTGTCAGTGTTAGATCAGGCTGAGAACGGAGGAGCGGTTTCCACTGCACGGTGTAGCACGCACGCTGTAGTTTGTGCTAGAACTATTTTACATGGGGTTTTCCTGCAAACATATTGGAACAATCATGTACATGTTGATATCATCTTCATTGTTTAAGGTTGTTTTTGCAAAATAAAAGGTCATCGCCTCTGGTGAATGGTCTAGTCAGCGTGTGCCACATCACGATTGTGGCCGGTTTGCTCATAAAACATGAAAAGTGACTACCAAACTCATAATTGAAAGTTCAGTGACTAAAGTACTTATCGATAAGTTCTATAACTAAAGATGCGATTACCTCTTAGAAAAAAGAACCCTTGAATTTATTGCATGCAAAAACCAATCCTTCTTTTCTGGATACTGATCAAAACTGTCCACGGACAATCTAAGTTGTATCTACATGTGTGGAGATTAAAAAAATATTCATGACATGTGTCGCGGGAAAAGATCTTGAGGGCCCGTGAAAAAGCACGAACATTCAGCTAGTACCATCATCAGATCAGAAACAGTTACATGTTTGTCATCAAAGTAAGAGATTTTAGATTTTTCACTTATACTAAGATAGAATATGTCAGACAAGTTAGGTTGGCAATGACAAAGCATGACTAAAATGCAGGTTCCAACGACATTTATAATGGGCACCATTGATTAATTAGGGTAATAGTGGCGGGGGGCAATTGCCCCCTGCTACACGGTGAGATGTAGAAAACATTGCATATTAATTTCATTGTCTTCGCTGAACCATGAATAGTCTCGCGGGAAGATGCTGGGGGGTGGGGTGGGGTGTGCAGAGTCTCGCTCTGCGCGGTCTTCATACACCCGATCATGAATTCCAACGTGATATTTCCTCAATGCAGTGTCAGCGTACGACACATGGGGCCAACCAATGAATTGGACACAACACGAGATACAACTGGATGGTAGGCATTGCATTGCGTTGCATTATATATTGATTAGGCTAATGTATCTAATGCGACCAGACTCGAAGAATAGAGGTTCATAAATATGTAAGCTTTTAGTTTGGTAGATTGATTTGGAGCACAACAAGTGATGAATTAGGATGAATACTACTGTGTAGAGATTAAATATGGGTTTAGGCCGCACACTTCATGTCATTACGACTTCATGTAATTTCTTGTACACTGTCTTTTTACGAAGGACAAATCTTTTTTTTATTTTTTATTTTCAGCACACAGACTACACGATATTGTACAACTGTTTAGAGATTAAATATGGGTTGTTTTGGCACCCTTCACGTCATATGCGACTTGATGTAATTTCTTCTTTACGTTTTAGCTTATGTACACTATTTTTCAGTACATGACTAATCTCCATTTAGTTTTCTTGATTGTCAGCGACTACCGGATATTGGAATATCATTTTGCCTCACTCCCTGATCCGCCAAACTATATTTGCCTTCCATATATTGCGTTACAATACTTAGGTACAATATTAGGTACTTAGGTACAATATTATTAGTTTCCATTACTCCCGTACTTTTACTAATATAACCACTATTTCAAAAGTAATACGGTTCCATATCCTTACAAGCAGTGACACCTATGTGCCTATACAAATATACTACGTCTCACTCATAAGAAATTATCATATCTATGTTCTACATCGGTTTCATTTGTTTTGCTTCTCAAATACATATTTTGAGGAAAATTCTCGGAAACCTTTCATATCTCCGTTGAGATTTTGTGACGAAAACATCATTAATATACATGAGGATATCATCCATGTTTCAAAAATATGAATTTCACTGGCCCAAAAACAGAAAACATAAATTTTCTTGATGGAATCTATTTGTTGGTCATAATTATCACGAACATTTTTTTTTCCAAAATATTGGATTCAATGGACTTTTTGTTAAAATAAGTTTAAAACATCAATTATTGAGATATGTGATTCTACACATAAATCCATATTTATTATAAAAAACAATCTATTGAAATTATTCAGCAAAATAATTTAATTGTCATGCGAACCTTAATATTTAGTATCTAGAATAATACAAAAAATAATATTTATATGTTTTCAAAAACTATCAAAGATGTTGCCTGTGCAATCGCGCGGGCCACTTTGCTTGTTGAATATAATAGTCATGAAGCTAAATTTAATTGATGTGGAGTGGTTGTGTATTTAACAAATGGATAGTAGGCTCCATCCGCAAGGTATGTCAATGTTGATCCAGAGAAAGGTGAAATGTTTAGGTGGATCGTCTAACGCTAAACTTTTAATTGGGACCATTTCCCCATTTACATTTACGCTCCGTAGATTCAATCGGTGATAATCCATGCATTATATCAAGAAAGTTAGGGAATGCACTGGGGATAGAGAATAGAGGTTTCTGCAGAAATTTTAGATAACTTAACAATGTTTGACGAGCCTTAGTTAGATATTACAAGTGAAAAATAATATTTCAACACAAAGGAAACATATAAGTAAAACCACAACATAAAAACAAGAAATGTGGGGAACTTCACCTACATGGAAAAGTCTCGATGATTAATCATGTTTGTATACATTTTTTTGAGGGAATGTTTGTGTACAATTTATTTATGTCTGTTGTTGGGATTAACATATGGAAAACAAAAAGATTGTCCTATACAAACAACCCAAGATCTATCTATAATGGTATAAGAAAAATGTTAGATCTAGATCCATAATTGTTGGTGAAGATCCGTTGATGTCGATTCCTGCAGTCAAGTGTATCCTCCCGGCCAGTCGCGAGGATTTTTCCACTCAATCCTGGGATCAAAAGTACGATCCCACCGCCGGTATCCACACCCACTTGATCACCAATCCAGCAGCGCTCCACTATTCATGGCAATGAGAATTCGGAGTTTACAACCTTGCGGTGCATAGTGGAGAACATACGAGAGAGGAGGTGGAGGAGGCAGCCCTCCAACTCAATGTGTGTATGGAGAGGGGATGCCCCTCCTCTACTTTTATAGGAGGAGGGGGAGATGCCTTGGGGAGGGTTTCCCTCCCTCATCTAGGGCCGGCGGCTGGGTCGGATCCCCAAGGGGTGGTGTCCAATGAGAGGGGATAATCGCTCAACCCTAGGGACCACACATGACTTGCCTCCCAAGCAACAAGGGTGCCCCGTTAATGGGTTCTAGGCACATGCTGTTGTCCCCACCTGGTCCAACCTGGTGGGGCAGTCCTGGGGATTCTCTAGAACACTATAAAACTCCGGTACCTGTCCATACGGTTCCACCGGAACCTTCTCACGGTACCACGGAAAACTCCTATCTCCACTCAGAAACTATTTCAGTGGCTGCTAGCTAGTCCAATTTTAATATTCTCAATATTTTAACTTGAGTTTTGCCTGAACTTATTCACTATGACTCCTCTTTGGTATGCTTTTGTTGATTGGATGTGATGCAACCAGCCATGTGTACTAAGTCCGTCAAAGAAAAACAGTATGTGTACTAATTAAATCTACTAACAATAGTAGCAATTCATTTATGTTGCTGGTAGCGGCTTTTGCCTTAATACTACACTATTATGTGAATATGAACTATATTTCGTCTAGTTTTGTTCTTTACGTGTGCATTATCGTGTAGATATCATGACAGTGTAGCAATTCATTTATGTTGCTGGTAGCGGGTTTTGCCTTAATACTACACTATTATATGAATTTGAACTATATTTTGTCTTATAGTTTTGTTCTTTACGTGTGCATTATTGTGTAGAAATCATGACAGTGTACCACATTTGTGTCTTGTATATATATTTTTTTATTGTATCCTACTCATCCATATAGGTTCCGTATTCATCTTCGACGATTTTTCGTTTTCATATTCGGTTCTTGAGTTTTAAAATCTGTTACCGTATTCATCTTGTATACTATAAAGCATGTTTATGTGTGTTCTTGTTCCATTTTCAACCCTAAACATGGTAACATATGTAGACAGTTTCCCGTGTGCGCGCATGCCACTATGCTAGTTTACAAAACATAACCTTGTGGACATTAACTTGTTCAACAAGACTAAATTTGGACTAACTTTTGCCCTAACAAAATAACAAAATTCGTAATACTAGTGGCAGAGCAATAGTGTGACTGTGTGGTCAAGCGACAACGCAAAAAATAGGGGAGCAAAGAAACCTCGCAGATGGATACACACTAATTGTCCATAAATCCTACTTTCTGACATCACTGCAATTTTTCAAATTTTGACATCAGTGGCTGCTAGTCCTAGCTCCACATTGCATAATACAAAACAAATTGTAATATTACTCACATAGGCATCTTAAGATATTTAGGCACCAATCAAAAAAAAACTACAACAAAGTTCTATTAATTAAGTTATTAATGGTTTATTGGTGGTATGTTCAAAATACCATAATAAGGAGGGTGTGTTCCAATTATTCAATCAACAACTTCAACTAAGTAAAGAAGACGGCCTAACTAATTTCGCGTGGAAGGTGGTACATATTCCTGTGTATTTCGTATGGAGCCAATTTTTCCCATCACATTATGGTTTAGAATAAATATTGTGTTATCTTTGTTGTATGCTTCTTTTCTTTTACAATACCTTTTACTTATCTCACTCGTGTAAGCATATGTCAATAACCAATTTTATTTCATTTCAACACACTACAAGAACTTGCCTAGGCTTGCGTGGGCCACTGTACTAGTTACAACATAGAAGCAAACATAGGCAGAACTATGATTCAGCATGACAAGTATACATGGGGAGTTGGACGCAACCACAGATCCACCTTCTTCCTATACGTTAATCCCATAGTTTCTGCCATGTCCAGTTCGCCCGGACGAACGCCATCCGGAAGACTCCAGTCAAAATGAAACAGAAGGCTTGCAAGAGCTAGCTCGACAGTGGCGAGCCCAAACTGTATCCCGGGGCAAATCCGTCGACCGGCACCGAACGGTATGAACTCAAAGCTGCCGCCTCTGAAGTCTCTATCGCTTCCCAGAAACCTCTCCGGCGCGAATGCTTCTGGCTCGTCCCAGCATTCCGGGTCTCTAGAGATGGCCCAGCCATTGACGATGACAGTAGTGCCTTGGGGCACGTCATATCCGAGTATTTGGCACTGCTCCCTGCACTCCCTTGGCACTAACAATGGCCCCGGGGTGTGCAACCGTAAGGTCTCCTTGATGATGCATTGCAAGTAGTTAAGCTGACCTAGGCCCTCTTCGGTAACCTTGTTTTGCCCCATGAAGGCTGTCCTGACCTCGTCTTGCGCCCTGGACATCACGCTTGGGTTTCGCATCAGCTCTGCCATGGCCCACTGTAACGTTGTTGATGTTGTCTCGGTCCCGGCTGCAAGAATGTCCTGTATTTTTTTTTCAGTTGGTGAAACCATGGATTGATGGAAAATCTAAGCGTAACGTATATATTCAGCTCCAATAACTAGCTAACAGTAGCACTAGCTAGCATGGAGCATTGAAGAACTTACGAATATCACTGCTTTGATGTCGTTCATGGTGAGGGGGAACTGAAGCTTGCCTTCTCCCTGGACCCTCAGGAGCACGTCGATGAGGTCTTCCTCGTGTGCTTCTTCGGACGAAGCAGTCCTGCTGTTCTCTAGATGCTCATCAATGGCGCGGCCCATGAAGGCTAAGAAGACCCCTCGAAACACCTCGGCTTTGCGCCGTGTGGTGCTCAGAGCGCGCGCCAGCCTCGACGAGGGGAACAGATCGGGCAAGGTGAATCCGCCTGACAATCGCACCGCCTCCTCGACGTGGCGGAACAAGGCGTCGTGCTCCGTGAACTGGCCGCCCATGATCGTGTGCACCGCCGTGTCCGTCACGTACGCCGCGAGCATCTCGCTGATATTCACGAGCGGGTGATCGGACGACTCCGACGCGGCGGAGATGGACCGGATGAAACGGGCCGTCCCCTCCGCCCGGATGGCACTGAATGAACTGACGCGCTTGGCGCTGAGCAGCTCGAGGAAGCAGATCTTGCGCATCTGCCGCCAGTGGTCACCGTACGGGGCGAACACAATGCCCATGCCATCTTTGCTCATCGCCTTGACAGATGAGTTCAGTGGCCTCGTGCAGAAGGTGGCGTCGTGCGTCTTCATGATCTCCTTGGCAGCCTCGGCGCTGGAGGCGACGATGACCGGCTTCGCGCCCAACTTGAGGAGCATGAGAGGGCCATGGCGCTGCGATAGGTCTCGTAAGGCACGGTGAGGGAGGGCGCCAACAAGGTGGTGGAGGCTGCCGATGACAGGTAGCTGCCATGGGCCTGGTGGGAGCCGCAGATCGACCATGGTTGCGAGAGCCAATAGAAGCTAGGTAGTACCGTAGTACTCCTAGAACCGAATAAAGTACAGAAGAGGAAGAAGAGCTAGCAAAACGTAATAGTATGCATCCTTCTCCGTGATTGGGTAATTGTGCTATCTGTGAATCTGTGACTACCGGCACAGGAGGATTTATAGATCATTCAGGTCGATGCTAGCTAGAGGCTGCTATTTTTGTGATTACGATTGTTCCTTGGCTGCTCCCAGATACTTCTGTATATTCTTCACTGTCGCATTAGCCGCCGCGGTCGCAAGTAGCGGCGCCATTCCAGCAAGCACAGTCACAAGTAGCCGCCGCTACTCCAGCTAGCACAATCGCCATGGCCTCTCATCTATCTATTATATTATATTATATTATATTATATATTAAAAGCAAAATGAGTGAGTTTTTCGAGACACCAGGCTAATCTACATCGCCTTAATTATATTAACTGTTGGATCTAAAATTTAAGGCTGTGATTTAATTAGCACACGCTAACACAACACGCACGTTGTACAACACGTTCAACACAAGAGAGAAGAGTCCATACTATATACGAATAGAATATTCGGCCGGCCGGTCGGCCGGATCCCAGAACAAACGAGAGAATGACAAGAACCTACCACATTTGGGGTTGAAATGCTACGAAACTATAACAAGGGGAAATGTCACATAACTACCTATATTGGGGTCATATCGTGACACATAGCACTGATTTTACAACTTAAGCGTGTTAACACGGTTTCTGACAATTTAGACCCACCTGTCAGGTATACGTGGCAACAAACAAATTAAAAAAAAAGAAGTCAACGCTCGCATCCAATCCACCACCACGCAAGCTACGCGTACGGGCCGCTGCTACGCGTACGGACGCCCGCGCGCCAGAGTTCGCCGTGCCCGCGCGGCCATGGGACGCAAGCAGGGGCGAGCAGGGGCAGCTGGGACGCGCCCGCGCCGCCACGACCTCGCCGGCGCCGCCCCTACCTCGCCCGCGCCCACCCGATCTCGCCACCGCCCGCCCTACCCCGCCGGCGCTACCACGACCTCGCCGGCGCCGGCGCCGCCCCCGAGCTCGCTCGCGCCCGCCCGACCCGCGCCCTCCCCGAGCTCGCCCGCGCCTGCCCGACCGCGCCCGCGCCCGAGGTGTCCGTGCTCTGCCTCGTGTCCCTGCGCGGTGTACCTGCGCGCCATGGTGTCCGTGCTCTGCCTCGGCCGCCTGGGCCCGCCAGCGCGCCGTCCTCCTCGCCATCGCCTCCCTCCCCATCGCGCTCCTCCGGCTGTGCGTCGGCCCCATCCTCGTGGCGCTCGGCCAGGACCCGGCCATCTCCGCCTCGGCCGCCGCATACGTCGCGTGGGCGCTCCCCGACCTCGCCGCGGGCACCGTGCTCCAGCCGCTCCGCGTCTACCTCCGCTCCCAGGGCATCACCAAGCCCATGGCCGCCTGCTCCGCCATCGCCGTGGCCATCCACGTCCCGCTCAACGTCCTCCTCGTCTTCATCATGGGCTACGGCGTGCGGGGCGGCGCCGGACGACGCCTACCGCAGGAGGTCGGGGCGGGAGGGAGGCCAGGGAGGGAAGGCCGGCCGGCGCGGTGGCGTGAGCACCACCTCTGCTCGCGTCGCGTACTGCGCCAGGGAGCCGTGGAGCTCCACCACCTTCGCCGTGGCCACTGTCGGCAGCGGGGCGGCGCCGAGCTGGAGAGGCACGAGCCCATTTCTTCCCTTGCGACGGTTGACCAGATGCTCCCCTCTCTCTCTCTTCTTTTGTTTTTGCCACATGTACCAGACATGTGGGTCCCAACCGTCAGAAACCGTGTTAGCACTCCTAAAACATGTGGGTCCCAACCGTCAGAAACCGTGTTAGCACTCCTAAAACGCTGAATCAGTGCTATGTGTCACGATATGACCCTAATATAGGTAGTTATGTGACATTTCCTCCAATTGTTGTAGTTTCGTAGCATTTCGACCCTAAATGTGGTAGTTTCTTGTCATTTTCTACAGATCAAACTGATCGGTAGTTTTTTCAAGAAAAAAAAAAACGGCCGGATCAAACCAGTATCATGATTTAAATAGATGGTTAGTTCATTACGTGAAGGGTTGTCACAGTAGAATTATTTTGACAGTCAGATCTACAATTTGTGGCTGAGCTTTAATAAGAGATAAATAGGTCTGTAAACGTGTAATCCCGTTTGACACATTTTTTTCGACCACTTCCTGACACTTTTATGTTGTACTAGAAGATATAAACGGAACTCCCTTAGCAGATAAGATTGTGAAAAAAAAGCAGAGTTGGCGTGGTAAGCGTATCCCATATACTCCAGCTGCTTTGGATAAGAAAAAAGAGCGTACTCAAGCACCAGCCTTTGCCTCATCCCGTCCTTACAAACAAATCGAGCATCAGGAGCCCGTCGCAGAACAGGTCCATGTGATCCATGCAACTTGGCCGCATCAGCGGGAAAAAGACTTCATGCACATACGCAAGAGAGACTAGAGCAAGACACTTGGTACGTGTGTATGTTTCTTTTGTCCATGGATTTCTTTTCCATGGTCTGGTGCACAGCATGTGATCTGTAGATATTTATGTCATTGACTAATCTTTCCGGAAATCGGCAGTGGCACCCCAGCTCACTAGAGCTCTTTTTTGAAAATTTTATAAAGCATACTTTTTGGTCTAAAAAAAAATCTGAAATTTGGTACACAAATACATATACGCATTATGTGTGTAACCAAGAAATTTCGTCAAAATTTTTTATATTGTGGGCTACACAAAGAATAGAAATTTGTGACAAATACAACCCAATTTTTTCCCTATATTGTGTCCACAATTTTGTTATTTTTCTGTACCGCGGAATGCGACCTTTTGCACCCAAAATTTTCATCTCCATACACGCGGATGTATGCAAGGGAATTTTTTTTATTTTTAAACTCAAATTCTTAAATTTCAAACCTTTTTGCACAAGGGCTCACTGGTGCCCGGGTGCACCAAGTCTGCACTAATCTTTCCCACTAATGTGTATTTCATTGCTACTATACGTATATGAGAAAAAAATCCCTATCGTTATGAGTCACTACTATTGTCATGATTTCATCGATATGTTTCATCTTTGGCATCTACATTGAAAATTGTCATACTAACTTCTTTATTTAGAGGACTTAAAAGTATACAATTTAAATTTTAGGAATTGTTCCAACGGATATTGTTTGGTTTGTATGAGAGTAGATATCATTTCAATCACGAGAAAAATTAACGAAAGGTTAGGAGGCTAGAACTATGCTATGAAACAAGTGGAGTCAAGTTACATTACATAACAAATACATTTAATCGAGTGTTATGAACTACTAGATCGAAGATCAAGATAGCATAGAGACATCTAAAGAAAATGGAAAAAATTCTAGAAACAAGTACTACCTCCGATCCATAATAAGTGTCACAGTTTTGAACTAACTCAAGTTTAAAACTACGACACTTATTTTGGATCAGAGGAGTAGGCAATAGTGAAATAAAGGGCGAAAGATAGAATTATGTAATAGTCATCACTGTTTAATTTGCATACCTATTAAGAAGAATAGATTATTTTCCTTTCAAGTCATCAAGAATTTTATAATTAACCTTACATAAGAAAAAAAATCTATTTTATGAGCTAATATCACATACAAAATACAATGGTGTTTTGATAGACAATGTTAGAATCATCTGCCCCTAGTTTTAAGATAGTAACAATGTTCCTCGCATATCTTATATTTTACTATATACTATAACATTTGTGATAGTCGTAGAATAATATTGTTTCTTATCATGTAACGTGATATCTCGAGACCATAATATATTTTTTGAACTTTTTTAGCCAACGTAGAAGATGATGCCCTCGCAATATCTCGAGACCATAATATATTTTTTGAACTTTTTTAGCCAGCATAGAAGATGATGCCCTCGCATTTGCGAGGGCCACCTTGCTAGTTTTGTTCAATAATGTAATGCTGTAAGTGACTGTTTAAATTTGGGGAGAACAGAACAGTCTCATGTCGCGATCATGATCTAAACAATTTAGGTTTCCAACTCGGGTTAATAGCTGAAAAGATAAAATTTCAAACGGCAAAAGAGGTCGCGCACTTGCAAGCCAATAATGCCGGATTTCAGTGGACCATTCACGCGCATGTCATATGCGCCCGCCCCACCACGGCCTGAGAGCAACTCTAGCAGTTACCGAATAAGGCCCCGACCCGTAAAATAACTGCTTTTTTCTGGGTCTGGGGCAAAATTTCCGCCCGACCAGATGCCGGATAAGCCCCCGTACCGGAAATATTTTTTGGGGAGCAGGATATTTCGACGCCCGTTCCCTACTTGTTGCGTTTTGGTGTCCGATTTTCCTGCTCCCCTCACTCTTGGCGCGAACCTTCCCGCCCGGAACTTTCAACTCGGGTACCTGCCCGAGTTTGGCGCCGCCACCGCCGATTCGACCGCCCCACCGCCGATTCTCAAAGTCCGGCGCACCCCACCGCCGATTCGCCTCCGATGGATCCTCCCCAACCTCCGCACGCCGGCTTGGTCCCTCCGCCGGGCCCTAGGGCACCCCCGCGACAGCCCGCATAGCCGGTGGCCGCTACCCCCGTCGCCGCACCAGTTCCGGCCGTCGCCAGGCAAAAACGGCCGCGGACGCTTGGGGTGGCCTGTCCTCCCACGACGTCCCATCCTCTTCCCGCGGCGTCACACGCACGTCCCGCCACGGCGCACTCGCGGAATCCGAAGTCCAACACCGCCGGGCCGAAGGCATCGAAGAAGGCCAAGACTCTGGTGGCCCGTGACCGTGCTCCTCGAGAATCAGCTGCGTCATCCTTCGCTCCACACGCCGCCCCATCCACTGACTTGTCCGACGCTCACAACGTGTTCGATCAAACGCTGGAGGGGTAATTTTTTCTCTTTCATCCATCGTTCGTTTAAATCGATGAATGTGTTTACACTAGTGGAAAAAGGGGATTCAGTCCCGGTTGGTAAGGGCCTTTAGTCCCGGTTGGCCAACCGGGACTGCCAAACTGGGACTAAAGCCCCCCCTTTAGTCCCGGTTGGACACGAACCGGGACTAAAAGGCCCTCCACGTGGCCACGGCCGAGCTCATGGGGTGGAGGACCTTTAGTCCCGGTTGGTAACACCAACCGGGACTAAAGGTTTCTGCTTTTTTTTTTTCTTTTTAATTTATTTAGGGTTTAGGGGGTTAGGGTTTAGGAGGGGTTTAGGGTGTAGGGGCTTAAATCGTAGTGCTAGTAGAGGTACATACAACAAAAGGCAACCTTAGGAGACCACTACTGAATTGGAAATGTAGTGTGCAGGGTAGTTTGTTGTTCTAAAAAATTAGCATCTGAACTGATGGTAAAGGTATGATAAATATTTGAAAGAAAATGCGAAGATCCGAATAAAAAAAAAATATATATATCTTCAAGATGGGTAATAGATTAGGACGAACATGCAACGTCCAGTGGAAAATTTGACTGAAACAAAACCATTGTCAGATCAGCGGTTTTTAGTTTATGCTCAGTATCTAGGAAAAAATCCACAGCTTCTGCTACAACACTCCTTTTTTTAGAAATTCCAAGAATACAAAGAAAATCAGTTAATTTTATTCGGTGCAAATTCGTACCAATCTAAAAACTATTAAGGGTGTATTAACCTAGGTTTTCAAATCTGTATGTATATATCTTCAGTTTTGGGCAATACCTACAGCTTTGGTTTGCGATCGAGCACACGCCCTTGACAAACCAGCCTGACGCCCTGATCTGTAACTGGACCGCGTTAGGATCATACACGGCAAGCTCCTGCTACTCTGCCACTTTCCAAGGATCAATCACCAGCGACATTTGGCGGATGATTTGAAGTGCTGGGCTCCCCCCAAAGTCAAGTTCTTCCATTGGTTAGCGGATCAAGATCGCTGCTGGACCGCAGAGCGCCTACGACGACATGGTCTTCAACACCACCAGCGCTGCCTGCAATGTGACCAGGAGGAGGAGAACATTGCGCACCTCCTTATCGCCGCCCTTTTTCACAGCAGGTTTGGCATGATATCTTGGCATGGCTACGCCTGCCCTGCCAGCCGCCAAATCACGCCACCCCCCTACGCCTTTGGTGCCAGCAATCCAAGCTGCCACACCCAAGCAGATGCGCAAGGGGCTCGTCATCGCCACGCTACTGATCCCCTGGCTAATCTGGAAGCACCGCAACAGCTGCGTCTTTGATGGTGCCAGACCCACTGTCAATGCGTTGGTGGCCAAGATCAAGGAGGAAGCTGCACATTGGTCCAGAGCCGGAGCCTTAGGTTTATGTAACATCATCCCGACGACCTGGGACGTCCATGATGTGTTGTTTTTTATCCCATGTACGCCTTCTACAAGGCATGAACTGATGTAAAAAACTTCTCTTCTTTTCAATGAAATGAAACGCAAAGGCTTTTTGCGTTTTCTCGAAAAAAAATATCTTCAGTTTGATCTACAGTTTGTTGGTACAAATTTGTCGTATTAGTTACTTCATTAAGCATTCATAAACTTTCTAGAAGAGGAGCTTCAAAGCGAACCCCAAATCCCAATGCACTGAGATACAAAATGAAACATATGTAGTAACAGCCTTCATCATATTTTATAAATTTTCTGTATCAAATGGTTCTAATCGATTGGGCAAATTGTCTATATTAATCCAAATAACTATTCTCTATTTAAACAATGAATACTGATAAGGGGATAATCAAATGTCACAAATGATAGATAATCCCGCAGAATTTTGTTTGTCGACACTCATACAGAATGAAGCACCATTTAATAGAATATGGTTTGCCATTTTTAACAGAACAAAGCATTCCTGATCAGTTGTTTCATTAACAGCTGTTACCCTACATGATGCAAGTTTGGTATGTTAGTCTCATATAAAAATTAAATCGCAACAAACGTCTAATAATATGGGCATGATTGGAAGACTGACTTTGCCAGGAAAAAAAAACGTAATACTGATAAATTAAAAAGACCATGAGGCAAAGGGGAATTAAGAGCATCCAATTTATAGAACCAAATTGCTTCCACATAAAAAGTGATCACCTAATCAGCTTTACAATAACCCAAGGCTGACACACAAACCTAATGTAAACCTTACGCACTTAGTCCAAGAGAAAACTCAACTTTTGCATATGAACGTTAACAAACAAGTTGTCCCAGATAGTAAGGAAATAAACATCATTCCTTATAATGCCTCCCCGTTAGGATTGGCCTGAACAAGACAGTCTGTCTCTGCTACTCGATCTGGCTAGCTAGCTAACTACATAGTGTTACCCATAGCCACCAAATAAATTCCAAGTTTCCCATTGCTGTTGCCTGTTAGCATATACTCCCATAGTCCCATATGTGCGCGAGCATGCAGAGAGTTGGCGAGGAATCCCTGTCCTTGTTGCAATCAAGGCAGCACACTTGAAATTCCCTTGCCAGTGGAGTGTACTTGCAGTTTGTCTTTTTTCAGTGTCATTCTTAAGTTACTTAACACATATCCGAGACAAAATATGCACCAAGGCACAAAAAATGCACAAGTTCCTCCAAACTGTGATCCCAGCATACACAGATAAACTAGATCTAATCAATCACCACTCGAAAGAAACCCAATAATTAGCCGACTTGATTCGTTGGTTACTCTGAATACAAGAATCGCCCAATGCGTATGAGCCCTGAACTAGCGTCACTGAGCGCTTGTAAGCACAGTTGCGCATCGGACCAGGAACACCCTAAGAACGCGCGGTACATTCATTCTTACCTGTCGGGCTCGATTGCCGCCGCGCTCGTGGAGTCCGGTCACCTTCCCCCGCAGAAGAGAAACAAGCAAATGCAACAACGGAGAAGGGAAGTAGGGGACCTAAGCAAAGGCGGGTGGAGGCGTCCTGTTGCTGCTGCAGTTTTTGCAAGGAGAAGGTTCGGTCTGTTGAAATGGAGGCGGCGGGGCTGGAGGAATGGAGGCGGCGGCGGCGGAGCAGAGAAGAGAGGAGGTGGGGAGCGGAGTGTCCGACAGAGAGTGAGACAGCGAGATTGGGGAGGAGTGTGGAGAGCGACATGCCTGTTTGGTTGCACGCCGGAACGCTGACTCTTGCATTTGTTTTCCTTGGCCCACATGCCTGTTCGATAAACTTTATCGCTTCAAATAAAGAAATTTTGCCATATTAACACACAATTTTCTTATATAGACTATCATCCGCGGATAAATGTTGTTCATGGCTGTAAAGATAACCGAATAATTTTTCCAGTTTCTTTGTACAGAAAGAAATTATGCTCGCTGGATATTCCAGGAACAAGTAGATTGGGAAAATAAAATTTCGAAACTTTTTTCATCACTGCAATACTATTTTTCAACTACACCATCTGTTCGCTATTATAAGACCTGTTAGATATTTTTGGACAAATACGGATTAAAATGAGTAAAAATCTACACACTAAATGCGTCTAGATAAACGTATTTTTTAAGCTAAAAGGTCATATAATAGTGAACGGAGAGATTAGTTTTGAATATTCACGATCTCATTATTTTGCATCTTGGAATGAGTAAAGAGTACAAGTTAACTGTATTTTCTACATATAGTTCAACAACAACAAGGGGCGTTATTTAGAAGTGGAAATGCATTGTTCAAAGGAGGCGGGGCTATCTTTCGCTCACCCGAGCATAGGAATCGCTCGATCGATTTCCCGACCAGGTGTTTGCGCTCAAAAGGGGAAGTAGAACTGTGGAAGCTACACGGAGTTCTTTTTTTTTCGGCATAAAACAAAACGGGGGAGACTGTCGTGTGGTTCTTCTATTCCCTTCTCTCGCGCTGATTCAATTCCCTTTTCAAGCAAAAAAAAAAGGAAAATATCCAATATTTACTTGCGGAAACTATTAATTAAAAGCATTTAATTCCCTTTTGTGGCGTCGTTTTATAGGGTAAATAAAAATAGGCCAAGATAGGAAAAAAACACTTTCTACTAGTTTAATTCTTAAGTACTCCCTCCGTTCCAAAATATAAGATGTTTAGCTTTTTGACACATTCATATGCACAAATATGTATCTGGACATGTTTTAGTGTATATGTCAACTCTTTTTGGTACGAATATATACAACATGTACAACACATAAAACATCTTATATTATGAAACGGAGAGAGTAGAACAAATGAGAATTAGCACTTTCTGTGTAGACGGGCATGGACAAGAAAAAATGGAGTTAAAATTTCTGTGGTTAGGTTGATGGTTTTTAAAATCTTGCGGAGTCCATACGGGAATACATTTCTACAGAAAACGAGAATACAAAACATGATTGCTGACGTGGACACACGGGTCACGGGCAATTTTGACGGTGAATTTGTAGGACGCGGCGCCATTGGAAAGCCTTTTCGGTGTGGAGCTGTATTTTCGACGTTCGTCCACTCGAGTAAGGAAATACAGAATTGATCCATCCCGTTCAGGTAATCGCAGCAGGAATGATTGCTCAGTTCAATACTTAATCATACCGAGCCGTTAATCATACTCCACATCACAACTCCACTACCAATAACAACACAAGAAAGTGGTACACCAAGCCGCCCAACCCTCGAACGCCCCCGTAATCCCGGCATCCACGGCCGGTCGTCGCGTCGTCCAGCGCCGACGTCCCGTTGACGCTCCCCCGCCCCACGCACGGTGGCGCACCGAGGTAGCTCGCCTGCAGCCTGCTGCCGACGCACAGCTCCTCGTTGCCACGCACGTCGAGGCGCCTGCCGAGCCGCGCCACGAACTCCCCGGGCAGCGCGATCTCCCCGGCGAGCCGGTTCTGGCTGAGGTTGAGCTGCCCCAGGTGCGGCAGCGCGCCTAGGCTCGCCGGAATCGGCCCGTCCAGCCGGTTCCTGTCAAGCGACAGCGCCATCAGGCTCCCCAGCGCCGCGAACGCGCTCCGCGGGATCGGCCCGGTGAGGTTGCACCCCGACAGGCCCAGCACCTGCAGCCGCCGCAGCGAGCCGACCACCGTCGGCACCGCCGTGCCGATGGGGTTGTCCTCCAGGAGCAGGTACTGCAGCTTCGTTAGACCGGCCAGTGAGGCTGGCAGCGGGCCTGCAAGCCCGTTGTGGCCCAGGTCCAAGAACACCAGCTCCTTGAGCGACCCGACCTCCGGCGGCACCATGCCGGCTAGCCGGTTGTAGCTCAGGTCCGCCTTCTTCAGCATCCGCAGGCTACCCAGCGCCGCCGGTACGCCGCCGCTGATGCTGTTCCAGCTCAGGTCCAGGATGGTCAGGCTCGCCATCCCGCCAATTTCCTCCGGTATCTGACGCGCGCCGAAGCAAACGTCCGACGTATACGTGTCAATGTCACCATCAAGGCATGCACATTCGTCTTACGAAGTTTATGGATGCCACGTAATTAACCAATGTAAGTTATGTACGTACCTCGCCGGTGATGTTGTTGTAGCTGAGGTCGAGCTGCTGCAGCGCGGCGAGGCCGCCAAGCTCCCCGGGATCTCGCCGTGGAAGCCGTTCTGGGACAGGCTCAGCACTTGCAGGCTCTTGAGGTTGGTCAAGGTTGCGGGTATCCGGCCGGTGAGGCCGGGTTGGACTTGAGGACGAGCTGCTCGAGGGAGGAGGCGTTGGTGAAGAGCGCCGGCGACAGCTCGACGGCTTGGGCGCCGGCGCCGACGAAGCAGCCGAAGAGGGAGAGCGTCCTGAGGTGGGGCAGGCCGAGGATGGCCGGGGCGGCGAGCCTGGCCCCGGGCCTGCACGGCGGGGTGGAGACGTCGGGGCCGAAGTGGAGGCGGGTGGCGCGGAGGCGGCGGCTGTCGTCGGGCACGAGCTCGCACTGCAGGCCCGGCCAGGGCGTGTCGGTGCACGGCCGCGGGTGGAGCTGCGGCCACGTCGGGTCGCCGAGGAGGTCGGCCATCACCCGGTAGATTGCCGCCAGCTCCGACCTCGGCACTCCGCCGGCGCGTCCCCCGCGAGCTGCGCGGTGGCCACGGCCACGGCTTGAAAGAGGAGGAGCGAGACGGCGAACGAGAAGAGGGAAGAAGCCATCTTTGCAAAGTACGTAGTGGGGTATAGTGCAAAGGAGATAGACTGATCGATAGATAGGTCTCCGGCCGCATCTTTTTTTTTTATAGATAAAGGGGTTTATTACTCAAAAGTTCAAGTATTACACCCGGTGTCTGCATAAAAAATGCACACAGCCGCAACCAAAGTACCAAGTAAAAAGGAAGTGCGAGAATAGACGGATTACAATCAGCAGAGAAATGTAAAACGCCTATGTCATGGCTAGCTGGACAGCCTATGGAGGACCAATCCGGCGATCAAGCGGCCACCCATGTTGTGACAAAATGTCCCTTGCCACCTCCTCCAAGCGTGCACACGCCTCCGTAAAGAGGTCTCGATATCCCACACGCTGTAAGGTGGACCACGTACGGAGAGTACTTGTGCATCGGTAGAGTACCTGCAAAAGAGAAACATTTTTGTCATTGGAAACCTTGTCATTTCTACTAAGCCATAGCGACCATATAACGGCAATCGCTCCCACCCTAATAACCGTTCTAAGCTTCTTATCAATCCCATGTAACCAATTGCCAAAGATATTTGCAACAGACTTGGGTGGATATATGTTAGATGCTATTTGGATGGATGACCATATAGAACGAGCGAAATCACATTCGAAGAATAAGTGTTTTATTGTCTCTTGTTTAGAACAAAACATACACTTTGTACTTCCATGCCAATTCCGTTTGACAAGATTATCCTTGGTTAAAATGACACCCTTACGAAGATACCACGAGAATACTTTTAGCTTTAGTGGAATCTTCATTTGCCAAAAAAATTTATTATCACACACGCTCTGAAAGCTCTAGCTGGCTTTATGAGCTTTGAGACTGTGACAAGACACACGCTGGATCTCTGACACTCTTGAGCACGCACATGGTGAAAAACTACAAGGAAATCGTAAAAGTTTATTATTGATTAACTACTTGCCGAAAATACCGCCAACATAACCTGACTGACAGAGATATCATCAAGAACCATGGTCAGTGCACTGCTCAAGCCAGCAGCGATGAGGAGTACAGGTGAATCATTTTTTATTGACAGTTTGATACCCCAGGTGAACTGGAAATAATGGCAATCGAGGCATGCAGCAAGTGAAGTGAGGCTCGAAATATACATGACCAGATTGCAAACCTGGCAGCGTGGTGATAAATTGAGGGACGAGTCTCTTGCTCGTCAGCTTGCATGGATGCACTTTTAATGGTGCTAGGGTTTTGGGTTTAAAACGAGATATCTTCGGGAAGTACATAGAGTGCAATTTACAGAACGTAAACTATATCACTATAAATTGTTCAACTGAAATGTCGGGAGTGGATAAGTCCATATTCGTTGAATGGTCTAAACGAATTTCGTATCAACTTAAAGAGAAAAATCTGGTTGAGAAAGTACTTGTTATCATAAAATACGGTCCATGCAAAGCAAACCATAATTACAGGGGCTATGCTATGTCTCGGTCGGCCGGGGAAACAGTTGTCTCCGATCTCACCTAAACAGTTATACTGGAGCATACGATCATTGAAACAAAAAGATCCATCATAGAATATGTATGCAATACCGTAACTACATTTTCCCATGGCAATATGTAACCTTTTTTTTTTTACAAAAAATGTGGCAGCCTTTCAATACAACCATGCAACCAATGAAAGAAATTGCTATCAATTATGTGGCGACATACGCAACGTACAAATGCCAACATGAGCAAGATAAAAGAATAATTCATGCAACAACAATGAAATACCTTTGCAACATAAAAAGTCATAGTTGAACACATATAAAATGACTGGAACATATCCCCACATGCATGTCATAAACAACATACACACTTGCAACATAACAAAAAAATGAGACATGAAACAAATTCCAAGATTGTCAACCTCTCACCATCAACATATGCACTGAAGGAGCTATCTTGGAGACCAATCTGGGTCGTGGACCAGTCTGATTAAAGCGAAATTAGTTTTTGTTAGTGTAATTAACCCATCGGATCTACTAAATAATGCGGATTTGAGAGATTTGGCTTCATTTGGCCCATACTGCCATTGTGGGTTAACATTATGTCCCATCATAAATATTCCCACAGAACAAATCGATGCACTGACCTCACAACCTCAGAGTCGGCGATGATAAATCCATCTTGCTGGAGCCAAGCCGTGTCACCGGTTCCTGGGCTCGATCGACACACGAAAGGACACTCGTCTTCTCCATCTTAAGCTCCAACTTGATCTCAATCATCAACCACAAGGCCAAGTATGGCAGTGACTCATATTGTGGTGAAGGAGGAGCAATTGTCCAGCGAGAAGAATGGAACAAGGAAGAACATGAGGTGGACGAGGAAATGGCAGAAGGTACGATGATGTTTTCTTGCGCACGAGATTTCAAGGAAAGTTCAACGGAACAGAGCACACATGCGAGAAGGGATGACATATCGACTGACTTGATCGGTCCGATGAAGGGAATCGATCCGTCGCTCGAAGGAACCCCGTTTTCAGATAATTTTAGCAATGCTATAGAATTAAGTATACATGCAAACATATCATAAAATAAATAATACTACAACCTCCGATCCATATTAATGGTCTCAACTTTATCTAGATACGGATGTATATCTAGACAATGTTGAGACCATTAATATGGATCGGAAGGAGTAGCATTTCTTCTAACCACAATCTTGCAATCACGAAAACTCAACGAATATCTTCAAACCCGGAAGGCCGGAAGAGCCGTAGAGCACATGTACAAGCTACAGAGATGGCAGCACGCATCGCGTAGTCGTGTAGGCTCGTGGGATCAGACTTCAGAGGACATTATACATGCCGCAAGGCGCCACGGCCACCAGTGTCCAGGGTACTCTGTTGTTGGCGCCTATGCATGTATAAATGCATCTCTTGTACGGCCACTCGTTGCTTGAGTTGTTAATCGACCGGACGTGCTCACCTGCACGGCGACGGCGACCGTGAGCAGTACGCGCGGCCGGCGATGCTGGTGCGCCATGGCCCCCATTGGGGCACTACACATGTACAGGCGCGGCTGGCCGTCCTGGCCCTTGCTGCATGCAGGATGCCCTCCCTGGGGCAGGGTGGGCTCCCGAGTCCTGACCACGTAGTGAAACTGTGGCGCTTCAGTCCCATCTCGTGGTCTTGTCCGTCATGCATGCATGCATGGTCAAAGACTCGAAGCTCAGATCGATGTGCGTGAAAAGACGGGAGCCCGGCAACAGTTGCCACAGACCCTGCACTACGAGTGGGTGGCAAGCATGCATATGCTTATGCACGGGGGCTCCAGTCACAGCACGGCCGCATGCAGTAGGTCCGGCGAGTAAACTCTGGCTCCGTCGCAGCTATCGGCGGAACACGAGCGCGCGGGCCACGGGCTGCCAGCGGCGGTCGCCAGCTTGCGAGCGGAGCACGGGGAGGTAGCCTGGCTGCCTGCCCCTCCTCCCATCGGCTGCCGCGGCAGCGAAATCAATTGGATTGGCTGGCGCGCGCGGCAACGGCAAGACGACACACGTACGGTGGTGCGCCGGTAGGCTTTCATGTTTCGACTTTCGAGCAGCAACACGACGCGGGCCTCCATCGGCCCTGGCCTATGGGGTGCACTGCGTCTGCGCAGGCGACGACGATGCCTGATATGATCCGGTGTAAGCGCGAGCGTGCACGCTGCGCTGTGATCAGACCGAGGTGCAGCTGAATACTGCATGACGAGTGCCGCGCGGAGTACGTAAACGTAGGTACCTCCGGGAAAGATCAACTTCAAAACGAAACTGATTAGCCAATCGTTTTACTTCAGTGATGATTACTTGAACATGATATGTACTACCAGATAAAAGAACTGAAATTGAAAAGAAAGATTTATACAGTATTACAAAATATAACATAACCTGTATCAATTATATTGAGGTGATTTGAAATGATCGTCCCCTCCGCTCTCATACTTTACTCTCTCAATGTCTATCCAAGCCACTATCCAGTGAGAAGAAAATACAAAGTCAGCGACTGATTTTCATATGACCGAGAGTTACATTACTTCTTTGGTTAGAAGACCGTTTAGAATCTTAGTTGCAGCGACATGCATCCACATGAATCACGACATAAATTAGGTTGACACACGGTGGTGCGCTGGTAGGCTTTCAGGCGAGTTTGGTTGCCGAGACCCAGTGATGCAACAAATGCTCGCTCAAAGACCTCCGGCAACGCCTGTCCAGCTGCTGGCCGGGGCAATCGAGACACAGAGCACGGGGTGGTCACACACTAGCGCACCAACGTGGAAGGGAGGAGCCGCTGCAGGTAGGTGTGCCGGAGGAGTTTGTCAGTGTTAGATCAGGCTGAGAACGGAGGAGCGGTTTCCACTGCACGGTGTAGCACGCACGCTGTAGTTTGTGCTAGAACTATTTTACATGGGGTTTTCCTGCAAACATATTGGAACAATCATGTACATGTTGATATCATCTTCATTGTTTAAGGTTGTTTTTGCAAAATAAAAGGTCATCGCCTCTGGTGAATGGTCTAGTCAGCGTGTGCCACATCACGATTGTGGCCGGTTTGCTCATAAAACATGAAAAGTGACTACCAAACTCATAATTGAAAGTTCAGTGACTAAAGTACTTATCGATAAGTTCTATAACTAAAGATGCGATTACCTCTTAGAAAAAAGAACCCTTGAATTTATTGCATGCAAAAACCAATCCTTCTTTTCTGGATACTGATCAAAACTGTCCACGGACAATCTAAGTTGTATCTACATGTGTGGAGATTAAAAAAATATTCATGACATGTGTCGCGGGAAAAGATCTTGAGGGCCCGTGAAAAAGCACGAACATTCAGCTAGTACCATCATCAGATCAGAAACAGTTACATGTTTGTCATCAAAGTAAGAGATTTTAGATTTTTCACTTATACTAAGATAGAATATGTCAGACAAGTTAGGTTGGCAATGACAAAGCATGACTAAAATGCAGGTTCCAACGACATTTATAATGGGCACCATTGATTAATTAGGGTAATAGTGGCGGGGGGCAATTGCCCCCTGCTACACGGTGAGATGTAGAAAACATTGCATATTAATTTCATTGTCTTCGCTGAACCATGAATAGTCTCGCGGGAAGATGCTGGGGGGTGGGGTGGGGTGTGCAGAGTCTCGCTCTGCGCGGTCTTCATACACCCGATCATGAATTCCAACGTGATATTTCCTCAATGCAGTGTCAGCGTACGACACATGGGGCCAACCAATGAATTGGACACAACACGAGATACAACTGGATGGTAGGCATTGCATTGCGTTGCATTATATATTGATTAGGCTAATGTATCTAATGCGACCAGACTCGAAGAATAGAGGTTCATAAATATGTAAGCTTTTAGTTTGGTAGATTGATTTGGAGCACAACAAGTGATGAATTAGGATGAATACTACTGTGTAGAGATTAAATATGGGTTTAGGCCGCACACTTCATGTCATTACGACTTCATGTAATTTCTTGTACACTGTCTTTTTACGAAGGACAAATCTTTTTTTTATTTTTTATTTTCAGCACACAGACTACACGATATTGTACAACTGTTTAGAGATTAAATATGGGTTGTTTTGGCACCCTTCACGTCATATGCGACTTGATGTAATTTCTTCTTTACGTTTTAGCTTATGTACACTATTTTTCAGTACATGACTAATCTCCATTTAGTTTTCTTGATTGTCAGCGACTACCGGATATTGGAATATCATTTTGCCTCACTCCCTGATCCGCCAAACTATATTTGCCTTCCATATATTGCGTTACAATACTTAGGTACAATATTAGGTACTTAGGTACAATATTATTAGTTTCCATTACTCCCGTACTTTTACTAATATAACCACTATTTCAAAAGTAATACGGTTCCATATCCTTACAAGCAGTGACACCTATGTGCCTATACAAATATACTACGTCTCACTCATAAGAAATTATCATATCTATGTTCTACATCGGTTTCATTTGTTTTGCTTCTCAAATACATATTTTGAGGAAAATTCTCGGAAACCTTTCATATCTCCGTTGAGATTTTGTGACGAAAACATCATTAATATACATGAGGATATCATCCATGTTTCAAAAATATGAATTTCACTGGCCCAAAAACAGAAAACATAAATTTTCTTGATGGAATCTATTTGTTGGTCATAATTATTACGAACATTTTTTTTTCCAAAATATTGGATTCAATGGACTTTTTGTTAAAATAAGTTTAAAACATCAATTATTGAGATATGTGATTCTACACATAAATCCATATTTATTATAAAAAACAATCTATTGAAATTATTCAGCAAAATAATTTAATTGTCATGCGAACCTTAATATTTAGTATCTAGAATAATACAAAAAATAATATTTATATGTTTTCAAAAACTATCAAAGATGTTGCCTGTGCAATCGCGCGGGCCACTTTGCTTGTTGAATATAATAGTCATGAAGCTAAATTTAATTGATGTGGAGTGGTTGTGTATTTAACAAATGGATAGTAGGCTCCATCCGCAAGGTATGTCAATGTTGATCCAGAGAAAGGTGAAATGTTTAGGTGGATCGTCTAACGCTAAACTTTTAATTGGGACCATTTCCCCATTTACATTTACGCTCCGTAGATTCAATCGGTGATAATCCATGCATTATATCAAGAAAGTTAGGGAATGCACTGGGGATAGAGAATAGAGGTTTCTGCAGAAATTTTAGATAACTTAACAATGTTTGACGAGCCTTAGTTAGATATTACAAGTGAAAAATAATATTTCAACACAAAGGAAACATATAAGTAAAACCACAACATAAAAACAAGAAATGTGGGGAACTTCACCTACATGGAAAAGTCTCGATGATTAATCATGTTTGTATACATTTTTTTGAGGGAATGTTTGTGTACAATTTATTTATGTCTGTTGTTGGGATTAACATATGGAAAACAAAAAGATTGTCCTATACAAACAACCCAAGATCTATCTATAATGGTATAAGAAAAATGTTAGATCTAGATCCATAATTGTTGGTGAAGATCCGTTGATGTCGATTCCTGCAGTCAAGTGTATCCTCCCGGCCAGTCGCGAGGATTTTTCCACTCAATCCTGGGATCAAAAGTACGATCCCACCGCCGGTATCCACACCCACTTGATCACCAATCCAGCAGCGCTCCACTATTCATGGCAATGAGAATTCGGAGTTTACAACCTTGCGGTGCATAGTGGAGAACATACGAGAGAGGAGGTGGAGGAGGCAGCCCTCCAACTCAATGTGTGTATGGAGAGGGGATGCCCCTCCTCTACTTTTATAGGAGGAGGGGGAGATGCCTTGGGGAGGGTTTCCCTCCCTCATCTAGGGCCGGCGGCTGGGTCGGATCCCCAAGGGGTGGTGTCCAATGAGAGGGGATAATCGCTCAACCCTAGGGACCACACATGACTTGCCTCCCAAGCAACAAGGGTGCCCCGTTAATGGGTTCTAGGCACATGCTGTTGTCCCCACCTGGTCCAACCTGGTGGGGCAGTCCTGGGGATTCTCTAGAACACTATAAAACTCCGGTACCTGTCCATACGGTTCCACCGGAACCTTCTCACGGTACCACGGAAAACTCCTATCTCCACTCAGAAACTATTTCAGTGGCTGCTAGCTAGTCCAATTTTAATATTCTCAATATTTTAACTTGAGTTTTGCCTGAACTTATTCACTATGACTCCTCTTTGGTATGCTTTTGTTGATTGGATGTGATGCAACCAGCCATGTGTACTAAGTCCGTCAAAGAAAAACAGTATGTGTACTAATTAAATCTACTAACAATAGTAGCAATTCATTTATGTTGCTGGTAGCGGCTTTTGCCTTAATACTACACTATTATGTGAATATGAACTATATTTCGTCTAGTTTTGTTCTTTACGTGTGCATTATCGTGTAGATATCATGACAGTGTAGCAATTCATTTATGTTGCTGGTAGCGGGTTTTGCCTTAATACTACACTATTATATGAATTTGAACTATATTTTGTCTTATAGTTTTGTTCTTTACGTGTGCATTATTGTGTAGAAATCATGACAGTGTACCACATTTGTGTCTTGTATATATATTTTTTTATTGTATCCTACTCATCCATATAGGTTCCGTATTCATCTTCGACGATTTTTCGTTTTCATATTCGGTTCTTGAGTTTTAAAATCTGTTACCGTATTCATCTTGTATACTATAAAGCATGTTTATGTGTGTTCTTGTTCCATTTTCAACCCTAAACATGGTAACATATGTAGACAGTTTCCCGTGTGCGCGCATGCCACTATGCTAGTTTACAAAACATAACCTTGTGGACATTAACTTGTTCAACAAGACTAAATTTGGACTAACTTTTGCCCTAACAAAATAACAAAATTCGTAATACTAGTGGCAGAGCAATAGTGTGACTGTGTGGTCAAGCGACAACGCAAAAAATAGGGGAGCAAAGAAACCTCGCAGATGGATACACACTAATTGTCCATAAATCCTACTTTCTGACATCACTGCAATTTTTCAAATTTTGACATCAGTGGCTGCTAGTCCTAGCTCCACATTGCATAATACAAAACAAATTGTAATATTACTCACATAGGCATCTTAAGATATTTAGGCACCAATCAAAAAAAAACTACAACAAAGTTCTATTAATTAAGTTATTAATGGTTTATGGTGGTATGTTCAAAATACCATAATAAGGAGGGTGTGTTCCAATTATTCAATCAACAACTTCAACTAAGTAAAGAAGACGGCCTAACTAATTTCGCGTGGAAGGTGGTACATATTCCTGTGTATTTCGTATGGAGCCAATTTTTCCCATCACATTATGGTTTAGAATAAATATTGTGTTATCTTTGTTGTATGCTTCTTTTCTTTTACAATACCTTTTACTTATCTCACTCGTGTAAGCATATGTCAATAACCAATTTTATTTCATTTCAACACACTACAAGAACTTGCCTAGGCTTGCGTGGGCCACTGTACTAGTTACAACATAGAAGCAAACATAGGCAGAACTATGATTCAGCATGACAAGTATACATGGGGAGTTGGACGCAACCACAGATCCACCTTCTTCCTATACGTTAATCCCATAGTTTCTGCCATGTCCAGTTCGCCCGGACGAACGCCATCCGGAAGACTCCAGTCAAAATGAAACAGAAGGCTTGCAAGAGCTAGCTCGACAGTGGCGAGCCCAAACTGTATCCCGGGGCAAATCCGTCGACCGGCACCGAACGGTATGAACTCAAAGCTGCCGCCTCTGAAGTCTCTATCGCTTCCCAGAAACCTCTCCGGCGCGAATGCTTCTGGCTCGTCCCAGCATTCCGGGTCTCTAGAGATGGCCCAGCCATTGACGATGACAGTAGTGCCTTGGGGCACGTCATATCCGAGTATTTGGCACTGCTCCCTGCACTCCCTTGGCACTAACAATGGCCCCGGGGTGTGCAACCGTAAGGTCTCCTTGATGATGCATTGCAAGTAGTTAAGCTGACCTAGGCCCTCTTCGGTAACCTTGTTTTGCCCCATGAAGGCTGTCCTGACCTCGTCTTGCGCCCTGGACATCACGCTTGGGTTTCGCATCAGCTCTGCCATGGCCCACTGTAACGTTGTTGATGTTGTCTCGGTCCCGGCTGCAAGAATGTCCTGTATTTTTTTTTCAGTTGGTGAAACCATGGATTGATGGAAAATCTAAGCGTAACGTATATATATTCAGCTCCAATAACTAGCTAACAGTAGCACTAGCTAGCATGGAGCATTGAAGAACTTACGAATATCACTGCTTTGATGTCGTTCATGGTGAGGGGGAACTGAAGCTTGCCTTCTCCCTGGACCCTCAGGAGCACGTCGATGAGGTCTTCCTCGTGTGCTTCTTCGGACGAAGCAGTCCTGCTGTTCTCTAGATGCTCATCAATGGCGCGGCCCATGAAGGCTAAGAAGACCCCTCGAAACACCTCGGCTTTGCGCCGTGTGGTGCTCAGAGCGCGCGCCAGCCTCGACGAGGGGAACAGATCGGGCAAGGTGAATCCGCCTGACAATCGCACCGCCTCCTCGACGTGGCGGAACAAGGCGTCGTGCTCCGTGAACTGGCCGCCCATGATCGTGTGCACCGCCGTGTCCGTCACGTACGCCGCGAGCATCTCGCTGATATTCACGAGCGGGTGATCGGACGACTCCGACGCGGCGGAGATGGACCGGATGAAACGGGCCGTCCCCTCCGCCCGGATGGCACTGAATGAACTGACGCGCTTGGCGCTGAGCAGCTCGAGGAAGCAGATCTTGCGCATCTGCCGCCAGTGGTCACCGTACGGGGCGAACACAATGCCCATGCCATCTTTGCTCATCGCCTTGACAGATGAGTTCAGTGGCCTCGTGCAGAAGGTGGCGTCGTGCGTCTTCATGATCTCCTTGGCAGCCTCGGCGCTGGAGGCGACGATGACCGGCTTCGCGCCCAACTTGAGGAGCATGAGAGGGCCATGGCGCTGCGATAGGTCTCGTAAGGCACGGTGAGGGAGGGCGCCAACAAGGTGGTGGAGGCTGCCGATGACAGGTAGCTGCCATGGGCCTGGTGGGAGCCGCAGATCGACCATGGTTGCGAGAGCCAATAGAAGCTAGGTAGTACCGTAGTACTCCTAGAACCGAATAAAGTACAGAAGAGGAAGAAGAGCTAGCAAAACGTAATAGTATGCATCCTTCTCCGTGATTGGGTAATTGTGCTATCTGTGAATCTGTGACTACCGGCACAGGAGGATTTATAGATCATTCAGGTCGATGCTAGCTAGAGGCTGCTATTTTTGTGATTACGATTGTTCCTTGGCTGCTCCCAGATACTTCTGTATATTCTTCACTGTCGCATTAGCCGCCGCGGTCGCAAGTAGCGGCGCCATTCCAGCAAGCACAGTCACAAGTAGCCGCCGCTACTCCAGCTAGCACAATCGCCATGGCCTCTCATCTATCTATTATATTATATTATATTATATTATATATTAAAAGCAAAATGAGTGAGTTTTTCGAGACACCAGGCTAATCTACATCGCCTTAATTATATTAACTGTTGGATCTAAAATTTAAGGCTGTGATTTAATTAGCACACGCTAACACAACACGCACGTTGTACAACACGTTCAACACAAGAGAGAAGAGTCCATACTATATACGAATAGAATATTCGGCCGGCCGGTCGGCCGGATCCCAGAACAAACGAGAGAATGACAAGAACCTACCACATTTGGGGTTGAAATGCTACGAAACTATAACAAGGGGAAATGTCACATAACTACCTATATTGGGGTCATATCGTGACACATAGCACTGATTTTACAACTTAAGCGTGTTAACACGGTTTCTGACAATTTAGACCCACCTGTCAGGTATACGTGGCAACAAACAAATTAAAAAAAAAGAAGTCAACGCTCGCATCCAATCCACCACCACGCAAGCTACGCGTACGGGCCGCTGCTACGCGTACGGACGCCCGCGCGCCAGAGTTCGCCGTGCCCGCGCGGCCATGGGACGCAAGCAGGGGCGAGCAGGGGCAGCTGGGACGCGCCCGCGCCGCCACGACCTCGCCGGCGCCGCCCCTACCTCGCCCGCGCCCACCCGATCTCGCCACCGCCCGCCCTACCCCGCCGGCGCTACCACGACCTCGCCGGCGCCGGCGCCGCCCCCGAGCTCGCTCGCGCCCGCCCGACCCGCGCCCTCCCCGAGCTCGCCCGCGCCTGCCCGACCGCGCCCGCGCCCGAGGTGTCCGTGCTCTGCCTCGTGTCCCTGCGCGGTGTACCTGCGCGCCATGGTGTCCGTGCTCTGCCTCGGCCGCCTGGGCCCGCCAGCGCGCCGTCCTCCTCGCCATCGCCTCCCTCCCCATCGCGCTCCTCCGGCTGTGCGTCGGCCCCATCCTCGTGGCGCTCGGCCAGGACCCGGCCATCTCCGCCTCGGCCGCCGCATACGTCGCGTGGGCGCTCCCCGACCTCGCCGCGGGCACCGTGCTCCAGCCGCTCCGCGTCTACCTCCGCTCCCAGGGCATCACCAAGCCCATGGCCGCCTGCTCCGCCATCGCCGTGGCCATCCACGTCCCGCTCAACGTCCTCCTCGTCTTCATCATGGGCTACGGCGTGCGGGGCGGCGCCGGACGACGCCTACCGCAGGAGGTCGGGGCGGGAGGGAGGCCAGGGAGGGAAGGCCGGCCGGCGCGGTGGCGTGAGCACCACCTCTGCTCGCGTCGCGTACTGCGCCAGGGAGCCGTGGAGCTCCACCACCTTCGCCGTGGCCACTGTCGGCAGCGGGGCGGCGCCGAGCTGGAGAGGCACGAGCCCATTTCTTCCCTTGCGACGGTTGACCAGATGCTCCCCTCTCTCTCTCTTCTTTTGTTTTTGCCACATGTACCAGACATGTGGGTCCCAACCGTCAGAAACCGTGTTAGCACTCCTAAAACATGTGGGTCCCAACCGTCAGAAACCGTGTTAGCACTCCTAAAACGCTGAATCAGTGCTACGTGTCACGATATGACCCTAATATAGGTAGTTATGTGACATTTCCTCCAATTGTTGTAGTTTCGTAGCATTTCGACCCTAAATGTGGTAGTTTCTTGTCATTTTCTACAGATCAAACTGATCGGTAGTTTTTTCAAGAAAAAAAAAAACGGCCGGATCAAACCAGTATCATGATTTAAATAGATGGTTAGTTCATTACGTGAAGGGTTGTCACAGTAGAATTATTTTGACAGTCAGATCTACAATTTGTGGCTGAGCTTTAATAAGAGATAAATAGGTCTGTAAACGTGTAATCCCGTTTGACACATTTTTTTCGACCACTTCCTGACACTTTTATGTTGTACTAGAAGATATAAACGGAACTCCCTTAGCAGATAAGATTGTGAAAAAAAAGCAGAGTTGGCGTGGTAAGCGTATCCCATATACTCCAGCTGCTTTGGATAAGAAAAAAGAGCGTACTCAAGCACCAGCCTTTGCCTCATCCCGTCCTTACAAACAAATCGAGCATCAGGAGCCCGTCGCAGAACAGGTCCATGTGATCCATGCAACTTGGCCGCATCAGCGGGAAAAAGACTTCATGCACATACGCAAGAGAGACTAGAGCAAGACACTTGGTACGTGTGTATGTTTCTTTTGTCCATGGATTTCTTTTCCATGGTCTGGTGCACAGCATGTGATCTGTAGATATTTATGTCATTGACTAATCTTTCCGGAAATCGGCAGTGGCACCCCAGCTCACTAGAGCTCTTTTTTGAAAATTTTATAAAGCATACTTTTTGGTCTAAAAAAAAATCTGAAATTTGGTACACAAATACATATACGCATTATGTGTGTAACCAAGAAATTTCGTCAAAATTTTTTATATTGTGGGCTACACAAAGAATAGAAATTTGTGACAAATACAACCCAATTTTTTCCCTATATTGTGTCCACAATTTTGTTATTTTTCTGTACCGCGGAATGCGACCTTTTGCACCCAAAATTTTCATCTCCATACACGTGGATGTATGCAAGGGAATTTTTTTATTTTTAAACTCAAATTCTTAAATTTCAAACCTTTTTGCACAAGGGCTCACTGGTGCCCGGGTGCACCAAGTCTGCACTAATCTTTCCCACTAATGTGTATTTCATTGCTACTATACGTATATGAGAAAAAAATCCCTATCGTTATGAGTCACTACTATTGTCATGATTTCATCGATATGTTTCATCTTTGGCATCTACATTGAAAATTGTCATACTAACTTCTTTATTTAGAGGACTTAAAAGTATACAATTTAAATTTTAGGAATTGTTCCAACGGATATTGTTTGGTTTGTATGAGAGTAGATATCATTTCAATCACGAGAAAAATTAACGAAAGGTTAGGAGGCTAGAACTATGCTATGAAACAAGTGGAGTCAAGTTACATTACATAACAAATACATTTAATCGAGTGTTATGAACTACTAGATCGAAGATCAAGATAGCATAGAGACATCTAAAGAAAATGGAAAAAATTCTAGAAACAAGTACTACCTCCGATCCATAATAAGTGTCACAGTTTTGAACTAACTCAAGTTTAAAACTACGACACTTATTTTGGATCAGAGGAGTAGGCAATAGTGAAATAAAGGGCGAAAGATAGAATTATGTAATAGTCATCACTGTTTAATTTGCATACCTATTAAGAAGAATAGATTATTTTCCTTTCAAGTCATCAAGAATTTTATAATTAACCTTACATAAGAAAAAAAATCTATTTTATGAGCTAATATCACATACAAAATACAATGGTGTTTTGATAGACAATGTTAGAATCATCTGCCCCTAGTTTTAAGATAGTAACAATGTTCCTCGCATATCTTATATTTTACTATATACTATAACATTTGTGATAGTCGTAGAATAATATTGTTTCTTATCATGTAACGTGATATCTCGAGACCATAATATATTTTTTGAACTTTTTTAGCCAACGTAGAAGATGATGCCCTCGCAATATCTCGAGACCATAATATATTTTTTGAACTTTTTTGGCCAGCATAGAAGATGATGCCCTCGCATTTGCGAGGGCCACCTTGCTAGTTTTGTTCAATAATGTAATGCTGTAAGTGACTGTTTAAATTTGGGGAGAACAGAACAGTCTCATGTCGCGATCACGATCTAAACAATTTAGGTTTCCAACTCGGGTTAATAGCTGAAAAGATAAAATTTCAAACGGCAAAAGAGGTCGCGCACTTGCAAGCCAATAATGCCGGATTTCAGTGGACCATTCACGCGCATGTCATATGCGCCCGCCCCACCACGGCCTGAGAGCAACTCTAGCAGTTACCGAATAAGGCCCCGACCCGTAAAATAACTGCTTTTTTCTGGGTCTGGGGCAAAATTTCCGCCCGACCAGATGCCGGATAAGCCCCCGTACCGGAAATATTTTTTGGGGGAGCAGGATATTTCGACGCCCGTTCCCTACTTGTTGCGTTTTGGTGTCCGATTTTCCTGCTCCCCTCACTCTTGGCGCGAACCTTCCCGCCCGGAACTTTCAACTCGGGTACCTGCCCGAGTTTGGCGCCGCCACCGCCGATTCGACCGCCCCACCGCCGATTCTCAAAGTCCGGCGCACCCCACCGCCGATTCGCCTCCGATGGATCCTCCCCAACCTCCGCACGCCGGCTTGGTCCCTCCGCCGGGCCCTAGGGCACCCCCGCGACAGCCCGCATAGCCGGTGGCCGCTACCCCCGTCGCCGCACCAGTTCCGGCCGTCGCCAGGCAAAAACGGCCGCGGACGCTTGGGGTGGCCTGTCCTCCCACGACGTCCCATCCTCTTCCCGCGGCGTCACACGCTCGTCCCGCCACGGCGCACTCGCGGAATCCGAAGTCCAACACCGCCGGGCCGAAGGCATCGAAGAAGGCCAAGACTCTGGTGGCCCGTGACCGTGCTCCTCGAGAATCAGCTGCGTCATCCTTCGCTCCACACGCCGCCCCATCCACTGACTTGTCCGACGCTCACAACGTGTTCGATCAAACGCTGGAGGGGTAATTTTTTCTCTTTCATCCATCGTTCGTTTAAATCGATGAATGTGTTTACACTAGTGGAAAAAGGGGATTCAGTCCCGGTTGGTAAGGGCCTTTAGTCCCGGTTGGCCAACCGGGACTGCCAAACTGGGACTAAAGCCCCCCCTTTAGTCCCGGTTGGACACGAACCGGGACTAAAAGGCCCTCCACGTGGCCACGGCCGAGCTCATGGGGTGGAGGACCTTTAGTCCCGGTTGGTAACACCAACCGGGACTAAAGGTTTCTGCTTTTTTTTTTTCTTTTTAATTTATTTAGGGTTTAGGGGGTTAGGGTTTAGGAGGGGTTTAGGGTTCGGATTTTATGGTTTCCATCATATGGAGATCACGTCGATGCGACAAAAACAAGTTTTCGTATACATAAAGTTCATACTACACATGGAGATCACGTTGATGCATATACATACACATAATTTGGTATATATATATATCGACGTGGATTTCCTAACAAGGGTGATAGCTATGCATACCCTGCTGACCGTCGGATAGAGATAGTATCTAATCACTATGCTTTGGACCGTAGTAGATAGTGTTTTCTTGTGTTGACGCCGTCCGCTTCCGTGACATGCATGCGTTTGGAACTTAACCAAAAGCAAATGAAAAGCTAGCATGTGTTTTGTTTGTTTGTGCAGCAAATGTAAACCTGTTATGTCTGTGCGGCAAACCTGGTCTTGCTTTTCTCCGATTCTCATCGGCAAATGGCTGCGTTTGAAGAAATGGTTGAACAAAAGCAATCGCAGGGTTTTTTTTTTTGTTCGCATTAGCTTATATTCAGAGGGGATTTTTTTGCGTCTAGTAGGAACGGACTTCTTTCTTCTTTTCTGTGTTGGAATTATCTTGACAATAAAATACTGTAATAGTATGTTTTAATATCTAATGACAGTCATTTCATGTTAAAAAAATCGTGTCTAGTAGGAACGGACTTCCTTTTTCTTTCCTGTCTAGTAGGCCCGCCATGTATTAATTTTAAAGCGTGTTCTTTTAAGGTAAACAACACTTTATTGATTATTCAACATCAATACAAAGAGTCTCCCGAGCAAAATCTGTGGGAAACAAGAATCGGTGGGCAGAGGAAAAATAATATGAAGCACATCACAAGATCTCGTCTCCATCAACGGACAAAATCAATGAACAGCAGAAATCAATGCACAGCACAAGATTTTGAGATGAACAAATCACAAAACAACATCCCATGTTTTCTCTAAATGAAACTTCGATGCAAATGGGATCTGGATCGGGAACACACCATGTATACAAAAATCAACACCAACTTGATTTCCTCAGATGGTGAAGAGCAAAACCAGATCGAAAAAAAAGAGAGAAGCAAATCCAGATCGAAACAAGAGCTCCGGCTTTTCACCCCACCACCTGGCCACCGAGACACCTGCTGACCGCGCATCTCGTCGGGATCCGGTGGAGGCGTGGCTGGGGGAGCCGGCGGCGCTGGGGACTGCGAGATCCGGTGGAGGAGAGGATTGGGAGCCGGCGGCGCTGGTGGCTGCAGGGCCGGTGGAGGCAGGGCTGAAAGAGCTGGCGGCGCTGGGGCACGTGCGGCGGTAGCTGGAGCGGAGACTGGGCGGTGCAGTGGTGGATCGAGACGAGCAAACCCGGCGCTCTTGTCTCCAACACGGCAACAACGAGCCGTGCTTCCCGGTCGACGGTCTGCGGCCCAGCGTGCCGGTACCGTGGCTCACCGGCTCCACCACCGTGCTCGGGACCTCGCCTGCGCGCCACCACTCCGAGCTCCTCCAGCGCGGGGGGCCCCTGGCCGGCGAGGCGGCGTCGCGAATCGTTGCTGCACACGGGGAGGGAGAAGCTGCGCCGCGATGTGGTTCCCGCCGGTGGAAGGAGGTGGGCCCGGGCGCCGTCGGGGCCTCACAGAGAAGGCGACGTCGACGCAAGGGAGGCGCCCGGCGGACGGCGGTAGTGGCCGGGGAGGAGCGTTGCCGCAGCGGGACGAAGCGGCGGCCAAGCAGTACGCTCAACGGAGACCAAATCGCCAGACAGAAACCCCACCCCACCGCGTCGCTCTCCCCTCTTCTTTCCTTCTCCATCAGGGGAGCTGCTGCAGATCCATCAAAAGGCCCAGCTCAGGAGATTATTTTGGAAAGCACCGCCGGGCCAGATCCCAGCAGAGCCAGCGGTGAGGAAATCCACGGGGCGAGTAGGGGGACAACACCGCGCCGGCGACAGCCACAGAAATGTAGGGGAAGAGAGGGCACGGGGGCCTCGCAGAGATGGCGAAGCCGACGCAAGGGACGGTGGCCGCTGGACCCACCTGGCCTGCGGCAAAGGGCTCCGGGCCGCTCCCCACCGACGACAGCCCCTACGGCCACTCACCTCCATGGTCTTGTCGACGAGATGCCGGTGATAGGAGGAAGGTATGCGCGGATGGTCACTTGGTCAGGCTCACCGAGATCTAGAAATGGAGCATGGTGTTTGAAATGGAGCCGGAAAGAGGAGTGACATGGTGTTTTCTTTTGTACCACGGTGAAAACTTCGTCGCCAAGGGTCAGTGCTGCAATTTTTCTCCACTGACGTCGTTCCGTTAGGCTCGTGCTCCCGGTTACCATAATCTGTGCTCCCTATAAGGATCCAACGGATGGATTTGGGGTGGGTAGCTATACCCCATGTTAGCCCACTATTTCCCACATATATATATATATCTATTTAATTACATGGAGATCACTAAATTATATGGAGGCATATTATCGGACATGGTGTTCTCCTCTTTTAGGTATGACCTCCGCAAGCAACAATCCTGCCAATTCCTCCGCAATTGTTTTACACGGTCCTCTGGTAGGAGCGCGTTCCGCATCCTTGCCATCTTTAAAAGAAGGAGATCAATATGAATATATGAGTTGTGTGTGTATATATCAAATCATCTTTAAAAAAATTATGAATAGTATTTACATACTTCAATTTGTCTTCGATTTCTGCGGTTCTCACTGGTCATCATGTGAATGTACTCGCAAACGTAGTATGCACATAAATTAGTCTCCTGTGGCTGCTTCAGGCACCACTGTACGAGAACAGAATTCATTCAAATAATAATCAAGCATGATAATGGCATTGAAACTAGAATTAAAGAGATGCACATACCTAGCTAGTATTATTTACCTGGTTCAGAACAAATTGCAGCTCCGGTTTCCATTCACCGGCTTCATTCTTGATGAACCGTTTCCAAACCCTGCCTAGCAAAGAAAATGAATAAAGGAGTTATTAATTACTTGATATCAGGAAATGAACGAAAGAGGCCGATATAGTGCGATAGTGATTGAAATTACTTCTGGAGCATATTAGTCAGGCTCTTGTATTCTTTAGGATATCTCCGTAATGAGTCCATGACTTCAACGGTTCCTTCGTCAACTCTAGTGATTAGCAGAATCCAGTGTAAGCTACACATGTTTATATAGGCATGCATGCATAACTCATCAATTACACTTAACATCGAGTAAGCAAAATAGAATGTGTACAAGACAATAACACTCACCTGAAGTTGTAATGAAAAAGTATGTGTGTTTTGGTATTATGTTCCTTTAAAAACGCTAGCAAAATTTTCTCCATGTCCTTGGGAAAGTTTGAATGGTATATTCATGAACGTTATTTGGGTCAATGAACCCAATGTCCCAGATTCCCTCTCTTTTGAATTCAAGAATCTTCATTCTGCATAATAGTGTACAAAAGAATATAGTGAGGATAATTACAGGCAATGAACGAGCTGAGCTAAAGATTTAAATTACAGAAATAAATCACTTAGAGACAATAGCAAGTGACGAGAGATTTGTCGAGGGCGTCTTGAGTGTATAGCTGAAAAAGTTCGGTAAACTCAATTTGCACCTCGTAATCTTGTAAGAAGTGCTCTTCCCTAACGTTCACCATGAGCATGGTTCACTCTTCCTTTGCGACTTTCATGTACTAGTCATGCAATTTTCGCATTTGTGTTGTTAGATTCGAAACCTACTCAGGTCTGACCAGAGACTGGCCGTGAACATATATCCATGCTATCTCAGCAATGGGGTAACCGCTGTCGCCTATGACTTGAGGAGCAACACTGAGACCAGTATTGTCGTCCTTATCGGGAAACACCTTGAGCGGGGTGATCGATTGTTGTTCCTGTTCTCCGAGCTGGGGAACTTTTTTCCCGCTTTTCCCCAGTGAGCTATATGACTTCTGAATAGCGCGCTCATAGTCTGATGGCAACTTCGGTTCCGGGTCCGATAAGTTCTTGTGGAAGCGCTCAACGACCTCCGGAGCTAGTTTCTCCTTTGGCTCGGGCTTTTTCGGTGCAAGTTGTCTATTGACATCGGCAGCCACGATCGCTCTGTTTTCCTCGTCAGTCCTTTCGTAAGGTAACTTCTCAGGAGTCTTGTCTTTTGACTTCTTTCTACTTTTCTTCTTAGTCGGTGAATAAGTGAGCTTCCGCTTATTTAGCAGCTTAGTGGGCGGAGACGGCTGACGCGGCGGAGATCGAGATGGACTCGCGCTGGGGTCCCTTTCAGGGAGGGGTGGACTTTGCTGAGGTGGATTGCTACAAGGAGGAGTCCGTGGAGGGGAGGAGTCTGAAAACACGATGTATTCCTTTTTCCATAGAATGATACCACCCCTGACTTCTCCTAGTGTCGTCTCCCCGTCACCTCCAGCCATGTCAAGCTCCAGTGTCTGAAATCCTGGCAGAACTTCATCCACCCCAACACGAGCATAGCCAGCTGGAATCTGACCTCCATGTAAGCGTGCTCCAGGTTCATTAGGCAAAGCAAAGCCGACCACCACCTTGAAGGATATGTTCTTCATTGACTGATGTAGATCACACATTTTCTTCTCCGTGATATTATCCACGGGGTAGCGAGCCATCGGTGCTTCATCCATCAGTGCATCGTGATCACCCAGGAGTGCCGTGGAACCCACGCAGCTTTTCAGCTGAGATGGGCTGATACTATGGAATGCATGATCTTCTTGGTGCCACTCAGATGCCCTTTGCTGGTTATTAATTGTGTCCAGTTGCTCCTGCTGCCGCAACTATGCATTGCAATTCCTCATGATTTGCTTCTAGCCGTTGGATCCGGTCTGCCTCCTGCTTCTTTTTTCTCTGACGGCTTTTATAAGTGCCAGCGCACTCCAGAAACCCAACCTTCCACGAAACACCGGGGCCATAGCCTCGTGTTCGTCCATGGTGTTCAGGATTCCCGAGGGCGAGTGTCAGCTCGTCGTTCTCTCTGTCGGGTTTGAACGTTCCCTTTTGAACTTTTTCTATTGCTTTAACAATCTCTTTGGTGACCGTTTGAATTTTGTCCTTACTTTTTTCCCTTGGAACAAGCTTCCCTGTCTCTGGGTCCAACGATGCCCCATGCCCGTACAACCAGTGCTTGGACCTCTCAGGAAATTCCGCTGTTTCTGGAGTGACCCCTTTAGCAATCAGGTCGGCGTCTCTTTTTTCCCACTTAGGCGCGGCAGTTTTGTAGCCACCTGGCCCCAAAACATGGTGATATTCTTTTCTCGCAGCATTTAACTTATTTTTTCCCGACTTTTCCACAGCTTCAGACGATTCCTTGTACGCCTTAAATGCGTCCCAGTGATAATTCTGCTTCTCTAGTGCTCCAGTGAATGTTGGAGTTACTTTTTTCTTCTTATATTCAATCCATATTTTTTTCTTCAAGCTCTGGAATTGTGTGGCCATCTTCTTAAGAGCCCACTCCTTGACTTTCAACTTCGTGTCATCTTCCAGATCTGACGGTAGGTTGAAATGTGGCATGAGCGTTTTCCAAAGCTCATCTTTGGATCTTTGGTCGACAAAACTAACTCCGCCAGCGTCGTCTCCCTTTGGCTTATGCCATTCTCGAATGCTGATCGGGATGATGTCCCTAACAACAACTCCACATTGATTTACAATTTTTTTTACGTTCACTTCGGGAGCAAGCGGTTCGCCATTTTCAGCAACTTCCTCGATCGTGAACCTTTGATTAGCGCTCAACCTTTTGGTCGGGGCTCGTTGCTTTTTACCAGATTGGCTCGATCCGGAGGGCCTAGTAGATTGGCTCGATCCAGAGGGCTAAAAGATAGAAAAATTCGTTAATAAGTGCAATACAAATCAATTAATGCATCTAGTGATCACGAGAGGCTTAATATACCTCGCCAGAATTTGTTAAGTGCCTTCGTCTCTTCATTCTACCTCAGCTCCCTCACCGTAGTCGTTCAAAAATTGTGAGCTGTAATCTTCTCTAGCTTCTCCACCGGCATCTTCTTCACCTTCTCCACCGACATATATCATATTCAACATTTGCTCTTCACCTTCTCTGCCGCGGGCGTCCATAGCTTAACTAAAAACCAAATGTAAAAAAGGTAAAAAACATGAGCACCTAAAGGGTTGCTACACTAGTTGAGTGCCCATGCGTTGCTACGGAGATTGTAAATTTTGAGTTTAAGTAACCATTACTGCTCACAATCATTACTTCAACAAAGAGACACATATATAGTAGTCACACATATATAGCAATTTTCATACATCATTGTCTTTAATGTTTGCTCTGCTACTAAAACACAAGGAGTTATCACTACTTGCCAAGTAAATTGTAGAAATGCCTTCTAGATGTCCCTTTGTTAGATGCTGAATTCTGACTTAATTTTGATGCACTCTGGACAGTTCAAATGTCCCTGCAATCAATTATATATGCTTTCAATTTAGTAACAAGAATATGAAACAAAACAAAATAAACTACACAAATTTAGTAACAAGAATATTTTATATGCTTTCAATTTAGTAACAAAATAAACTACACAAAATTTGCATCTAAAATTTGCATCTTAAAATTTGCATACAAAATTTGCATCTAAAATTTGCATCTTAAAATTTGCATACAAAATTTGCATCTAAAATTTGCAAATTTGGTCTAACTTTTATTACTAAATTTCCATACAAATTACTTCTTATAAATGCGAATGCAAATTTGGTCTAACTTAGAATGAATTAGTTATGAATATGAATTTCCAAAGTTTGATTCATTTTAAAACATTTCCAGGATTATTTTAGAAAAAAGGCAAGTATGATTCTGGTCGTATGTGCTGAAGAGCCCCTAATTTCATAGCAACAAATGATCATTGCCCGCTGACGTCAGCACGACGTCAGCAATGGAGCAATGGAGCACGACGTGGGTGGCCGGCGGCGGCGGCGCTACAGTGGGTGGCAGGCGATGGCAAGCGCAGCAACGGATAAGCAGATTGAGAGGGGGTTTAGCAGGTGCACGCGGCGCTCACCAGAGGTGACGGAGACTTCGGCGGCAAAGGTCGGGCGGCGGCGTTGGTCCTGGCTCCCGTCGGAGTGGTCGTCCTGCGGCGGCAAAGGTCAGGCAGCGATTCGACGATTGGGATGGGCACCTGCGGCAGCGTCGGCAGGGCACCTGCGGCGTAGATTCGGCAATCGAGAGGGTCACCTGTCGGCAGGGCACCGGAGCGGCGACAGATCACGAGAGACACGGTGGAGATGAAGGGGATTGAGGCGAATTGAAGGAAGGAGAGGAAAGGGGAGAAGCCGTGGCCTTTATACGGGAACCCCTTTAGTCCCAGTTGGTGGCTGCAACCGGGACTAAAGGACCTTTAGTCCTAGTTGCAGCCACCAACCGGGACTAAAGGTTTTTTGGCAGGACAGGGCAGTTGCGCGCGCGAGGCGGCCCTTTAGCCCGGTTGGTATTAACAACCGGGACTAAATGGGCTTTTGGAAATGAAATTTTGGCGCGAGGCCCACAGTTTTACTTGTTCTTTAATTTTTTTAAATGTAATAAACTTATAAAATCAATATCTTTTTATCTGCTTATCAGAAAAATGCAAGTAATATACTCCCTCCGTCCCAAAATAAGTGTCTCAGATTTGTCAAAAAGTGGATGTATCTAAACTTGTTTCATGTCTAGATACATCCACTTTTGAGCAAATCTGAGACACTTATTTTGGGACGGAGGGAGTATCAAATTGTTCAGAAAAATGTAATCTATCTATTTATAACAAATTCATTCATGTTTGAAATGTGAGGTAAATTCAATTAATTCCAAAATTTGGAATTTGAACTCCATTAAGTCATTAAACATGTTTGCATGCTTAATATCAATGCATTAACTTGCTCATGCATACATGTTGCTGTTATATTAAATATTTTTGAGTGATGTTTGGACGCTCTGGCGCGCCATTCCCGTCGAAACCCTGAGCACAGTTGACTTTCGGTCCACCGTGCCGTCTACCCGCACCCACGGGCGCCGGAAGGGGGTAGCTCAGTGGAATTTACGATGTCGTGCAATAAACAAGGAAAATAGCGTGCGACTAAACACATCAATGAACAAAACACACGTTTCCCCGAGTTACAGTCGAACACTGGCTGCGATATCGTCACATGTAGTGTGGGACTGAGCTCGGGAATCCGGATGATTTGTGTTGGTCGACCTAAAGTAAACTGGAAACTAATTGTACTGAATACCTAAATACAGCTGAAACAAAACACCCGGTTTCCCCTAGCTACAACCCCACAGTGATTCACGGTCGAATGCCTTAACATTCACTCTGGGACGCAGCTAGGGAATCCGAATGTTTTGTGTTTTGAGCAGAACAATGAGTGAGGAACCTGGCTGAGATGGTGGCCTATTTATAGGCGTCCTTAGGGATGAGAAACTGACGCCAAAGCGAGAAGCAACAGAGTTGGAAGAGGCGGGAAATTTTCCCGCCCACCGCTCTGTCAAATTTGCGCGGCAAATCCAAAGTTTTTCGCGCGTGTTCTTTGCCGAGTCCCGCTGAAAATTGCGCGCGCGAAACCCACCTTTAGTCCCGGTTGGCATTTCCAACCGGGTCTAAATGAGCTTTAGAATAGTTTTTTTGAAAACATCCTCAACAACTTTTGGAACATCCAATATTTTGGTTGCAAATGAAGTCATATGTCTCATAGAACCAGAACCAAAAAAATCAGTGTTTAGAATTTTCTTCTGAGTTTTCATAACACAGTTACATAAAAGGTTTAATACATTATTACACATCACCAATATTCCTATCTAGTGTTTGGGTATAAACTTTTTCTTCGCGTGTGTCCCTTACTTATGATTGCGCCATAACCATGGAAAATCTTCATCATTTAACAGGATGCTTGGGTCACTGTTCATTGTGAAGGGCAGAATTTCATCAAACTTATTGTAATCTTCTGACATGTCTGTCTTGTCCTCCACTCCCACGATGTTTCTTTTCCCTGAAAGAACTATGTCGCGCATTGGCTCATCGTATGATGTATTCGCTTGCTTATCTTTTCTTTTTTTTCGGTCTGGTAGACATGTCCTTCACATAGAAAACCTGAGCCACATCTTTGGGTAGGACGAATGGTTCGGTGTGGTGCCCAAGATTGATGAGAACCACTGTTGCATTCCGTACTTCGGGTCTACCTTTACCCGACCTGTCAGGTTGACTCATTTGCACCGAAACAACGGGACCTTAAAAGAAGGTCCATAGTCAAGTTCCCATATATCCTCTATATAACCATAATATGTGTCCTTTTGCCCATTGTTGTTTGTTGCATCAAAGCAGACACCACTGTTTTGGTTGGTGCTCTTTTTATCTTGGGCGGCCATGTAAAATGTATTCCCATTTATCTCGTACCCTTGGAAAGTCAATATAGTCGAAGATGGTGACTTGGCCAACAAGTACAGCTGTTCTCCAACAGTGGTGTTATTCATGAGATGTGCTTGCAACCAACCGCCGAAAGTCTCCATGTGTTTTCCTTTAATCCAGGAGTCAGTACGCTCCGGGTTTCCGGAGCGTACAATATTCATGTGTTCCACGATATACGGAGCCACCAAGGTGGAACTTTGTAGAACTATGTAGTGTGCTTGAGTGAAAGAATGTCCGTCCATACTTATTATTGTTTTCTTTCCTAGCGTGCCTTTTCCACTCAGTCTCCCCTCATGCCGCGATTGAGGAATACCAATCGGCTTAAGGTCAGGAATAAAGTCAACACAAAATCAATGACCTCCTCTGTTCCATAGCCCTTGGAGATGCTTCCTTTTGGCCTAGCACAGTTATGAACATATTTCTTTAAAACTCCCATGAACCTCTCAATGGGAAACACATTGTGTAGAAATACAGGACCGAGAATCCTAATCTCTTCGACTAGGTGAATTATGAGGTGCGTCATAATATTGAAGAAGGATGGTGGGAACACCAACTCGAAGCTGACAAGACATTAGACCACATCCTTCTGTAAACTTTGTAGAGTTTCTGGATTGATTACCTTCTGAGCAATTGCATTGAGGAATGCACATAGCTTCACAATGGGTACTCGAACATTTTCCGGTAGAATCCCCCTCAATGCAACCAGAAGTAATTGTGTCATAATCACGTGGCAGTCATGAGACTTAAGGTTTTGGAACTTTTTCTCTGCCATATTTATTATTCCCTTTACATTCGACGAGAAGCCAGACGGGACCTTGATACTGCTCAGGACTTCAAAAAAGATTTCCTTCTCTTCTTTGGTAAGAGCGTAGCTGGCAGGACCTTGATACTTCTCTGGATTCAAGTCGTCTCATTCGTGCATACGTTGCTGGTCCAGCCGTGCATCCGGTGTATCTTTCGTCTTCCCATACACGCCCAAGAAGTTTAGCAGGTTCACGCAAAGATTTTTCGTCACGTGCATCACGTCGATTGCAGAGCGAACCTCTAGGATTTTCCAATAGGGTAGCTCCAAAAATATAGATTTCTTCTTCCACATGGGTGCGTGTCCGTCAGCGTCATTCGGAACAGATTGTCCGCCAGGACCCTTTCCAAAGATTACTTTTAAATCCTTGACCATACCATATATATCATCACCAGTAGGGCGGGTATGCTTCGTCCGGTGATCTGCCTCACCTTTGAAATGCTTACCTTTCTTTCTTAAGGGATGCCTATTTGGAAGAAATCGACGATACCCCGGGTACACATTCTTCTTACATTTATCTAAATATATACTTTCAGTCTCACCTAAACAGTGTGTGCATGCATTGTATCCCTTGTTTGACTATCCTGAAATGTTACTAAGAGAAGGCCAATCATTGATGGTTACAAACAGCAACGCTCGTAGGTCAAATTCCTCCTTTTTGTGCTCATCCCACACACGTGCACCTTCTTCACGCCACAACTGTAAAAGTTCTTCAACTAATGGCCTCAGGTACACATCAATGCCGTTGTCGGGTTGCTTCGGGCCTTGGTTAAGCACTGACATCATAATGAACTTCCGCTTCATGCACAACCAAGGAGTAAGGTTATAGATACATAGAGTCACATGCCAGGTGCTATGACTGCAGCTCTGCTCCCCAAAAGGATTCATGCCATCTGTACTTAGACCAAACCTTATGTTCCTTGCATCACCTGCGAAGTCCTTGAACTCTCTGTCAATTTTTCTAACTAACGTACACCAATAAATAGCCAAGATCTATTACTATGCAGATATACTATAACGGATGAGACGGTATACATACCCTTGTAGACCGTAAGCGTCGACGATCAAAAGATCCGTTTCGATGACGACGCATGATGAAGACGACGGCGGCGATGACGATGGCGATGCCGACCTCATGGTGGTGGAGACGGACTCCTCCAAGCGCCCCAAGCGTGGCGCCTCGCAGGGCTTCACACACATACGGTGAAGATGACGACCTCCGGGCTCCGATGCAGCCGAGCAGCGGAAGTAGAAGACTTGGACCGAAGACCAGCAGCACGGCGGTGTGCGTATGGTGGAGAAAACCTCAACCCGTGCGCATCTCCAATTGCTGAGTCACGTCTAAACGGATGAGAGAGAGAGAGGAATTGGCCATTTTCAAAGGCAAGGGGGCATCCCTATTTAAAGGAGGAGGATGGTTGCAACTCCCCTTGGCCTAGCCATGTGGGAGTATTCCCACATGGCCAATTCGGCCAAGGGGGGTGCGCCGGCCCTGGTGGGCCCCATTCGGCCCACCCAGGGCTGCCCCCTTCCAACCCACACCAGAGGGGGGAAGTTCCCCCCTCATGGGCCTTCTTCCCATGGGAAGGCCCATTTAGAGTTGGGGCTGTCCATAAATCTGAAAATAAATAAATAAAAATGTATTTAACTATTAATTCCATTAATTAATATTAAACACAATTTATCTAATTTATTCCGGCTCCGAAAACTGTTTCGTTGCCCTCCGATCCTGATCGGATATGTCCCGGAACGCTTCCGGTGCTCTCTTCTATTTTCTCTTCTGTGTCCAATCTATTATAAGCGTCACTCCCCTTAAGTGTGTTACCCTAGCGGTTCGAACACTCCAGACATGATCGAGACCCGTTCTCCGATCAATGACTAACAGGGAGGCCGTGGATACCTATGATAGTCCCTGTGCGTTCACGAATAACTTTGTCGTTAGAACCTTAGACGTAAAGTCTTAAACCTTTTGCCTGGCGATACTTAGTGTGTCCGAGACTCGATCTCAGGTATCGTGATACCTAGCTTGATCTCGTTATCGACAACACTATTCTTTACTCGTCCGTGATGTTACGTCCTCGTGACCAAGTCACATGCTTGCAAGCTCATTGACGTAATCTCACCGCGTGGGCCCAGAGTATCTATCCTGCTATGCGGACTGGCAAATCCCGTTCTTGATCCCTCGCCTTAACATACTCCCTTCCGATACCCGAGGGGAACACCGTTATTGTCACACTATTTAAGATATGACGTTTGATGCAATCAAAATATCTTTCAGAAATAGTAATTAGAATTGATCACGGTCGAAGGCGTAATGACTACGTCCTACAAATATTGGGTATGTCCATCACATCATTCTCCCAATGACATGACTCCATTGTCAACTGACATCAATGTCACATGATCGGAAAATCTCGATCATCAATCGCACAATGAACTAGTTAAATAGAGGCTACTAGGGACCTGGTTGTTTACGTACCACACGTGTATTAATGTTTCCGCTTAATAGAGTTATAGCATGGTATAAAACATATTATGAACAATCGAGATATGACAAATAAAATATCTTTATTAATTGCCTCTTGGTCATATCTCCTTCAGTCTCGCACTTGCACTAGAGTACAATTTAATCTAGTTTACAACTTGGCAAAAGCTTAACACCTATAGCAACTTGGTGCATGCTTGTCTCATGGAAGAGGAATACAGTCAACAGATCTCACACATTGAGATCTATATGTGCTTTGCAACAATTCTATGTCACCTAGTTTGACATCATCCCGTATCTTATGATAACGGTGAAATACATGTTTGTTAATGGAGTGAGACTCGAAACTTCCCGTAGCATGGGCCTTAAAAATCTAAGAGATCTATTAAGGGGAACCACGCATGATCGGGAAAACCGCTCAGTCCAATCACACTTGCTACTTCTGAAGTAGCGATATATTCCTATACTTATGTAGATCATGCGATAGTGCATTCATATGCAACTTCGCTAGCTAACCATGTCTTTCTTCGAAACAAAGGACATCTCCTATATGAGATTTCTAGTCGTATGGGTCAGTGTCATAACTTGCATCATCGTAACCTTTTTACGTCAAGTTGTCTTTTCACTCTTACCCTATACCAGAAAACATATCTTCAGTTCTCTTAGACACTGAAGAATATACTGAATGTTTGTTCATTGATCCATCCAGGGATCACTCTAGAACCTGTTCTTCAATCAAGAACTTGGGTCACACCAAGTCGAGCTTTCAGTCTGATAGAATCTATCGCTGAGGCATAGAGGATGTTGAACATACTTTTCTTTCATTAGTTATCGCTGAAACACCAAGATAAACTTAATATTTTACCTAGTCATACAAGTAAGAACCTTTTTCTTCGATTGTTCTATTCTGAAACACTTCAGAATCTTAACCTAGGAAAATATTCTGACTTCATGTTATTAAGCCCTTTTGATCTATTCAAATTATAGACCTGATGCCTAATACTCCTAACTTCATTTATAGAAAATTTAATCACTTAAATAATCATTTATACTTTACTAGAGGATCTGTATCATTCTTAATATGTCATTACATATAAAATCAGAAATGACACCTAACTCCCACTCAAATATGCCTTCCGCATATAAGACCAGGGAATTTCTTTTAGCTCCCACTCAAATATGCCATTCACATATAAGATCAAGGAAAGCTACTTAGCTCCCACTCACTTATTTGTAAATGCAGGTTTCTTCAACTATTTTGGACGACTCCAAAATCCTTTGATCACATTATCAAAGTGAAGATTCTAGCTCCGATATACTTGCTTCAACCCATGAATAGCAGCTGAAGTTTGCATACATGTTTAGCATCCTTAGGATCAACAAACCATCTTATTGTACTAATTACAACTCTTTTTTAATGTTGCCATTAATAAGCATGGTTTCCTTATCCATCTATCAATTTCTTAATTTGAAATTATATTAATTTCTAAACGACCCTAAATAGACTTAGGCTTCGCCACTTGAGACAGAATCTCGTTGTGGTCAACTTTTGAATCTGTCGAAACTGTTTTGCGACAAATCGATCCTTATCAGTGTCTATTCTCTCATAAAATTCCATATTCTATTAACGGCCTAGATGCCATCAAGAAGATCTCCCCAAGTCGTTACTTGGTAATCGTACATGGTTTTATCTCGGATCATATATGGCTCATAGCCATTTCTCGGACTTAGGTCTACCATCGCTTCTTCATAGTTCGTAGGTTTGTCATGTTCTATTAACATGACCTTCATATTAAGATTGTCGTACCACACAGTGCGGAACACAACCTCATATGACTACGGTCTTAGTATGAGCTCAGAGCATTATGATCTTTATTATCAGCTTCATTCCAGTTGAGGAGGACGACACCGGAAACAGTTTCCGTTGCGCCACTCTGATGTCTGGAGAGAAAGTTCATTAACTTTGTCTTGCTCTACTTTCTTTCCCATTTATACCCTTGGACAAGAAACTATTTCTTTGCAAGGTATATTCCGGCAACGATTTTGCCTATGTCGTGAGACATGTACCCAACTAATTCTTTAGGTACACTACAAAGATTTATCCATTTTAGGTTTGATCACATCGAAACACTAAATTACTGAAACGACAATCTAGGCTAAAAGCCATGCCATCACTCATATGGTATTGCCTCCACGGATTAGATGGTTTCCCTATTATCTAACGTGAATGTTTTGTTTCTACCATATGACTCCAATGATCACAATAATTCGATATGAGATTTTATTTACCACATACTATCCAATAGGGTGTGATTTCGACGTCCAAACACACCATAACACTATGGTGTTCCATGCGACGTAATTTGCGAAACTCTTCTCACAAGTCTTCCAATGATATGCCAAGCTCATAACTCAAAACTTTGTTTCCTTGATCAGTTATCGTAGGAAAATTGTTTTTCTTGTTAAGTTTATTTTCCAACTTCACTCCGAACTTGTTTGAACTTGATCAAACTTTCCGGACCAGCGTTTCCTAAGTGTGATATCCATATATCTGCTCGGAACATTCACGAAGTTTACGAAATAAAGATTTCCACTACACGTTTGAAGTATTTTATTGATTCACATACATCCATATGCATGATTCTCAATAAGTTATATGTCCGCTTTCCGAAAACGGTATCTTGGTTATCTTGCAAGTATCAAAAGATCAAATCTAAGGACTTGTAGATCCATCTGTATGGAGCTTCTTCATTGACTATAATCTTGACATGACTTAAATGTTAGTGCCACAAGAATGTGGTGTCTTTGTTAAGTTTGTATCCTTTGGCAATAATGTTACAAATGTGGGAGCTACGACCATCTAAATTCAAATCGGCGTATGATCATTAAAGATTTCACTTCATAAATATAGGACAACGATTTTGTCACTAACATATATAAACAATCGTCTCGCTAGAGGAGACACACTTATAATGATCATACTAACAGGCGATCACAAAAGAATTTATTCAAATGGTAGATAAAGAGGGAGAGTGTTTATGGCCATCACAACATATTGCCTGCCATCATCAACACACATTGTCTCCTCATCCTTCCAAGCTACTCAAGCAGAAAATCTTGTTTCACGAAACATGACCAGTATCAAAACTCAGTCTCTGCAGCGAGTACTTGTTTAGGCAAAAACATTCATAACATGTATATCATATATACACCATCATCATTGATGACTTCCCAGCGATCTGTTTCATCTTCTTGATTCTTCAATGCAATCAAGAATTCATGAAGTTAAACGATTCCCCTTGCATGATATCGTCTATGACAAAGCATTTGCATCTGGCAATGCATGTCATCCAGTGATCGAGTTGAGCGAGGCGTCTCAATGCCATCAAGTATGACCAATGTCATCGAGTATGACCAATGTCATCAAGTATGACTGCCACATGCTCCTTTAATGCGAGTGTTCTCTCCCATCTGGGTCGAGAAGAAAGACAGTCAAAGTACTGATAAACTTCATCAACCCTACTTGAGGTGTATTTCGAGTTTAGCGACCATCTCATATGTTCGCGATCTGACAACTCGCACCCACAGTTCATTCTCTATGGTAGAGATCATAGCATACACTGGACTATGATGGTATTATCCGCACAAAACTTGATAATCCAAATTATCCTTTTGTTAGCGGAATCTCCGGGTTTATCTCCTAACGGGTATTGTATCACATAGAGCTAACGGTTTAAACAAGGAGTATCCTCAAGCTAAGGTATAAAACTATGAAGTTTGGACCCAACCTTTTAAGTATCTCAATCGCAGGAATGCGCCTAATTTTTAAAGAGGGCTATTACACTGGTTAATATCTACAAAGGTTTTGCAAAACATAAAGACTTTGTTCATAAAAATATGGGTTCAAGTTTTAATAAAATAAAACTAACAGAACTCCCACTCAAAACGAACATCCCTCGAATCGTTTTAGTGATTACACGATCCTCATCCATTATGCTACCCCTCATCGTTAGAGCCGGCAACACAACTTCAAAGGTAGACATCGATATGTCAATCACAACAACTCTGTGACTCATGCTTAACCTTTCGGTCACCGTGTCCCGAGGCCATGTATGTACATGCTAGGCTCGCCGTAATAATCTTCGGCGTATACGCTTGTGCAAACATGTCTTACACCCACTGTATGCGAACGACGATATGTCTGACACCCGATCGTCACGGCCTGCCTCATAACGTAGAACTTTCTTGGTGGTGCACGCCAAAGGGAGAACACTAATGGTATTTTGGAGGGATCATCTTATATTACTACCACCGTGTAACTAATATATAACCATATATATATATACACAATATAAGATGCACTCAATAACATAAAATGTAATGCGACATGACATGGTTTTGCGCCGATGGTCTCCTTCGCGCCCAGAGTTTGTAAACAATTTACTAAACTTACCTTGACCATATCACAATGCCCCTGCAAAATAAAGTTAGACGATTTCTACTTTATCTTTTGCATATTTTACGTGGCTTGGGGCTTTTGTAAATAGAACCACTTCATACCTATGAACCTAGAACCACAACAATGATCAATAATTGTATATTTTATATCCCTTGCGGGCCCTCCATTGAAAATGCAAAGCCAACTATCGCGAGAGAGACAGACACCCGCCAGCCACATATACGGAGCAAGCCGTATGTCAGTTGTGAAACCAGTCTCGCGTAAGCGTACGCGTAAGGTCGGTCCGGGCCGCTTCATCAACGCAATGCCGCCGGCAATAGCAAGTGCACGCGAGAGGGTAACAATTAAATGAACAATGCCCCCATGTAAACATGGGTTCTAAAAACCGTACAGCTATATCTACGCATAGATCGGCTCTGATACCACTGAAGGGGTTCGTAGCAGAAAACAATAATTTTTTCTAACTAACGTACACCAATAAATTGTCAAGATCTATTACTATGCAGATATACTATAACGGAGGAGACGGTATACATACCCTTGTAGACCGTAAGCGTCGATGATCAAAAGATCTGTTTCGATGACGACGCATGATGAAGACGATGGCGGCGATGACGATGGCGATGCCGACCTCATGGTGGTGGAGACGGACTCCTCCAAGCGCCCCAAGCGTGGTGCCTCGCGGAGCTTCATACACATACGGTGAAGATGACGACCTCCGGGCTCCGATCCAGCCGAGCAGCGAAAGTAGAAGACTTGGACCGAAAACCAGCAGCACGGCGGTGCGCGTATGGTGGAGAAAACCTCAACCCGTGCACATCTCCAATGGCAGAGTCACATCTAAACAGATGAGAGAGAGAGAGAGGAATTGGCCATTTTCAAAGGCAAGGGGGCATCCCTATTTAAAGGAGGAGGATGGCTGCAACTCCCCTTGGCTTAGCCATGTGGGACTATTCCCACATGGCCAATTCGGCCAAGGGGGTGCACCGGCCCTGGTGGGCCCCATTCGGCCCACCCAGGGGTGCCCCCTTCCAACCCGCACCAGAGGGGGGAAGTTCCCCCCCTCATGGGCCTTCTTCCCATGGGAAGGCCCATTTAGAGTTGGGGCTGTCCATAAATCTGAAAATAAATAAATAAAAATGTATTTAACTATTAATTCCATTAATTAATATTAAACACAATTTATCTAATTTATTCCGGCTCCGAAAACTATTTCGTTGCCCTCCGATACTCATCGGATATGTCCCGGAACGCTTCCGGTGCTCTCTTCTATTTTCTCTTCTGTGTCCAATCTATTATAAGCGTCACTCCCCTTAAGTGTGTTACCCTAGCGGTTCGAGAACACTCCAGACATGATCGAGACCCGTTCTCCGATCAATGACTAACAGGGAGGCCGTGGATACCTATGATAGTCCCTGTGCGTTCACGAATAACTTTGTCGTTCGAACCTTAGACGTCAAGTCTTAAACCTTTTGCCTGGCGATACTTAGTGTGTCCGAGACTCGATCTCAGGTATCGTGATACCTAGCCTGATCTCGTTATCGTCAACACTATTCTTTACTCGTCCGTGATGTTACGTCCTCGTGACCTAGTCACATGCTTGCAAGCTCATTGACGTAATCTCACCGAGTGGGCCCAGAGTATCTATCCTGCTATGCGGACTGGCAAATCCTGTTCTTGATCCCTCGCCTTAACATACTCCCTTCTGATACCCGAGAGGAACACCGTTATTGTCACACTATTTAAGATATGACGTTTGATGCAATCAAAGTATCTTTCAGAAATAGTAATTAGAGTTGATCTCATGGTCGAAGGCGTAATGACCACGTCCTACAAATATTGGGTATGTCCATCACATCATTCTCCCAATGACATGACTCCATTGTCAACTGACATCAATGTCACATGATCGGGAAACCTCGATCATCAATCGCACAACGAACTAGTTAAATAGAGGCTACTAGGGACCTGGTTGTTTACGTACCACACGTGTATTAATGTTTCCGCTTAATACTGTTATAGCATGGTATAAAACATATTATGAACAATCAAGATATGAAAATAAAATATCGTTATTAATTGCCTCTAGGGCATATCTCCTTCACATCTCGCCTGATCTTATACCGCAATGCACCGCATACCGGGCATGCATTCAAATTCTCGTACTCCTCACCGTGGTAGAGGATGCAGTCATTAATGCGTGCATGTATCTTCTGCACATCTAATCCTAGAGGGCAGACAACCTTATTTGCTTCGTACGTACTGGGGGGCAATTCGTTATCCTTTGGAAGCATCTTCTTTAATATTTTCGGCAACTTTTCAAATCCCTTGTCAGATACACCATTCTCTGCCTTCCATTGCAGCAATTCCAGTGTGGTACCCCGCTTTTTCTGGCCATCTTCGCAATTTGGGTACAACAATTTTTTGTGATCCTCTAACATGCGCTCCAACTTCAACCTCTCGTTTTCACTTCCGTAGTTTATCTGTGCGTCAAGAATGGCCCGACGAAGATCATCATTGGGCTTATCAACAATGGCCTCTTATTCAACTTCGTCTTCCCCCATTGTAGTACCACCGTGTTCAGGGAACATAGGATAGTTGTCATCATCCTCTTCTTCTTCATTGTCTTCCATTATAACCCTCTTTCTCCGTGCTCGGGAGAGTAACGGAGGAGAAAAATGGAGAAGTGTCTCGAGCAGGAAAAATGGAGATAGCTGGCTCGGGGTGGAAGATGATATAGGGGAACCCTTTAGTCCCGGTTGGTATCACCAACCGGGCTAAAGGTCCCGTTCGAACCGGGACTAGAGATGGCCGGCGTCCTAGCCGTTGTAACCGGGACTAATGCTCACATATGTCCCAGTTCCAATTATGGCCGGGACTAATGGTCCAAACCGAAGCCTGTTTTACTACTAGTGTTATGATTCCGAATGTTTCGATTGCTTAGCTATCCCGTGGATCCAACATACTCGCAAATGTTGGAGGACAACTCGGTCAACCTCTTGAGTGCTCCACTTGAAGAGTTCGATTGTGACATTCCCGAGGCCGAGGCGGGGGTGGGAGATGGACTTGGCGACGATGACCTACAAGAGATTGAGGAGGAAGAGTTCGATGAAGGAGCGCCAAAGTTGGGAAAGAGGGCCGGGAACTACACCGAGTTGGAGGACACCACGTTGATCCGAGCTTGGGAGAGTGTGTGTCTTGATGGCGGTGTGGGAAATGATCAAACAAGAGAAAGGTATTGGTGCTGCATCGAGGACAAGTACCACAAGCAAACATGTAGCCATTGGAATGGTTGTTTGCAACAAGTGAGGAATGCACCACCATCCGGTTTCAACATTGACGACTATGTAAGTTTTATTTCACACAATTGGTGATTATGGTTTCATCCGGTTGCAACTTCGGCAATTGACTCACATATGTTTGTTTTTGCAACATAGGACGGCATTGCCCATGAAAGATTCAAGCAAATGCCGGCTTCCAAGTTTAGACCATTCATGCTTCAACATTGTTGGAAGATTCTAGAACATAGCGAGAAATGGAGGTTGAGGGATGAAGAGAACATACCAAAGAAAGGTGCATTCAACGTGGAAGATGGTGAAGATAGTGATGATGCACCAAGAGGAGGAAGAAACAAGGATAAGCCGGATGGAAAGAAGATGGAGAAAGAGCAAGTAAAGAGGTCGGCTGAAGCTATACCTTTGAGAGACCAAATTACTTCAATGATGAAGTCCAAGGAAGTAATGATGGCCAAACACTTGGAGGTCAAGGTGGCATTGGCTGAAAAGAAAAATGAGGGCAAAGAGAAGAAGTGGGTGACAAGATGCTCCTTTGAAGAGCGCAAGATCTCCATTGAAGAGGAGAAGGTCAAGGCGGATAAGAAAGCCGAAGAGAACCGGTTGATGATGCTTGATCCCACCACCATGGAGCCATTGGCAAGAGAGTTTTGGGAACTAACAAGAGCGGAGATCATGTTTCGGAGGAGACAAGAGCTTCATGATCTTATGGTTGGTTATGGTACTCCGGCATATGGTGGTGGTGGTGATGGTGCTTCGACCAATGATGGTGGTGGTGGTGATTGTGGTGGTGGTGTTGTTGGAGGAGGTGGTCGTGGTGATGTTGGAGGAGGTGGTGATGGTGGTGGTGACGGTGGTGGTGGTGGTTTTTCTCAAGCTTCGGATGTGTTGGACATTGATGCTTGATTGAACATCAAGTTGATTGATTACGCATTATTTTAGACAAATTTATTGCTATCTATTTGCACATGATTTTGGTTGTGCTAGTTTGATGTAATAGACCTAATTCGGTGATGAGACATGTTTTAAAACTTCTATGTAGGTTATGTGAAACAATGTCAAATGAGATGAAATTGCTAAGAAAAAATATCCGGTACCGGTAACGGTACGCTGTGCAGAACAAATGCGGTAAACTGGTATCCGGTACGAGTTTACCGGATCTGTTCTGCCGCGGGCCGCGCGGTACCGGATAATATTATTCTGTTCAACCGGATAATATTAGACCTAGACTAAACCTAAAATCAAACCAAAACCTAACTAAATTTAAATTAAAAAAAAAATCGAGCTACACATTTTGACAAACACCTTTGCTGTAGGCTTGAGAGGAGGGGAAGAACCGAACCTGCACTAGGGCTGGGGCGCGAGGAGGAGGGAGAGAGAGGGGCTCGGGGCCATGGACAGTGGCGTGGGCGCGCTCAGGTCGTGGACGGCGGCGTGGGCATTCTCTGGGTCGTGCACGATGACGTGGGATCGGTGCTCGGGGAGGAGGATGGGAGCGCGGCGGCGGCCGACTCAGGTAGGAGGAGAGGGAGCGCGCGATGTGTGGGCAGTGCGTGGACGGCAGCGCGGTGGGGGTCGCCGGCGGCTGGTTCGAAACGGAGGAGAAAGGAGTAATATGTAAAGTAGTAAGTTATGCATACATGGTTAACGTCGTCATTATGGCATGTTTGCAGGACCTCCATGATACCGCACCACATCCAATAGTGAATAAATGCCCACTTGTGACGTATAGCTCATCAACATAAAAAATCCATTTCGAGTCACTATATCCTTCAGGCATGGCTAGGTGTTCTGTCTAGTGAATCCAATAACTCATCGTACTCTCCACATAGCGTATGACCCTTTCAATTGCATGACAATGATAAATGCCCAGGTTTAACATGAACCTACTCAACTGCTTGCAGCAAAATAGATATGAGTCCTTGTTGCGCTCTAAAAGCACTTGAGTGAAAAAAATTGAGAGTGTCTTAATTGATCTTCCGTTCTTTGTTATTCTTTTGAAGCGTCACGATAGGATCATAAGATGTTTGATAAGGCTTGCTATCTATAAATTCGAACCGACACAAGAACTTATCAACATAGCGATATTGCGTTAAAGTAATCCAACCTATCATTCTTAATCAACTTAATGTTTATAGTCATATCAGTTTCTCCTAAATATTTCATATCAATATATTTTGATAAATAAAAATTGACCTTGATTATCACAAGGTTTTTCTATTTTTGTGCCAAACTTCGCTTAATTCTGCTCAAATTTGCCTCACTGTCTTGACTTTACTCACTTTTTCCCTGCCCCTCCACCCAAGCTCTGCGAATGCCCACACAGAGCGTTTCCGTCAAGTGAACCGCTTTAAATGTTGGTGTGTTGACAGCTAGGACCCATACCGTACACTCTCTCCCTGTTGTAGTCACACAGGATGGAATGTTTAGTCCCACCGTGCCAATTTACAACGATTTTGAGCGGCTTATAAATCTGAAACTAAAGCACATATTCACCCCAACCTTAGATATACCATCGTGGTCATCTTGATCACTCTAATTTGATGATTAAATCACGATCAACATTTAATTTGATGATTAAAAGACGTGAGTCTTTCGTATTTTTTTTGGCATATGCCTAATTCCCCTTATTTAATGGACGACTGATGACTCCCAAGTGCAGGAGATCAATTATAGTACCTTTCAATTTGAAAAGGTTGTCGAACCCACGAGGAGCTGAAGGTATTGGTTAGCAAGATTGATAAATAAAACAATAAAAGATGCAAGTGTTTTTGGTATTTTTGGTTGTATAGTTGCAATGCAGAAAATAAACAGTAGCAAGTCAAAGCTCTCAAAGAGAGAAAGCCCAATCCTCTTATGTGGCAAGAGGACAAGCTCAAGTGATGTGTAACTTATATGTGGAAAACGTTCCCGAGGGCGGCATGGATATTGCTAGGCATAGAGATTTATTAAACAACACGTTGAATATCTTGTCAAGTTTTAATCTTCTTTGGACGGAGCCATTATTAGGTATAGCTAAATAAATAAACTACAACCCCTTATGATGGATCATGTGGCCAAGTAAATGACTGCACAAGAATTATTAAGACATAAAGTCCCACCATAGCATTACACTCTAAGGTCCCCGATACTAATACCCTCATAATATAACTTCATGATTCGGTCCAGGTTTACATGTCCTCCCAAGTCTCCCTCAATTCATTATACTACGGTGTTCTCCTATGAGCCCATATAGGTGAAGTGTTGTGCAGTCGACGTTCGCACAACACCATCATAGAATCACATAAAAGATAAACTCTTGACAAAATACCAACACATGTTATATATAAATCATTGCCAATTCATCCTATGCCCTCAGGAACATATGGGAACTACTCACAACGTGCAAACATGATAATATTCAGTGGCATAAGTGGTACAACACAATCTGAAAATATAACTTCACCACCAAATAATGACAAGTACTCAATCACAAACATGAATAGTAGCACAAGACAAGTATCTAGGGTATAGCAACTCTCAAACTACGAGGGGAACGGAGTGGATCACGGAGATGATGATGGAGATGGTGCTGGTCTTGGTGATGGTGATGATGTAGAGGCCTCCTCCCACGCCAAGGAGGAGAGGTGATGACGATGACGATGATTTCCCCCTTCTCCGGAGCTCCGGAGCAGCAGGATCTGATCCCCCTCGGAGGGAATCAGGAGTTTCGCCGCCGCCGCGGCCTCGGATGGTTTGGAAAATTAGGGCGTACTTTTCGGGGAGACGAAGGCGTCGATAAAAAGCCCCAGGCGAGGAGGTGCCCGAGGCACTTTAGTGGGTCCCACGCGGCCAGACTGGCCGCGTGGGCCCACCCTTTTGGGCCTCGTGGCTCTCCTCTCTTCGGTCTTCTTCCCTCTGCCTTTCTCTCGATGAAAAACCAGCTGTGTAATTTTCCTTTTATTATTTGGGTCCTGTAGCTCCTGAAACATTAAAAACAAGAAAAAGGAGGTTTTCTGCCTCCCAGAAATTAAATACCAAAAATAGGGACTTTGTATGAAAGTCCCATAAATCATCTAAAACATGTAAAAAATGATATAACAATGCAAATAACATTCTAATATGATACTAAAAGTTGTATAAATGATGATATAAAATGCACGTATCAACTCCCCCAAGCTTAAACCTTTACTCGTCCTCGAGTAAGTAAGGACATAGATCATTACATGCATCAATGGACTTATGGTTGATAAATAAATACGAGCATTGTATCATCATCATATTCAATTGCAATGTAAGATTAATGAACTAAAACTCATACACATGAGGGCAACATAAGTAGAAGCTCTAGCAATCACCCCTTACTTTTGAAAGCAAATAACCATTGTATGTTGGACAATTGAATCATACTATTTTTCACATGCTTTTGCTCTTATGGCAAGCATTATAATATTTTATACTTTGCTGAAATTTAAAGACAAGATAAACTCTCATTGGATAACAAGTTCAAAGAAGACAAATGAAAAGACAGATATAAAATTGTTTCACCTTGCTTCACTAGTAACTAGTGCAAACTTTAGTCATGGATATCTCAATCAAGTTCCTATGCTCTAACAACCTTTATCTTACACTTTCCATGGCTAACTGAATTTTCAGGTGCCTTCCTTTTCATTCACTTTCAAGAGCATAAGTATTGAAATATCCATGATCATTAATTTGCTCAAAAGATACTAGATTCTAACAAGAGTGTTTCATATCCTTTTCATTAACTCTTCCTAACTTTTTATCCTACAAGACTATATCTCAACCTTAAACTATTAATTTTCAAGTCATATTGACTCATTCTCTTTACTCATTTTATAATGATTCTACAATTGTCCAACACACTCAAGTTAATTAATTCAAGGCAAGATGTGACTGAAACTTCTAAATATGCCACGCTCATTTGCATGAGTGTTACCCATAAATCTCCAAACAAGAGAATCATGGATGACACCATACTTTAATATTCATTGATAAACCACAAGATAGATACATGATAATGCTCCATGAGCTCACACACGCCTAAGAGATATTGATAACTAAACGATAAAAGCAAAACACACCATGACTAGATAGATATGATAAACTAGTAGAGATAAAGACTAGGTGGAACTCCCCCAAGCTTGACGTTCTGCTGCCTCCTCCTTCTCATATTCTTCCTCCCATTCAGCCATCTTCCATGGGAAAGGCCTTCCATCACGGAAAGATGTAGGTGGATCATTGTACCTGAGGGTGGCAGCTGCTGCAATTTCTTGAAGCGTTCTTCATACTCGCAGTTCTGGTTCTCTACATCCCACATAAAGCATTGGATCTTCTCCATCTTCTCGATGACGTCCTTGTATCTTTCTCTAGATCTTCGAGCCTCCCTTGTACTCTTCAACCTTCTTCTCCAGCTCCAGGTTCATGAAGTGATGAGCATCAAGGCTGCGGTAAACCACAGTGCCATACCTGAAGGTCTTGTCTCCAGATCATCCAGCCTTTCCTCCACCGTGCCGGTGGCCTTGGGAGCCTTCACCTCCTCCACGAGCAGCACACCCTCCTTGAAGGTCACGGCCTTCGGTGGAGCCATCACGGAGTTGAGGTAGCGGTTCACAACACCTCCCTTGGGGAGCTCTCCCCCTCATGGTTGGATCCGGAGCAAGACATGGCTAAAACCTGACAGACAGAAACAGCAAAAGCAAAGATCGCTCGAGAACGCTCGGTGCGAGATTAGATCGGAAGGGGTATATATTGACTTTTTAGGTCAAGACGAAGCGTCGGAGAGAAAACGAGACGAAAAGGGACTCCGAGGGGAAAGGAGTGGCCCACGCGGCCAAGATTCTGGCCGCGTGGGACCCCTTTTTCCTTCCTCGGGTCTCCGCTTCGTCCAGTTTTCTTGTCCCACACGTTAATTTCCATAAAAAATGACTTCCGTAAAATATTACGCAATTCCGAGAAACTTTCCAACACAAAAGTTACCTTTATTGATTTAGGGTTTCTGAAACTGCACGTCTCTCAATTACCTCCTCCGGTGTTTGTAAATTCAACTTCCACCTTCCGATGAAGCTCTTTCCTGCAATATAATGTTTAAGGCGTTGTCCATTGACTACATGAGGTTTACCTTTCATATCACCGTGAAGACGGATAGCTCCTGAACGGTACACCTCCTGTATCACTAATGGTCCCTGCCACTTTGAAGCTAACTTCCCTGCAGAAAACTTGAAACGAGAGTTGTACAATAAAACTTGATCACCTACTTTGAATTCTTTTCTCTTAATTTTCTTGTCATGCCAAATCTTAACTTTCTCTTTAAACATTCTGGCACTTTCATAAGCTTCATTTCTCCATTCATCAAGTAGGTTTAAATCAAGAATTCTCTTCTCTCCGCAGTTTTAAAATCAAAGTTCAATTGTTTAATAGCCCATCTAGCTTTATGTTCTAATTCAACAGGTAAATGACAAGCTTTTCCATAAACCATTTTATAAGGAGACATTCCCATAGGATTTTTAAAAGCAGTTCTATAAGCCCATAATGCATCATTAATTTTAGTTGGCCAATCAGATCTAGACTTATTCACTGTCTTTTCCAAAATGAGTTTAATTTCCCTATTACTTAATTCAACTTGTCCACTTGTTTGAGGATGATAAGGAGATGCAATTCTATGGTTAACATCATATTTTGCCAATGTTTTTCTAAGAATACCATGCAAGAAATGAGAACCACCATCAGTAATTAAAAACCTAGGAACACCAAACCTGGGGAAAATGATGTCCTTGAGCATCGTCATTGCTGTGGCATGATCTGCACTTTTGGTTGGAATTGCTTCCACCCACTTTGTAACATAATCCACTGCAACCAAAATATGAGTATGCTTTGTCTTTGATTCTGGGAAAGGCCCATAAAGTCAAAACCCCACACATCAAATGGCTCAAGTGGCAAAGAATAATTCATAGGCATTTCATTTCTCCTACCAATATTTCCTACTCTTTGACATTTATCACAAGATTTAACATATTCAGCACAATCCTTAAATAAAGTAGGCCAATAGAAACCAGATTGTAATACCTTTGCACCTGTACGATCTCCTGCATGATGCCCTCCATAGGGACTGTCATGACAATCTCTTATAATAGCCTGTTGTTCATGCTCAGGTACACAACGTCTAATAATACCATCCACACTTTTCTTATAAAGGAAAGGATCATCCCAAAAATAATGTCTAAGATCATAAAAGAATTTCTTTCTTTGTTGAAAGTGAAGTGTGGAGGTAAACTTTACCAACAATAAAATTTGCATAGTTGGCAAACCATGGAGATGCAACTTTAGCACTAGAAACATTAACAATTGCAAGTTGTTCATTAACAAAGCTATCATTAATAGGAATAGGATCATCAGGTATATTTTCCATTCTAGAAAGATGATCAGCTACTTGATTATCTTCCCCTTTCCTATCAACAATGTGTAAATCAAATTCTTGCAATAGAAGTACCCATCTTATTAATCTAGGCTTAGCATCTTTCTTATTCATTAAGTATTTAATAGCAGAATGATCAGTATGTATGTGACTTTGAATCAGTAATATAAGGTCTAAACTTGTCACAAGCAAATAGCACTGCTAAAAATTCTTTTTCAGTTGTAGCATAATTCTTTGAGCAGCATCAAGTGTTCTACTAGCATAATAAATAACATTCAGTTTCTTATCAACACGTTGGCCCAAAACAGCCCCAACTGCATAATCACTAGCATCACACATAATTTCAAAAGGCAATTTCCAATCAGGAGGTTGAATAATAGGAGCACTTATTAAAGCATTCTTCAAAATATTAAAGGACTCAATGCAATCATCATTAAAAGAGAAAGGAACATCCTTTTGCAAAAGATTGGTTAGAGGTTTTGATATTTTGGAGAAATCTTTAATAAACCTACGGTAAAAACCTGCATGCCCAAGAAAACTTCTTATACCTTTGATGTCCCTTGGGTATGGCAGCTTTTCAATAGCTTCTATCTTTGCTGGGTCAACTTCTATTCCTTTCCAGAAATCTTATGCCCAAGAACAATACCTTCAGTAACCATGAAGTGACACTTCTCCCAATTAAAACTAAGTGTTGGTCTTCACAACGCTGCAAAACTTTGTTAAGGTTGAACAAGCAATTATCGAAGGAAGTACCATACACAGAAAAATCATCCATAAAACTTCCATTATCTTTTCAATATAATCAGCAAATATAGCATTCATGCATCTTTGAAAAGTAGCAGGAGCATTACATAACCGAATGGCATTCTCCTATAAGCAAATGTACCATATGGGCAAGTAAAAGTGGTCTTTTCTTGATCATCCTTATGGACAGGAATTTGTGAGAAACCTGAATAACCATCTAAATAGCAAAAGTGAGAGTGTTTAGATAACCTTTCTAACATTTGATCAATAAATGGCAATGGGTAATGATCTTTACGAGTTGCTTTATTTAACTTCTGAAATCAATACACATCCTATAACCAACAACAGTACGTTGAGCCACAAGTTCATCCTCATCATTTGGAACAACAGTCATTCCACCCTTTTTAGGAACACAATGAACAGGACTAACCCACTTACTATCAGCTATGGATAAATGATACCAGCTTCAATAAGTCTTATTACCTCTTTCCTTACCACTTCTTTCATTTTTGGATGGAGACGGCGTTGATAATCAACAACAGGTTTTGCATCCTCTTCCAAATTAATTTTATGCATACATAGAGCTGGGCTTATACCTTTAAGATCATCAAGAGAGTATCCAATGGCTGGTCGGTGAGCTTTAAGCACATCAAGTAATTTCTCTTCTTCTTCAGCTGAAAGGTTAGCACTAATAATGACAGGATATATGCTCTTCTCATCCAAATATGCATATTTCAGATTTGTAGGCAAAGGTTTAATTCAAAACTAGGATCCCCTTTAGGTGGTGGTAGCACTCCTAAATTATCAGGTGGGATATGCAATTGTAATTGTGGTGGTTGTTGCCATAATATTTGTTCTAAAGCATCTTTTCCTCATCATTAAATGGTTCATCTTGATTAAGCATATAACGTTCTACAACATCTGTTGAAGCTACAGCTATATGAGCAAGAGTTTCAATTATATCTTCAGAAATTGGCTCTTTCACAACATGTTTATCAGCAAATTTGGAAAAGTTGAATTCAAGTTTTCACCAGCACATTTAATAAACACTTTCTCTTTAGGCAAATTAATTTCAGCACCAACAGTGTTTAAGAAAGGTCTACCAAAAATGATAGGACAAAATGAATCTTGAGGACAACCAAGCACAATAAAATCAGCAGGATATTTTATTTTGCCAACCAATACTTCAACATCTCTAACAATTCCAAATGGACTAATATAATCTTTATTAGCAAGTTGAATTGTCATACCTGTCTCTTCCATAATGATAGGATCAATATCAGGCTTGATTTCAAGATAAAGAGAATATGGAATGACACTAATACTTGCTCCAATATCACATAGACCATGATAACTTGAAGTCCCAATAGAGCATGATATAACAGGTTTACCAACTTTGGCCGAATTACCTTTGATGACTTAGTAGCATCTTCACATAAATAAACATCAACAGGGTCTTCTTCATTTAATTGTTTGATAATAAATTTGACTGTTGACTTCCACCTGTTCATAAGGCTGAGAACATCTTCTTTTACTCTTGTTAGTAACAGCAATAAGTAAATTCTCCTTAACTTGGTTTGGATATGGAGGTGGTTCAACATACTCCTCAATTGTCACAGATGACACTGGTTCTGCCTGTTTAATAACTTTAGGAACAACAATAGATTGTTTAACAGGTTCAACATAAACTTCAAACCACTTTGAGGAACACAGATATGATCAGCAAAACCTTTAGCTATCTCAATTATAACATAAGGATCAAGATTAAAAGTATCACTCAGATTTTTAAACAAATAGAAGTAGAGAAGTTCTCTACACATGAATATCCATAATCAAAATAGGGCTCATTACCTTTATCAAGATCCCAATGACTAGTATTTTCAGAAATAGTCTCCAATAAATTCCATGCTTCTTCTTCAGTATTATTAGTAAAACTTCCACCAGATGAATTATCCAGAATTCCTTGTGCTTCAGGTAGCCTCACATAAAAGTTTATCAATATAAGTTTCCTTGTAAGATCATGACAAGGATTCTTGCGAAGGAGTTCCTTTAACCTCCCCCAAGCTTGAGTAATACTCTCTCCCAGATGTGGCCAGAAATTAAATATATAGCAGCGGTTCTCATAAGCTTCTTTAGGAGTAAAATATTTAAGAAAGAAAACCTTCCTCAAGATATTCCATTCAATAGACCTCTTCATCAAGAGACCTGTACCAATCACGAGCATTACCAGATAAAGACAAATATAATAACTTCCTTTTTACCTGATCTTCAGAAATACCAGGAAGTCTAAATAAACCACATATGTCTTCAATTAACTCCATGTGTTCACGTGCAGACTTAGTTCCATCACCTGTAAATGGATTTTTCATAACTCTTTTAACATGACCAATGGGAATTTTAAATCCCACTTTAGGTACCTCAGACACAGTAGTTTCAACCACTTTAGGAGTAGTGGCATAAGCACTTTCATATAGAGCAAGATGCAGCGAGGCACGATTCATAAATGCCATAGTAACAATGAGAAATAAAACAGCTTTCAAGTTTCCTTACCAAACTTCTTACCAATAGCGCTACGCTCCCCGGCAACGGCGCCAGAAAAGTATCTTGATGACTCCCAAGTGCAGGAGATCAATTGTAGTACCTTTCAATTAGAAAAGGTTGTCGAACCCACGAGGAGCTGAAGGTATTGGTTAGTAAGATTGATAAATAAAACAATAAAAGATGCAAGTGTTTTTGGTATTTTTGGTTGTATAGTTGCAATGCAGAAAATAAACAGTAGCAAGTCAAAGCTCTCAAAGAGAGAAAGCCCAATCCTCTTATGTGGCAAGAGGACAAGCTCAAGTGATGTGTAACTTATATGTGGAAAACGTTCCCGAGGGCGGCATGGATATTGCTAGGCATAGAGATTTATTAAACAACACGTTGAATATCTTGTCAAGTTTTAATCTTCTTTGGACGGAGCCATTATTAGGTATAGCTAAATAAATAAACTACAACCCCTTATGATGGATCATGTGGCCAAGTAAATGACTGCACAAGAATTATTAAGACATAAAGTCCCACCATAGCATTACACTCTAAGGTCCCCGATACTAATACCCTCATAATATAACTTCATGATTCGGTCCAGGTTTACATGTCCTCCCAAGTCTCCCTCAATTCATTATACTACGGTGTTCTCCTATGAGCCCATATAGGTGAAGTGTTGTGCAGTCGACGTTCGCACAACACCATCATAGAATCACATAAAAGATAAACTCTTGACAAAATACCAACACATGTCATATATAAATCATTGCCAATTCATCCTATGCCCTCAGGAACATACGGGAACTACTCACAACGTGCAAACATGATAATATTCAGTGGCATAAGTGGTACAACACAATCTGAAAATATAACTTCACCACCAAATAATGACAAGTACTCAATCACAAACATGAATAGTAGCACAAGACAAGTATCTAGGGTATAGCAACTCTCAAACTACGAGGGGAACGGAGTGGATCACGGAGATGATGATGGAGATGGTGCTGGTCTTGGTGATGGTGATGATGTAGAGGCCTCCTCCCACGCCAAGGAGGAGAGGTGATGACGATGACGATGATTTCCCCCTTCTCCGGAGCTCCGGAGCAGCAGGATCTGATCCCCCTCGGAGGGAATCAGGAGTTTCGCCGCCGCCGCGGCCTCGGATGGTTTCGGGAAAATTAGGGCGTACTTTTCGGGAGGACGAAGGCGTCGATAAAAAGCCCCAGGCGAGGAGGTGCCCGAGGCCCGTTTAGTGGGTCCCACGCGGCCAGATTCTGGCCGCGTGGGCCCACCTTTTGGGCCTCGTGGCTCTCCTCTCTTCGGTCTTCTTCCCTCTGCCTTTCTCTCGACGAAAAACCAGCTGTGTAATTTTCCTTTTATTATTTGGGTCCCTGTAGCTCCTGAAACATTAAAAACAAGAAAAAGGAGGTTTTCTGCCTCCCAGAAATTAAATACCAAAAATAGGGACTTTGTAAGAAAGTCCCATAAATCATCTAAAACATGTAAAAATAATGATATAACAATGCAAATAACATTCTAATATGATACTAAAAGTTGTATAAATGATGATACAAAATGCACGTATCAACGACTAAAAGAAGTATTCCCAAAATTAGTTTTAAATTTTTGTTCAAATTTAAGTACTCCATGACTATGTCCGTGGGAAACAACTATGGAATTGTGGGAGAGAACTGTGGTTTGGCAAAGGCTCTGATATCCTTTTATTGGTGCAGTATACTTTTGGCTATTCGGTGGAATAATTAACCGTAGTGGAGATCTAGAGGACACTGAAACCGTGTAGGAATAGAATTGAAAACTGCATTTGTAGTGTGTTATACTTCTATCGAACAGTTTACATGTCTTTGTGCATTGGCAGTTTGATCACTATACAATCAATTGAGAACCAGTTATGTGGTTTAATCCATCTAGAGTTGTCAGAAACATCTTAAACACGAACTGGCATGAGAATTTGATATTTATGTACGTACGTGCATTCGTGTCATGCGATGGAATGTGCTCTCCAGGCCAACTGGCATGTAAAGTGCATGTTCTAGACGGGAATTGGCACACAAGTGCTCTTGATAGAAAAATTTGTGGGATTGCAAGTTTATGATTTTTTTCTTGAAACTCGAACACTAAAAAGTAAGTTTGGCGCAATTTTATCATTTTTCTATTTATATGAGATTTTTAAAAATTCTCCGCATTACCATTCATATCTAGGGGGTGATTTTTTTCAACTTCCGGGGCTATTGCAATTATTTTCAATAACTGTCCTTAAACGTGAATGGAATAAGCTAAAAAGTTAAAAAAAACAAGATATTCAGTGATTGTTGCTCCAATATGATATAATTTATGCGGAAATTGCAAAATTCTAATTTTGAATCTTACTTGGTGTATGTTCATTACAAAAAAGTATATTTTTTAGCACTAAAAAAATAGAAACAAATCTTTCAAAATATTTTAGAACCTTATTTTGGCTATCTTATTTAGAATATTAGAACCCATGTTTGTGCTAATTTTGGTCAGGATTGCAATAACTTAGCCATGGATATGGCCATACCTTAAATCTGAATCTTCATACATGGTAGTACATTTTATCAAGACAGTTATCAAAAGTTGTGGTATCGCAATTTTAAGATTTTCACTTAAAACTAGTACACTAAAAAGAAAATTTCACGAAAGTTTTCTCATTTACCATTTTCCCCCTATTTATGTGGTTTTTGCAAAACCAAAAAAATATCCATGTGACCACTCATAGCTAGGGGTGAATTTATTAAGTTTTGGGGGGCTATTGCATAGAATCATGTAAGAGTATCTTTGTATGATTTTTCTCTAATTTTATGGCCAAACTGTAATAGACTTGTAGTTCAATTTTGAACCCATTTAATGAATGGGATATATCTAAAGCTAAAAAAAATCAAAAAATCTTCAAGGATTGTACCTCTAATATGATACTCCCTCCGTTCCGAGTGTGAATTTTTGGCCCGAGCTACATGGAGCTCGTTATTTAAAAATTCGAATATGACATTTTCTGAGTTTTTAAAATCGCGAATTTTTTTACAGATGTAGATAATATCGAGATCTACAAGCGTACCAAATTTTACCTTAAAATACATTGTATTTTGAGCTGTACAAAAAAACAAATCGGGGAAATTTTGAAATTGTGTGTTCTTCACCACCCAGATCCAATGATTTGTCTTTTTCACACAGTTCAAAATATAACGAATTTTGAGGTAAAATTTTGCACGCTTGTGGATCTCGATAGTATCTACATCTGCGATTTTTTTCGTGATTTTTGGAAACTCAAAAAATGTCATTTTCGAATTTTCAAAACAACGAGCTCCATGTAGCTCGGGCTCTATTATAGGTTTTTGCTCCGTTCTTTGATATAATGTGCTTAAGGTTTTGACACGGATATTAAGACGTCAGTAATTTGCATGTGGTGGACTAATTTTGTCCTAAATAAAATCAAGAGAAAGGAGTCCCTATTAGTCACAAACTGAAAACAATCTGTCTAATTCCTCCATTCTAGATCGTGACTCGTTTTTTGATGGGTAAATTTGTCCATAAATCGCAATACACCTTATATTTTAAAAAAATTCTCAAAAACTTAGACACCTTATATCAAGAACGGAGTGAGTATAATTGTGTGAGAAAATTTCAAAAGTCCAATATTCAATCTTATTTGTGCTACCTCGTTTACAGAAAATCACATTTTGCCACTAATTTTTTTTGAAAATAACTTTCAGAAAATCCTAGAATATCACTTTTCGAATCTTATTTACAATGTTAAAATCAATTAGAACTTTTTTCCCTTCTCTGACATAAATCTATTATATACTAAAAGCAAAATGAGGGAATTTTTCGAGGCACCACGTTAATCCACATACCTTAGAAATATATAATCCGTTGATTTTGATTGTCACGGTTGAGATTGAAAGATAAAAAAGTTACGTACAACATATATTAGGTACAAATAAATCATTTTCGACACATACCACCAAACGTCCCTCGCGTCCCGGAACAGGTTCGAGTGGCATTTCACCCCTAACCACAACTCATCCGCTGATTCTTCAACATCAGTCGGTTCGGACCTCTGCTTAGTTTCATCCAAGCTTCATCCTGGTCATGGATAGATCACCCAGGTTCGGGTCCATAAGCAGTGACAATCGCCCTATGAAGACTCGCTCTCTCTGTATTTCAAAAATAGACTCAACTACTTGCTTCTCAAACTGTTGTTGTTGTAATTGTTTTTGAGCTTGAAACTCTTCACTCTGTTGTTGCATCCGTTCAGCTAGATCTGCTTGGATCTTATCCATTGATTCTCTCGTAGCTCTAACCTGCTCCTCAAGTTGTCTAGATCGGGTCTGAGTTCCTTCGTGCTTCGCCAGAAGCAAGCAAGATGATGAAGCGAAGCTTCGTAGACAAGGCTCGTTCCGTGCTTGACTTACGAGCTCGTGTAGTAAGGCCTCGCCCTACTTCAATAAGGGCTTATGCACTCCACTCGTAAACGAGCGTTAGAGCTTTTTGAGCGAGCGAGCGAAGCCTTCCTGGAGCTTCCCCCTTCCCTCACCCGAGAATTGCATTTCCGCTTCAGCTTCCCGGTTTAGTTGGTTTGGAGGATTAATTGATTGGATACCCAATCCGCATAACTTTTTCTACCCCTATTCCCTTTTTCTTTGTATCAACTATAAACCATTGGATTGTCTTCAATTGGATGGGTTCCAAACGATCGATCGAACAGATTACCGATCGATGGGCCAGCCCATGTGGAGGAGAGAAGAAAGGAGAAGAAAATGGGCCATGGAATTTGGCCTAGGAAGAACAGGAACAAAAGAAGGCGTCCAGGAACTAAAGAAAACAATTCTGTTTAGAAAAACATAGAATTGACTTTTGGGAAATTAGTTTCTCCGTGAGGAAAATACACAGAAATAATTTGAGTGTGGACTTCTCCCCTAATGCAAATAAATAAGTATTTAATTCAAGTCTGATTTCATTAAAATTAAATCCAATAAGTTAGAAAACATCATAATTAGCTTATTAATTTCATGTAATAGAAAAAATTCTCAGAAAGATTTCTATTTTGTTAAAGTTTTTAAAAGTCAATAAAAATGGGATTTACACAAGAACAAATAATTTTACATAGGATCGTGTACAGAAGGAAAAGTGACATTCGAGATATTAAATCCAACAGGATGTGCACAACTCTAAATATGTTCGAGACCTTAATATACGGCATTCCTAATCGAGCCACCACGTTGAGTCACATCATATAATCTATCGTGATATTTGGATCTAAAATTATGGTTAATTAGTCATGAAGCCTGTTTAACACGACTGATGTTGAGAAGATAAGTGTCAGACATGGACTCCCCTCATTAAGCAATCAAAATTCAACAAGCACTCCCAAGCATGTTACGTACATATACAACGCCATCGATTCCTCTGACCATGTGTACAAATTATTTTAATTGAATGTTGAATATAGATCTTGACTCACATAAACTTTGTTCCAAAATACAACACTTTCTAGAAATTGTGATATCGAGGATCTCATTTTGTGATTGGTAATTCATACTAAATTATTCAGAATTGACATTTGGTCAATAAATAGATGCATTAGATCCGTCATGAAAATACTTTACAAAATTATCCCAGCTATTTTTTATGCATATACTTGAAACTTCAAAATCTAAATATTATCATTTTGAGATACATGTTGTATTTTCTTTAGCAAATTTCCATTGGAAGTAAGTTTGTGACGAGGGTAAGATCACAAGGTCTGTATTTTCACGTGGTCGCGCACCTCCAGTTTTGTTATAATTTAACCTTTTAATCCTATCTCCCCAAAAACTTTTCGCCATACTATCTTCTATCTTCTGTTAAGTTTTTAATTGGTTTACCCAACTTCTTCTATAATAAAAATAGTGTGGATGTCGAAGGTTACCGTACCTACAGGACCATCTAATAACATGATTAGACATCTAAAAATTTATTCAACTTCTCTGTCAGCCGACGATTGTGCCCTCCATGTTCTTCCAAGAATCAATCTAACTAGGTGAGTCTTCACCAATTTTTTTGTTGGATTGAGAAAAATCTCCCTATTAATTCAACAACAATCTCGGTTTGGGGGTTTAAGTAAACCTGTGAGAAGTAATTTAAGCGAGAAAATATGCAGACAAAAAACTTAATTAGGGAGAAAGAAACAATAAAAAAATAGTGTATGGACAAAAATGTCTAACGTTTGTGTCCAAATTAAGGCCTTTTTTTAGCACACTTTATGTTTTATTGGATTATATTGTCTTCTCTATATTTCTTTTGGCCGCAAGTCTCACCCACCAAAATGGGTAAAGGTAGGGTTGAGCGTGTTCCATACCAAACATGGTTTGGCAAGTCATACCAGGCATATCCCATTAGTAAGACATCATCGAGAAAATAGAGGAATATGACATAAAGAGGCTGAAATAAAATTGACCAGATGACAAAGGAACCCTGCTATTCGTTTTGAAAAACAAGGGAAATATACATTGATTCGTTCACTCTGATTTTATATACGCACACACAAATCAATAGGAAGTAATTTGAAAACATAATATATCAGTATAAAATCTACACGTGTTCACAAACTTTTTTTTTGTTACATTATATTGTTTTAATACTAAGACCATAATACACGCAACATGTTACCAACAAAATTTGTTTTATCTTGGAAATACTGAAACTCTTTTCCACGAAGAATAAAATTCAGATATCAAGTTTTTAGTATGAGTTGGTTAAGCTTCAAAAAAAGGTCAAAATTGATCTAGCGAGCATGCACAGTCATCATTTCTTTGCAATAAATGAAACTTTTAACAAACTACAAGTGGTGACTCTTTAATCTCATTTCTTTGCAATATAATCATTGGCACAATGAAATGTAAACTTCACACGTTAAACATATCATCTATATCTGAATGATGCGTATTTTATAACAAAAAAGGTAAACCTGAGAAAGAAATATCTTCATAACACCAAATTATATAGCTGAAACTTTCGACGAACTACAAGTGGTGCCCTCGCATTTGCGAGGGCCCCTATGCTAGTTATTCAAAATCAACTACAACTACCGCTCACACCCCTATGCTAGTTATTCAAAATCAACTACAACTACCTCTCACTAACCGCACTCATGAAAACATATCTCAATATATAAGCAATTATGATTTCATTCAACACACTACAAGAACGTGCCCAAGCTTGCACGGGCCACTGTGCTAGTTAAAACATGGAACCCAACAGACGCAGAACCATGATTCAGCAAGGAAAATATACACGGGGAGTTGGACGCAACCATAGATCCACCTTCTTCCTAGCCGTCACTCCAAAGGTTTCTGTCATGTCCAGTTCACTCGGAAGATTGCCATCAGGGAGACTCCAATCAAAATAAAATAGAAGGCTTGCAAGAGCTAGCTCAATAGTCGCGAGCCCAAACAGCATCCCGGGGCAAATCCGACGACCGGCACCGAATGGTATGAACTCAAAGCTGTTGCCTTTGAAATCTCTGGCACTTCCAGCAAACCTCTCCGGCACGAATGCTTCCGGCTCGTCCCAGCATTCCGGGTCTCTCGAGATGGCCCAAACGTTCACGAGGACGGTGGCGCCTTTGGGCACGTCGTACCCGAGTATTTCGCACTGCTCTCTGCACTCCCTTGGCACTGATAGCGGCTCAGGAGGGTGTAGGCGCAAGGTCTCCTTTATGATGCATTGCAGGTAGTTCAGCTCACCTAGTTTTTCTTCGGTAACCTTGTTTTGCCCCATGAAGGCTCCTCTCACCTCATCTTGCGCCCTGGACATCATGCTTGGGTTTCGCGTCAGCTCTGCCATAGCCCATTGTAACGTCGTCGATGATGTCTCTGTTCCCCCTGCAAGAAGGTCCTGTATTCTTTCTTCTGTTGGTGAAACCATGGATTGATAGAAAAGCTAAGATAACTGCACGCATTTAGTTCTAGCTAGAGTAGCAGTAGTGTGAACGATTAAAGAACTTACGAAAAGCACTGCTTTGATGTTGTTCAAGGTGAGGGGGAACTGAAGGTTGCCTTCTCCCTGTACCCTCAAGAGCACATCGATGATGTCTTCGTGGTGTACTTCTTCAGAGGAAGCGGTCCTCCTGATCTCAAGATGATCATCTATAGCTCGGCCCATGAACGCTAAAAAGACCTCTCGGAACGCCTCAGCTCTGCGCCGCGTGCTGCTCAGAGCGCGCGCCAGCCTCGACGACGGGAAGAGGTCGGGCAGGGTGACGCCGCCTACCAGCCCCACCGCCTCGTCGACCATGCGGAGCAAGGCGTCCTGCTCCGTGAACTGGCCACCCATGATTATGTGCACCGTCGTGTCCGTCACGAACGCCGCGAGCATCTCGCTCAGATTCACCAGCGGCTGATCCGGCTCCGACGCAGCCGACGAGATTGACCGGATGAACCGGGCCGTCTCCTCCCGGCGGACGGCGCCGAACGAGCTGATCCGCTTGGCGCTGAGCAGCTCGAGGAAACAGATCTTGCGCATCTGCCGCCAGTGGTCACCGTACGGGGCGAACACGATCCCCAGGCCGTGCTTGCTCAGGGCCTTGACAGACGAGCTCAGTGGCCTCGTGCAGAAGGTGGTGTCGTGCGTCTTCATGATCTCCTTGGCAGCCTCGGCGGAGGAGACGACGACGACCGGGTTCGCGCCGAACTTGAGGAGCATGAGAGGGCCGTGCCGCCCTGATAGGTCTCGTAGGGCACGGTGTGGGAGGGCACCGAAGAGATGGTGGAGACTGCCGATGACAGGCAGCTGCCATGGGCCTGGAGGGAGCCGTAGGCCATGGTTGCCAGAGGCAGATGAAGCTAGGTAGTAGAACCGAATAATATACAGAAGAGGAAGAAGAGCTAGTAGCAAGGAGTAGTAGTATGCATCGTTCTCCATGATTGGGTGTGCTTGTGCTAGCTATGAATCTGTGACTACCGAGGTAGTGGGATTTATGGATGATTAAAGTTAATGTTAGAAGGCTGCTTCGTTCTGTGTTTGTGGCTGTTTCTTGGTTGCTTCCTCGTGCATGTATATTCTTCACGATGAACAGAGAAGTGAATCGGCCGAACTTATGCGAAAGTCAGATTATAGTACTGACTAGAGTTCCGTGCGTTCCACATATATCTATCGACTAGTCAAGGACTCAAGTGGCGGGCTCCTGCAGGCAGGTCACAGTCAAGAGTCAAGAAGCCACTGCTTCAGCACTGTCGCAGTAGCCGGCCCCTCCTTTGTCGACCTCCTCTTCCGTTCCGCATCTTCGTCGCTCTTTTTCTTCAGTCGCTAATGAAAGCACCCGCAGATCGAATTCGTCTTGGATTATAAGGTGCAGTGCACCTGATTAATAAGGAATTTCTGGGCAATGAATCAAAATTTCAGAATAGATGCATCATCCAATTTTTACACGGACAAACAATCAAGTAATGGTACGCTCACGGTTATGAACTGAAGAAAGCGACCAGGGGCGCCGGAGCACCCTGATCTAGCCAGAGTCTATCCGGAAGCCAGCCAATCCACAGGCGTCTGGCGGCAGGGTGGAGATTACGTCTCAACCATGAAGATTAGCTCACCTGTTGGTAAAAAATGGTAACAAGAGCGAGCAATGGCCGCTTTGAAGAATAGTTCTTGAAGATCTACTCCCTACATAAATAGTGTAATGTTTAGTAAAATTATGATTAGCCAAAAAAAGAGGCAAAACTAATCCATATACTACTGTGAGCCTGCAATACCACACTGATTTTTTACAGGCAGTACAAAAGTGCTCTACTATGTACGGGAGGTGATATACGTCGCCTTCAGGCGACACTTCCGCGTCCCGTCGCCTGAAGGAGCTCGTTCATGGGCTGCATTTGGAGCGGCCCATTATAAAAGGTACGGTTTTTTGTTTCGTTTTTTCTTCTCTTTTCATATCCGAATAAATTATAAATTTGAAAATCTTAAAATCTGAACAAAAATCAAATATAAACAATTTTGAATCTAAATAATTTTTGAATATGAACAATTTTCAAATCTGAACAAATTTGAAAACTGAACAAATTTGAACAAATTTTGAAAAACTTATTTGTTCAAAATCTAAACGAATTTCAAATCTGAACGAATTTCAAAATCTGAACGAATTTCAAATCTGAACGAATTCCAAAATCTGAACGAATTTCAAATCTGAACGAATTTCAAAATCTGAACGAATTTCAAAATCAGAACGAATTTGAAAACTGAACAAATTTGAAAATCTGAACAAATTTGAAAAGTGAACAGTTTTTTAAGTAAAAAAAAATTTAAATTTGAACAATTTCAAAATGTGAACAATTTTAAAATTCGAACAAATTTGAAAACTGATTTTTTTCCAAAATCTAAACAAATTTCAAATCTGAACAAATTTGAAATCTGAATAATTTTCGAAATCTAAAAAATATATTTTGAAAAAAAATCGAAAATGAAAACGAAACAAAAAAGAACAGAGAGCAACAGCCAACAGAAAAGAAAACAGTTAAAAAGAAACAAAAACAAATAAGAAAATAGAGAATAAAACGAAAAAAAGAAGAAGAAAATATCGAATGGGCCGGCCCAGTATCAGAATGCCTTCAGGCGACAGGAGCGTTGCGCATCGCTGCGGGGCGATGTATAGGAATCGCCGCTATGTACTTACGATTTTTTTTTCCTTTTTGAAGAACTGTACGTACGATTTGGTAGCGCGCCAGGCCGCACATATAAGCGTGGGAATTGGCAGCCCATCAACCCATGTAGTAGCGGGGCATAGCGAGAACGGAACAAACCCATATGTTTTTCCCTTCTATATTTTATAACATCTCCAAACAAGAAATAGATGTCCCAAAAAATACAAGTACAAAAAATTAAATAAATGTAAACAACAAGAATACAGTTTAATAACCAATAACTTGAATTTATCTAAACAATATACAAGGTTGTTTTAATATATTGTAGTCTTGTAGAGTCTATAAAAAATGTCCCGTTTCTCAAATATGTTAACGTAAATTCAGAAACAATATCAACAAACAAGATGTTCTATAAAAACATTATATTGATGTATTCCATGAATTTTAGTGTATGTAAATTAAATATTCATATCTGTAGATAAATTGATGAATGACTTGTTTTCATGGGTACAAAGGCCCTACATTTGATATTCTTTTTGAAAAAAAAAATTCCAGCATCCATGAAATATGTTCATGTATTCCAGAACATTTTTCACTCCTAATTAGAAAAAACATTATGGATATCATGGAAAACGATGACATATTTTAAATGTTAATAATTGTATTTGTCAAAACAAAAAATATAAAAATGATTTTAAGCTTGCAGCTCGAATTGTCGAGGATTTTAAGCTTTGGGTGGCAGCAGGAGCTGCAGCTGGAGATCTCTTTATTGAGTAGTTGCCTTAGGTGTGAGTGGGGGTGTGCGACAGTTGGGTCTTCGAAACCCTACGGTCGACGTTTGTAACAATTATTTTCTTCTATAAAACTATGGTATGCGATTGCATACCCTCTAAAAAAACAAAAAAATATAAAAAATGTATTTAGGCCGAACAAGCATAAAAAAAATAGCTTACCATTTCATAAAATAACATTAATCGATTATGTATTGGTCAAGATCATGGATATTACGGGAAAAATATCAAGTAGGAACTGAGATTTCAAATTTTTCCTCTATCGAAATTTTCCTCTATGGAAGTGTCAAAAACAATCCTCTTAATTGGCAGAAATACGATAAGCAATCATGCAAACAAGGTTAGGATGATGTAGTTACATCACATTGACGGTGTCTTAGCACTTTATGGTAATTTAGTACGGGTCTACGGTTATTCTACCCCAAGTTAAATTTGGGATTCATTTCCTGTTTTTTGTGAACAATGCATATAAAAACAACATCAAGCATTGTCTTCCTAGATCAATTTGCTAATCACTACCCTAAATTGTAATAGTGCCTTTAGCGCCACTAGCAGCCAATCTCAAACTAATGCCATCAAATTCAATGTTTCAATACAATTCTCCGTTCTGGAATAAGTGTTCATTTAGCTTTGTCTTAAGTGACTTTTTTAAAGTTTGACCAGAAAACCTTATAACACTAAATTAATATGACTAGATCAATACTGAAATGTTTCATGTCATAATATTGCTACTACTAATTGGCAAACCTTAAAATAGTTTGACATAATCTCAAAAAAAATAAAAAAATTTGTTTGACATGGTAAAAAACTGAAAGTACAATCCCGGACGGAGGGAATACATGCTATGGGCCTAGCTTCTTCATCTTCAGTGTAGTAAGTTCTGAACGCCTGATCATGCCATTCTTGTATGCAAGTTCTCATATCATCAAATCCATCTTTGGAGTATTAGGTTGCACCTCTCCAATATAAAATCTGTAGAAAGCAAAACAAAACGTCCTAGAGCCCTCACAGCCATTTGGCGTTCCAGTTCGTGGGATCCAAAATTAACAGACGGTATATCTCGTCTCTAAAGCGATCGAGCACATGTATGTCAAAGGTCTAGCAGTCTCAAAACTTCAGCAAACACACCAGCATACATAAGAATAGAACTAGATCATGCTGACGCAGATGATTACATCGGGGCGACGTTCGATCAAGCTAATTTTTTTCTAGCCCCCGACATAATCACGAGACCCTTGGAATCATTAAAGCCCAGAAATCGGCACCAACACGCAGGAGGCACGCGGGCAAGCAAATCCACCTACGTGGCGGCCTCACTGCCGAGGGCCGTCGCCACGTACGAGCATGCGTTGCCAGCTGGGATCAAGGTCGCTAGCTAGCCTGGACAAATCGATCGACGTTTGCCGTTATTGAGTCTCGAGTCTCGACTGATTGCTTAGCTAGGCCCAAAGAGGAAATTAGCCGACTGCCTTTTTCGGATTTCGAAAAGTTAAATCGTGCTTAGGGCACCTCCAACGGCAACGCCCAAACGGACACCAAAAGCGGACTGATTTTGTCCGTTTGGGGTAGCTTTGTGGTGTCCGTCCGGGGCTGTCCGGCCACTGCACCCAACGGTGCCGCGCATATTTTGCCCCGGACAAGAGGAAGAAGCAGCATAGCAAGGAAAACAGCAAATAATCGAACAGCACGAACTAGCAAAAATTTCAGCTAGCTCGCACCGAACAGCACGAACTAGTACTACTTGCATTTTTCAGAGCACCGTACTGCGGCGGCAACGCGCCGGGCGCGGAGTTGATGGCGGCGTCCTCCGATCTGGCCGAAGGCGGCATGGTCGATCTGCGGAGTTCCCCGGCGTCCTGCGCTGGGACAAGAGCGGCCGCGTCGAGCGCTTCGACGGCACCGAGACCGTGCCGCCCTCCCCCTCCGGGGACCCGGCCAAGGACGTCGTCTTCGACCCCACCGCCAGCATCTCCGCCCGGCTCTACCTCCCCCCAGCCACATCCCCTCTGTACCACAGGTAGGCCGCCTCCCTAGCCGCCGCGGTCCCCGCCCTCGTCGTCTCCGTCGACGACGCCTTCGCGGCCCTCAAGGAGGTCGTCAGCGTGTGCCGCCCGGACGGCGCCGAGCCCTGGCAAAGTGCGATTCTGGCCGCCGCCGCTCCGTTTTTCCCCGATTCGATGCGGGCGTGAGCAGCGTGGGATGGGAGGGCCGGCGTGATTCCTTGGTAGTAGAGCAGCGTCGGTGGGTGGAGGATGGGAGGGCCCCGGAGCGAGCTGGGATTGGAAGGCCGGCTCCAAGGGCGACCACGGTCGGTGGGTGGAGGATGGTAGTAGAGCAGCGTCGGCAAGCGACGGGCGGGGAGACCACGGACGCCGCCGTCCGCGGCAGCTTCGAGCGCGCGTGGGAGGTCGCCTGCGGCGGCCAGCTCGGGTGCGGCCGCGTGCTGGTCACCACGGCGGAGCTCGATTTGCCTGGAGCGGAGGGGATCGGTCGGTGGTCCTCTTCGAGGAAGAAGAGAGAGGAAGAAAGGAGGGGAAAGGAGTGGACCTGTTATTTGTGTGGCTGTCGTATGGGCCAGCCCGGACACGAGAGCGGACAGAACGGACATCGGACAGTGTCCGGCTCACCCCAAAAGCAGATCAAATTTGGGCTCGGTTTGGTCCAGAACGGACAGTCCGCCCGGACAAATGTCCACATGCGTCAGCCCGTTGGAGAGGGTCATTTGTCCGATGGGACAAAATCGGACTTGCAATGTCCGTTTGGGCGTTGCCGTTGGAGGTGCCCTTATCGCTTGATGGCTGAAGAAACTCACTTCACTTTGTCACCGTTCACATGGCTGAAGAAACTCTAGGCACGTACGTCTACTTCTGACCTTCTAGAAGGAAGAAAAATAGAGAGGAAAAAGACAGAGATGTACTGATTGAGCATATATCAATCCAGTACCGGTGCATTTGTCTGTTTTTTTTTAAACGTAGGGAAAAGGTTTGCCCCATCTATAGTATTAATTAAGGAGGAGTTTGACAAACAAGAAAATAAAAATTATTACAACGGGTTACTTTCCTGGTATTAAATCACTCAACCGCTTTAAACCCACGGTCATCGGCAAGGATTGTCAACGGCGAGACATGCTTCTTGCGAAAGACGTGGACATTCCTCTCATTCCAAATTTCCCAAGTGATGATGAGGGTAATTGGAGCAATAGCCTTGCGACTAGACGTAGTAGAACCAGTCATGCCAAGCCACCATTCCTCAAGAGATTTTCCCACGCATTGATGGAAGTCGAGGTTGTAAAGCCCGAACCAATACTGATGAGACCCCAAAGACTAAGAGTTAAGCGGCAATGAACGAATAGGTGCACCGCTGATTCCGTAATCCTCTTGCCGAGGGGGCAAACCCCACATTTAGCCAACCCCTTCGCGCTCCGCCGTCCAATGGGGGGGGGGGGGGGGGGGTGCACATTTTGCAATCCATTGTCATCATGTCGAAGAAGGCTCCAAAGCGCCTCAGTGTGAGGAATAGTGAGCTTCGTGGTCATGTTCATTTTTGCAATCCATGCATTCTCATGTCCTCGTTGGCCACTTACCTAAAGCTTCAAAATAATGTCATCCTCCACAGCTTCATAAGTTGAGCATTTTGTCTGCTCTTTCATATTCAAATTAGAACAAAGATGTCTAACAAAAAATAGAAAAAAGATTCGATTACGCAGTTGCCTACTTTTTTGTGGGATCTCCATGGCAAATTAGAAAAAAGATTGTTCATGTACCTCCGTGGCTTTGTGCGGAGTTCTTGTGACGTATCGCATGCTGCGGTGGCATCACTAATATGTGCGCCCGTGAGACGATGGCCCCACATGTCGATGCCTGCATTACATCAAATGATCCTTGTTGGGTTGCCAGACCAGATGAATATTTGTAGCTCTCGAGTTAGTGTTTCTTTCTATTTGAAGATAGACACATCAAGCTATGCCCATTATTTTTTTTCTTCTTCAAGGTATGATCCCGTCATTCTCGATCGCTAGCAAGTATACTAGTTTGATAACTACTCCCTCCGTTCCAATTTAATTGACTTGCTATTGCCTAAATACATCTACATGTGATCCATAGCAAGTCAATTAAATTGGAACGGAGCGAGTAGTAGCGAACTACTCTTTGGTCGTCAACTTTTAACCATTGTTTAGACGATATATCACACTTTAAGCATCTCACTGTAAATAGGTGTGCGGTAGTTCTCCACATGTAGCGAGGAGATTAGCCAGTTGAAACTAGCTTTACCGCAAAGGTTGGGACGGATCAGTACTAGGATGGATGGATCGATAGAGTTGCCAAGCACGACCAATAACTATAATATTATATTATATGAGCATGATATGGAGTAGAGACTTTTGACTCTCGAGCAACAGTGCTCACTCCAATTTAAAAATTCGAAAATCATATTTATTAGTTTTAAAAATTCTGAAAAAAAATTCCGGGGTAGCCAATAGTATATCCCACGAACGTGTAAAGTATCAACTTCAAAAACTTTGTATTTTGAACTACACAAAAATGACAAAGTGTGGATCTAAATATGCATATTTTCAAATCTTTAAGTTTTACCAGATTTAGTTATTTTTGTGTAGATCATAATATAAAGTATTTTAAATTGAAATTTTGCACGTTTATGGGATACACCATTGGCTACATCTGTAAAGTTTTCAGAATTTTTTGAAACTCACAAATATATTTTTCGAATTTGTTTTATTGGAGAGAACACCGGAGCTCGAGAGCAAATAACAGTTTCCGCATCATATGAAAATATATTTTACGATGTATCTAACGGTATAGATTTGGTATTGTAGATATGATTTTTGTTGAAAACTCAATCAAATTTAGATTGTCTGATATTTTTTAAACGTCTTACATTCAGCAACGGAAGGAGCACTGTATTAAGGAAAATCACATACGTTCTCGAGTCACACACACTACTCACATATTGTGCTGTGACATTCACACATCCATCACGGATTAAACAAGGAAGACACCGATGCCATTTATCAACCAAGTGAGCCTTGAGTTTCTGTGGGATTAGTCGTGTCATCGAGGTGGCAAGCAATCATTATGACATAATTATTTCTCAGGCACGTTACAGAGCTAAGCACGATGCCTGCAGTCGAGTCCATGATTCAGGGTAGAAAAGATGTGCCATGTGCTGCCCTTAAGCACCATCAGTGTTGCCAACTGATTGGGCCGTACAAGATAGGTTGTGGCTGGTGTTGGTGACCACTGACCACCATTGAACGGCCGCAATTTTCTTGGAATTAGGAGCAAATCCAGTAGTACGATCGCGGACGTTCCATTTAAGAACTGATAGCAGCTGAGCAGGCCAGATGGAGCGTGCGTGGAGTTTAGTCCTCATGAAGCATCACCTACACCTATAGCTGTGTTTCATAGCTGACTGTTCATCGGACAGACCGAGGTTGACAGTTTTTTTTTTTAGATAAAAAGGGCCCCGCCCCAGTTTCATTTCATAGAAAAGAAACCACCATGTCTTACAACAGCATTCCGGAGAACGATTAACATCGCCCCAGAAACTAGAAAGGAAATTACAACGAGATGATTCTCTGGAGCTAGTGCTCAGAGAACATCAACCCAATGAGGGAGGACTCAGAGAGCTTGCAGCATTGACGAGGAGGGATCGTCGGTATCGTACGGAGGAGCTCCGCACCAACACCCACGACCGCGCCATGTCCCTAGAGGGAGCCTTGCCACCAGCTCCGGCAGCCCACGCGCGCCCTAGATGGACGACACCGAGAAGGCCACTGCTACCGGGGGTACACCCCAGCACCAACCTTGATCGCCGTCATGGGAGTCCACGAGCAAACCGGACAGTACCTCCAAGGAGGGGACGACGACATAACGCCGCTACTGTCGCACTAGCAAGCTAGAGTTAGGGTTTCCCCCGATGCTCGGGAGAGGGCATGCCGGAGAGAGCCTAGATGACGCCTCCAAGGAGGTGACGGCGCCCGCAGGCGTCGCCGTCATCCCGCAGCTGCATAGGGATTTCTCCCGGCCCTTCCAACAGCCCCACAGCCCACAGACAACCAAGGCCGGACACGCCACCGACGAGAAGCAAGCTACCTCCCGCCGACCGCGCCGCTGGCCCTGCACACCCAGCCTTGCACCTCCGCGCGCACCGCAGGAAGCCAGGAAGACGCCAGCAAGGAGCAGACGCTCCAGCCGGTGGCGGCCCGCCCGGCCCTCGCGGGCCCAGATCGTGCCCGCAGCCCCGACCGCAGCCGGACCTCTCCGCAGCCACCCGAGCCAGCCGCGACGTGCTCCGGCCACCCCCGCCTTCCACCACCACCACCTTGTCGATGCGCCGCCGGAGAAGACAGATCAGGCGCCGCCGCCGAGATCCCCAGGAGCGCCGCGAGCATGGAGCCCCGCCGCCGCCGCGCCCAACGGGATTTGCCCGGCGACGCCTCTGGCGGCGGCGAGGAGGGAGGGGGTCGGCGGGAGAGGGCCTGAGCTTGGTGGCGGCCGGCGTCCCGGTGCGGCTCGGCGCAGCCGCACGGGAGCGAAGCGATGTGTTTTTTCAGTAGCCAAGAATCTACGCTAGACCTCTCCCGAGGTTGACAGTGTCGTGATACTAAGTATAGTTTCGTTTTTTCCTTCTAAAATGGCATAAAAATGTAGGATTATTTAGTATGATCATATAATTATATCCCAACCTAATAGTATCGAGTGTTTTTTGGAGCCTAGTAGTACCTACTCCTTCAGTTACTAAATATAAGACTTTCTAACTGTTGGCTTTTGTCCTGATTCATTTCTAAATCAGTAAATCAATACATTAAAACATGCTTACATACATGAATCAGGACAAATTCAGAAAGACAATAAGGTTTTATATTTTGGAACGTATTCTAATAGGACTACGTTACCGCGTACTAGCACGAACTTACCTTCGCCGTCCGGTGTAATGCACGGAAACACACCCGCCGCTAGCTCCATGCGCGCGGCGGCTCCTTTTACCGCAGAAACCGCGCGCCTCGCCAGCCCTCTCTTCTTCCGGGCAGAAACCACGCCACAGCAACGCGCACTCAAATCTCCAGCTAGCACCACTCTCCAGAGCCGGGACACGTACGTGAGGACAAACACAATCTTATTACAAATCAGTTACTAAGGAAATTACACTCCGCTGCATACAGCCTGCTCACGAGTCAAAAGAAACCACTATAAAAGGGCAGGGGCGGGCAACACAGCGGTCAAAAGCACAGCAAGGTTAATTGCACGAGATGGTTGCTGCACCCACAAGATCATCGATCACTGACGATCACGCATATAGAGTGCAGGCTTACTGATTCCACATGGTGACCATGCAGCCGCAGGCCATCACCAAGGTCTCCATCTCGGCGCTGGTGATCTCCCTGCCCATCATCTACGTGTCCCTGCTGCGCGTCCCGCCCTCCACGCTCGCCAGGGACTCCACCTTCTGGTTCCTCATGTCCAACTCCATCATCGCCATCATCGCCGCCGACTCCGGCGTGCTCTTCTTCAGCTCAGCCTCCAAGCACGACCTCGACTACTCTGACGTCGTTCCCGGTGACGAGCAGGCGGTGGCAGCCGTCCATGAGGACTACTACCGTGATGCCATGTCGGTGCCGTTGATGGCATGCGCCCACGAGCCGACGGCGCCGGTGGACATGTCTGCTGTTGTGGCAGAAGGCGGCGAACATCTTCCAACAGGTGGAGTTGTAAGCTACTACAAGGCAGCAGACGCTGCTGATGTGGAGGAGGGCCGTGCTCTGGCTTTGATCGAGGGCGAAGGTGCTCCAAGCAAGCCTTTCACTGACATGGTCGACCAGCGCACGGAACTAGAACCGATCAGCGCCAACAAGGACGATGCGACGATCGTGAAAGGCCATCAGTGGGCAATATCACCAGCGACTGGGACAGAAGTAAAACCTGAAGATGATGATGATTTACGGCATGATCAGAGCTCTGTTCAAGTCATGAGGCAAGAGGTGAGGCCCGGGTGCTCTGTGGCAGAGCAGAGCAAGCCGCCTCCAGAGGAGCGCGAGTACTGGCAGCTGAGCGACGAGGAGCTCAACAGGAAGGTGGAGGAGTTCATCTCGCGGTTCAACCGAGACATGATCGAGCAGGAAGCAGCAGCTGTCTGATCGACTGTCTATAATTAAGGCTGAGCGAAATAGATACACAGACTGAATTACCTACCTCTAGGCTCTAGCTAGCTACATATATCATCATAGTTCATGTGCATATGCCGCTTTCTACATATTTTAGTTACTTAGTTGGGAGTGTTACTTACGCGGTCGTGGCCAGGGAGAATATGCTCTTTGTCAGGCTTTGATTGTGCGGTACTGTATGTCTGTATATATGTAAGCTTATTTCTTTGACTAGACCGTTCTCTGGCCCAAACAGTCAGTTAAGAGTTTTGGGTAACCAATCATTCAACTGATTTTAGCTCAATTTTGCTGAACTGTGTTCTATCAGATTCATATCGAGACGTCCGAATGGACCAAATCCCGTCCAGGATCTATGACGGATCTTTGGACAAATGAATTCACCTCTCAAATGCCCCAAGTACTTCCCAGAAAAAATCTGAAGAGACCCTGCGCCTTAATCAAAAAGGGTAATTTCAATAGTAAGGTCAACGACATCTAACTAACGTGAAAGAAGCACTCGTGAACTACACTAGCGTAGAACCAAAGACAATATATCCTACGTAAATGCTTGCATGAAACAGGACACAGATAAAAACATCTTGCTTGATCTATCCAAGCAACATCGCTGCTCAAATTGGTGTAACAAGCGCAGGAGGAAAGCTATTTACTTTGTCCAAGGTAAGTAAAGTAACTTAACAATGGAAAGCATGAGAATAAGATTTAATATCAAGGAAATGACGACGAGGTATGTCAATGTGACTACCTAATCTTCCTTTTTCGTGATGCTGACAAAATCCATCCACACCAGCTTCTGGATTTAAGGACCATTCAGGACTAGCAGAAAGAATACATGTACAAAAGAACATGTAAGATCATAGGTATTTAAACCAATTAAGTCAATATGATCAAGTGTAAAACCAGAAAAGCACATGTACAAAAGAAGGATGGGGCATCTACAAAAATAGTAAGCTGCTAAACCTGCAATAACTTCAGTCCAGAGGGCAATTAAATATCATAATAAATTTCCTTATTTGGTTCATCTAGCATAATCGGTTCGCATGTATTTACTAACATTTTCATTTAGCTTATTCTGTTGCCATAACTAATTAGGGATTATATGCTCTCTAACGAGACAGATTATAGGACATTGACCTAGGCACAAATCTGAAAGTAAATAGTGATCTAAAAGTGATTTGCAACTTCATATCTTAGTAAATTTTCATATAGTGTCATAGATATGTCCTGTACTCCCAAATGAAAGAATTTAAGTTACTCCCTCTGATCCCAAAAATGTCGCAGCTTGCACCTAGAATTTGTACGTGGTCTGCTCATGTGTGGCGACATTTTTTCTGGGCCGGAGGGAGTAGTAAAATCCTAAATTTATGTATATCTAATTATCTATACAGAAAAAGGAGCTGCAAGTATTAAAAAAAAATATTTATGACTGCTCGTGAATTACAGGCATTCTTACTGTTGAGTTTTTGTCAGATGGGTATTGATCATTGGATCGACGGCATAAATATTGTAGTTTGTTGGTTAATTAATAAGAGAATAAAAAGCAGTGGTGGGAACTAAATAATATCCTAATCACTTCATGTTGTTAGCACGAAAAGGATCAATTGTCATAAGATTTACCCAAGCACGAAACTTTCTCTTCACCCTCCAAAGAAGCCATCCACGCTTTTTTATTTCCCTGTTAGAAAAGATCAGCCCTTTGTTCCTACAAACAAAGGGTCACGAAGCTTGCCAGGTAAATTAGATGATTCAACGAAAACTTAATCTTGACGAAAGGAACCAGTGTGAGGAAAACCAAAGTAGGGGCCTGGCATACCAGACATTGCGCATGCAGCAGCCAAGGACATGGTGGATGAGGCTGCAAGGGCCTGGATTGAAGCCGTCTAGGCCTTACTCGTCGATTGGTAGAGACCAAGCACCGGTACCGAGGTGGTATTGCGAGAAACGAAGTTCTGTTGGATGTGTGTAGACAACAGTTTGAGCCATGACTGTAGGCAATGCCTTGGAGGAGACACTGAAGCACCCGTCTTCAAGGAAGAGGGCTCTGTCTCCAATGCTTGTTACTGGGATGTACCTCTCCAAGATGAGGTCCTCAAGTTTGTAAATGCGGATATGAGAATAAGAATCGTCGGTATGGCCAACAAGCATGATCTGCGAGTCGCATTCTACAAGATGGAAACCGTTGTAGAGTTTGTCTGGTGGGCATGTGGCAATCAGCTTTGGTGGTGGCGGCGCCGACCCGATCTCCAAGGGCGGGTCCATCTGAAAAACCAATGTGCCATCGGATGGGGTTGGAGGAAATTTCACCATGTATAGCTTGCCTCGGAGCGACAAGGGTGCAAGATTTACCGGGACATCCCAGCTTGGCAGTGTCCACTGCTGGTCCTGGGAGGTTGCAAAGAGCACACGGTCTATCCGACTGGACGCAACCATGACGGTGATGACTCCATCACGACAGGAAACAGAAGCACAGACGCAGAATCTGATAATGGACCACCACCAGTCAGGACCTACAGAACGTACATTACGATTTACGAGGGATCGTGGGATCGTCCTCCAGCTGCGGGAGAAGGGTGGAGTACGGTGGGAGCTCGGTAATGTCGCCAGTGAAAGGGTGGAGGAGGCGGATCACAGTGTCTTCGTCTCTCTGAAGGAGGAGGAGGCCGTCGGGCGAGTCGAGGGCGATGTGGTTCCTGAATAGTGGGAGCTTGACGCGGACGAAGGTTCCTGTGTCGAGGTTGAAGAAACGGACGTACCCGTGCAGCTTGCCATTGCCGGGGTAGAGGCCGTGGCCCTCCGGAAGCATCATCCAGCGCCGCGGGTGGAAGCGCGGATCGGTGACGCCGCGGCCGCGCGGGCAGAGGGTGCCAGAACGCCAACTGGTGCAAACGGCGCGGAAGCGGACGTAGTCCAGGAAATCGCCGGCCAACACGCGCCAAGCTATGTGCTGAACCATATCCCATGGAAGGGACGCCCATGGGGAGCAGGAGGAGGACGGGAGTACCACCGCGCCAGCATCGTCTTCCGAGAGCACCACCGCGGGGCAGCGGCGCTTCCTTGTGCGCGCAGTCGTGTCCGGCGCTGCCGCCGAACGGCGTTTCCTAGAACTCGATGGTGACATCCTGCGTTCCAAAACTGTAGATCTGATTCGCCGACTAACAAATATAATACGTATTTGGGAAAATGATGAACTGATGACTGTAATCGCCGGAAAGAAGATAGATTTTAACATGTATATGCAGTACCTACGTGGACTTGAGAAGTAGAGACGACGACGACGGCTGGTTAGAAAGAAACAGCGGCGTAATGCCGGCGGCTTGCCCTGCCCTGCTGCCATTAGTTTCCTTTTCTATTTGGGAAAATTGAGTGAGTTATTTATAATTTAGCCACCATAAAGTTTTGCATTCACCAGCTTAATTTCCATTTTGGTCCTCGCATTCTCATTCCCATTGCGAAAATATTTCAGAATAAGGTTTTTTAACATGTAAGGTAGCACTTGTGTTTGGACGGCTAGATTTACGATATTGTATATTCGAAATTATTTATGTGTTTCGTAACTTGTTGGCTTGCCAGCCACACTGCTAGAAACGCATTTAAAAAGGGGGGAAACGCATAATTGAACTTTGTTATAAATCATGTGTATCAAAGTATCAGCAAATCGTAAAAGGATTCCGGCATAGGTTTTGTAGACCTTTTTGGTGCCTATCTCTGTTTGCCTCTGTTTAGATCCGTCTTGTAGTAAGATCATATTCCAAAATCTTGCTTTGGCCTGTATTTGGATGGTCTAGTTTTCCTGGTAGAAGGCAAGGGTTTGTCGTGTGTACTGCTTAATGTCGTGATTTGTCGTTGGATCATAAAGGACGCTCAATTTCTTCTATGAAATTGAGGACCTCGTTGGGGTTCCTTTGATCGAAAAAAGTATCAGCAAATATATTGATGTTTTAAAACAGAAAGTCAGTGGCACTTAGGTCCACACGTTGTGGAAATTACGCACCTCTTTTGTTCACAATATTTTCAAAAAAGGGATGACTAAAAAGAAATACATGAATTAAGAAATGTAAGGTTACAATGTCATGCCATCTTGAATACTACAAGGTGCAGATGACCTTATTATTCACCATAAAAAACAAACGAATGTTTTGATGAGTGATTGGACTATATGGGGATTTTCTTCTTAACTGCATGTGCATTCTAAGAAAAACATATATGTAGTTTGCGGCCTACGACTCAAACAACACATGTAGCAAAACACTCTTAAGGTTTAAATCCTCTGAAAACCATTGGAATCAAAGAAGTTCTTATATTTTTTTTCAGGACAAAACGACTTTCATATGAATTGTGTAGAATTTAGTGTTTTTATTTTGAGAGATCTTTTCTATAAAAGCCCACCGATTCAAAGGAGAAACAACTAAGACTTGCAAACATAACCATTAAAAGAACCCCAGAAATTGTTTCTAAACCCAAATTACACATGAATTCTAGCAACAGGTTAAACCTCACACCACTACATAACCACTCTATGCATGAATCCTTTGTAGAAACCAAGTAATGGTTAAATGCCAATGGAAGTAAAAATAAAAAAGAAGGGGTTCCATGCTCCTCAATGTTGATTGTCGAAGCACGATTTACTATTGTCGACTAAGGAGACTAGATGTACTCACGTTCATGCCTCCAATGCGAGTAACAACCCTACATCATGCCTTGTGATAGTATCACCAAGGTTAACAATGGTCTATGGCTAGAGCATGATGGAAATATGTGTTGGATCTAAGGCTTATGTGGAATCTTGGTTGCTTGCAGCGCCTGATTCTCGCAATGGCGTATGGATCCTTTTTCATGTGTCTTGTCTTAACTGTCAAGAGTATGAAAATCCGATCTAGGAAGAAGACTAGTCTCGCCTACAGACATATTCTTTTAGTTCGTTCGAACTCCGGGTATCATGTCGTCTAATCCTTTTAGATGCAGCCATTTCCCTGTGTAGGGGAGCTTGAGGAGCTCCCGCAAAAGCACCGCTGATGGCCAAAGGAAGAGGAAGAAACGAGATTCGTGTTCCACAATATTTGCCGTCGAATCTGGTCGAAGAGAGTGAGAGCGTAGTAAACGTAGTGAGGCGGAAATAAAAATGGCGAGCGGAGGCCGCGTTTTGCGGCCTCCTCCATGCCGCATTCCTCACGCAGCAGTTGATGGTGTCGTCTGTACTCTTTCCGTTCATGCAGTCTTGCGTGGTCATTCCAAAGAATTAAAGCTCTGTATTATTTGCTCAGATCGATGGACAATGCTATATTATAGTGGTGGCATCATTGGGATGTGGAGGTTTTTGTGTTACGTGTGATCAACCCAGTGTCATCTTCTACTGCGGGTCGTGGATCCTTACGGGTCGATGTCACCGGCACTTCCGAGTAGAGATGGAAGACTTACCAGGTGCCTTTGCAGATACTACCTTCATCTCCTGTTAGTTCCGACAGTGATGCAAAACTCCAGAGGTGACAATATTGTCGAACCATCGGCATGTGGGCGATGGATAAGATGAAGAGTTCCCCAAGGACTAGATTGTAAGTTCCTTCTCTATCAAGGTTTTCTTACAATGTTGGTGTCTAGTAATATAGAATTTCAATTTGTCTGCAAAAAAAATACATCTACAAAGACAAGCTGGTACTAGCTGCAGTTTATACTAGAGGGCTAGAGGCCTGGTCTTGTTTTGAGATTACGTCCAAATGCCTTGGAGAAGATATAGCATGCACCCTTTTTATTACCGACTTGGGGGGTCCGAATAGAAGTTACGTAAACTTTTCCCATAACATATTATGTGTTTTAACTTCCACACGTACAAGGGAATATCATGAAATATCTTCGAATACATTTGAATGCGTGTCTTTCTCATGCTATTATTAATTAGTCTTACATTGCACACTCTCAATCTTAGAACATGGGAGTGTTGAGGAACTCACCAACTCTACCCACCTCATGGACCCATATACTAACTCAACCAATCCAGCTTATATAAGCACCTCGTTCTCGCCTGCCTAAGCTTCTTATTCTTCTTATCTGGTTTGAAGTCCACACTTTTCCACTACTATCTTAATCTTGAGTTCTTGACGTATGTAAGTTATTGATCGAACAATCCCAAAACAATGAGAGATGATGAGTTAGAAGAACATGAATGAATAAGCTCATGTTTGCTGGTGAGTGGTGAGCGCTTATGGGCTCGCTGCCAAGCAAATGGTAATCAGTTTTGAGAATGAGGGCATTGTGACGAATAATCTTAGCAAGCTTATCAGAACGGCAAGTGCCTTATGATGATTTCGACCTAACTCAGTTTTGATGCGTGCTAAAGACACTCTGTTTATGCATTGGACCCCCTTACCCTTAGCACGTAGGAGGATATAAGAACTACTTAGAGGCCAAAGGCCAGATTTCGTTGTGGTTCTCTTATTACCTTCCCGACATGTCTTAGAGATGCTCGTCGCAAGAGATGTTCGTGTGCTAATTTTGAGATGAATATCGAATTGAGATGGCACAAAATTGCCAGGCTAATAGAATGTTGCTCACGTGCTACTGTTTTTTTCGTCTGCTCAACTGGCTGGACTCACAACTAAGACCAAACTCCAAACACGTGCTACTGGTTTTGGATGTTGGCACGATGCATGATAAGTTATTTAAGACCTTACAAGTACGTATGTGTCAAAGAAGATGATTAGTTACGAAAAAAAGTCGATAAATAATGTGATGACGTATATACTACACCCAAAAATGTGTAGTATGACGTACCTAGCTAAAAAAGAGTGTAGATTTCGTGCTTTCGACCTCTAGTGATCCACTATTTTCGAAAAATAATAAAATTAATTTAAAGGTTTCAAAAAAATCTGAAGCATGTTCTCAACGATATATTCTATATTCCACGAGCATGCAAAATATCAATGCAATTTTGTTTTGCGTATCGAGCTACCCAAAAATAAAAAATACACAAATTTGAACAATGCATAGTTTCAAATCTCCAACTTTTGTCAATTTTATGTAGTCAAAATTCGCACTGTGATTTTGCACAATTATAGTATATATCATTGCAAACATGCAAAAAATTCAGTTTTTTGAAACTTTTAAATATTGTTTTAAATTTTTATAAAATAATAGGATCACTGAAACTCGGGAGCGGAAAGGACTTTCCGCCTAAAATATCTCTATTGGACATATGTACGGAGCACTACTCTGTAATGGAAAAGAGGAATAGTACGCGATCTACGAAATACTTCCTCCGTATCAAAATATAAAATGTTTTGGACACAGTGTTTTGGCTCACGGGTTTAGATGCACCCGTTGTGTAAAATGCATTTTAACCGAATTTAAAAATGTCAAGAAAATTCAAACAAAAAATTTCGGGTGTAGATATGAACATTCTATATTCGCACAAAAAAGTTTTGTAAAGAAAAACATTTTTTGTGGCCGTTGTAAAAAAGGCAAAAAATTCTTTCGTACAAAGTCATTTTGCAACACTAGGTATTTGTCTTTTTACACTGATCAAAAAATGTCTTTTCTTTGCGAAACTTGTTTATACCAACATATGATATTCATATGTATACCCGAAATTTGTGTTTGAATTTTTTTGACATTTTTAAATCTATTTTTAGGATAGTGGGAGCATATGGTCCTATGACCCAAAACTGATTTCCGAGATGTTTTACCCTTTTCTGGACTCGGGAGCACATGGTCCTAGACACGTTTTAGTGTGTACATCCATATATATCTTGCACTAAAACAAATCTAGATACGTGTATGGCAGAAAATGTTAAAACATCTTATATTTTAATACGGAGGGAGTAGCAGCAATGCATCGCACGCACACCTCGAAGCTGGTGGTGGATTTTGGCACCGGCCGGCGCTGCCTGAGCGCTGCCGGCTCCTTTTTTTTCCTAGTCCATAACGTTCACGTGTTAAGATACGTCCAAAAAGAGAAGAAAAATTCGAGAAAAAACAAGCTAGTTTTTTTTAAACGAAGGCAAAAGTTTTGCCTTTTCCATTAATTAAGCAGAAGGTGCTCGGTTTATTAGCGAAATAAACCGGGCGAGAACCATACAACAAACACAAAACCACGGGGCGACGCCCACATAACCTCAAAAACACCTAGAGCCACCAACGACCAGCATCAAGGGCAACCTCGTCGCCCGCACGACCCGAAGCCATGGCACTCAACACTATCAACTTCCGGGGCGGTCGCCCTGACATCCAGCTGCTCCGCCACACCCAGCGGACCACTAGCACCACCTTCCGGGACCGCCATCCCGACGTACCACCGCTTGCACAGGAGCCACAACGCTGCCCGACCCGGCCGCCCGCAACCCACAAGCTAGTTCTATGGATCTTGGTGTCTACGACATATGCCTGAATGATGTACATGCCGTCCTGTCATGACATGTCTTTGCTCATATAATGCTAGTAATTACCAAATCTAGCTCATCAGGTTTTGTACTCTAGCTACTACATTGAGCTTACATCCAATCCGCTAGCTGCAGGGACAAGATCACAAAGGACCTGCATAGCTAGTTCCGAAGCGCAAGTGCAGATAAAACACGGCCAAACCTGTTCAGCTGGCAATATATCTCTACAAAAATGACATAGAAATTACGACGACGTAAACAAATTAAGGCATATCGATGGAATCAAAAGAGATAAATACAAATAGAAACACAAGAAAAGGAGACGTCTCTTACAAGGAGGGAAACACTCGTAACAAACGAGCGAGTCCTCATTCCCCCGCTACATAAACCAGCCCAATCACACAAACCGGGCAAGCAACACACAGCCGCATCCTACTAGCTAACCAGAGCAGAGGCTACCTGCAGCTCTTCAAGGGAGGCGAGATGGAGGGAAGCAAGGGCGTGGTGCTACTCAACTGCTTCGTCAGCCCGTTCGGTAACCGTGTCCGGATCGCGCTCACGAAGAAGGGCGTGGAGCACGAGGTGACCTCTGAGAACATGGTCCAGAAGAGCGCTCTGCTGCTGGCCTCCAACCCCATCCACGCCAAGGTCCCGGTACTCCTCGTCGCCGGCAAGCCCGTGTGCGAGCCCCTCGTCATCCTCGAGTTCATCGACGAGGCCTTCGCCACCACCGGCGAGCAGCTCCTCCCCACCGACCCCTACGCCCGGGCCAGCGCCCGCTTCTGGGCCACTTACGTCGACACCAAGGTGGGCACTCCACTATCTACACACTCGATCGCTCCCACGTGCGAAGCTACTCATGATTATGTCATAGCTCATGTGCGTGTATGTGCTCGCAGGTGCCGGACTGCGCCAGGAAAATATGGCAGTCCCCCGCCGGCGCGCCGGCGGTGGAGGAAGGAAAGAAGGAGATGGTGGCCGTGCTTAAGACGCTCGAGGCCGAACTGGGGGAGAAGGCCTACTTCGCCGGAGAGGCGCTCGGGTTCGCCGACGTGGCGCTGGTGACGTTCACCCCTTGGTTCCTCACTTACGAGCGGCTCGCCGGGTTCAGTATCGCCGAGGAGTGTCCGGCGCTGACGGCCTGGGCGGCGAGGTGCGCCGAGGAGAACGAGTGCGTCTCCAAGTCGCTGCCGGACCCCGAGGCGGTCTTCCAGTTCGTCGGAGGGATGAGGAAGCACTTCGGCCTCGAGTAGAGCCATGCTCGTCTAGCTACGTCACTAGTATCATCATTCATCGGTGCAAAATAAGATCTGGCTAGCCTGCAGCCGGCAAACACACTTGCCGTGAGCGGCATATGCATGGTCGTGCGTGTGTGTGCAGTGTGACCAGTTTCCTCCGTCTGAGTTGTCGTATGTGCTTTTGTTTGGGGACATTGTGTTTTGTGATTGGTGATCGAATTCTAATTTCTGGGTCGCGTGGTTGATTAACCGTAATCTCCCTGAAGAATTGTCTCTTTTCTTGTTTTTTTGGGAAATGCCGTTCGCCTAGCTTTATTGATTTGTAAACAGTGTGTTACATCGTTTACAAGAGCATTCAAAATAAAACTAGCGGCTTCATCGAACCAAGTACAAAATGAATTTGAAATGAAAGCATTCCTAGCTAGCTCATGTGCTACCTCATTAGCTTCCTATTACAGTACCCCATTGAAACTTTACCAAAACCACTCCATAACATAGAACAATCATCATCGTATCCACCAACTGTACACAATCAGTTTGAACTGTGAAATTTGAAAGCCAAACTGTTGTGCCAATGTTAAGCCCTCTCTAAAAGGATAAGCCTCTGCCATTGGAGCGTCAACTACATAATTTAAAAACTTGTTTAACGCTGCCAAACATGTACCACGACACCAGACCCGGAGTCAGCATCAAACCCAGCATCTACATTGATTACAATCATATCTTCTGGTGGCTTTCTCCACCTCGTTCTCTGAATAGTATTAGTATTTAGTTTTGCCATTTTTATAATTTTTAGTCAGTGTCGCAATTGCCAATGCTGATATGAAAGTCAGTTGAAAGAGAAGTTTTAGTCAGTTGTGCCGCAATTTTTAGTCAGTGCCGCAATTGCCAATGCCATTTTACAATTTTTAGTCAGTCGTAGGGCTCAAATAAAACTATCTACCCAAGCAGCGAAAGAGAAGTATTTCTTCCTTGTGGCTCTAAGCTTCAGCCATTTAATCGCTTCCTTAAGAATCGCCTGCATCTTTAAAATTGGTTCAGATGATGTTGCTGAAAACTTTGTCATTTCGTGTTTTCCACACAGACCAAGAACAAAAAAAATTATTTCCATGAAGAAAGGCTTTTGCAGAGTAAACCCCTTAGGCAAAGAAACATAAATTCAAGCAAAACTAGGTCATAGATGAGTTCCTAAAAACTTTTCCCAGCCCTCGTCACGTCAGAAAAAGTGATTAGGAGACTCCATATTTTTCTTTGTTTATGTGTTTTACCACATAATTACGGATACCCCTGGTGTAGATACTGTCGTGATGTATGAGGCTTCAGATTTATTTTCTTTGTATCTTATTTGCACTAAATTTATTGTATGCATCGCCTGATACAGAGACCGGGACATACTCCGTTTTTTGAAGAAAAATGTGATCACAGAAAAAAGTAGAGGAACCAGACATATTTCCTTTTCTTGTGTTATTAGATTATCTAGTTAGTGTTGCATTTTGAAACAACTGCCACATGAAAATGTTGATTTCGAGTTCGCTTTTCAGATCCACTCCTAATAAGCCTTAGCGAAAAGTTTTCCTCAAGTTCCTCGTTCATTGATTTAGTAGAGAATCTATATCTTAAAGTAAAATCCCACTACATGCATTAATGATTTTTCTATCTCAACATGCCAAAATTTGTGCATCGTTCCCCATAAGACAAGAACCTATATTTCGAAAAAAAATCTATTCGCGCCGGAAATGAGAGATTTTTGTTTCTCCATACAAATTAGTTTATTCGGATTCTGACGTATTTTTTTCTGAGAGACATCAGAACCCATTTAACCCATTTATACGATTTAAGGATACATAAAGGATATTTTTCTACTTTACTAGACTATGCAAGGTATTCGCACCACCTTTTCCAAACAATTGCCCATGGCATCTCCATTAACATGCATTAATATTTTTTAATCTCAGTATGCAAGTTATCCACATCATCCATTCTATTAGTCAATCAATTGTCCATGTCATATCCACTAATATTTATCAATCACTATATACAGTCTACACATTATCCATTTCTTCAACCATCCAATTGTTGTCTATTAAACTTGAACGATACACCGCATATTGCAACGGGTATCTAAAAATCTATGAAACCTGAAGTTGACTAAAAATATGCAAGACTTAGTTGATCATATCATGTCGAGTGTCAAAATTTAATAGACATGTAATTTATGTGTACTTTATAATTTAAAAGTCGTTATTGTTCAAAGGTGTACCGGATGGATTTAGATAAGGTGAAATAACGGGCTAGAGAAACGGATGATGTGGATGTTTTGCATGAAGATGATATGTACATTGCCGTATAATATTTCTAGAATTTTTTTGAGCGGTTACATATAGATGAGCACGTAATTTCGAATAATAGTTATATTATTGTCATCATTGGAAATAATTGTCAAAAATTTCACTCTTTGGGAAAACTAATTACGGTGTTCCACTTGCACATGATTTACTTGTGTAATTACGTAGCGGGTGGTGTGATCTTATCATTCGAACCGTCAAAAGGTGACGTGGGCAATTTGATGGGTAATGATAAAAAAATGTGGATATTTGCATTTAGAGATAGACAAAAGTGGTGAATGTTAGTGGGATGATGTAGATAATTGGTGGGTTAAAATGATGTGGAAACTTGGATTTGGATGTTGAGATCGATTAATTGCAGGCGAGCAGAGGAGCTGCCGTACCCATACGACTCCCTTTTTCCACACGCGCACTCCTCCTTCCGTGACGAAAACGGCAGCACTATCGGGTCAGATCGACGGCGGACGGATAACTCTTCCGCTCCAGCGAGACGCCGTGAGCAACTTTAGTTCCGGCATCCCAGACCAGGAAGCAACCGCGGCCCCATAGAGCCCCGCCACGGACGGAGCTCTTCTCCGTCACACAAGAAGGGAGGCCCGGGCCTGAGTCTGAGTGAAGTGGCATCGGCGAGCGCGGCTTAACACCTACGCCTCCGCACCGCAGCATAGCGCCACGGAGATGGCGGCAGCGATGGCGCGGCGGGGCGCTCTAGCGCTGGCGCGGAGGGGGGTGTGCTCCGCCTCGGCGCCTGCGGCGGAGCGCGCAGCGGCGGCGGCGTTGTCGTCGGAGGAGCTCATACGGATGGAGCAGGACTGCAGCGCGCACAAGTACGGTGACTGCTTCCAGATCGCCTCCTCTCCCTCCTCACTCTCTCGCACACCTTGTGCTTGCGTAAATGTCTGTCTGCCAAATTCCGTCTCCCTGATGGGCACTACTTCTTGGATCGCGCGCGTAGCGGGCTTCGGCGCTCTGGGTTCGGTTTGCGACGAAAGGCTGGGACTGTCTTCGCGGGTTCCATTTTGATTAAGCCCTTTTTCTTTTTCTTCTTCTTCTTCTTCTTCGGCGCTTCTTCATCTCGTGATAGTGCCGTGGGTCATCGAACGAATTAACCACTAATTTAGCTCGAAGAAACAGACATAGCTGTGACAACGACGCCACTGTTTTCGCCTCTTTTTTTTAGCTAGTCTAATTTCACGTTTGCTTTGACACCTCGGATCACTTAATGGTGCATTTAGTTGGGATGCCGACATTCCTTAGAACTTGCTTTGTTACATTGGTAGGAAAACCCGAGGTTCCGAGATCTTTCTTACTAGTATTTACTTGTGACATCGTGCTGTCTGTTTTGTTGATGCCTTTACCCAGTCTTCTAGCCTGAAACTCTTGCTGTGTTCTAAACATTTCACCACGTGCAGCTATCACCCGATTCCAATGGTATTCTCCAAAGGGGAAGGTTCGCATATATTGGACCCTGAAGGCAACAAATATATCGATTTTCTCTCTGCTTATTCTGCAGTCAATCAGGTAATTTTCTCAGCAGTTAGTCATCTTAACTGAATGCTATTTGGCCTTCGCAGATGACAAGGCACGACCGTTTAGTTGTTGCCCATTCTTTGAGACAACTTATTTTGGTGCACATAAATGATGTCCTTCTTTCAATTCTTTGTAGGGCCATTGTCATCCAAAAGTACTAAGGGCTTTGATAGAACAAGCAGAAAGGCTTACACTTAGTTCCAGAGCTTTCTACAATGACAAATTCCCAGTATTTGCGGAGTATTTAACAAGCATGTTTGGGTATGATATGATGTTGCCAATGAACACTGGAGCTGAAGGAGTGGAAACAGCTATTAAATTGGCAAGGAAATGGGGCTACGAAAAGAAAAAGATACCAAAAAACGAGGTATGACTTCATGAAAGATTACATGATTCGTTTTAACCCTACCAGATTTTTCCAGTATTTGGTTATTTGGTTATTTGGATCTACTTGTGCTTCAATGGTTTTCTAACCTGTCGATGCTAACATGATTATCGGCCAAGTCAACTATGACTAGATTAGGTTATATCCTGCTCGCTGTTTCTTATCTCTTAAGACTTCGTTGAAAAAACATAAATGAACAGACAAATACTTGATGCTCTTTCTGGCACTATCATGGACTATTATAACCTTTTTTGGGTGAGCCTCTTTTAGATAGCTCCGGTTAATTTTTCGAATCAAGTTTCAACTAGATGTATTATTTTTTGTAGTGTACATGAAACGAAATGTGATTGGATAACGTAATTTAGCTGACGTTAATATGATTTTCCATATAGAGTATCAACTTATCACAAGTAAAAACTCTTCTTTTCATAGTATTTTCAAGGATAATTGCATCATAGCAATCCCAAACTAAACTCACATGTGGTGATTGGAGGTATACCCTTGCTTTAGTATAGTGGTGTTGCTCACATATATAGGTAATTCCTCATTTTATCTGAATATTCTGAAAAAAGATAAATATATCATATCATTATGTTGAATAAATAAGACCAAAACTTGATGAGAAGGGCAAAAGAGATCTGGAATCACAATCTCTATTCCTACTTATTTCTAAGAATTTGATGACCCTATGTTGCAATTATAGGAAAATTACCATATTTGATGCCGTTGCAAATGCATTGTTTAATATCTTGAGAAGCTGAAGGTCAATTGATAACTTTTTTTGTCAAATGTTTGTTGTTTTGCAGGCTTTGATTGTTTCGTGCTGTGGATGTTTCCATGGTCGGACTTTGGGTGTCATCTCTATGAGCTGCGACAATGATGCAACTCGTGGTTTTGGTCCACTAGTTCCTGGCCATCTTAAAGTTGATTTTGGAGACATTGATGGATTGGAGAAAATCTTTAAAGGTACTAAATACATTGAGTTCTGTCAGTTACATGCTACTGCTATTATCTGTTAGGGTATATAAGCATGCTGACAACACTATTTTGTTCAGAGCACGGAGATCGAATATGTGGTTTTTTGTTTGAACCAATCCAAGGAGAAGCTGGGGTATGAATCTTTAAGTTACTGGTGTTTTTCTTTAGAGTTTCTAGATATCATCCATCTCATTTGGTAGTTAATGAGAAACAAGTTTGCTCCTAGTTGGCATTGCATGGTGTTACGTGTGGATATATAACTCACTCGAGAATTTAATTGACCCGAAGGGCTTGTTGCCTCTGCATGATATACACTTTCTACGGTATATTTGAGGTTACAACTAACAAATGATGGATATACTTCACCACATTTTCCGGAGCAGTAAAATAATTGACGGCAGAATAGTAGTCATGCAAAATGGCGAACAAAAAAGTCGTAATGTGCTTTATGGTATGTTCTGATATAGGACATAAGGGGGAACCGTTCACTCACTGTACTGTATTTTAAATTGCGAGTGATTGGATACAAGCATTTCTGCTCAATCACCCTGCGGTATCTCACTTGCATACTTGCCAAACATGTATATATGGAGAATTTAAATCATTCGCCAATATTCAGTTAACTTGATTGGTTCATTTAAGAAACAAGAAATTCAAAATTAGTAATTGTCCCTTTGCCAACTAAAAAAGTTAAAATAACAGGGGCTAGTTTGCTGAGAGTAATATTTTATGGTGCATGTATCCAGTTTTACTGTTAGGATTGTTTGATGTCCTGATGCTCCCAACATTGCAACTATATCGTATATGTTCTTGCGATTTTCTGTAGGTAATAATCCCACCCGATGGCTATTTGAGAGCTGTCAGAGACTTGTGTTCCAGACACAACATTCTTATGATTGATGACGAGATCCAAACAGGCATAGCTCGAACTGGAAAAATGCTGGCATGTGATTGGGAAGATATACGTCCGGATATGGTGGTAAGTATCTTTCTTGTACCTATTTATCTCATCTTCACACTAAACCAGTACCTGGTGGTGAGGTTTTCACTTTGCTTAGGATAGCGACTACAATTTTGACAAAGTGTCTCAACTTCCCAGATACTAGGCAAGGCACTTGGTGCTGGAGTAGTTCCAGTAAGTGCAGTTCTCGCGGATAAGGATATCATGCTGTGTATCAAACCAGGAGAACATGGAAGGTGTGAACCATTGTTAATCTTTTTTTTTCCGTTCCAGAGCGCAGTTAAATGCAAGCTGATTCAGTTTTGTCTTAACTGAGCATAAATTTCCACATGATGTCCATCTAGTTTTGCTCATCATACTTAAGGAAATTATACTCTTTGTATGCACCTGTTAGACAATGACTCGTTGTTCTCAATGTATCTTTGTATATGTCTTGTTCCCGAAATAAATCTTATACAGTAATAGTTGATCAATTGCAGTACATTTGGTGGAAACCCATTGGCAAGTGCTGTGGCAATCGCATCACTGAAAGTGATCAAAGATGAAGGACTTGTTGAAAGGTACATTAAATAATTTATTGCAAGAAACTCCCGCAACTTGCTAAATCGTCTCGTCCCATCCCAAATTTGCGAGACATATGCTACTTCAAGATATAGTTATATAATGCTCTCTTGTTCTGACCATTTGCTAAAATACAGAGCTGCGAAGTTAGGTCTGGAGTTCCGAGATCAGTTACAACAAGTTCAGCAGAAGTTTCCTCACATTATTAGAGAAATACGTGGGAGAGGTTTGCTTAATGCAGTAGACCTAAACAACAAAGCTCTAGCCCCTGCTTCTGCGTATGATATTTGCCTCAAACTAAAGGAGAGAGGCATTCTAGCAAAGCCCACACATGACACCATAATTCGGTTAGCCCCTCCTCTTTCGATCAGGTATGACCCCTTTGCCCATGTCATCATGCCTCGTTCTCTTGTTATACATAAGTCTGCATGTACTGACACTGTATTATGTTTTCTTGGTAATCTCCAAAACCCGCGGTTTTCAGTCCGGAGGAGCTCGCAGAAGCATCAAAGGCACTCAGCGATGTGCTCGAGCATGACTTGCCACAGCTGCAGAAGCAGATCAAGAAGCCAGAATCAGAGACAAAAACACCAGTCTGCGATAGATGCGGCCGCGATTTGTAAGGGTGACTGAGATATCCGAGCAGAGATGAGATCCACAATGTCAGGGGCAGCATCCCCCAGGACAACAGTGGAGTTCGCACTGCCTAACTCACTGTGGTATACCACGCCTTGTTGAGTTGCCTCTTCAGAAGATATGCCATTGTTACACTGCCTGCAAATAAAATGTACTCCGTAGTACATTTGCCCTGATTCTGTCTGTCGATCTATGTGCCATTCTTGTTATCTGTAATATAGTTACACAATTATAGAAGCATATTTCATGCTCAAATGAAATGACAGATGCTGAAAAATCCTGGGATTATGCTTGCCTGCTTGGTTAAAATTGGGGCTTGTCCCCATCCTTATGGCCTGAAATCTTGTTAGTCCTACCATGAAGCAAGGATGCCGTAAGGGCATTGAAATCTAGATCAGAAATTTTCCAAGCAGCATTAATTATTCTTGATATGAATCTTTATTTATCGATCTTCATTTAATCATATGGTATAAACGTTACTTGCAGTGGTGGAGCTATTATTGCCTGTTTGCATTTTGCCACTTCTGACCAGGTCAACAGTAACTCCTATATTTGCCAGAAAATAAGCAAACTAATTAATAGAAGTGTTTTAACCTTTTTCTTGCTTCTTGCTCCAAAGTTTTGTCAACAAATCGCATGGAATACTCATTTGCAAGAACTACTAGTGTTTCTACCAGAACATCCCACTATATGACATAACTGACTGAACCTACTGAGGAACACATATGCGTGAATGGAATTAAACTTGCTCACCGTACTATCATTGGGCACCTTCGTTTTCCAAGAGGAGAAAATCTCCAGCTATTTACCAACCGATCGTGATCCTTATTTTTATCTCAGTGTACCATTCAGTTTCGCCCTTATATATACATCTTCCATTGTTAGACTTATTTCTTTATAATTGTACTCTTGGACAAAATTGCCCGAGCTATTCTTTAGGGAGATGGGCAGAACGTTGATAAGAAATGACCAAAACAGTGTTAGGAATGGAAGGAATCAGAAGCAGAGGCGCTACAATGTGATGACTTGTAACTGGACTCTCGAAGGTTGATGTAACTCCGAGGAGGTGGGACGACGAGCACTACTGCTGCAGGTTGCCTCCGGATAACAACAAGCTACATACTTTGCCGCCGTGACATCATGGATCTCGGACCAATTGTAGAGGAAGTGGCTAAGGTTTTGTTTGTTCATATGAAGAAGCCACAAACAGAGACAAAGACACCATCTGGGATAGATGGGCCGGGGATTCGTAAGGGTGACTGAGATATCCGAGCAGAGATGAGGTATCAACAATTTCAAGGGCATCATCCCTCAGAACAGCAGGCAGGGAGTGGTAGTGAAACAAAAAACAGACAAGGAGTTCTCACTGTGGTATACCACACCTTGTTGCGTTGCCTCTTCAGACAATATGCCACGGTTACACTGCTTGCAAATAAATGGAGTACATTTGCCCTGAAATCTGTCAGTCGATCTATCTGACATTGTTATCTGTAATGATGTTTATTTATGCTTCTATTACCATCACGCTCAGCACCGAGGCAGTGAGCAACGAAATATATGTATACAATATTAATATAGTTAGACAGATATTGAAGTACATTTCATGCTCAAATGAGATGGCGATGCTGAAATCTTGGGGTTATGCTTGCCTGTTTGGTTAAAATGGTGCTTGTCCCCAACTGGATAGCCTGGTGTTTTTCTTAGTCATGCCATGAAAGAAAGGTGCCGTGAGGGCATTGTTATCGATCTCAGAAATTGTCCAAGCAGCATTAATATTGTAGCTATGAATCTGTATATATTGATATTCAGTTATTCCTATAGTACAAACGCAGTATGATTTTGACTGTTGCATTTGCCACCTTTGGCCAGGTCAATAGAAATCCCTACAATAAGAGACCACCGGCAGAAAAGAAGCAAACTAATTAATAGACGTGTTTTAACCTTTGTTCTTGTTGCTTGCTCTAAAGTTAAATGACAAATCACATGAAGTCGAGTACCTATTAAGTGGACCTACCAGCGTTTCAACAAAAACATCCCAATAAGGCAATAAGTGATAGCACTGCCTGTGCCTACTCAGGAATACACATGGCATGGATGGAATTTATCCTTGCCATTGTGCTAACATTGGCCCCATCTCTTTTTCACGTGAAAAAGAAACATCAGATTGATCCCGATTATTTTCTGTGATATCTACCGTCAGTTTCGCCTTTATATATACATCTTCCCTTTGTTGCATTTTCTCTACAGTTGTAGTCATGGGAATGAAAGTACCCGGACTCTTATCTTATTGAGGAAATGAGCACAGCATTGATAAGAAACGCCGAAAAGAGTGTTAGAAATGAAAGGAATCAGAAGCAAGGTCTCAATGGTGTGTTGAGTCTCAAGTCGGCTGTGATGAAGGTTCGGTAGCTCGAAGGAAGGAGGTGGTGCAACGCTGAGCACTCGAGGCTCGAGCACTACTGTATCTGTATCGGGTAATGGCAAGCTACATGATTTGCCGCCCGTGGATCTCCGATCAATTGTAGAAGTTGTCGTTCGTAGTCCTACCATGAAGCAATGGTGCAGCGAGGGCATTGAAATCTAGCTAAGAAATTGTCCAAACAACAATCTATTCTCTCTATGAATATTTATATATTCATCTTCAGTCATTTATGTTAGAATATGTGTATGTATTAGAATAATAGAAATTAGACATCATCTTGTACTTCAATCCCATTGGCCTTTTGTCTCCCAAATTTTTTGTACACTATATATACTCAAGAGGGACAGATCAATACAAAACAATATTCTAGTATTCTACAACTTACTACATGGTATCTGATCAAGACGACAATCCTACTTCTTTTCCACCACTTTCTTAGCGTGCCGTTCTTGGGGAGATTATATTAGATCCAATTTCGAAATCCAATTTTTCATGAGATTCAATTGGCCAATATAAATTCGTAAATCCCACGATCCTCCTCGTCCGGCGAAAATCGGGCAGAAATCGGCAACAAAGTCGACGTGTACGCCGGCGGCGAGACCGAGACGCGACAGAAACCGCGAGTTCATGGCCGGGCCAGGCGGGTCCTCCACGAGTAGGTTCTGTGCATGGAGCCAAGCGTCACGTCAGCTATCAACACGTACGACCAGATATATCATGCATCGACAAAAAAAACGCATACAATTTCTTTTAGCATTAAAAAGGAGCATTAGCTCTAAGGACTGGGCATCTGCATTAGCAAGCTACTTCCTCCGTTCTAAAATATTGGACAAATGGAAGACAAGTATTTTAGAACGGAAGGAGTACTTACGTTGGTTGGCCCTGGGCTAGGGCATAGGTGCGACAGCCCAGTGCCCAGGCCTAATGGAGGTCCATATACTCTGCATTCAACATTAGATATATGACCACATCAGAGACAAATTTAATCCCTTAAAAAAAGAGACCAATTTAAGATTTCGCCAGTGGCCTACCACACAACCCGGCCGACAGCCCGACACTGACTCACGATCCTATTTTTCTCTGACATCTACCATTACCATTAAGTTTCACCTCTATATATACATCTTTCTTTTTGCCGTTTTCTTTATAGGTGTAGTACTCTTTGGACGAAATTACTGAGCACTTCTTGCGAAGATGAACACATTAAGAAACGCCCAAAATAGTGTTAGGAACGGAAGGAATCAGAAGTAGGAACGACCCCACGTGATGAGACGTGAGTAGAGGCTAATGAAGATACAACAGCTCCGAGTAGGTGCAAAGATGAGCACGCTTGCTACAGGTCGCATCATCATTAGTGCAAGCTACATGAATTGACAGCCTAACATCGTGGATCTCCGAACAATTATAGATAAAGTGACCATCAGGCCCATTGCAACTGTTGCTTGTTCAGGTGCATGCGTTGGCTAGCCTGGAAGAGTGGAGATTTGCGGCAGAAAAGTATCTCATTTTCTTTTTATTTTAACCACCTCTTAGTTTTGTGAAAAATGAAAATACACCGCAAATACTAAAATTATTCTTTGGTGCCAAGTTAGTCTTGATTGTATGAAAATGCAGATATGAGTCATAAAAGTTTGTTAAGTGTGTCACCACATCAGGTTTGTCTTGCACATCTGGTAAATTTTTACACAAAACCCCCTAGAAAATTCTCTCTTCTAATCTTTTCGAGAATAAATTCTCTCTTCTAATTTCTTGACCATTCCCTTTCAAATGCATTTTGTAAGAATTGAAGTGAATTATGCTGAACTTAATCAGGAAAATGTGGTAGAAGCAAAATGATTGAGAACATTTGAATGGTAATCTTGCATTCTTTACAGGGACATGCTTGTGGTGAAGTGTGCAAACCGACTGCAGCACCATCGCCAAGTTATCTTGTGTACATCTTCCTCTGATAAAAGCGTTCTGGTTTCGGCAATCAGTTTTTTTTTTACGAAAGGCTCGTTAAGAGCCCAGCTTTAACTTAATAAAGCTACCATCGGCAGAGTACAGGAACATAAAGAAACAAACACCAAATGACACAAAGTGAATACAAGCATACTCCCCACGTAGGCGGGAAATGAGTCTCACTCTCTAACAGATGCCCCAACGGCTAAACAAATCACCCGTTTACATAGCCGCCTTCCGCACCCTCCCCTCACCCGCCGCCGCCAGCCCCTCCGCGCCGCCGCCTCCTCCTCCTCCCCTCCCCTCCCGTAGACCTCCTCCCGGGCCGCTCGCGCGGGCGGCTCCGGAGGCTCCCCAAACCCTAACCAGCAGCGCCTCCTCCTGTGCTTCCCTGGCCGTCGCCGCTGCCGATGCCGGCCACGGTGGCGGTGTACGGCCGTCAAAGACGGAGGGCATGGAGGCGCACCTCGTCGTCAGGTCTTCGCGCGGAGACAAACCGTCTTCCGGGTCGCGCGGTGTGAGACCAGACGGCGGCGCGGCGACGGTCGCCATGTGCAGCCCTTGCCGGCGCGCGGCAAGGAGGCGGCGGCGCGAGACTAGGAGGGCAGGCGCAGTGGTTCCGGAGGCGGCGGCGCTCGGCCCTGCGGGGTTCGTTGCTCGTTCTGGAGCCTCCGGTTTGGTTTGATCTGGGGCAGGCAAGCGGTGGCGCGGCCTGCTGTGGCAGCGGTGGCGCGGCCTGCTGCGGCAGCGGTGGCGCGGCCAAGCCATGGCGGCGCCGCTGTTGCGGATCTCCTGGCCGACCTACCTTGATCTCGCATGGGCCGGAGGTCGTTCTGCTCGTTCCGTTCGCCGGGAGTCGGACGACGGTGTGGGGACTGCTGGTTCGACAAGAATAATGGTGGTTCGCGGTCCTAGGGTTCCAAATTGCGCTAAGACGAAGATATGCATGAGGTGTGTCCCCTTTGATCTAGCCGGAGTGTCGGGTTCTGGAAGGCTCCGCCGGCGATCTCGCATGGAGTTTTATGCCTAGAGATTGCTGGATCGGAGGGATTCGGTCGCGCCGGAGGGAGCAGCGTGAAGCTCTACTTCTGTTGCCATTATGGGCAAATCCATGATGAAGTCAGAGGCGGAGAATGTCATAAAGCAAGATTGGATGACTACTATTGGTGGTTCGAGCCTTTGGCGGCGATGAGGAACTTGCTTGGAGCTTAAGAACTCATAGCAGCGGTATGCAAGTGGGGGCGACACCACAGGTGAAGTTCAAAGTCTTACTTTTCAGGGTGAAAATCCAAGGTCTGTCCTTAATTGGTTGTGTCTGGCAATGGCCTTGTTGAAGATATTATTTTGAGAGCGGAGACTATCTCCAAGGTGAAAACCCAAGATCTTGATCGGGCGACGACGACGCTTATGCATGGTTTCCGTCTTGAAGGCGTTGCTTTTGGAGAGTTTGGATATCAGGTGTTGTCTTGGTGGTGGTTGTGCTGCTGTTGCAAGCACTGTAACTCTGTAGCAGGACTTTTCTTTTTTAGTTTCTTCTTCTTATTGTTTTTCAGCTGTGTGTATCCGTAATAACTTTGTTTATTGCGTTGTTTCAGAGGCTGAGTGTAATTGATATCTCTACGATATTAATATATATTGTTTATCTAAAAAAACAGATGCCCCAACATCGGCAGAGAGACTAGCAAAGCTAAACTGAAGCGAACGGCAGGTGAGGCCGTCCGAACGGAAACACATGCCATTATCCAGGCTATCGCAATCTGTATGTGATGGCACCAAAGATATGTTGTATTATTGTATTTGCTATTGTGTTAATATATTTGTACCCTCTCTCTTCTATTTAATTACTGGACACATCATGTTTTTAACTTTGTGACATGCATGTTATTACATATATTACTCCATTATGGGTACTCCAAGACTTTGCTGTCAGAGTGGACAGTACGCCAGCGACCAGAGTAAATCCTAAATTTCGGTGTAACATGTTGTAGCTTGTAGGTCGGCCAAGTTTGTAATCATTTTCAAAATTAAACCTTCTAGCTCTTTTTCTGAGAACAAAATTAACCGTATCAGATGTCTCGTTACCCCTGCGATTTTAGAAAATGAACGGGTAACAAATGTCACCAATAAAAGAACTTGACAGGCTTTCAGAATTGTCACATATAAAGGCTTTGGATGTGCCTCAGTGTAATGCGGGCTATATTTGACAAAATATATCATCTTACAAGATGATACATTTCTGACTAGTCTAGCAGTGGCGGAGCTAGGAAATTATCAAAGGGTGTGCCACCGGTGATTTTTTTTGACAACACATGTAATCCACAATTGTACGGAAAGAACAATGTAAATAAGTTGAAGTCTCACAATATTATAGCTCACCAAATATGTTTGAAGGTAATAAAAGTAGCCATACAAATAGTTGATAATATTAAATAGTCTTACATTAACAAAAGATAACACGAGTAGAATATTATGGATCTACTTTACGCCTTCGCATAGCCATGAAAGCATCAAGTAAATCATCCTCGCTTAATTCCAAGAATAGAGATCGCTCAATATAAGTCACCAAGCAATAGTTCAAGAGGTCATATCCCATGCTATTTCTCAATCTAGTCTTCACTAGGCTCATTGAGGAAAAGACTCTTTCAACCATCGCCGTAGAAACCGGTAGGATCAATACCATCTTGAGAAGTAAGTAAACCAAGTCATAAACAACATGTTTCTTTGTTTCAACAAGCTTAATAGAGAGCTCGCCAAGAGTCTTTAGGCACTTGAACCTATCATCTTTTCTCATATCATCAATAAATGTGCCAAGTTGGAATTCAAGCCTTACCAAATCCGTGGTTGATATGTCCTTGGGATAAAATTCGGCAAGTCTCATTACCTTGTGTAGATCATAAGAAGCAAATGAATCGGTGGGATTCATTTCCCACCGATTGATATGTCCTTGGGATAAAATTCGGCAAGTCTCATCACCTTGTGTTGATCATAAGAAGCAAATGAATCGGTGGGATTCATTTCCACCGAAAACTGCAGCAAATGTCCACTTCCTTGAGTGCCTTCAACTTGCAAATCAACCACTACTAATGGGGATTTAGAAGAAGCAAATTTCTTTGCTTCATATTTGCCGAAAAGCGCCGCAATATGGCCAATGTCTCTCTTCATGTTTGACAAATCTACAATAAAAATAACAACAAACTAGATCAAAACCAGTGAATTAACAGAAAAAACTGAGCCTAATACTGTCCTGGATGTGTTGGATTGGAAGGAAAAATAGCTGACAGGCTAAATTAAAAAAGAAGCTAGTGCAGTACGCAGTATGAAACAGGGAACTGGGGAACTACCACGAGGCCTGCTTGCCGAATCGCTGCCGGTGTGCTGCTGCTCGGCTGCTCAGCTGATCATCCCGAATCAGTTCCTGGAGGCTGGAGAGAGTGTGCTGCGGCCTGCGGGCATGCGGCTCCGCCGGCGTCCCGTCGCGGCGGCGCCCGATGCCGCTCGCCCCGCCCAGGTGATGGTCTGCTCGATGCTGAGGCCACTCACCGGCGCACGGGAGGCCTGATTTCGTCCGCTGCGCCATGGATTTGCTCCGCCGCCGGCAGCCGATTGGAAGGGTGACAAATTTGGGGATCGAGGGGCGAGGGCTACCTTGCGTGTGTGTGGCTGTTTCGACTGGAGTCACCGGATGCGAGAGCGAGCGCACGCGGGTGGACTTTTCTTTCTTTGTCAGTGGATTTTTCATTTTTTTTTAATGGCTGTTACGGTCAAGTGCTGAAATACTCCTACAAAATTAACACAAATTCTGGGTGTGCCAGGGCACACCCGGCACACCCGCCAGCTCCGCCACTGTAGTCTAGTAGGAGGGGTTCCAGGTTGTTGCTGCTGCACTACGGCAGAATGGTCACTGCATGCAGTTTCAGGATGCATATTTAAGAGTATCGACAAGTGCAGCAAACAAGCGATAGTACAGGATGATCGAGATAACAATTTTGGTATCGCACATTGATATGCCTCACTACAGGAAAAACTGCAGTTTTCGACGGTTTTTTATATGCCTACGGCCTTTTATCGGGGCCGTCGGCATATAAGCTATAGGCCGAGGGCTTTTAAAATGCCGTCAGCATATACAATGCCGTCGGAATATGAAGCTGTTGCCGACGGTTTTTCTGAAGGGCCGTCGGCATACCAAGTCTGTCCACATGTAAGCATTTATTACCGAGGGCAGCCGTCGGCGTAGAATTGGCCGTCGGTATATCGGCATGCCGTTTGGATCCTGTCTAACGTCGTTAAGTAGTATGCCGACGGCGGTCATGCCAGAGCCGTCGGCATATAGTTGAAAAATAGAATTGTGAAGGGGGATCGAACTGGGCACCTGAAGGTTCGTTTGCTGCACTCGCTAACAATTTGTCCAGTGATTACTTCACGTGTAAAATACATACAAGTTTCTATTCTACTACCACTACACGATAGCGGTAAAAAGTAAAATGCACTACAACTACAAGATAGGTAACGTCTCGTTGGCAAGAAGCACAAGATGCCTAACACCCTGCATGCCAAATGCATTCTAGTGTTAGCTACTTGCTCGGTGGCTTCTTGTTTTTTTTACATATGCTTCTTGTAAAAAGTAAAAATGCACTACAACTGCATATGAATCTTGCCAAACTATTAGTGTATCTCTGATTAAATAATTAGTTTTGTATCTAAAAATGATTTTTAAGAAAAATAACAAGCGAAGTACGAAGCAACTGCAGTTCAAATTTGACCCGCTTCTAACTGAATCGGCTGGAATTTTTCTTTTTGACAAGAGGTGGAGGGGAAGCTTTTGACAGGAACCATTTGGTTATTTGTGCATAAAATGTGGTCTAATATTTTAAAAACTGGTGGTCCAATTTTTAAACAAAGATTTTGTAGTTTCTTTCCAAAAAACCCCATTTTTGGCACTCAAAAAATGAAAAATAATTTTTCGTGCGAAACAAATGAAAACTTTCTTCGGCAACATTGTTCGCCATTCTAATATGCACTCTTGTGCAAAATATGAGATCATTTGAACAAACTATTTCATGAATGGTGCCATAACATTCGTCATTTGCCGTGAAAGTCATGAATCTTCATACATGATATCTCATTTCTGAGAACACTTGGTCAAATTATTTTTCATATTCCAGGTTTTTTTATTTTCTCTCGATACTAGGTCACATATAATGACACATTGCGAAGGATTTTCCTTTTTTAATTATTATTTTTGAATTCTTTATGTTGATTTCAAAATGCGGTCAAAATTGACGACACTACCGCTCTTAGCTAGGGGTTGAATCTTGCCAAACTAATAGTGTATCTCTGATTAAATAACTAGTTTTGTACCTAAAAATGTTTTTTAACAAAAATAAAAACAAACTACGACGCGGCTGCAGTTCAAATTTGACCCGCTTCCAGCTTAATCGGCTGGAATTTGTCTTTTTGATAAGAGGTGGAGGGGAAGCTTTTGACAGGCAATCATTTGGTTATTTGTGCATAAAATGTGGTCTAATATTTTAAAAAATGGTAGGGTCCAATTTTTAAACAAAGATTTTGTAGTTTCTTTGCAAAAAAAAACCCATTTTTGGCACTCGAAAATGAAAAATGATTTTTTTCATGTGAAGCAAATGAAAACTTTCTTCGGCAACATTGTTCGACATTCTAATATGCACTATTGTGGACAATATGAGATCATTTGAACAAACCATTTCATGAATGATGCAATAACATTCGTCATTTGCTCTGAAAGTTATGAATCTTCATACATGATAGCTCATTTCTGGGAACACTTTGTCAAAATATTTTCCGTATTCCAGGTTTTTTATTTTGCCTCGATACTAGGTCACATATAATGACACATGGCTAAGGATTTTCCTTTTTTATTTATTTTTATTTTTTTGAATTCCTTATTTCGGTTTCAAAATGGGGCCAAAATTGACAACACGACCGTTCTCACATACGGGTTGAATCTTGCCAAACTCTTGGTGGAACTCATTGTAATGGCTACTTGTGTACCTAAAAGTTTTTTTAGTGAAAATCATGAGCAATCTATTTTCTTTTCTAAACATTTATTGAAAAAGGTTTCAAAAAGAAAAGAAATATGTTTAAAAAAGGGAGGCAGACGAATTGGGCCGGCCACCCGCAGCCCAACTACCCCAAACCCTAATTCCACTCCTCCTTACATTATCCCTTCGAACCCTCCCTCAGCCACACACACACACACATACGCTCGACCACATCTCCCCGACCCGCCGCCAGCGCCACCCGCTCTTCGGATCCGCGCCTCTCCTACAAGCTCCGCTCCGCCTCCCTCCCGCCCCGCCGCCAAGATCCGCTCCGAGCCGCGCCTCTCCTCCACGACCCGATGAGCTCCCCTCCGACGTCCGCCACCAGAAGCTCCTTCTCCCCTGCTCCCTTCCCGCCTTCACGTCAACCTCCTTCGGAAGCGAGTCGCCCCCGCCAACCGAGGAGAAGAGCACGACGATGAGTTCATCGAGGAGGACACCCACGGCGCCTTCAGCGGCACCGCCTCCACCGGACCTCCCAGGTTGTCTCTCTCTCTCTCAGTATCATCTCTCTCATTGCAGGCGCCGCCGCACGAGAGGGTGGGGCCCTGGTCTCCACCGGAGCGTGGACGGGACGGACGGAGGTCGAGCGGCACGGATCTGTGTTAGCGCAATTTGTTCCTGTGTCAGTCAACCCAGTCAATAGCTGCACTCCACGATCACACGTCTCCTGTACACTACGAGCTAACTGCTCGCACGATCCCTGTGCCACGATTGTGCACACGATGTACATGTAAACCCCTATATAAGTTGATCAATGCAATGAGAAGCACTAAGGTGCATTGCTAAACTTGTCTTCATGGTATCAGAGGCTTCCCTCTCCTGAGGCCTGCGACACCAATCTTCCGCTGCCCAGGCCGACGAGATCGCCATGGCCACTCCTCCACCAGGCTACGTTCGTGTCCTCGCCGGTGCCTTCGATTAAGCTGGTGCCCCCGCCGCCGCACCTCCGGCGGGTGCCACGCCTGTCCCTCTTGCGGCCGCCATGGCAGCTGCAGCTGCTGCTATGCCACAACCGCCACCAGCGGCGGCCCACGGCCCTCTTGCGGCAATGCCGCCCGCGCCCGGTGCACTCTTCATCCCCCCAGCGCTGGCCCCCGTCCTCCCAGCTGCACCCGCGCCGGCCCCCGGTGTCTACATCAACCAGCACGTCCCGCTCGTGCTCTCCCTCAACCCCTCCAACTACTCGCCGTGGCGGACGTGGTTCGAGCTCACCTTCAGCAAGTACAACGCCGCCGACCACATCCTCGGCAACCCGCGCCCCACCGATCCGCAATAGGTGCAGGACGACGCCTTCATCTGCTCGTGGCTCTACAACCGCGTCTCGCCGGAGATTCTCGGCCTCGTTGATGGCGTGTAGTTGACGGGAAAAATATTCTGCAGGAAGCTTCGTATCTTCCCCTGCAACGGCGCCAGAAAGCACTCTTGATGGCCCTTCACGTAGTTACCTGCGTGAAAAGTAAATGGGTTTGGTTGAGACTCCAAGTGCAGAGTGTGTAGTAAGTGGAAGACGTGTTTTCCCCACGAGGGGTGACTCGAGGGTTTAATATCGAACTCTCGGGGAATCAGTAGTGAAGATTTATCTTTCCTATCCTTTTTTTGGTTACCTACAAAACAAAGTAAATGTTTTGGTCCTCAACCTCACCTAGTGGTTATCAAGCACAAGGTGTGAGAATGATATCAAGATAATATGCAATGCAAACAGGAAATAAATATGAAATGGTGGTAAATAAATATGCAAAGATGGTGGTAGCAATGATAAATGATATTTTTGGGTTTTATATGATGAGTGCAAGATGTAAAAGTGTTTTTGTATTTTTGGATTTTTAAATGGCAGAAAATGGAAAAGTGGTAAAAGTGGTTGGAAAGGTGTTTCTTATGATTAAAAATGGACGGGGTTCATGGTTTCACAAATGCACTCTCTCTTTAATATAGTGGTAGACAATGGAACACTAGAGTTGACATATGAGATTGCAACACAACAATTTAATGACAAGTTATAATTATATGGGCATCACGTCCTAACATAGAGACCTTTTGATTATTAGTCTCTCTTATACTCCACCAAGATGCGAACTAAATCATAACACCTCAGTAATTAAGATAACTCAGAGTATAGCAATAAGTATCATGACATGAAGTTAAAATAAGAACATGCTAGATCTAGTCATGGAGTAGTGGCAATGGTCACACCCACACCTCCGGTAGCATGGTATTTCTTTTTATCCCTAGTGAGGCAACAAAGTAAGGTAAAGATACCCAAGTGGATCGCAGAACTTTCTCTCACGTTCACTGCACTAGCCACCCCCCGTTACTCCAACTAATGCACACGTTCCCCCTCACACGCTCTCATAAACATGCTTGATCATAACAAGTAAATAAGAACGGGGTACATAATATGCATCTACTTTCATAACTGAAACAAAACCATTGCAATCTCAAACATATATTAACTCATAAAAAGATCCACCACAAAGGTATTACATAGATGACCGTAATCATGTTCAGCAGCTCATACGGTACTAATTAGTGAAGCTCGAGAGAGAGAGAGATACATAAGTTACTTCCACAAACCCATAGTCCAGAGGTGGACTACTCCCTCTTTATCATGGAGACGGTGGAGAAGTCGTTGGAGAAGATGGAGACCACGCCGGCAGCGCCCCGCCGGAGTTTTCTCCCTCCAATCTGCAGCTCCAGGTCTCTGTTTCGGTGTTCATGTATGCATTTTACATGCATCACTCGTCCACCAGCGTCATCCCACGGCGGCCAGCGTCTAGCGCGCCATCGCCACGCTCTTCCTCGACAACGCTGAGACACCGGCTGTCTTCATCGGCATGGACTTCCGCCGCCTGGAGCAAGGGGACATGCCGATGATGCGCTACTTCGCACGCCTCAAGGAGTACGCCAACCAACTTGCCGACATCGGCTACCCCGTCGACGACAAGGCGCAGGTCATGAACACGTTCTGCGGCCTCAACCCGCGCTACTTTTACGCCATCCCCATTCTGACCAAGCAGCTCCTGTTCCCGTCGTTCCTGCGCTGCCGTGTGTTCCTCATCCTCGAGGAATCGCGCCTCAACATGATTGCTACTCCGCCGTCTGACACGGCACTGCACACTGCTCGTGCCCCGCCGGCCGCCGGCTACACATCCGGCCCCAATCCCGGCCACGGCAACCACAACAACCGCAACGGCAATCACAACCGCGGCAAAGGGAAGGGGAAGGCCATGCAGCATGCTGGCGACGCTAGCGGCTCCTCCAGCGGCACGGCCGGCATGGGCGGTGCCATCGCCGGCCACATCGCACCTCTGCCGCCACCAGCGACCAACCCATGGACCGGCATGGTGATGCACCTAAAATGCATCTACTTTTCCAAGCACTTTGCTTCATAATTTGCTCCGGAATCTTCCCATATTTGAATAAACCTGCTGAATCTGACGCTGTTTTTAGCAAAGTCTCGTTTCTGGTTATTTTTGCAGGAAATTAAATCGGGAAAAATACCACGTCATTTTTTATGGAAAAGGAGGACAACGTGCAAAGGATGGACACGAGGAAGCGCCGGAGGCCCAAAAGAGGGGGCCCCACGCGGCCAGATCCTTGGGCCGCGTGGGCCCACCTAACTGGAGCCTCGGCGCCGCCTCTCCTTCGGCTTTTCGCGTACCCCCTCATATATACGAAAAAGTGGGTGCCCTAGGAGGAGGAGCTTTCGCGAAACACACCGCCGCCACCACCACGATCTTCGTTTTCGGAGACAGATTGATCCAGGATTTCTCCTCCGGTGGAGGGATCCGGAGACCGTCTTCACCGCCATCTTCACCGCCTTCATCTCCATCGACCATGAGCTCCCTCTCCATCACCATGTGTGAGTAGTCCGCTGTAGGCATGTGAGGTGGATGGGGATTGGATGAGATTGATCATGTAATGATACCCGTTGTTCGAGATCTTAGGGGTTTATCTTGAGGATATTTTTGTATTGTGTTGATGCACTTATGCTATGTTTAATGCTTGCTACTAGGGCCCGAGTGGCATGATTTCAGTACTGAACTTATTTTGCTTCATCATATAATTGAGTTTGGTATTTATCTGCAAAGTGTATCACCTGCTATTATGTTGAACCTGCGAACCCTAAAAGTGACAGTATAGGGAAAACAAGGGGGAGATGTTTTAGTTTGAGGATTCTATGTGTTCATGAAGTGTTAATGCGTTGTTCCGGGCTATTCGAAAGGGTAGACCTTAATTACCTGTAGTTCCAAGTTGGCCCCGGTGAAATGGGCAGGTAGGACAATAGATGTTGTGCAAATTCTCTTGGTTAGTACGCACAACTAATTATGGAACACATACCTACATATATCGGAGTTAGAGATAAGTCCCATTGCTATTTATATCTTATTATATGATCAATCTTATTCATGCAACACCCCGCTATCACCTCATGCCTACGTTTTAAATCTCTGAGTTACACTTTCACTTTTCCGGTGAAAACTGGGAAACCCTTGTTCACTACTGCTGTTCTATTTGCTACTTGAATCATACTACTGCCATCACTATCACTGCTGCAAGTTTATTGATATACAGGTGTGGTTGAGAGTGACGCCTCAATTGCCAAAGTCTTATTGGTATTCTTGTGTTCCCATCGTGTCGAACTATAAATTTGGGTAATACTTCCCAACGAAGATTTCAGCGATCCCCTATACTTGTGGGCATCAAGACATTTTCTGGCGCCGTTGCCGGGGAACCTAGCTTTATTGGTAAGACAACTTGTTATCATTTATTTGCTGCACTTGCTTGTTCCCAACTATGGGAAAGGAAAAGAATACTCCGAAGGAAGTAAGGCCTTCAACTACTCGTAGAGGTACTGATTTGCCAAGTAGGCCAAACTTTTCACCTAATGTTGCTTCTGCTATTGTTGCTAAGAAGAAAGAAAAAGCTTTATCTAGTTCACCATTGTCTAAGATGTCTACTAGTATTGAAAATAATTTAATATGTGGTAGCGTAGACAAAGAAGTGACACCTGAAACATCTGAGATAACTGAAACACCTGAATCTGCTATTATTGAAAATGTTGAGTCTGAATTAGAAGATAATGAATATTGTGATGATGAACATGAAACTTCTTCTGAGGAAGAGGATGCATTTACTATGGCTTTTATGGATTCGAATTTTGATAAATTGGATAAACTTGATATCTATAAAAATTCTCCTCTTGATGATTATTTCCCTGTTACTGAGAAAATGAATGCTCCAGCTATTAAAATTAAAGACAAAGATTATGAGTTTAGTGTTGATCCTGAAATAATTGAAAAAGCTGAGAAGTATAAGTTTTATGGGAGAGACAATGAGTTCCCTTTTGAACACATTGCTGATTTGCATGATTTATCTGTGTTATTTGGTAAAGATGAAATCCACCAACGCTATTATTTCTTAAAGTTGTTTCCTTTTACTTTGGGAGGAAATGCTAAAACTTGGTATAATCGTTTAGAACCTGGATGTATTACTAGCAAGGAGGAATGCTTGCAGGTATTTTATAATAAATATTTCCCTGCTGATAAGATTCATGGTTTAACTATTGAGATTAGCAACTTTTCACAAACAGAGAAGGAGGATTTACCCCAAGCTTGGGGGAGGTACAGTAAGATGGTTAGGAAATGTCCTACCCATGGCTTCAAGAATAATGAAATACTTGATATATTTTACAATGGACTAACTGAAAATACAAGAGGCTATCTTGATAGTATTGCAGGTAGTGTTTTCAGGGAAAGGACCGTTGATGAAGCAATTGAGTTATTGGAAACTATCTCTAGAAACTATGAAGATTGGAATATTGAAATAATAGATGACAGAGAGATATTTCCAGAGAAGAAAGGAGGTATTCTTGAATTAAACAATGAGGCAATGAAGGGAGCCTCCAAGGATATGAAAGAGAAGGGAATTAAAACCTCTCATCTTAAGGAATTATCTGAAATGGGTGTTAAACTTCCTATTGATCGACCATGTTTTCCAATCCCAGTCAATGCTATAAGCTCTTTGGAAGGTAATGAAAAGGTAACACCTCCTATTGATGTATCATATGTTAATGATTTTGCTTATCATAATAAACCTGAAGAGCATGATATTAGAATGAATATGATGGAAAACTCTCATAAAATTAAATTCCTTCGTGAAAATATAAATGCTAGTGTGGGAGAAGTTAGAAGAATTGTTAAACACTGTGAAATGATGAATAATCAAATTGAACAAATGGTTTCTCTTCAAAATCAATTGTATGAAAATCTTATTGAGAAGAAACAGGTTTGTGGGGTTAGTACTAGAGGTGGTGCAAGTACTCAGGACCCTGACTATCCTGAAAACCATCCCAAGAGAAAAGAGCAAGAGGCTCTCAAAAGGAAATCTTCTGCAGGAAAATCTCCCAATGGAAACAAAGGCATTGATGATTCTCAAGAACAAGACAATGATATTTCTATTTCTGATGCTGAGACCGAAGATGATAATGTTGAAGAAGAGGAATCATCTCCACCTGAAGAAGATCAACATGAAGTTGAAAATATTGCAGAACCTGAACCTCCTGAAAAGGAAGACCCTCAACCATCTACTGAGAAGAACAAAAAGAAGAATCATCCAAATCCACAAAAAGGTAAAGAGAGGGATCCATGGGTACAAAGACCCATACCATATCCCCAAGAGGTAATGAAATCTTTGGATGATGCTAGGTTTGAGAAATTTTTGAGTTGATTAAAAATTTATGTTTGCAAATTCCTCTTGTTGATGCTATTAAAATTCCTCCATACTCAAAATATATGAAAGATATTGTCACTAATAAAAGGAAGATACCTAATGATGCAATTACTGCTATGCTTGCTGATTATTCATTTGAAGGAAAATTGCCTGAAAAGCGTGGAGATCCTGGTATTCCGACTATTCCTTGTCGTATTAAAGAAACTTATGTGAAATATGCACTATGTGATTTAGGAGCTGGTGTTAGTGTTATGCCTTTTTCTTTATATAAGAAACTTAACCTAAACAAATTGGTTCCAACTGAAGTTTCATTGCAAATGGCTGATAAATCAACTGCTGTGCCTATAGGTATATGTGAGGATGTTCCTATCTCTATTGCTAATGTGTTAATTCCTACAGACTTTGTTATATTAGAAATGCCTGAGGATGATAATCTATCTATTATTCTTGGAAGACCCTTTTTAAACACTGCAGGAGCTGTGATAAATTGCACTGAGAGCAAAGTGACATTTAATGTAAAAGGAAATGAGCATACTATCTATTTTCCCAAGAAGAATGCTGTTACAGTGATAAACAAGAGTGTGAATTCTATTCAAAGAAATACTATTATGATTGGAAGCTTTGAAATTGCACTACCACCTCCTGCACCAAAGTATGCTACCTTGATGATTGGAACTATTCCAATCAAATATGAGGTATCTTGAAACTCTTCTTTATATCTATAAAATAAGAATCATGTATTATATCTTTTGCATATTATTAATGAGACTTGATCAACCTCATTACTAATGTGGAAATGATGAAAACTTGATTCCCATAAAAATTTGTATTGCATTTTAATTTTATTTATCTTAGAATTTTAGAGTATATGCATAATCATAATTATTTCAGAGTTCAGAAATTCCAGAATATGAAGTTTGAAAAATTCTCTTTAGAAAATTGTCTCTGAAAATTCCAGAAAAATTTGGAGGTAAGTTATTTAACCAGAGGGACCATCTGCCAGAAGTGGGACACCAGGAGGCCACCAGGGACCAAAATGGGGTGTCCCACGCGGCCAGATTCCTTGGCCGCGTGGGACCCACCAACTTTGTCCCCAGGTGGTGTTAGGTGAGTGTCCTGTGCCCATCTCCTTCCCCTCGACAGAAAACCACTTCCAGGTATTTTTCCCAAATTTTCCCGAGCTCGTTCTTCCTGCTATCCTTGGATCTCCAAGTTTAGGGCAGATTTTTCAAATCTGTTTGGTGGGATTGCTCCTTGGTATGTGACTCCTCCACCCATCCAATTATTTTTTGTTCTTGTGCCTCATGTATGAAGTATTTTGCTGCACTAGGTGTCACCTAATATGCTTGAGAAATCCATGGATTTAAGTTTTCTAGTTGATATGGATGCATGATATTGATGTGGAGACTAGTTATGGATGGCTCAATGTTGTTTTAGAGTGCTACATCTTAATTTTTGTTGAATATTATTTATGGGCAGCAAGGTACCATGATGAACAAAGGCAAGGCATTGCTTGGGATGAGCTCAAGACCGAGGAGAAGAGCATCTAAAGTCTCCCTTAATTATGATGACAACCATCTTTGGGAGGATGATGCAGTTTTTGTGGGAGAGAAGCTGAAATCCATACAACTAGATGGCAAGACCCCATGTTCTTGAGCAGTGGGGGATAAAAGAAGACTTCGACACCTTCGCCAATGCAACTGGTTTGCTTGAGTTTGCCCAAAATCCACGAGGTACATACGAGGAACTCTCGCGAGAATTCCTCTCCACATTCAGGTTTGAGGGCCCTGAGATCTACAAGCACAGTAAGAAGAGTAAGGCACCCTCCTACCTTTGTTTGTAAATTTACTATGAGGGGGGAGCGCCTTGTTATGTCTTTGGAGGAGTTTTGCAAAGCTATTGGTGTGGAAAACAGGGGTAGTTGGGATGAAACCCGTGCTGACTCCAACCAGGAGCTTGTTGCATTTTGGCACTCTATTTCTGTTAACTCTCATGATAGATTGAATAGGGGTAAATTTACTCATATACAGCACCCAAGTTTGAGATACTTTGCGTTGTTCCTTGCAAGAGGATTTCTTGCTAGAGACAACAATTCTGCTTGCACGGGACCAATGGTTTATTTACTTAAATGTGCAAAAGAAAACACCACATGTGAGTATAACTTGGGAGTCATTCTTGCTAGATCCTTGCATACGGCTGTGAGTAGAAATATTACTGATCAAACCCCTATTTATGCTGGTGCTATTGCTACTTTAGTGTATGAATACATTAAAGATGAAAGAGGTTATGGTGATAACATGGGTACTCCTGTGATGGAGTCCAATTTACTCGATTTTGCTTTGACTACCCGTATGGATATAAGTGTGATGCATGGGGATCATTATTGGTATAACTATTTGAGTACTAATGGACAAAGAGTGCCCATTAGGCTCCCCCGTGCTGACCTTTTTGACAGGAGTACCGGAAAATGGATTGTGGAAGAGATGCCGCCTCAAGAGGAGCCACAAGATCCAGGGATGCAAGGCTACCAACCTCGAGAGGAGCCCCAAGACTCAGGAATGCAAGGCTACCCATATGGTTACTTCCCTGGAGGTGGAAGTGGATACAACTACTACCCGGGATACTAGCTTGATCGCAAGCTTGGGGGAGTACCTCTCTCCCTTTCCATTCATTGTGTTATATCACTGTTATCTTGTTATGTTTTAGTTTCTTGTTCTAAAAATCACAAAAACACAAAAAGATTTCATTTCTTTTGTTTAGTTACTTCTGGACATTTACTTTATGCATCTTAAAACTAAAAAGAACAAAAACATTTTCGTTTTATTGAATCCAAAGTGAAAACGGAGGTGCAGGAATTGCTGAAATCTGCTCACTGTTCTATTTTTCATATTTTCTCTGTAACTCCGAATGAGCTAAAATTTTAACCACTACTGCAACTTTTCATAACCTACACACCCGTAAATTATGAGATTTTTCTGAAGTGTCTAGGTAGGGTAAAAACAGTACTGTATGCAGTAGCATTTTATGGCAGATTTGAGTTTTTATTGCGCAGTTCAAATTGGGAGAGGAGAACAACAATGATGAGTTGATGTGCATGAAGTGGATGAAAGGTATGACACCTTTGCCCTGCTTATGTGGACTTTTTAATAACAGCAAGTGCGCACATCATAGTTTCTTTAACATCTAGGGAAGTGGTAGCAAATGTTTATCTTCTCCGTGTTCTAGTATGTTATATTATGATGCAAGTGAGATAATATGTAGCGACAACACTTGGATGTGAGTTGAGTAATTGTGGCTCTAAACAAAGGTCTACGCATCCCATTGTGCTTGCTAAACTTGCCAACCAAAGAATAAAAGAATTTTTCAAATGATAAACATGAAGTCATATGCTTGACAAGCTTAGTGGTTGGGAGTTAACTTAAATGTGCTGACACATGGAAAGCTTTCAACATTGCACTAAATTATATTTAGTTGATATCATGTACCTTTGTTTATGGATGCTTATCATGTGCGAAATAAATGTGGAAACTTAGTAAGTTTGGGAGTAGAATAATTGGCTAGAGAGACGCCTGGGCCGCCAACCTAAGCCATGCATCATTCATGGTGGAAATTTACAGCGTACCATAGTGAACATTCAGTGATGCACATCATAATAAAAAGCTATACAAATAGTAAATAAAAGAGTGCTGAGATTGTTCATTGTCTGTTTGTCTTGTCGTTTGGACATGGGCTTGTTCCATGTCTTGGGACAAGAGGTACCCCAGTTGACGCTCTTGATGACGCTTTTATTACTTGCAATGACTGAAAAACTCGAACTTGCCTAGTGACCAGAGTTGAGTAGCACATGGTGTAGGTACTCGTATTCACGGGGCATGAGACTTTCAACCTCTAGTTGGTCAAGCATATGAGTCATAATAGGGAACACCAAATGGTTTGATAAAACTGAGAGCAAGGTTGTAAGCACAATGAGTTCATTAGTCAATAAAAGAAAGAATCAAAAGATCTCAAAAATCTTGTCTTGATTCAATTAAAAGCGATGCAAGAACCTTTGTTTATTTCTACAGTTGGGCAAACTCATCCAAGTATTGACACTTCATGATATTTCTCTTGCAACATGTATAAATGCTTTAACACTGATTAGATATACCTTTGCTAGCATTTTGTTATTTGTTATGGAAATTATGTTTGAATACTTGTTGGTATTAAACGGTGTTACATATGCAATGCAAAGTTCTTGTCAAAGTCTTTTTATCGCTTCTGCACTATGTTTGAGTTGTTCGAGGACAAACAACGAGCTAAGCTTGGGGGAGTTGATGCACCTAAAATGCATCTACTTTTCCAAGCACTTTGCTTCATAATTTGCTCCGGAATCTTCCCATATTTGAATAAACCTGCTGAATCTGACGCTGTTTTTAGCAAAGTCTCGTTTCTGGTTATTTTTGCAGGAAATTAAATCGGGAAAAATACCACGTCATTTTTTATGGAAAAGGAGGACAACGTGCAAAGGATGGACACGAGGAAGCGCCGGAGGCCCAAAAGAGGGGGCCCCACGCGGCCAGATCCTTGGGCCGCGTGGGCCCACCTATGGAGCCTCGGGCGCCGCCTCTCCTTCGGCTTTTCGCGTACCCCCTCATATATACGAAAAAGTGGGTGCCCTAGAGGGAGGAGCTTTCGCGAAACACACCGCCGCCACCACCACGATCTTCGTTTTCGGAGACAGATTGATCCAGGATTTCTCCTCCGGTGGAGGGATCCGGAGACCGTCTTCACCGCCATCTTCACCGCCTTCATCTCCATCGACCATGAGCTCCCTCTCCATCACCATGTGTGAGTAGTCCGCTGTAGGCATGTGAGGTGGATGGGGATTGGATGAGATTGATCATGTAATGATACCCGTTGTTCGAGATCTTAGGGGTTTATCTTGAGGATATTTTTGTATTGTGTTGATGCACTTATGCTATGTTTAATGCTTGCTACTAGGGCCCGAGTGGCATGATTTCAGTACTGAACTTATTTTGCTTCATCATATAATTGAGTTTGGTATTATCTGCAAAGTGTATCACCTGCTATTATGTTGAACCTGCGAACCCTAAAAGTGACAGTATAGGGAAAACAAGGGGGAGATGTTTTAGTTTGAGGATTCTATGTGTTCATGAAGTGTTAATGCGTTGTTCCGGGCTATTCGAAAGGGTAGACCTTAATTACCTGTAGTTCCAAGTTGGCCCCGGTGAAATGGGCAGGTAGGACAATAGATGTTGTGCAAATTCTCTTGGTTAGTACGCACAACTAATTATGGAACACATACCTACATATATCGGAGTTAGAGATAAGTCCCATTGCTATTTATATCTTATTATATGATCAATCTTATTCATGCAACACCCCGCTATCACCTCATGCCTACGTTTTAAATCTCTGAGTTACACTTTCACTTTTCCGGTGAAAACTGGGAAACCCTTGTTCACTACTGCTGTTCTATTTGCTACTTGAATCATACTACTGCCATCACTATCACTGCTGCAAGTTTATTGATATACAGGTGTGGTTGAGAGTGACGCCTCAATTGCCAAAGTCTTATTGGTATTCTTGTGTTCCCATCGTGTCGAACTATAAATTTGGGTAATACTTCCCAACGAAGATTTCAGCGATCCCCTATACTTGTGGGCATCACATGGTCCATGCTTGGCCAATGCCCTGGCGCCCGCACGCTCCTGGTGCCAGCCTCCTTGGTTCGTGCCCCGGTGCTCAACCACCATTCGCCGGCCATGTCGTGTAGTACCAGCCGCTGCCGCAACAGTACATGATGGCGCTTCAGTAGTACCAGCCCTCTGCTCCACCACAACACGGCGGAGCGGCCTGGGATCAGGCAGTTCTTGTGCAAGCGCTCAACAACCTGAGCGTCAAGCAGCACCAGGCTCCTACGCCTCCTGCCGGTGAGTGGTATCTCGACACCGGCGCCTCGTCGCACATGTCCAACTCCTCTGGTATGCTCTCCGATCTATCTCCCTCTCATTCTCGCATTGTAATTGGCAACGTGAAAGGGCATGGCACCCCTATGTGTGGTTTTGGTAATTAATGACAATCCCTATGGACTAATGGTTGCAATGAGTTATCCTTGTAGTGTTTGCCCGTAGGCAATGCTTGAACTTCATATGTTGGATTCAAGGTTGATGCCATGAATATATTGATATAATGAAGTATTTGGCCTCAAGATCATCGAGGTATATGGATATATATTTGATATGATCAAGAAGAAGAGTATGTGATGACCAAGTTGTTATTCGAGGAGTTATCCGATGATTGGTCATATGTGAGTTGAGCATATTGCAAGTATGTCTTGAAGAAAAGGATTATGTGATCATTCATTGTTATCTTCAAGACACCATCTATTGAAAAGAGAAGAAAAGATACAAGATTGATCAAGATATTGTTCAACACACAAAGCTACAAGATGTACCAAGTGGGATCATATATCTCTTGGTATGGTAAGCGGTTGTCCATATAGCTTGGTGAACTAACTCATGATATGTCTGTGGCATCTATGTGTGGTTAGGTATCTTTCTATGGGCTTGCGTCAAATGAAGATTTCATATAGCCCATGAAGGATGACGTCAAGTGGTGATCGTCATCAAACTTGATATGTGCAAGTTCAAGAGAAGTATCTCGAAGATATCATATGCTTGATGCTTGCCACGCTCTTGGAGATAATGGTCAAATGAAGTTGTGCCTATGAGAGGCTCTCCCATAGTGGAGTATGGGGGAGCAATATGTGAGACTTCACCAAGCGAAGCACAATCAAAAAAGGTGGGTCACTTGAAGAGATCAAGATCGACATCATCTAAATCAAGTGAAATGCGCAAGGCAAAGGTATGATCTTGCCAGGGTTTCTATTTTACCGGTCTCATGGTGCTAGTTGGGAGACCGGGTTATATGATAGATACCGTACTATCAAGAAGGGCTCTCATGTGTGGGGTTTAGGAGCTTATTGTGATCTTCATAACAAGCTCAAGTTCATCAAAAAAGGTTTTTAGTATGAAAAACTTGTTGGGTTTTTTATATTGGAGGTTTACCGGTTCGTCCTTTTTAGAAAGGTTTTACCTTTCTACATTTGATTTTATCCTCCCATGTTGGATTATGATGTTTCTCTGCATAATCTTGTAATGCTCGTTGCGGTGATTCCAACGAGTCCAAGAACATCGAAAACGGAGTTCGTATGTAAGAGATATCACATTTTTCGTATATGTGTTTCAGGAATTCCGATTCACTCGGAATATTCTGAACTCATTCCAAATTGATTCCGAACTCATTCCGAACTGGTTCCGAGCTTAACTTTTGCTCTCTGCTGTCTATCCAGAATCAGTCGTTTTTCATCTGTTTTATTCCGAATTCCGAGCCAAATCTGGATTCATTCCGAACGGCACGAATCTGTCCCAAATGGTCGGATGTTTGGGACCTATATAATGGGGTCTTCTTCCCCAACAGTCCCCCAACTCTTGAGCTTGTTTTTGGCCCCATTGTTGACCTTGTTGAGATTTGCATTCAAGTCTCCAATTAGAGGAAAGATAGAGAGGAGATCGTCCACGGAAACAAAAAAAACCTCTCGCTTTCTTTCGGAGGAGACGACCAGCGAGGGTCGGCCCAGCGATGGCTGCAGCCACGCCTCCGACCGGAGACGCCGTCGAAGCGGCAGCGGCGTCGTCGTCGCTCATCTTCCTGGGCACGGGCTGCTCCGGTGCGCTTCCCGACGTGCGGTGCCTAATCCAGCCGTCGGCGCCGCCGTGCGCCGTCTGCTCCCAGGCCCTCTCCCTCCCGCCGGACCGAAACCCCAACTACAGGTGCGCGCCACCGTTGCTCCATTATCTTGTAGCATCAGATCAGCCTACCATAGTGCCATGCGTGCACGGCTGCCGAAAGTTGAGAACTCCTTTCAGCGGCAAGTAGAGGTCTGTAAGCTGTACTGCATATGTCCCTTTGAGCTTGAGGTATTCCAGTTTAATTGCTTTTCTTACTTTTAATTTTCCATTGCTATGTTTTCTTGTATCCCCTTGTGAAATGTGCAAAGTTAAGGGGAACACTTATCAGTTCTATTATGAGTTTATGACCCATGAATCCCTATTGATTTTCTCCAAAACGCCATTGAGCGCATTCGTGATTCCTTTTCTGCAGAAAATACCAAAGTCTGGGTATCCTAGCTTAATGGCCTTTCTTAGAGTCAAATTTTGCTGTCTCGTTTTGCAATATGAAACCTACTGAGTAACTGGAAAAACTTATCAGTTCTACTCTGACTCCAGCAGTAATTCTGTGTGATGCTTGTTATGTAGAAAAATAGCAAAATAGGATTGTTTCATAAGAGAAGCCACAACAACCAGACATAAATGTGACAATGGTGCTACTGCTACAACATAGTTTATCTTGTCTTAATTATTATGTTCGCTTTCAGATGCAACACGTCCCTCTTGAAGCATAGTCCATATTGTCTTAATTGTTATCTTTGCTTTCAGATGCAATACATCCCTTTTGATAGACTATTGCCAAGATGATGGCGTGCATAAGTACATTCTAATTGATGCCGGAAAGACCTTTAGAGAACAAGTTCTTCGGTGGTTTGTTCACCACAAAGTTCCTGCCATTGACTCAGTGAGATACTATGGCTCACTTTCATTGAAGTAACATTCTCGATTATCAATCCAATAGATGGCGAGACCAAGATGTTTCTTTGCAATGCAGAAAATTCTGACTCATGAGCATGCCGATGCCGTCTTAGGTCTTGCCGATGTTTGGGTGGTACAGACGCGTAACCATAAAGATCATATGGATCAGGTTCCAGTTTTCCTCACCCAATTCACGATGGACAGGTCACCCCAGCTTTTCAAATGGGCTACCATATCATATTAGTCATCATACCAAGTATCAGATAACATCAGCTGTTAATTTTACAGTGTTGCAGCAAGATTCCCATACTTAGTGAAACCGAAGCTGGAGGAAGGTGATGAAGTTGCTCAACTCGACTGGACGATAATTGAGTGTGATGTTGCTAAACCATTTATATCCTCGGGGCTGGAGTTTCTGCCCTTGCCAGTATGAGGCACATATACCTTTTGTTGTGAAAGGCTCGTTTGATCTTTGCTATATTGGCATCCTGATATGCTCAGTTTGATGTTTCCTATTCAGGTCATGCACGGAGAGGATTATGTTTGTTTAGGCTTTCTATTTGGCAGGAAAGGAAGAGTTGCATATTTATCCCGACGTCTCAAGAATTCTCCCTAGAACAGAGCAAAGTATGATCTTTCGGTTTCCATCATTTTTCATCCAAATAATTTCATTCCTTTTTAGTAAAGTGGCAGCATGGAAACAATTTTTAGCTGATCTTTGCGTAAAACAAATTATTCTTTACTATTATTTAGAAAATCAAATGGTAGTTTATATTAGTTAATGAATTAGTATGGAATATTGTGATAGAAAACATGAATTCTTCAAAGTAATCTGAAATAAATCATGAATGCATTTGTATGTAGCACTTCACATCTCACAACTGCTTTATATTCATGAGTTCATGGGAAAATCTCCGAAGTCTGTTTCAATATTCAGGTGATCAAAACTTCACAGCTGGAATAACAGCACTTATCAAGGATTTTTTACAATAGCAGCATTGTGGTATCATGTTGCTTGATGTTGAATGATTACATAGTTGTGGATCATCATCCCAGGCCCCATAGCTGTACTTTCTTTTCATATTCTCATGAATCATCAATGAAATCCTCCATAAAAAACATTATGCGAGTGCATTCCTGATTCAGCCTTTCGCTGCAGCTATTTCAAAATCTGGTGCTCGACAACTTGACCTTCTTATACTAGAAACTAACCGGTTACATGGCGTGGTAAGTCTTTTGCACGTGATTGGCATCTGAAAAGTTGTAAGCCTTTCATTCAAGTAAATTGACATGTCGCCAAATCTTCTGATACGTTACTTTATGATATTTAAACAGGGGAATGCTCGGAGCTGCCATCTAACTCTTACTGAGGTTATTTTTGATTTAGATTGAACGCCTCTCAATCAACTTGGTGTTTAAACCATCCTACTCTCCTTGAACACAACCTGTAACATAATATTCAAACAAAGCTATATTTCTGAATTTGGGCCTATGTAGTTTTTGAAATAGCAATTGCATCTATGTTTGTCAAGATATAACATAATCAAGTAGTCAACCTGATTCTTTACTTTTAACATATCCCAGCTGACACCTTAAATGCAGAGTCTTGATGCTATCAAAAGGATAAGCCCTAAGAAAGCTCTGCTGATTGGCATGAACCATGAGTTTGAACATCACAGAGAAAACCAAATTCTGGCAGAATGGTCACACAGATGCGCTGTTGCTTAAACTTGTAGATTATATCATTTCTCTTCCTGCCTGAAGCGTAAACTCCTATTATAACAGAGAAGGAATACCAGTACAACTAGCCCACGATGGCCTGCGTCTCTTCATCGATCTGTAATGAGGTATGCATCATAGGACCAAATATCGATGCAGTACAGCAGCATTGGTTTTTGAGTGACAGTTTCCATTGTATCATTGTTGATTATTGCAGGAGTAAACCATTTCTGAATTGCTTGTTTCAAATGGAAACTAGGTGCCAGTTGTGTACATTGGTCTGTGTGGCATACCTACATTTGGCTGTCTTTGCTCCACTGATGTAATTGGACACACTTACATTTCTGCAATCCCCAAAGCCTAGATCAAAACCCAGAGATGTAACATCTACTCCCTCCGTTCCCAAATGTAAGATGTTTTAGGTGTTACACATGTTGTCTACATGCATGTTAAAATGAATGAACATACACATCAAATATGTCTAGATACATTTGTTTGCATGTGAATGTGTACAAAAGCTAAAACATCTTATATTTGGGAACATAGTGAGTATAATGTATCTAAGTCGGTGTGCCAATTGAGCTGGCCGACAGTTTTGAGAGAACCCTCAAAACCGCACCACATAAAACAGAGCAGGTGCCATAAAGGCTACACGACAGCTTGTGGTATTTTGCACTCGCCATTGAATCGCTTAGGTGATTCAGAGGTGCTGGCAGTTGCTCATGGCTAAGAACCTGGTGTGACTGATGTGGAGAGAAAACTGAACGCCCTGCATGTCAAACTAGTAAGGGCGAGCGAATATAGAATACCGGACATATAATGCAGGTTTCTGGGTAGTTTGAAGTGGTGGCTTGTTCCGCTTTGTATGGACGCCAATTATGTGACTTAACACTGAAAAAACGACACAATTAAGTCACCAATGCAGAATTTGCAAAGCATTGTTGATAACACAATCGACAGGAGTATTTTGACGTAAAGCAAAGTAACCCTACATGAAAAATAAGACGATGACAATAAATCTGTTCCGAGAAATTTCTATCTTTGGGCAACGCCCTACCAAAGCAAAGTAACCTTGGTTGAAAAATAAGGAAATATTGATTAGTATTCCAACCACAAAATTTGACATTTGCAAACATCACCGGTAAATTTATGAAAGGTGTACAATAAACTAGTAGGAAGATCAACAAATTATGAGCTTGATCTACGGAGCCTATCATGCAAGACGACGACAATTTACACGACAGGCAGAAATGAGCACTCAGTGGAGACTAGCATAAACTCTTTGTGCTTCAGTCCTGGTCGATGTCAAAGGCAACGGTTTCTTCTGTGACATCCACCAACTCCTCCGCCTCAATCTCCTTGATCTCTGTCTCTTCTTCCTTGTCGCTGTCCTCCCCACCCCTCAGTTCCATTCTGTATGATCGCTCCTCCTCGTGCAGCTGCTTCCACTTGGCGACCCATCCTTCCCACTCCTCTTGAAGCTGTGTCCGTCTCTTGCGCGTCTCGTCGTCCAATAGGGCGTACACGTCATGATCCTCCTGTTCGTACTTCTTGCTGTACTTCTTGAGGTTCTTTGTGATTTCATCATCCTTCTCAGGAGTGAGTAGTGACGGTGGCCTTGGGCGCCATTGGAACTGTACCATCATGTACATGACAAAGCATTAGTACACAAGGAGGATACAGCAATGCATGGTTTCAAAGAACAAAGGATGGAAGCTCTACCTGGTAGAAGTGATCCTTGGAAATCTTGTAAATTAGCTTGCCATTGAAGGACCAGATTACAAAACCATTTTCCATCTCATGAACTGAGGTAACTGCAGTTGCAAGATATCTGTACAAGCAAGTTCCAGAACCATTTAAGTTGGACTAAATTGCAAGGGAATCAACCCATGGTAAACGAAACATTTGTTAGTTTCAACAAATAATTCTAATTTCATCCATAAAACTTCATCTACTTTCAGGATTATTTCCTACAAACTATTTGGTATCTGTGTATTATTGTTTAACACTTGATTCTGTAAGCATCACCAGATAGTGACGTCAACAAATTCTTCATTACTTGGTAAGCTCACCTTCCAGTGGGATCCCACATGATGTCAGTCGCCATAAAATGCTCTCCTGTAGCCATGGTCTCAAGATCATCAACATTGAAGAACTCCAGCTGGCCATTGAAACCCTTCAGCCCTGCAAGAACAATGAATCGCCCAGCAGGAGACCAGAACAATGCATTTGCCTGCTTGCCCTTGAGTGTGGTGAGCTTGGACACACGGTTAACGCTAACATTAGCCTTGTCTGCGCGCATGGTGTAGAAGCTTATATCAGGCTTAGGTCCATCGCCGTGAATAACAGCAAAACGGTGACCTCTGGGCTCCCACGCGAAGGCAATTATCTTGTCATTCTTGTTTTCCAGTTCAAACACCTCAATTGGGATGTCTCGTTCTTTGATTCTGAAAAGCTCGAACCCAGTGTAAATGCTCTTCTTTGTTTTTGTGTACCTATCTACCTGGACAGCCAGATATTCTCCATTGTTCTGCCAATACATCTTGCAGTCGCTAACACTGAAAAGGTTTTTCTGCCGTATCTCCTCTTTGCCAGGGAATTGAAAAAGACTCACCTTTCAACACAATACACAAATTTTGGCATTAGATATAACTAGTACAATGATATCTTAAACGAATATCTGCAGCAATTTATACTTACTCTGGCAGGCTGATTTCCACCACCCAATTCTGGCACAAAGAGAGATATGATAGGGTCAGTGGGCGACCAACTGAAGTCCACCACATTTTCTACCTTCAAGGATTTCTTATCCAGAAGAGAGAATGTCTCAGTCTCATACACAGATATAACGTTCTTCCCAAGTCTAGCAAAATATTTATCATCTTTTCCGCCGCCCCATCTTAAAAACACATAAAAACTATAGTAAGGATACAACAATCACAACCTAATAAGCTATGCATTCACTTGAAAGTAGAACATTAGTGTTTTCACCTGAAGACAGGCCATGAAACACCAGAAACACCCATACTTCCACCAGTAGTGAACTCATCAGCACTTCCCTTAAATTCCCGCATTACTTTTCCAGTCCTTACATCAAATATATTTAGCACAACCCTCTGCAAGTACAACAATGGAGGTGAGATAGGCGAGGAGATATGAACAGCAAAATAAACCGATGGCAGTCTCTTACATGTGTATCACGAGGGTTGCTGGGCTCATGGCTGCTATATGTGATCAAATATTTCTCATTAGGAGAGAAATCAATCAATTTAACCTGCCAAATGCAACTGTCAGCTAACACACCATTAGATGTTCATTGAATTTAGCGTTACCACAAACCAGTACCTGTGGATGAGCAAAGCGCATTAGACGAACAAACTTATCATCACCGCCCCACACCTGTGCGCCCTGCCTATGCACTGTGGCCAAGTGTGTTCCAAGAGGGGACCACTGAATGTAACTATCCGTCCAGTACTGGCGAAAGAGACAATGGACGAAATCAGTTAATTTAGTTTCCAAACCTACAAGTACAAAATCTAAAGCAACATGACCTACCTGTTTTTGGTACACAAGCTCAGGCATCGCCCGCCTGGCATCGTTCCAGTACACTTCTGTGAACGTACCAGCACGGATCACAAATTGATCTCTTGCCTTATCATCAGTTAGCCACTTCAGCAGATTTTCCTGCAGTACACATACGCAACAGCCATTGCATGAAAACTCTGGTAATGTCAAAAATGTTACTGCTGAGAAGAAACAAGCATTTGGGGGTGGGATTGAAGGAATAAAAAACGTACTCCGGGAGTGTAAGGCTTGATTTCAGCAGGTGCCCATTCATCAGGGACTTTCATGTACTTCTCAAAGTCATCAAACATATTGACAGCAAATATGTGAGACTTGTCCAGTTTGTACCCATTTGTTTTTTCCCTAGCAAGTTCGGCTTCCTGGTACATTGTCAAACAATCCTCTTTCGATTAACCACGAGGGGTATACAAATAATTGACAGAACATAAAACAATTAATGATAGCTAATATAGACATAGATAGAGTGATCCAGGGGCACAGAAAAACATAGTAATTATCAAAACATTCTCCCTTGTAGTAAAGGAAAGTAGTGTTGTTCCCCTGTTTCTACACAAATTCTTTTCTAACTCCTACAAGCTGTTGATTTGCGAGGATTCTGGCGTTCAATTAAACCAGGTCATGACAGTAGCATACTAATAATTCAGTAAGACTAGAAGTACTGAAGCATCTTTCTACGGGAAAATCCAAATCATTAACAATCATCATTTTTAAGCAATCGAAGTGACTCTTACCAAACCAAATATCATTACACACCATTAAAGTCTACAGAGAAGTGTCAGTTTGTAAAGCATACGTTATCAAAAACTGAGCTTGACAAACCAACAACACCTACGTACGCAAACATGGTCGATAAATAGATTGTAGTCCAAGACTTCACAGAGCGTATATAATCCAAAAAAAACGCCACAGGAGTGATGGCAGTGCTACAAAACAGAAGTATCACGTGTTCATTTGAATAGAACGACCTCACTAGCACATACAAACATTAATCAGGGAGTTCAAATGGAATAAGGATGACCTTTATTATAGAAGGAACACATATGACTTGCAAAACTAACAGAATCAAACCATGGGCTCAACTACATCATGCAGCTAAGAAAATAAACACAACTGACAAGAAGAAAAATACCTGCGGGGTATTATACTCAATGAAGCAGTAGCCGTGGGTCTTCTTCGTGTCTGGGTGCGTGGGCATCCAAAGACCACCTTCTTTGATCACACCAATTTGACTATAGATCTTGCGTACAACATTTTCCAGCTTCTCATACTTCTCTGGAGGAACAACCGGGAGATTGTCCACAACAATAATGTTTGAAAACCCCATTTCAAGTTCTGGAAGGTCTTCATTTTGAAGTAAATCCTCATCATCACTGTGACCAAATAACAACACGGATAACAAAATCAAGAAATATACTTTAGCCAGAAAACTATGAGTAAATTATGTGAAGATCCCATATTAAGTTGTTGCACTCCTGGTACAAAATCATTGAGATAGGGCTTACTCTACAGCCAAACCATGCGTAACCATTGATGTAGCTAGCCTGGCATTTAGCTGATTATTATAGCATACTCTACAAAAATAATGGTATATGCCAATACGAGAACCACTGCGTTACCAAAATCGCAACTATGCACAGCTAAATAACACCAGTAGCTAACCAAGACAAAAATCTAGTTGGACCTGTAACTGAACTCTTCTAGTATTATACAGACTACGCATCAGCGAACACAGAGCAGTAGAACCACGCACGCAGCCAGCATCCTGTTCAAAACTACCCATCCCCAGAAACCGCCGCACGAGAAAACCGCTACTGCGCAGAACCTAATAATCGTATAGCAGCGCCTTGCATCCCGACGAAACAAAATTGCGTTGAGCAAATGTGACAGGATGAGCCATCAACCACATGAGCTAGACGGATCTGGAAGCGGGGAGAGGACGTGCGAGGGGCTACCTGACGATGTCGAAGTCCTCGCCGGGCGGGAGGGTGATGGAGTCGACATCGACGGAGTCGAGGTCGATCCCCAGCTCCCGCGCGCGCGCGTCTATGGCTTCCATCGAGATTCCCAGCGCCTCCATCTTCACCTTTATGCGCCGTAGATCCTCCGCGAGAGTGGGGGTGGGAGGTGCCCGCAGGGAAGCGGCGGCGGCGAGGATGCGGCGGACGGTGGGAGGCGGCGGAGGCGCTGGTTTGGGGAGCTAGGGTTTTGGATTCTGGGTGATGGATTCGCGACAGTTATCGGCAAGTTGGATGGGAAGTTCCATTCTTGGGCTTCTTGAGCTTTGAAATGGGCCGTGGACAGAATCGCAAGCGAGCCATTCTATCACCGGGGAACTACTCGCTACCGCCCGGGCGTCCGAACAGCCCGCGGCCCAAACACCAGCGCGAGGCCCATGCATATGAGCTTGGCCAGCTACACCATGAGTATGTATTAATATCGCTTTTCTCAAAAAAAAAAGTATTAATATCGCGTAGATATAATTACACCCAGTCTTTGCAACAACTGCAAAACCTTACGGATGCACACAGCCGAAAAAAGAAGTTAAAAAAGGAAAAGAGTCCTCCCACAGAGTTCTAATCCTTGCAGCAACAGCACAACCACCACTCAGACAACACCGGATGTGCAAGTTCCCCAAAAGCAACGTCTTCAATAAGGAAACAGTGCACAACGCCATCGTCGCCCGATCATAGATCTTGGGTTTTCACTTTAAAGATAGTCCCCACTCTCAAAATAATGTCTTCAACAAGGCCATTGCCACACACAACCAATTAAGTTAGACCTTGAATTTTCACCTGAAAGGTAAGACTTTGAACTTCACCTATACTGTTGCCCCCACTAAAAAACCGCTGATACGATTCCTGAAACTACAAGCAAGTTCCTCATCGCCGCCAAAGGCTCCAATCACCATTACTATTCCTCCGATCTCAGCCTCATGACATTCTCTGCCTCTGACTTCACCATGGATTTACCCATGATGGCAACAGAAGCAGAGCTTCACGCCACTCCCTCTGGCGCGACCGAATCCCATCCGATCCAGCAGTCTCTAAGCATAAACGTCCATGCGAGATCATCATGGGAGCCTTCCGGAACCCGACACTCCGGCCAGATCGAGGAGGACAGGTGTCAGGCAGATTTTTGTCCTTGCGCGAGTTGGAACCCTAGGACCATCACCATTATTCATGTCGAGCTAGTAGCCCTCGCGCCACCGCCGGCTCCCTGTTGGATCTGCCGTTCCGAACCCCACCGGTGGAAGCCGGCATCGAGGAAGAAGACGGCAGAACAGGGCGATCTTCTACCGGATCCGGCCGAACCGCGCAGCAAGGAGGAGCCCCCGCCGCCAGTCAACGCGCCGCCATGGTAGATCTCTGCCGCATCACATGATGCATGTGCATGCGAGACTCATCTCGAATGATTCTTCTTTCTTTGTTTTCCTTCTTCTTGTGAAGTGTTTCATGAACTTTTTTTTACAGGTACATGAACTCTTCTTTGCATCCATAGGTTTTCGTTTTTCCTTGATTTTATTTGGTTGTTCTATTTGGTCTAGAAAATTGTTTCTCTTGTAACAGGGTGTGTTCCACTTACATTATCTTTTTGTTCCACATATAACTATGATTCTTTCATGAGTGCTAATTTCATATTTCACATATGCTAAATCGTGTTCCATTAGTAATCATGTTTTGTTCCATTTGTGCTAATTTTTCACTTAGTATTAATTACATGTCCCACCTCTAGTCATGTGGTCCCTAAAATCTTTGTTCCACGAGCACTAGAATTTTGTTCCACCTTTAGTCATGATTCGTTCTATGGATGATAAAACTTCATTCCATTTGGCGTATAAGTAACCATGATATGGTAATGTAGATGGTAAAATTTTGTTTCATAACTCCTAAACAATTTTGAGTTCCATCTTGCAAATTTCCACGTATACAGATTTATACCTTTCAAACATAATGCATTTTTGTTGACAATTTTTTAAGACTTTAAAACATGATTTTTCGTGGTTTCCACCGGTTTCCACTGAAAATTTCACGGGATACCTACCTTCTTGATATTCGTTGTTTATGTGTGCTTCATTTTTATTTCATTAATATGTTAAAAATGAATGAATTAAAGTTCAATTGTTTCTGAAAAAAACTTCTTTCGTGTTGTTTATGAAAGAACCTTCTCTTTTCAACCTCAACCCTGTACATGTATTGCCACACAGTGTCATTCGTATTTGAGTCAGATGAGCCCCTTCATTTTATTGTACCAATTGTGGGAACGGGGGGAGGGTGAAATCAAGATGGAGTACCCCGACGAGGGAAAAGGGAAATGGCCATTGTGGTAGGAATTTCAGACGTACTACTACTAGCTAGTCGAGTTAACCATTCCTGAAAACTATTCCTCATCAAGAGCTAACTTTTGTGAAACCATCGTATATGTAGCTAGAACCGTCTCCATCATGCATTTCATGTCTCTCACGCAACGAATTCAGTGTGGAAAGGGGAGAGAGCTAGCACGAGCCGACGAGTTAGAGCAAAACGGTGAAGACGATGTCAGATGCAGTTTCTAGAACTTTCATCTACCCTGACGGTTAGAACATCGATCGAAACACGTTGGGAAGGGCACAAGCTACCAATCACGTCCGAATAGCTTCTGCGCCATTGTAGCTCCAGCTACCCCAACCTGACAACTTCCATCGCAGCCCTGCTGGAGTAGCGCGCTAGCGATCAGAATTCAGAATTGCCCAGCTTCTCTCCTATTCTGCTATCTCCATGGATGGCTATATATCTCACACAGAACCAGTGAGCAGTGACAGATTCGAATTCGTTTGCGTAGGTACGTGCGCGCCTACCTGCCATGGCAAACAATGTTCCATGTAACATCGCAATCCATTGCCTGTAAAGGCGACGAATGATGAGGGAGAACGGTGGTAGATCGAACCTCGGGCTTTGCGAATTCAGCAGCCACTCCGGCTAATGATGAACAATGCAGCCTTTTATGTGTCCGTGTGGAATAAAGCTGCGTGTGCGAGCTCGAGTTAATCATCGAGATCTTGAATTGCTGTTCTGCTACTGGCATGATTTAACCATGAACAAGCGCTGATCGATACAGGGATGCACGGTTGTTACTGTTTCTCATCATTTACGTAGGATGAGATTGAAGCTCGTTCTGTCAGATCGAACTCCATGCACTGATACTTTTCGCTTTTTATCCACTACATACTGTTAAAGATGTCACTATTCTGTCAGATCGAACTCGATTCTTGTACACCAAAATGCTCTGTAATCTGATCGATTTTACAGAAATTTCACAGTAAGCATCAAAGTTTCTCTTCTGGGAATAGTCGAAAGAGAGATCGTGTACGTTATCACATACTGTAGATGGGTATAGTACTAGTTCTCCACAGATGCTTTGCTTTACACCAACATGATACAGACCCACCCACCGGCCGGTGAACGGCCGGGCCAGGGAGGACCAGGCGGCGCGGCGCGGCGAGGCACATCTGTTACGACACGGAGCATCGAAGAACGAAGAGGCCGTACTACGCGCGCTCGGCCGGCGATAAGACGAGAGCGAGCGAGCGGTAGAGACAAAGACACGGCGCGTGCTTGCGTTGCGAGGGAGGGGCGATGGCGGTGTCTCACCTCCCGGCACACCGGGCAGGCACGGCAACGTGGCCGCGACCACCCCCGGCGAAAAGCTGCCGGCCATGAGTGGCCCTCGCCGGCGCGCGAGCGTACAAAAGCTCATTAAGCTGGCTGTCATCATCCGCTGCTCCGATCGAGCCCGGTGACCACCCTACATGCACGGCGCCGATGCACGCCATGCATTGGCCGCATCTGCATGCATGGGCGGATGGGACGACGTGACCTTTCCTGCCGACAACCATCGACCGGTTCCTCCGGCCGGCCACTCCTCCCCGGCGTTCTTCGTCTGTATTCCCCTTAATATTCCCTTGCCGGCGGAGTTGGTGGGCGAGTCAACGTCGCCGGATCGACGATAGATCTACCAGGCGACACCGTGCATGTATGTATGCGACCGGTGACCAGTGTGAGATTACTACTCTTTCTCCGTACTACGATACAAAACATGAGTATGTGCAATTATACAAGAGCGCCCACACGATACAGGGAGGAAAGTGCCATGTGCATTGGGGGATGGATGTTTCTTGGCATAGGATAGGCACCGCACGTCGAATGCCTCTTTCCGATGAATATAATGTGTCTGTTACCGTGATAGGAAACAAAAATGGAGGCTGCCTAGCTAGCTAGCTAGCTGAAAAGTCTGTAACGTGAACTCATCTGAGGTTTGAGGCCTTGAGGGCCTCTCTGGTTCAGGTTCAGCGGGATTTCCTATGAATTTTGAACGAGGACGTGTTTTGTTTGTAGGATTAGAAATCATAGGGATTCTGTTGGTGATCTACTTTGAATGCTAAGAATTCAGAGAAATAAATCTATTGACTATATCCTCATGGAAAATTGTATTTGTGTATAAGACAATTGTGCCGTGCACCTAATGATATATGAAAGCGTTCTTCATGTAGTGCAAACAAACAATTTATACCACTGATATGTACAAACAATTCATATCGGTAAATATATCCGGTCTATATCGGCCGATATGTATGAAAATGATATGTTACATCAGTATTGTTGGTAGATCCCTAATAGTTACATATTGACCGATACATTGGTCATATCAGCCTTGCTTTCACAACTTTCTCCATACCTAGGTCCGGGCTATCATCTGGACCTGCGTCATTCGGTTCTACCCTATCTCAGATAATAGCCCGAAGAGCCCCAAATTTGTCCGGAGCCTTTGGACTGCCTTCAAGCTGTGTATAACGATTGGATCTTTTTCCCACCTTTAAAATGGTTCTTCTTCCTCAAATACCCATCTTTTAGTCCCGAACTTCTCCACCATTGCTGACCTAAAAAAGGCTCATTCTTGTCATTCCCACCACTCAAAATTGCACATCTTTGAGGGAAAAGTGAGAGGAGATCTACATCTAAACTTCTCCACCATTGTTGACCGAAAAAAAAGCCTCATCCTTGTCATTCCCACCGCTCAAAATTGCACTTACATTTCCACCTACCCAAACCTCCACATCTCTTCTATGTGAAGAGAAGATTTTTGATATAGTCATTGGTGTAGATTGTTGACTTCCTCCTTTCTTCCCCTCCTATCACATCTCTCCATAGCATTTGTTACTTAGGGTGAGATTGAGTGAGAGACAGAGAGATGTAGTTGAGAATTCTTGTTCTTGCTTTGCATTAATTGCATCTCTTTGAGTTATGTACGGTGCTTAGTTCGGGTGAGAGTCTAAGCTTGTTACCAGGGGCAGAGACAGGCCCCGGGCCACCCTGGCCATGGCCCTGGGCATGACACTGAAATCCTTTGTGCACTGTTTGACATTGTAGCGATTTTACCACCATTTACCATTGTTTGGCACTGTTTGAACACATTTTACCCTGGGCGTGACCTAATCCTGCCTCCGCCATTGCTTGTTACTCTCGGAAGCCACCGCTTTCTACATAGTTTGGTGGTTATTTTCTTGGTTACCTCTCTATGGAGATTGTGAAGACGCCCAAATATATCGTGGAATGGTTGTGTAGCTTGCCGTCTCCAAGATGAAGGAAGAAGCTATCCATAGTGGAAAAGCTCACACTTGGTGTTATTGAATAAGAAGGTTAGATCCGTGAGGGTTCGTTGTACGCTAGGTTTGCCATGGCCTCTCCAACGGAGAGTAGGATATCGGTGGATATCCGAAATCCGGAAAATACATCGGTTGTCTCTTCTCTCATTTACTTTCCGCAATTCATAATTAGAATTATTCATATGTATCTTATGCAAAGTTTGAATTGCTAGCTTGTTAATGTAGTTTCCATATCTTGATGCGCTATATGTTGTTGGTGCACATAATTGAGCCTATCATTTTTATGATTATTTTACTTGAAAAGTATCCTCTTAGTTTAGTTCCGCATTAGGATAAAACTAAATCCGTAAGAGATTCAAATCACATATTCATGCCCTCTAGAGATGAAAACGGAGCGGATACGGACGGAACTGGGTGGCGGAAACGAATACAGAAACCCTGGAAATAAATACAGAAACAAATATTGTCGGAAACAGATACATACCGAATACGGTGCGGACACGGAACAAAACCAGATGTTTGCCGGAACCAAGCGACCCCTTGAATAATGCTGGAAAACTCAAGAAAACCAACAAACTTATAAATTAAATAAGATGAAATAAATTAAATTATAATATAGTGTTTATAAGTTATCAACTTTGCCAAAAAAATACCTACTATCGTCCCTAACCCTAGTGCAACACTGAAATACCGAACCGGGAATGCCTCGAGAGGGAGATAATATGCAAGTACGTAGGGCTTAAACATGGTCACTTCATATACTTTTCCTTTTTTTGTTAAGATCTTGGGTTGTGTCTCAGTGTTCCCACTAAAATTGTTAGCCCTGATGCATTCAGATAGCACCGCATAGCAGAAAACGGAAAGTTCTGTATTATCGGAAACGGAATTTCTGTTTCCGCTGTCGTTCCGCCGGAATACGTTGTTCCGTTTCCGTTTCCACATAAAAGTTTCCATTTCCGTTTTGCAAAATTCTGTTTCCACTTCCGTATTTCCGTCGGAAAAGTCAGAAAGTTTCTGCTCCGTTTTCATCGCCCTCGCTCCTATAGAGGTTATCGTGTCCTTTCATAAAGTCATGGCATTTTTGAAACATTGGTGTGACAAAAAAGGGAGTACGCAGAAAATCTTCACATGTTATAGCAAAACCTACAGATCCTAGCAAAATCCACGAGAAAAGGTGTAGCATGGGAGGCAAACTTTTGCAATACTTCGGAAAACATTGCGATAATGAAGCAACATAAGCAGCAACGCACAACAAAATCGCAACATTTTTCTTGCTCATTCGTAGCAAAACAAACATGAGTTTTTATCTACTTGAACACACCTATGCAACATAAAAAAATCCACAAAAACTAGCTACAATAGACACCTAGAATCCTTGCAACATCTCGCTGGTCTGTTCACACAACAAAAATCCACAGAACTTTGTAACATTTTGACTCACGTATGCACAATAGAAAATCCGCGAAAAAATAACCTTGTACTCCATCCATGACGGCCCTGGTATCACTGATTCGGCATTGCCGACTTCAAATTCGGCTCCTCCGAGCCCCGCGAGCGCTAGATCCGACGAACTCCGTCTCGTTTCCATTGGTCAATCGTCTGCCCTGCGGCATGGTTGGAGGCCTCCAATATGAAATTTCATCATGACCATGGATATGGTTGTGCTTGAGATGTGCTTCCATGGAGGATAATAGGCAAGGACAAGAGGGGCAGCGAAGCAGCATGCAAGGCACGATGGAGAGCGTCGACACGGGCAGCGCTGCCATGGTTTGTGCTTGAGTTGTGCTTTCATGCAGGAAATAACATGGCGGTGGAGGAGAACACGGTGGGGCGGTGGACAACAGTGACATGGGCGGCGAAGTAGCAGGGATCGGCATGGCGTGGCGTTGGAGAGTTGCGCAGGGCACGGCCGGTGGCCAGCAAGAACGAGATATGGAAGAAGAAACGAGGCGCGCGAGACCTTTGGCCTTACTCGTCTCATAGTAACTATGCCTTCTCGCTTAGGTTTTTTTCGAAATAGGAAACGAAATAACGGCCTCTTCATCGAAACGATGCACACAGCTCTTCCTCGCATAGTAAGGTGCAAAGTGTTTTTATGTTAAGTTGCTCCAATTGAGTCTTGAAATCCGAGTTATATATCTTTGCTCCAATGCCGTTTAGACAGATATCACTGCTTCACCCGGATGAAAATAGTAGATCTGGTGCGCCGGGGTTCCGGTCCCTGGGCTTCTTCGCCGGTGCGTCGCCGCTTCCTCCGGCGGTGGTGCAGAGCCTGGGTGGTGGTGTGATGGAGCTAGAAGCGGCGTTCGCGAGGAGGCTCTGCTGGCTTCGCCGGACTTGGTGGCTGACGGAAGGTGGTGCGGCAGGCGGAGGAGGGCACTGGCTGTGTTCGTTTATCGAGCAAGGCTTCGTCACTGAGTGGCGGACGGCTTCTGCAGCCCTTTCCATGCGGAGGTGCTCTCGGATGGAGGTAAGAAGGTGGATCGGCTTCTTCGTCTCCGGCGTCGACAGTGGCGTTTTTCCTCCTCGTAGCTTTGCTTCCTGCGTGTGCTGTGCTTGTTTTCTCGAGTCGTTGGACTCGTTCTTGATGTATGCATATGCAGTTCTCAAAAAAAAAAGAAAATAGTAGGGTTTGGGTGTGTGGGCCCGTGTGTCGGGTGGGTGGGTGTATTTCGCACCCGGCTACGTTTTCGGTTCACCAACGGAAGCCACTGTACTGTTCTGTACATAACGTACCTGCGATGGCCATGGACAAACCGAAGACAGGTCGCCGCCTCCATCCTAGTGACAGCTCAACTGAGATTGGTAGCCATCAGTGCGTACGAACACGCACCTCTTGACCGTTAAAAAATTGTCCGAAACAGTTTCAGAACCCGGAAACCCAATACCCACTGGTTGGTTTAACGGCCGGTAAGACGCGCTTAGCGACAGCTAATCATACGACCTTCGATGCTAGATCGGTCACCAGGTGGTATGATCCATCGACCGGCCAAGCCGACATGTATGTATAACTCAGAGCTAGCTGGATGCGTAATTAACAGATACTAAATTCACAGTACGTGTTGTACATCGCTGGCGTAATTAGTCAACAGGATTTCTAGTTAACAAGCTCGATCTAGCTGGTTAATTCGTGTCTCGATGCAGAAAAATGGTTTCTTCGGATGAGCGAGCTCCGAAGGATGATGAACTGGTTAATTGCTACTGCTCAGAACTGATCGAACAGCTGCTGCACGTCCGGCGACGCCTTGCCGCACTGCTGGTGCAGCGCTGCCCGCGGCGGCACGACGGGCGGGGCCGACGACCTGAGCAGCGCGAAGTTGAGGCCCTTGAAGAACGGGTGCGCCTTCACGTCCGCGGCGCCGCGCCGCGACCCGAGCCGCGCCCGAGGGTCCTTGTCCAGCAGCCGCGCGATCAGGTCCCGCGCCGCGGCGGCCTCCCCGTGCGACGCCGTGGCCGGGGGGAGCGGCGGGCACTCCAGCGGGGCGCGCACGATGTTGCGGAGCGTGGCCTCGTTGGTGGCGCCCACGAACGGGGTGCGCCCGTAGAGCAGCTCGTACAGGAACACCCCGTACGCCCACCAGTCCACCGACGCGCCGTGCCCGCCGCCGCTCGCCACCTCCGGCGCCACGTACTCGTGCGTCCCCACGAACGAGCTCGACCGGGCGTCCACCGGCTCCGCCACGAACCGCGGTCGTGGAGTACGCGGGGCCGCCCGCCGCCTCCATTTCATGAGCCGAAGGAGATTCACCTCCGGGAAGCATGTCGGGATCGACGCCATCACGTCGTCGTTTTCCTCCCCTGCCACGTTCCTTGCATCTTCGAGTGCCGGCGACGCCGTGGACTCGAGCGACAGGTCGAAGTCGGTGAGCATGATATGGCCGTCGCCACGTATGAGCACGTTCTCGGGCTTGAGATCGCGGTACACGATGCCCATCATGTGCAGGTACTCCAGCGCCAGGAGCACCTCGGCGGCGTAGAACCGGGCGGAGGCGAGCGGGAAGCGGCGGCCGGGCATGCGGTGCGGAGGGAGTGGAGGTCACCGCCAGGGCAGAACTCCATGACGATGCAGGAGTAGTCCGTGCCGGCGTCGAAGTCCGCGAACATGGTGGGCAGGAACGGGTGGTCAAGCCGCCGCAGGACGCGCTTCTCGGCGGCGGCGCGGCCGAGCTTGCCCTTCTTGGCGAGCGCGCGGCGGTCCACCACCTTCATGGCGTAGGCGCACGATCGGTTCCCCTCGGCCTCGAGGCGGCAGAGGTAGACGGTGCCGATGTCCCCCGCCCGACGCGGCGGACGAGGGTGAAGTCCCGCGGGCCCAGCGGCGCCGTGGCGGCACGGATGGGCGCCCACGCCACCTCGCCCGCGCGGTGCGGGCGCGGCGGGGAGGACGTGGGCGTGGCGACGGCCGAGTCGACGGAGAAGGTGGAAGAGCGGCCAGCGACACTGGCCGTGCTGCTGCTACTGCCGCTGCTACTCGTGGAGCTGACGCTGGAGTTTGAGTTGGGCGTCGCCGCAGTGTCCACCATGTCGGGGAGGTACGGCGCCGGCTGGAGCATGGCGGCGTTTGGAGGTTTGGGTGGGAACGAAGAAGCTGTGGCGGGAGCGGCCATCATATAGCGCGCGCGGTTGTTCTCGTTGGCTTGGATGGATAGATCTCTCTGGTCTGGTTTTTCTAATGGAGGTTTGCGCGTTCGGAGAAGGTGGTTGCAGGTGGTGGTTTTATAGGGGCGATCGAGAGGGAGAGTGAGCCCGAGCAGCAGCAAGCATGGAGAAGCTAGATTTGTGATAAACTAGCTGGCCACGTGGACGTACTCGTGCCACGTTGCATGGCTTTCGCGCTATAGTAGCCCGGAAGGTTCATCGTTCGAAGCATCAGATCTACTGGCATACTACTGCTGCATGATCTTCAAATTCGCCTAAAATTCACCTGGGTTTTCGACATCTGCACTTTTTGCGTAAATTTTGGTATGCATCTCGCGTGCAACTGAAAACAGTGGCATCTTATACCTTCAGGCCGAATACATCAGTTAGCACTTCAATCTTTTTGTTAGGGGAAATCAAGGAAGCTTAGTTCGAGGCAATGGTCCTTTCTCTTTTCTTAAAGCGAAAGTATATGGCCAGACTAACGAACTCACCAAGCACCTCCCTGCCTGCTGTGGGTTGCCGCGGATCAAGTCGTCCGGCCAAAAAAGCGACTTCGTTTTCTAGTGCAAGTCTCGGAGCAAAAGGAGTTCCTTCCTCCGATCAAGTCAAATCACACTTTTGTATATCTATAATTGTATACATAAGTCCTTGAAAATATATAACAAAATTTGTGTCGGACACGCAGTGGTGTTGTTGTACATAGCGCGGAACAAATTAAATCTCAGCTATGTCATGTCTTGCATGTCCTATCAAGGTGGATTATCATTTGAATTTGTAATCTCAAAACTTCGCAACTCCAGCCTTCGGTAAATTGTGTGAGTGTATATAGACAATGTATTGCCAAAGCAGTATGCTTCTACCTTGTACATGGTATTTATATAAAAAAAACATGTAGCTTGAAAAGCTCTAGATGTTTTCCTTTGGAAAGGGTATGGGAGGATTCCGATAAAACCACCCTAATGATTTTCTTCCAAAACATTTACGTTTCCTGCCTCTCGGCATCGGCATATGTATCTTCTTACTGAGTGGGATGAGAGAAAGTACAATAAGGTCCACTCAGCAGGTTGTAATGATTTAAATAATATACTTGTGCTTACATGGAGGAGAGAGAATAGGAGAGAAATAGAAGCGGGCTCTCATGCAAGAGCTAGCTGCAGCACGTGCTCCTAGGCAACTTGTGAGAGTGAATGGTGGGCCAACTATTAATAAATTAGTCCATATTTAAAGCCAAATATTATACTTGTTGGCTATTAGGTTGACTATAGATGACATGACACCATCTTATAGCCAACTCCAGGCTATACTATTATACTTGCTCTGAGTGGATGACAGTGACCGTGATTAATTGGTGCCCCAAGTCTAGAGGTGTCGAGGTTTCCATGGGCCATATGAAGGTAGAATATGTATGCGAAAGCGAGTGACGGTCAACGTGGTAGAACTAGCTGTGATAAGACTTCATGTGAGGGTGTGAGACGGCGAAAGAGAAGCTTGATTTCAATTATTTGTAACTCGGTATATGATCGACAACGTAACGACACCGAAGTGTGGCATGCTCGGGCTAGGGAGGGGGGTTACGGTTGCACCATGATTCTACTTAGTCCATGAGTAGTGCACCTTGATCAACTTTTATCTAGATCTGCCCCTTCTCATGAGTTACTCTATATCATTTGGCTATCGTGAGGAGATTAAACATTTTTTGCAATTTCATTCATTTTCCCTTAATAATTCGTAGAACTTTTAAAAAATCATGCTCTTAAGCACATTGCTCATTTCTTGTACTTGTGAACTAGGTTTTGAATTTTGGCTCAAGGCAGTTTCGAGACCCAGAGAATTTCCAAAATAATAAAAATTACGAATCATACATTAAAACTAATTCATCAAAATTTGACAAAATTGGAGGTTTGATTGATTTTGGGCTTAATCCAGTGGGTTTTTTTAAGAAAAAAAGTTAGAAATCCACTGAAATACCAAAATATGTTGATATTTTGAACCCCATATGTGAGATGTGCTGGCAAGTGTAATAGTCAAAAGTTGTCTTAGGACATTATTTCTAGTAGTTCGTTTTCTAACATGTCTTTCCTATGGTTAATTTACTCTTTAATTATGACTTCATATCTCTGGCATTTGGACCCGAAAAGTTAAGGAATTTAGTAGAGCATGAAGTCATAGTTCACCACAGGACATACAAATGATATCATAATTATATATTATTATTTTAAATATTCTTTTATATTTTAAAATGATATACTTGACCATCCAATTCCCAGCAAGATTATTCCTGGTAGAGTTAACAAAGATGGAGGATAACAATCCACCGTGAGGCTTATTTGATGCGTGGAATTCCTAAAACACTACAATAGAAGAAAAAACTCAGTATTGAAAGGTTTCATATACTCCTGAATCCTAATATCACATCGGATTGTAAAACTACATGAACTAACATCTAAGAGAGCACGCTACAAATACATAGAAAATTTGGCACATGGTCCTAGTATATGGAAAAAAAAACTCTAAGGCTGAGTGCAACAAAATCCTTAGAACTTTTTAAGGATTGTAATATTTTAAATCAAACAACATACATAGAAATAATATTTAAATCCTAAAAAAATCCCATAAAATCTATTTGATAAAGAAGTCCATAGAACAATAAATTCATTTATAGGGTACATGACATGCACATTCCTAGAATGAACCACGAAAATCAGGATTAACCGAGCGTAAGCTAATTCTCATGTGACCAAGAATTAGCAGTTCCCTATTCTCTTTTAATTTAGCCATCCTTATTTTCTGGATACTGATAAATGCGGACAATCTAAGTTGTATTTACATGTGCGGAGAGTAAAAAACTTCATGCCATGTGTTGCAGGGAAAGATCTTGAGGGCCCGTGAAAATGCACAGACAATCAACTAGCACCATCATCAAATCGAAAACAGCTACATGTTTTTCATCAATGTAAGATATTTTAATTTTTCACTTATAGTCTGAGGTTGAATATGTAAGACAAGAATAACGTTGGCAATAACAATGTAGGACTGAAATGCAGGGTCCAACGATTAACCCAACAATGAGCTCTTTGTCGGTCATTTCTAACAGGTACCATTGTTAATTAGGGTAATGGAGGGGGGGGGGGGGCAATTGCCTCCCTCCCACAAGGCGAGGATGTAGGAATCATTGCACGAACTTGGCACAATTTAAGATAAGCTAAAGATATAGCGTGTACATCTCGTGTATAGCCTGTACATAAGCTATCAGGCCATGTCACCTCGACGCTTCACGAGGGTGGCGATGAACTTGTAGTATCGATACGCGGTTGCGAAAACGTAGATCACTACTGTACAGGCGAAAATCCTGTAATGACAGGTTGGCCTCTTGCGTTGCTTAGTGGGGAAGCCAACATCTGAGGAGATGCATCGCCAAGTGGCCTCGCGCTGTCACTAATTAACCCTACGAGGAAAATACAAGCCAAGAGCAGCTTCTTCGACATGCTTGGATGGGGCGCGCGGGAAGACGATGTGTGTGATGGTGGGGGGGGGGGGGGGGGGGGGGGGGGGGGGGGGGGGGGGGGGGGGGAGTGCAGAGTCTCGCTCTGCACGGTCTCCACATACCCGATCATGAACTCGCTTGTCCCCATTTTCTTTCCATTGCAGTGTCAACGTTGCATTATATATTGATTTGGCTAATGTATCTAATGCGACCAGACTCGAAGAACAGAGGTTCGTAAATATGTATGCTTTTAGTTCGCTAGATTGATTTGGGGAACAACAATTAATGAATCGGGATGAATGCTACTGCGTAGAGATTAAATATTGGTTTTTGGTCGCATCTTTCATGATCATACCTATCCCGACGGTCGATTGCACCAATACTGGCATCGGAGTCCCTGGTGGCAGCAAGTAATGCCACGTTGACCGGAAGCTAGATAAGCATATGATACAGTGAGGCCATTGCGTGTGTAGACGTCTGGAAATTGCACAACGAGTTTCTTCTGAGGGAAAGAAGAGACGGGAGGTCGTGCGCGAAAGCAGGTCGTCCAAACGCGGCCACGACCGCGAGAAGGAGAAAAGCATCCTATCCCCTCCTCCAGTCCCCCAGCTAGATCTCTTCGTTTCTTCTTCAAACAGATCAAATCAATCAATCGATCAAAACAACGCACCTAGTCCGTCCCATCCACCCATGCAACAACGGTCGCCACCATACGTACAGTTCGCACGGAATCCGGCAACAGCGCGGCCAGGCCAGGGCATGGATGGAGAGAGGATCTGTGCGCCGCTGCCGGGGCGAGGGCCGGCAGCATCGGTTCCGCCTGTCCGCCCAGGCGATGCGCGAGCACGCACGTCGACGCCGAGCGGCCGGCCGCCGGCGACAGAGCGCATCTGCGAGCGAGCGCCGGGGGTCGCGCGTACGTCTTCGCGAAAAGGATGCACCGCCGGGGAACCTTCAGTGCGCGGCCCTCCGTCGTCGCTGTCACCGTTCCTGATCTGCTGAACGACCACGCGATATTCCGAGCCCAGTGAGTCTTGTCTGATGAGTGACTACGCCATGCAAAGTGCACCCGTCAGTCAAGTTGCGTATGCCAAGTTGCGAGTGAGCTGATGAGCTCGTTTCCACTACCGCCGTGTCTGAACGGCCGAGCCAAGTCGCTGAATCCCAAAACCAGAATATGAGAGATTCGTGTGTGTGTTTTTCAACCTGAAGCCAATAGGTGGAAAATAATACTCCTCGGGATGATCGATACGCATCTCGTTGTGCACGTAACGCGGCCAGAACGGCCTTTTCTGCTCTCTTATTTATAGGCCTCGAATTCGAGCCGAGCCGAGCCGTTGAAGCTCGGTTAACTAACAAGTTAGCTCGGCTCGACTTGTTTAACAAACGAGTCAAAAAATGAAACTCGGCTCGGCTCGCTAAACTCGCGAGTTTGCTCGTTTAACTCGTTTAGCTCGGTTAAAAGTGTTAACATGCATTATAATAAATTTTATATATAATTATTTCAAATTATTTGGGTATGTATGGTGCAATCATCACAACAATCAATGCCAATATGATACTATCAAGTAATATCTAGTCGTGAAACTATAATAATCCAAAAATAAAATGTTCATAAAGGCAAGAATACATGCAACAACTTTTTTTACCGAGTTAAACGAGCTAAACGAGTAGCTCGGAACTCGGCTCGTTCAACTCGAACTCGTTTACCTTCTAAAATGAAAACTCGGCTCGGCTCGTTTAGCAACGAGTTCGAGCCAAGCCGAGCCGAGTTCCGAGCTACTCGTTTAACTCGCGAGTTTCGAGTTTTAATTCCAGCCCTACTTATTCATAATAACTAGAAGGACACCCCGCGACGCGTGGGTATGTCTTAACGCATGAAACATGAAAGTTGACTAAAGGAATATCCAACATTTAGTTAATCATAGCAGTCAAGAGGCTACAATTTTAGATATCGAATTTATGTGTGGTTTATAATTCAAATATCGTTATGGTTGAGGGGTGTATCTGATTGATATAGATACAATTATGTCAACGAGAGAAATAGATGTTGTGGATGGCTTGCATGAAGATGACATGCACATTGCCGCATAATATTTATAGAAACTTTTTGAGTTAATACATATAGAAGAGCCCATAATTTTGAATAACAGCTATATAAATTTCATCATTGAAATAATTGACAAAAAGTTCACGGGCGAAACTGATTCCGGCGTTCTACTTGCACATGATTTACTTGTGTAACTACATAGCGATAGGTGTGTTTTTACCATTCGAATATAATAAAATGATGTGGAGAATTTGATGGGTTGGAAAAAGATGATGTGGATGCTTGCATGTAGAGATAGAAATCAATTGGTAGATGTTAGGATGACATGGACAATTGATTTGCTAAAAGAACAAGTGATGTGGATAGCTTGCATGTGGAGATATAAAAATATTAATTATACTTAGTGGGGTTTTGCTTTATAGAAGTATAGATAGATATGTTAATAGGGTACAGTTAGAGTTGATCTGTTGATGTACTCAAAAATCACGGCGTCCCAGGCGTCCCTCTCTGAGGTGAGGCGACTGGGGAAACCTTAGACCCTCACCGCCGCCGGCTCCCTTCCCTCCACCCTCCTTACCGCGCGTCGGCCATGGCGGGAAGTGCTTCGAGCATCCGCACTGCCTTGGCTCTGGGAAATGTTGGTCGGAGTTCGGCCGATGCGCATAATCATCCAACGGCCTCGGGGTGGCGCCGTCGTTGCATCTGATGGCGAGGGCCATTGGCGTCACCAAGATCAACTTTTGTTGGCACCTTAGGGTTACGTCGATTATGGCAATCAACCGCGATTAGCATGGTACTGGCGGAGGTGAGTATGTCAAGCTGGTTCATGGCCAGAGGTTCTCCACGCTCTTGTTGAGTGAGACTGCTAGGTGTTGGCGGCGGTAGGATCAATAAGGGTGGGGTCATGACGTATGTGTGCAGGTGCAACACTTCACAACATTTGCATCAGTTCTCGCCAAGTGGGGGTGACAATGGTTGTCTTCTTACTTGGCGGTGCTCGTTGAACTCGGTGTCTCGGTTTATAGGGTGAAAACCCTAGATCCGACCTTCGGTGGTTGTAGCTGGCAATGATGCCTCCCTAGTCATTTCCTTTTTGAAGACATTGTCTGGAAATTGGACCTTCTTTAGTGTGAAATCACATGATCGGACCATATTGAGAACAGACGACGACTGTGCTTCTTCACTGAGGTGTCGTTTTGGAGATTTTTTTTGGAGTCGAGGTGTCCTCACACTGATAATGCTATTGCTGATGCGAGTCTCTGTTGCTCAGACGGGTCTTTGTTTGCCTTTTCCTTCTTCTTTTTGTTTTTCGGCGGTGTGCATTGTTGTGTTCATACTTGCTCTAATCATTATGTTCTTATAATGGCAGGGTTTAATTGATATATATATCCTTTATAAAAAAAATCAGGTACACTTCAAAAGTGGGAAAAATACAAGGCAAACTCAGTCGACTTTGTGTCTGTTTTCCACTTGGAAAAAAACAATACTCGGAGCTAAGACTAGTATTAGCTCGAGGGAACTACGTGCACTGGTGAGTATATTTTATCAGGTGATCACTCCGTCAACCTTTGCAGAGACACTCCAGCTCGGCACCCTACATCCAAAGTCCTACACCATTAAGAGCTGCGCAATTTTAAAACGGCATCAGTACGCTCCGTGACAGCAGTTTGTCTGCCTAAACGCCAACGCAAGTGTACCAACCAGGCAACCAAAGCAGCGGGCAAAGACTCTTCAGATTAAGTTGCTTCATGCCAAAGATACGAGATATGATCTACACTCATCTGGAGTCTGACACGCAGCTAGGAACATTGTACATCTCTCTTTATCCTTTTTTCTACTTTGCCAAAGTTGTTAATCAGTTTCTGGTGCGTAACTAACTTTGCATTTCTTTTTTGACCGCTTTCGTAGAAAAGGAAACAAGATTTGCACGATTTTTTAGTATTGGGTGGGGGACTAGAAAAAGAAAACTCCACATGATCCACACTCCAAAACGCAGACATGAGACATGCAAGCCCGATCAGGGAATATGACACAATTATTTGTTGTCATGGCCATGGTTCAGTGGTTCAAGAGGCAGGGAATTATGCAAATTTAACTGCTTGTTCCTCTAATGGACCCCCTGCCTGTCCCTCCTAATATTCTGTTCATGTTGGACAGTGGAACCATCTCAGTTTCTGAATACAAATCTAATGCATGGAGTGCCCATATGATGATATGAATGAATAACCTTAAACTCCTCCTTTTTTGGAAGAAACTTGTTTGGACCACACATGTGCTAGATAGCTTACTGTTTTTGGTTGGTCACCGTAAAGAACAATTTGGTCGAAACCCGGCGGTAGTCGTCCTGTTTCCTAAGTTTAGGCCTCACTGTTGGGAGTGTTGGTGTTGAGACAGTTCTAGCTATGCCCAGACAAGCATCTAGAATGAACTTCTTCAAACCCACAAAAAAAAGATAGGAGAAAGGAATCTGAAGATAATCATAAGCTCATCCTCATTTTACTCAAAAACTCTGAAGCTAATCTGAATGCACAGGTAATGAGGCGAGAAAAAGGACGACGGCCCCTTGATTTCTGAACAAGAGTCCAAACAATTAACAGCTGATGCCTGGAGCTGCATGCGATGCATGACTGTCCTGTCTGCCTCTTCGATCTGCACAGCCGATTGACTTTCCCCGATATCTCTCTAGAGAGAGAGAGAGAGATACCGACAGGCTTCACTGGTGCAGCTCGTAAAGAAACGACGAGGCGCGCATCACGCGGTAACTTCGAAATGCTAATATATCTAGCTAGACGACCGATCGATCGATCGATCTCGCGATCTGCATGGAGATGCAGGCATCTAGACGGTCAATAGCTAGCTCGCTACAGGTGGATGGATCACATGCGATCCTACCATCTAGGCAGGCAGGGCAGCGGCGTCAGACGGCTGCATTAAGCTAATAGTCCATAATATCCAGTTAATGGCTTCGATCGATCGACCTAAAGACAAGCAAAGCTTGATGCTGGAGTACGTAGATTAGATCATGGGCGCGGCGGGGAGAGACTGCAGACAGGGCGCCAATATTCGCGCTGCTCCGGTAGGGAGACAAGCCGTGCAGGGAGCTGATGCCCTGCGTATGATGAACCCTACAGCCTCACTTATATCTAAGGAGGAATCTCGTGAATCTTAAAGCCAGATTGTTCCCAGCCCTCTTTTTTGTAGTTGCCATTAGTTAGGGTTGCTAGCTAGATCGTTTGTTTAATTAGCTGGGTATTGATTAGGGAGGGCCAACTCATGACATGGGCACATGGCTTGCCTGAGGAGGCGAGGAGGCCATGGAAGATGCATGCCGTGCCCTGGTGTGGCTGCTGCTTCGTTCGTATGTGGCGACGTGGGGGGAAAGAGCGTACGTTGTGCGTAACTGATCGTGGTATGCATGTCAGCATGTGTACTGTAATAAGCTGAATTAAGCATGTTCTTGCTTCACTCTCGCTAGCTGCGTCGTAAGCCTCGATAAACGAGTTCCCAAGATCCTGCGTAAGTCTGCATATCCTTGATATTTCAACCTAGAGCCACGGCTCTAACGTGTTTCTTACAAGTTACAAGTTGCCGCACTTACAAGTTGTAGATGCACAAGATACAACATAATCTATGTCCATGCTTTATTTAATTTAAAAACAAAAAACTTAAAATGAGACATCTGATAATGGGGTGCGGACACAACTAGTTGCAAACCATAGCTTCCCCCTTCCTCAACCATCCTTTGTCAGCTGGTTCCAACTATTTCTCTGAACCGGTAAGCCCAGCAACATCTTCATCGTCGTTCAATTCGGAACATAACTTGGTTGGTTATGACATAATACTCAGTACCATGTCAATATGTCATCTCAACATAACTTGACAAAACAAAACTGACAGAATGGCATCAATTGTGATAATGGGCCAAATTCAAAGCTCACCATGCATTCGGCACTATTCAAGATTTTTTTGGTCAACTTGTGTTATGAATTTGGGTTTTAAATTTTGTGACACATTAGACACAAGTATTATCTATGTCATAATTTTTTTCCAATATTTTTTTAACTTCTAACGGTATTAACCAGAACTGGGTGCACCCCTGTCTGCTTTGCTGAACTCGAGTTCAGTAGCCAAGTTCAGGCTGCAGCTGATATAATAACGATGGCCGCCAAGTTCATGTACATTAGCTTAAGCAGTTTCTAGTACGTTGTGGTGCCGTTCGTCTGCTCCCCAACTCAATCATGGCAGCAAAATTAGAAAAGGTAATTGATATCTCTGGCATATGACACGGTGCTCTTGACATAATTTGGTCATCATGGAATAACTAAAGCTATACCTCAACCGGCACACATGATTGGTACACGGAATACGTTTTAGCTGTTTTTCCTAGGTTCATCACCACCACTGAATTTGCTGGATCGTGCGAGTTGACAATAAGCCCTGCTTTCCTTTTGTCTGAACCACGGAAGATGGCACACATATAGCAGGGCTAGCTGTTCATACATGGGGCAATTGCTGAAATATAAGTCCAACTATCAATATGGCTCAAGTCTCCCCAGAGTTGGTCTCAAGCATTATCGCGATCCAATTAGTGGCATCCCCTTCAACCAGAGCAGCTTGACCAAGGAAATTCCATCTGCAGTAACTGTGTTGTAGGAAGAAAACAAGTATGCATTAGATGATCATATGGAGATGTTACATGCTACCAGCAACTCGTGGTGCTCTCAGCTAGCAAATGAACAGTCAAATTTGTAATATTACAATATTTTTTAGTACATTAGTTGCCCAGTATTGTGGATAGTGGATGAGATCGAAACAACTCTTAGAAAGCTTGAATGCTGATAATCGTGTGGTAGCAGTAAATCTTTTAAAAGGCTCAAATATGTGGATTACTGTAGCTAGTTACAGAAAACACCGGGAAATCAAGGTTCTAGAATTTTGATCTAACTATGTTATGACCATGATTGGAATCAGCAAATCATGTAAAAGCACTCGCATCCCAAGCTTGCACCAAAGTGGAATAAACCATCTAGTGCACATATTCAAATTCTTTCTGTTAGACCATTTGTGACCATATATAAGTGATCAATTAATACTGAATGTTGATGTGCACAAAAGAACCCTTAAATTCTATCACTGGGTAAAAACTGAAAACTGACAACTAGATGTGATACCTAATCTGGTTTCAGGACCTGAAAACCTCGACTGAGACAAACTAAAAATGTAAATTGGTTGGTCTATGGCAACTGCTGAGATCATAAGAGATTAATCTCGAGGTATTTAATTGGCCAACTACAACTGACGAGAGTTTACAGCTTATCCCTCCAACAACCAGGATAGCAAATACAGCTCAAGGATACAATCATCAACAACCACGATAGATGTGTAATAACTCTACTATGTGCTGACAATAAATAAATAAAAAATTAGCCAAAGTTCTAAACTGTACTTTTCATTATTTTGAAACATCTACCAACTTGCCATGATATCCAGAGTGACAAAAAATCATATGAAATCAAAGGCACCATTATTAGGGTAAAACCATCAACAAGAAAACATGAAAGGAAGAAGGAGAACCGAGAACATGTGATCTTTATTCCAAAGCCGAAAGCTAGCAAAAGAAATGCAAATAAACATAATCGAATCAAACTGTAATACAAGACAATATACCCAAGCCATGCACCCATCATCATGTATATCAAGTGACTCAGGACACACAACACAATAAAATAACATATGATGAAAGTTCAAGAGCCCATACCTTTGCCAGAAGTGGTAGTGACAAAACAGAAACTTCAGAGACACCTTTTAACAGCATAAACATGGAGTCGTATCACGGGAATAAAGACGCAGAAAGGAAGGTGTCATATCTGGATCCTAACGGAGTCTATTGACCATCTCACTGATTTTTCCGCTTTTGTGCTGTCATGTATCAACAAGGAATGGTAAGAAGGACAAAAGTGTCATTGAAGATAACAAGTCACCGGCTCACCACAATAGTAAAATACTAAGTAAATGCTACCTTACTTTTTTTGTGGGTACGGACATCTGCCAAATCTTCTACCCCTTCATGCTTCCTCTTCTACACACAATCATCAAAATTTAAAGCGTAAGGATAATTCGAATCAAGCACACTCCTTGTTATTAATAGTGAAGAACTGAATAAAACATTGAGCAACATAGAATAAATGGGAGTACCTTCTCATGATGTTTTTTGGATTGATCACCTCCCAAATCATGATGCACACTCTTATCCTTTTTCTTTTCTTTATCTTTATCTTTCTCTTTGTATTTTTCTTTGTCTTTATCTTTACTTCGGTCCTTAAGGCGATGTTTGTGCTTCTTCTGTTCCTTATCCTTGTCTTTCTCCTTGTGTTTTCTATGTTTCTTGATTTTATCTTTTGGCTTAAGCTTTGATTTTCCCGATATAGTTGGAGTACCCTTTTCAGCCTGGTGAATGGAGAGTTAAGACATGGGAATAAATGCAGCAAAATATGTAAATTTTCTAATAGGGATATATTACCGAAGTCAAATCTACTGGTGCTGTTTCTCGCAACTGAAATGCGTGTCCTAGTGTTTCCATATCAAAGGGTTGAATGTAAGCAGTCTTCTCCCTCAGGTGTGGATTCTGAATGAGTTGATCGATCTCCATTCCTTCTCCTTTACGGATTTCTGTGTCGCCCACAACATTGTGAAGATAATTCGTATCTGAGATAGCTAGAGGCAATGGCTTCTTGCAAAAGAAACTGTGATGGTTCAGCAGCCTGTAGCGGCTAATTAAATCAACAGCACCAGTGAGCTCCCGAGGACCTGAAATACCAAAAGCAAAGGGCCAAGAGTCAACAATTCTTTTAGTCAACGACATTTGCAAGCTATGAAAAAGGTACATGCCTTCAGGAGCAAAATCTAAAAAGGATGGGAACCTCTGAACATAATCAGTTCTGCAGCAAAGGTGGGCGCATTTTCTCGCAAGTCATAAGCATAAACAAGTCAAATAAAGAAGTAATACCCCTACAGCACCATTGATATCGTCTTATGCATATTGTACTCGTGCAGTTATATTCTCAAAAGAAAATATCTATACCCCTATACAGTCCACCAACTTTAGAAGTTTGAATTCCATCGTCAGAATGCAATTTTGACCGTCCATTGGAGTTTTCACGATGGCCGACTGTGCTGAGATTTGTGGCTACAGTAGCCCACCATTCTTAGCATCATCCCTGAAACGTCCATGAATTAGAACTAACGCTCCCACACCAGCCTCCTCACTATCAACATCCCTGAGTCCGCAGTGACATCCGAAACCTTCACTCAACAGACTAGTGGCGTTGCTGTGTCCGATCAGATGCGTGCGAGCAGCAGCCATATGCACGGGCAGCCCACGGTGGACACGGAAGGGTAGAAATCTGCTGATAGACACGGGCAGCTGCGTGCGTCAAGCTAGCTGGAACCATGGCCACGAGCAAGGCATGTCGTTGCGGTACATGGCCTGGAAGTGGGCCCACCATGCTGCTGCCAGTGGTGTTTCCATGGATGGGTAGGAAGAGAAAATGAACTAAAGAAAAGGAGAGTTGGGACAAACTGACAACTGTGTGATCAACAAGAACTAGGTGGGAGTACCCAATGGGGTAGACAAGTCTGGAGGTGGAGGTTGAGTGACTGATCGATGATTCGTCAGTTTAGTAAAGTAGTACAGTGAAAACATAAAAGAAAAATGCATATCCAAACGCGTACAAATGGCATTTCTGTGAAAGATGTAGAAAATGTTACAGTAAATATAGCAATAGTCGTGTTCTATAATGCAATTTTAGGACGAAATTAAGTGTTTTTTGTGAGTTACGATGACATGACTTTTAATGCGAAGCATGCGAGCTAAATATTTATATACGTGACAGAATGCCAGTCTTCAAGCTATATGAGCCTATGACAGATCAATATATTTGCCACATGACAAAACAGCTTTACTTGCATTTAAGGGAGATTTGACTGACACATTATTGGTATTCTGAACAAATTCAACAACCAGGGCAACAAATCAAAGCAATAAAAGATGACCATGCTTGGGAGTAAAAAAAGAAAGCAAAAATTCACATGACCTCCCCCAGACTAAATTTCCTAGGATGAAAAAAGAAAATATACATACTCCTATAAAGTCCACCAACTTTAGAAGTTTGAATTCCATCATCAGAATGCAATTTCGACCGTCCATTGGAGTTTTCAAGATGGCCGACTGTGCTGAGATTTGTGGCTACAGTAGCGCCCACTATTCTTGGCATCATCCCTGAAACGTCCATGAATTAGAACTAATGCTTCCACACCAGCCTCCTCACTATCAACATCCCTGAGTCCGCAGTGACATCCGAAACCTTCACTCAACAGACTAGTGGTGTTGCTGTGTCCGATCAGATGCGTGCGAGCAGCAGCCATATGCACGGGCAGCCCACGGTGGACACGGAAGGGTAGAAATCTGCTGATAGACACGAGCAGCTGCGGGCGTCAAGCTAGCTGGAACCACGGCCACGAGCAAGGCATGTCGTTGCGGTACATGGCCTGGAAGTGGGCCCATCATGCTGCTGCCGGTGGTGTTTCCATGGATGGGTAGGAAGAGAAAATGAACTAAAGAAAAGGAGAGTTGGGACAAACTGACAACTGTGTGATCAACAAGAACTAGGTGGGAGTACCCAATGGGGTAGACAAGTCTGGAGGTGGAGGTTGAGTGACTGACCGATGATTCGTCAGTTTAGTAAAGTAGTACAGTGAAAACATAAAAGAAAAATGCATATCCAAACGCGTACAAATGGCATTTCTGTGAAAGATGTAGAAAATGTTAAATATAGCAATAGTCGTGTTCTATAATGCAATTTTAGGACGAAATTAAGTGTTTTTTGTGAGTTACGATGACATGACTTTTAATGCGAAGCATGCGAGCTAAATATTTATATACGTGACAGAATGCCAGTCTTCAAGCTATATGAGCCTATGACAGATCAATATATTTGCCACGTGACAAAACAGCTTTACTTGCATTTAAGGGAGATTTGACAGACACATTATTGGTATTCTGAACAAATTCAACAACCAGGGCAACAAATCAAAGCAATAAAAGATGACCATGCTTGGGAGTAAAAAAAGAAAGCAAAAATTCACATGACCTCCCCCAGACTAAATTTCCTAGGATGGAATATTAAAATAAAATTCAAGATATAATCACTACGAGCATGTGAACTGCAGTAGTTGAAACTAAATCAACATAACATGAAACACATTTAGCAAGTGTGCCTAAAGCTTCATGCCTTACTAATAATTCAAAACCAGTATACATCATTCTGTTTGTTTGATTTGCTTATATATGTATTGCTCAATTTTGTTAAACAGGCAACTGTCCTTCTAATCTGTCCAACATGCTACACCATGATGGTATGTATTTTCTTCATAAACAATGAAGAAGAATCTGAAATAGCACCTAAAAGGCTTACCTTTTCCAAATTTTCCGTCTGAACCCATTCGATCAGAGCCCGACATTTGCACAATGCATGTCCACCTAAAATTTGATCATAAATAAGCAACCACGCAAACAAAAGATAAGCTGAGCGGTTACAATCTAAATAATGTACCACATAGACTTAACTAACACCAACATTTCGAATAGAAATTGCATCTGCTGGTGTTACAGTTTTATAGTATGGACAGAAGGCTTTCTTTCCATGCTTTTATGCAAGAAAAACAGTATATTAGGTGTTATAAACTCCTAGTGACTATTAGTGATGCTGAACTGTGCTGCACTGAATAGTTCGTCGTGCACGAAGTTCGCTAGAGAGTTCACCCTCAGTGTGTTATGTGCGAAGCTGTTATTTTCAGTAAACAATATTTGAGTCCAGCACACACTAAAACAAAGGCATACTAATACACCATATATGCCACTGGCTACAAGTGAGATCTGAGGAAAGGTTAATCCAAGTGGTAAGATGGATTCTTGCTATCACAAACTTTTTCAATCTTAGCGTGTACGGATCGATAGCATGATTAACTATTAACTGAGCTTTGGCATGCAGATTCAGAGTATCTCCACCAAGCTAGAGGGTAGGATGCTGGTCTATGCAGCCATGGGCGGATCCAGGTGGTGTGCGCCGGCCACGCCCGGATTTGAGAAGACCAGTTTGGGTTTGAGTAATCATACGGTCGGTGACTAGAAGTTCATACCTCGAAAACCAAATTAAAGTCCGAGACTGCGGACGGAGGGGAGCAGGAGGAGCTTGATGCCGCGACGAGACGGCGTCGACGCGCGTGAGAGGCGGGGGCTGAGGGTGACCAGGCGAAGTGCCGCGCGGTGACGATTAGCTACAGCACGGCGGCAGATGTAGGCCACAGCGGCGGTGGTGGGCTGGATTGAAGCTTGGGTGAAGTCAGAGCACGATATAGGCCTGACAAGGAGAGGACAGGTATGACTATGAGACGGTGAGATAATAACTCCAGCCGCATCAAGCTAGGAATAATCAAATTTATAAACAAACAAATAAATAATCTCAAAAAACTACGTAGTAGACTTTAAGCAGTTCAACCAGAAAACCTAACAATATGTGTTTTTCTTGAGTGGAGATTTCTGACTGCCGGATGCTCCCTTTATTTTCTTAAAAAAATAAAAATTATTTGCAAGTTTTTTTTTTAAACAATCATACATGTTCTCGATGATGTATCTCACGGCCGTGTAAAATCTCAGTTTGAAATACTTTGTATTTTGGGCTGCACAAATATAATAAATGTGTGGATCCGAATATAGTGAACAGTGCACATTTACAAATCTCCAAACTTTATAAGATTTTTTCATTTTCGTGTAGTCCGAAATATAAAGAAATTCAAATTGTGATTTTGCATGCTTGCAGGATATATCATTATTACATACAGATTTTTTTTCAAGCTTACAAATATATATTTAAAAAAATTAAAGTAAAGGCATCACTAGACCTCGGAAGGAAAGTGATTTTTCGGTTTTTCTACTAGTTGTGTATTGAAATTTTGTATTTTTTGTTTGCAAACTCATAATGTGCCGTTAGGTAACAAGCACAATCATCGCTAGTTTTGAATATAGTAGGGAGCTACCACGGAAGGTGCATTTAGAGCCCAAGCTCCACATAACCCTTCACATAACCCTTTATTTTGCAGAATTCAAAAATCATATTTCAAAGTTCCAACAATTTGTGCAAACAATCACGTACTAGACAATAGTGCATGATACCAGTGTGAAAAACCTCAACTCAAAATAATAAATATTTTGGGCTACACATAAATAACAAAATCTGATAAAATTTGGATAGTTCAAATTTTGCACTATTCACTACTTTCAGATTCAGATTTTGACATTTTTGCACAGCCCAAAGTACAACATCTTTCTACTTGAGATTTACACGTTGGTAGAACACAACATTAGCTGATTTTAGCAAAAAAAATAAACTCCAAAATATGATTTCCATTGAAAAAATAAAGAGGTATGTGTAGTTCAGACTCCATATCGCCGCTCTCGGAGCTACCATGTGTTCTTACAGGAGTTATCATATTGAACACAACACTGCATTTTGGATGCCACCTTATTACTTAATGATATTTCTTAGGTCTTTGAGTTTCGTTAGTCTCTCAGTCCTACCTCTATCTTGATTCGATTTTTTGTCTTAATTGCCTTGTCCTCTTCATTTCTCATTTATTATTTATAACTAGCTCAATATTCGTCGTTGCCATGGGGCATCATTGTAATTCATAAAAAGCATGTCCCGCAGTGTTATACCAATTTCAACTACACTTTAAAGGCATGGACGTAGAGTAGTGGGCCCCAATTTTGGTGTGGCAGCAGTGGTTTGCGACTGGCTGCCTTGCGCAGCTAGGGCCGTGGGCTTCCCGGTCAGGTTGTACGGCACTACAACTCAAGTGCGAGTGGTGTTATGTCGGGACAACGACTCCGAAAAGGTGGTGTTGGTGGACTGCACAAGGTGTGACGAAGCGGATGGAAGTTGAGGGGCATCCTCGGGAGTTCAGCAGTGTCAACAAGGAAAATGCTACTGCCATGTACAACCAATGTAGTCCAAGCCTGGAATTTCCACCGTGAATATCGAGTCTCTACACTCAAATAGCACCCATTGAACTGAAGTTCCCGAATGTTGTTGTCCCCACCGAAACCACCGCCGCAAAGTACCAATCACTAGACTCACATGCACATGTGTTGTGTGGACAGGGACCTCGTCCTGCCGCACAACAACCTGTGAATTAATGTCTTCATCGCATGCAAAACTCTGCAGGCACCAGACATAGTAGTTCCAAAAGTTTTTTTTTCTCATATTGGTTTCTGCAACATATATCAAACTTTTATCTCCTAATAGAAATGGCAGAGCTCCTGTAGATATTAAAAAAGCAAAAACACTTTGTTTGCTATAAGATTGGTATTGTACCACTGTGGTAGCGATGAAAACCATGTGCTATTATATTTCTTCAACGCTTTTCATATTTTTGATCTAGGCATGTCATTCTGATTAGACTCACGTCACAAGTATCCGGTCAAGTTGACAAGAAATACGCCAAATGACGGGCTTTTTCGACTGGGAAAAGGATTTAGCTTGTAAAACAACAAAACACTGATGGATCTAGGCGGTGTAAGGGATGGGATCGAGGGCGCAAAGTTTTCATTCATTCAAATTTTAGGATACTACACATATGTCTACTTTTGATTGAAAGAGTGATTGTTGTACAATCAAAACAGCTAGCTGCAAATTAGATAACCTCTTAGTAAAACATAAAGCTAAAGCTATTGGAGAAAAAATAACAAAGATCTTTTTTTTTGCAAGGAAAAATAACAAAGATCGGCGGCTAGGGTTTACGCTTGTATCTTTGAATATTCCTCATTTTAAAATTCTGCGGCTTACTCCATGCTTTTTAGGCCCATAGCTCATAGCCCGGCCCACCATGGCCTTCACCTGTCTGGCGAGCTCCCCGTGCAATCTGGAGTAAACCCTAGCCGCCGGCGCCGCCTATAAATTGATCGATCCCGCACACCCTTGTAACATCTGCAGCCGTCTCCTCCAAAAGAAGAACAGGGGTGGTTCTTCCTTACTCTCCATTTTTTTCACTATCTTTTTATCTCAGTTTTCTCGTTCTTTCATCGAGTTATTGTTTCTGTGGGGGCTGAAATGAGGAATACCAATCCATAACCAAATCTCTGCATCTCCAGATGATGAGAAACTACATGCACTACCATCTGATCTCGCCCCCAATCCGTTTATTCCCCTCTCTGTTTGCTGGATTTGCTAGCTTTTTGTTTCTTTGCTTGCTGCAATCGGTGATGAAGTCGTTTAATTGTGCTGAGTTCCTCTGTGATTATCTCAACAACAATCACCATCTTTCGGCTGAGAGATTGCAATATGTTGATTCTCCTTTCTGTTATGTTTCTCGATCTGCGTCCATTGTTATGTTATGCCATGAGGTATCTGATGCTTGGTCTTCTTCAATGGCCTTGTTTCTCGTTAGATTGGCAGACAGCGAGCAGGGAACGGGTTTTTGCGACACTGGCTGCTCTCATACCAGGAGCTTCCTGTTACTATACCCCCGTTTACAGTTATAACACAAATTTCATACTTGTCCTGGTCGTCCATGTTTCGCTAGCACGAAATCGTCGAGCACAATAGTCCTGATCGAATCTGAAAAGTACGACTTTCCTTTATCCATGAACTGCAATGTTCTATTTACTTTCAAGATCTGATCTGGACAATTATTTAGAGCATCTCTAACAGAGCATTCAAACGCTGTGGAACCGTTATGCGTCGTGGAACCATAAAATAACCGTCAAAGATGGTTTCGGAATCTTAAAAACGAAAATAGCATCAACCTTAAAAGGCGTGGGCCCATAAAAAAATTTGAGGGCGCCTGTGAGATCGGTCCACGGAATTGTGAATGCACAGGTTTCGCCTACGAACCGCTGGGTCCCGGCGAAACCGCTGGGTCCCTGTATATTGCAATAGCGCTTGGTGGGAAGGACATTTCAGCTGGCCTGTACCTGTCTTCCTCCCCCATCTCGTCGCCGCCTCCGCTGCCTGTCTCGCCGCCCTCGATTTAGGCCCACCGCCTCTGCCAGCGCCGCGCCCAGTAGAGTAGCCCCACCTCCTGATCTACCTCACCAGCCCTTTTGGAGTCGCCGCGCCGAGGGAATAGCGCATCCCGTCGAGGGAATCGCCGCCGCCGCGTCGGATCTGCCGGTACTCCATTTTCCGGTCGAATTAACTCTTTTTTTCGTTGCTTCTAGGCGTAATTGAGGTCGGTATGCATTCCAGATGGATTTGACCCCGTGCGCCAAGTTTTTGCTCCGATGACTCGGACGTAGAGGCTTGTTCAAGGAGTAGATGGTGGTTGCGGCCCTCGCCGTCAAGGAGTTCGAGGACCGGTATAGAAGGACGCGGCAAGGTTCCAAAGCTGGCCGCCTCTGCATCCCTCGGAACCTCTTCTACGGCAACCAGCTGCTCATAATTTTATTGTCAAATGGATCATCTTTGGTGAAATGATGAAAACTGTGTGGTTTAAAGGTTCGCGAAACGACGTGCGCCATAGCAGTACCCGTAAAAGATCCTCAAAAGAGACTGTTTACGGGTACTACTATGGCACGCGTCGTTTTGCGCAAAAAATGCGACGTTCGCGAACCTTATAATGGTTTTAAGGTTCCGCAGTTTGAGGGCTCTGTTAGAGATGCTCTTATAGATGTAAAAAGAAGTAAAACTTTTTCTTCAGGAAAATGTATTTTGTTCGGAGTTGATTGTTTTCCTTCATCACCCTGGAGAAAAAGGATTCTTATGTAATAGTACAAGATGCCGTCAACCTTTTATTTTTTGCGAATTAGATGCTATCGAACTGATTTCAAGCATGTTAGGACAACTTTCCTCCGTTTTGAAAACGAACTACCTGTCTTGTTGACCTGTAGCTTTGTATTGAGACCAAAATGAATATTATCAATTAACGGTAGCCAGTGAATTAATTATATGAAATGCATGCCATGAGGTATCTGATGCTTGGTCCTCTTGGAAGGCCTTGTTTGTCGTTAGATTGGCAGAAATTAGGATGGAAACTGGTTTTTGCGACACTGGCTGATCTCATATGATCGAACTTCTTGTTACTATACCCCGTTTTCATGTATCACATTATTTGATCTTTATTTTGTCATGCGTATCACTAGCTCGATTTCATTAAAGCCAAAATGGTTTTGTCTGCATTCTGAAATGATATTTATCATTTAATATTATTCAGCACTGTTTTGATATGGTAAATTTGGACCTTAAAAAAATGTAACGAGCAGTAGAAACCTATATTTGGAAATTGTTCTGTTCTGTGCTGTTAGCAATGTAGTATAAAATGGTTTTTTTTATCGAAAAGGAAGTTCATAGAACCAAACGCAATGTGATGAAATGTTTGTTGAACATAACTTCAGTGGACAAGTGAGGTGCTGAACAGAAGATGTCTTTGTGTGTTTAGGGCCCTCAATAAACGGGCATGGCTGGTCTGTTTCAGTCCGTGCGAACAGGGTCCACTTCAAATGGATGGCGAAGGCGGATATGTCACACAATCTTCACTGGCGCACCCAAATGTGCCCTCCCAATGGGGCTATTGGGTGCGTCGGCACTAAATCGTCCTTCAGCGGAGTGTCCAATAGCTCAAAAGTTGTCGGCATGCCTTAATAAAGTGTTCGGTAACCCCGCTTCGCACACGCAAACGGGCGTGTCAACCGTGGCAACGCGTGCCTCGTCCAATCTTGACAGGCGACGCTGATGTGTCAGCCACACTTGTGGCCTGTACACCTTGTTTTCTTCCCAACGTCCATTGTCGCCACTGCCTATTGTCTGTAGTATCTTCTCTCGTTCGCTGTGCTGTCCGCCGATACACCGCCTCCTAGGACCACCCCGCTAGTAAGGTGTTCGTCGCATTGCGCAACTCATTTTTTCTTTTGCTTCATTGTTTTTTTTTGCTTAACCTAGTCAATTGAATATAGATTGATAGCGACGACGAGATTGAGATGGCCGACGCATTGCTCACCGCCCATGTCGCGGTAACCGCTGGCTTGATGAGCACTTGGCGGTCCTCACTTGCCTGCTTGGTTTGCTAGGACAAATCAATGCCACTCCGATGATTGGAGGATCAAAGCCGGGAGGAGGAAGAACAAAGATTGAAAAATGGCGCCCATGCCGTGACAACCGCCGTGCTTGATGAGCACTTGGCGGTTCTCACTTGCCTGCTTGGTTTGCTAGAAAGATCAATGCCACTTCGACGATTGGAGGACCAAAGTCGGGGAGGAACAAAGATCGGAAACGGATGGAAGGTCATATGACGCTGTGGCAAGACTACTGTCGGTGTTGCGGATCACGAAGCGCCACGAGAAACCGGCGCGTGGGGACGTGGTGATGTCCCAGGAGAAAGGAGACCCGAACCGCGTGCCAGCACCAAGGATAATCCACCCCTTCCAGGGGTGATAGCCAGCGAACGACAGGATAAGAAGGGCAAGAAGTCCGTCGAGACCTACTTTGTCGACGATCCCACACATGCAGAGAAGGAATTTTGCTGGTGGTTTAGGATGAACAGAGACCTCTTCATGGATATTGTGATAGGGTGCGGGAGTATGATGACTACTTCAAGCTTAAGAGAGACTGCACTGGGCTGGTTGGTTTCTCTTCAATTCAGAAGTGCACGACTGCCTTGGGAGTTCTTGCATTGGAGCTCCCTCAGATACAGTGGACGACTACCTCCGCATGACTGAGTCCACTTGTATCAGGACCATGTATCGGTTTTGCAGGGCGGTGGTTGCAGTGTCTGGGATAAAGTATTTGAGTCAGCCAAATAAAGCTGACACTGCTAGGCTCATGGCACAAAATGTAGCTAGAGTATTTTCTGAGATGCTTGAAGCATCGACTGCATGCATTGGGCATGGAAGAATTGTCCATTCGCCTGGTAAGAAGTTTACAAGGGTCATGTTGAAAAGTGCAGTGTCGTACTAGAAGCTGTTGTTGATCATGATTTGTGGATCTGGCATTCTTTCTTTGGTATGGCTAGGACTCACAATGACATCAACATGCTGCAATGCTCAACGTTTTTAACCAACTATTGAAGGCGAAGCTCCACCATGCAACTGCGAGATCAATGGCCATGGATATGACAAGGGGATTATCTAGCAGATGAACATCGATCCAAGATGGTCTACATTTGTCAAGACCATCTCCAAGGTCAGAGTCAATCTCATTTTGCATCAGAACAGGTGGGTGCCAGGAAGGATGTTGAGCGGGCTTTTGGTGTGCTTCAATCTCGCTTTGCTATTGTCAGGTATCCTGCTCTAACTTTGTCCAAAGAGCGGATGTGGGAGGTGATGATGATTTGTGTGATCTTGCACAGCATGATTATCAAGAGTGAACATGCTGATCCTCCACAAGATGACCAGTCATACTATCATCAGGGTCCTCTTGCCGAGGTTAGTCATGATTTGCCTCTGGGTTGACTGCAGATTTTGCCACTTTGCTCACAATGAACGCTGAAATCCGAGATGAAGGAGCACACGAGGAATTACAAGATGATTTAGTTGCGCATCTGTGGGCACTCAAAGGACAACAAGAAAACCATCCTAATTGACTTTCTAATTATTTTTATTTGAATAATTGTATGAATTATTTTAATTATATTTATGAACAATTCATGTGTTCAACCTTGTAATATGATTTTATTCTAGACTTATTTGAGTTTTAAATTAATTCTGGGAGTGTCCTTGGAGCAACCGGTGGAGCGCTCCCAATAGGCGGCAACGATTGCTGGCGCGCCCAATAATGTCTGTCAGGCAACTTTGCCGAACACTGTATTGGGCGTGTCGGTGAGATGCCCACACCTTCCAATCCCGAGTGTCCCCTCCTTTGCTAGAGCGAAGGTGGAGACAACAGAGGAATGTTTGGTTTAGTGTATTCCCCTCATCAGCCCCGCTGGGTGCAAAAATTGGTCATTTGGTTGACTGGCCCAGGCTTGTTATATACCACGAACTGCGCCCTCAGCTAGCCCGTGGCGGAACATCCGCGTGGCCAGGTCCTAGGATGCAAGTCTGCCAACTAGGGTCAGTGTAAGGGCGTGTTTAGGTTACTTATACTCCTCCATATAAACTTCATGACCAGTCTTCGATCAAATATTTTGTACATGAACATGTTCGCGTCGACGAGTAGGTTCCATTCCCGTACTCGGTTTCGAGTTTCATGGTCTAGAACTTTCAAATTTCGGACGGTGTTTGCCTCTTTTTTGAACGAATTTGTCAAATATGCCGCACTCGGTCGACCGTTTGAAATTTCCTTTGATGAGTAAATTCAGATAGCCATATCCACAAGTTTCATGCTCGACTTTTTGTTTTGCAGGTCTTACACAGTAGATCTTGAATGGTATTTATATATGCATATTTAGACTGTGTTTTTCAATCTTCTCTCACTTGCGTCTAAACTCCGAGACTCATGAACTACGAGATGTTCATGGTCTAAACCTCCACCGCTGTCGTCATTAAACTCCAGCGGTGTTCATGCTCTAACCTCTGCCGCTCGTTTAGACTGTGCTTCGTGTACGTGTGTGTTCTTCAACATCTATGTCGTTTTCCTTAAACCTCCGCCGTAGCTGCCATGATTTCGCTGTGTTTATGGTACCTCCTTTCACGACTTCCGTTGTCGAAACCACCCCGCGTCGCGCTGTTGTTCAGTTCACCGCTCCTTTGGTGATGTGTGGTAAGTTCACCACGTAGCATGTCGTGAGTACAAGAAACATGATAATACAACCAAACACTGTTTTTCTGTTACCAGATGCAGGATAAAAATCGATACATGAACCAAATGTAATGCACAACTTGTTTTTGTTGCGTTTTTTTCAGATCCAGGCATGGGGGCCACAAATGCAAATGGCCAAAACGCATGCAGGTAAACCAAACACGCCCTAGGTTGTACTGATGAAACCTGCCTCACGCATGTATGTATTGTCCTTATTGTGTACAATGATTGCCGGATGAGTTCTTCTACTCCCCGCATTTATTATTGTCCATATTGTGTGGATTGATAGCATGGACGAGTTCTTCTAATTATTTCGGTGATAGTTGGATGATGGTCATCCGAGACGAGACGATGATACCGACCTTTGGGTGACCGCGACAGCTCTCATCCACAACTTCAACAAGACTGGACTTCTACGACTTTTAGGTGGTTATTTGGCGTGCCCGTATGAGGGAACTAAATCTTGCAGACATTGCCCATCTGTTGTCGATCAACGAGAGTAGAGGTTTCCTAGATGCTTGGGTGCATAGTTGTTGAGGATGATTTCAGATACAGCCGTCGTTGTCGTCAACGAGAGTAGTGGCTTTCATGGAATGCTTGGGTGCATGATTGTCGAGGATGAGCGACCCAAGCATAGATTGTTGAGGATGAGTGTGATTTCATCAGGGTCATTGGAGCACGGGTGGGAATTTTGGGGGAGTTGATTGAGCCCTCCTAGGACCGTCGAAGTTTCGAAGTATGTCCACGTGTACCATGAGATCCGTGATCGATACACCATGATCGACTTCAGAATGATTTGGTTGAGCATATGTGAATTCATGGGAAACCAGGATTGTCTTCTCTCCATTTTATTTCATTGTTGAAAGGACAAGGATGTCGCCTAGAGGGGGGGGGGTGAATAGGAAAAACAAAAAATTTTCCGGTTTAGGCTTGATAATTGCGGAATAAAACTAGGTGTTTAAATTAACAAGCCACAAACACTAAATAAACTAGGCTCACCTATGTGACAACAACTTATGCTAAGCAAGACAAGCAACAAGGTGATAGCAATATAGAATACTTCAAGACGAAAAGTTTCACAATGTAAAGTGCATAAGTAAAAAGCTCGTTATAGAAATAACGAGGCACGCGGGACGAGGATGTATTCCCGAGTTCCTCCTTGTTTGGGAGTTCGTCTCGGTGGAGAGGTGTGAACCAACACAATGGTTCAACAACCACAAGGTTTCACCTTCTTCTTCCGATGAACCGCACCACAAAGGTTTGGTTCACCTTCCACTATCGAAATCCTTCGAGGCGGATATCCGGAGCCTTCAACAACGATGGGGCACAAACCACAACGGGATTGGGGGCTCCCGAACAGCTACAAGTGACCACACAAGGGTCTCACCACCACACGGGGTCTAGGTCCAAAAACCAAGAGTACAAGTTCCAAGCTTTCGACATCCACGAAACCTCGTGAAGAGCACAAACCGATGCAACGAAGCAATGGCAAGAGCACAAGGCTCAAATCCTTCACTCGAATCCCACCAGAAGCAAACTATGCTTATGGGGGGAGAAGAGAGGAAGAACAACGAAGAACACAACAATGGAACTTCAAGATCACGGATTAATAGGTTCCCCTCACTTAGAGGAGGAATGGATTGGATGAATATGTAGATCTAGATCTTCCTCTTAATTTCCTCAAAGATATGCAAGATCATGGGAGGGAATAAGAGGAAGGCAAGCTTTTTCCAAAGATCAACAATGGAGGAGAGAGGGGAGAAAAACTTGCTCCAGAGATGTAAAAACCATTGGGGAAGAAACCCCTTTAAATAGGTCCTCTAAAAAGATGACGTTGGCTGCAGGGAGGAGCGAGCGGCCTGTGGCCCGCCTGGGCCTGGGGGCCGGCCAGCCCCGAGACAGCCGGCCGGGGAGCCGGCCTGCCACCCGAGACACCCCGGGCCAGGGAGCCGGTCTGGGCGGCCGGGAGCCCGACGCGATGCGAAAAGACATTCTATAATCCATATCTTTTTCATTAAAAATCCAAATGCGATGAAACCAACTTTGTTGGAAAATATTAAGGGTCACAAATATGGAGGAGATATCACACATGGGAGGTGTTGGTCTTATCTCGAGGAGGACCGGTAATATTTCCAACACCGAGAACGCAACAAGTTTTCCATCGGACTCGTTTTCAATGATCTTGGGCTTGCTCCGAAGATAATCACAAGCACTACAAGATCATGCATTACACATCATAGTCCATCATGTGAGGAGGATAACACAAGAGAGGAGAGTTTGACCTCTCTACAAGAGACGAACGGTAAAACCTCCAACAATCAAAAACACCACAAGATATTCAAATGAAATCCGTTTTTGATGAACTAGAGCTTGGTATGGAGATGAACACCACAAACTAAATTCTCACAATGGATCAAAGCCAAATAAGAACCAAGAAGAAGATGATATGCCAAATATGCAAAGGTTTGAGCTCTCACAAAGATGCGATCAGTTACTCACTTGAGAGCCCCTCTTGATAGTACGCCTTCTATCCTATGACCCGTCTCCAACTAACAACAAGAGACCGGGTAAAATAGAAACCTATCAGATCATACCTTTGCCTTGAGCCTTCACTTGAGCTAGTGATGACGATCTTGATCTCTTCAGTGGACCACCTTTCTTGATTGCGCTTGCTAGCACATGCTTGATGAAGAACTTCTCCAAATGCTCCCCCATACACTATTATGGGAGAGCCTCGCTAAAACTCCGTCTTCATGAATCCACCTGCACTTCATTTCTTATCTTGATATAGATGATGACTTGGAGATAAACATGAGTTCACTCAATCTTCTTTTCCAAACCATGCTTGCAATAAGCTCAACTCTTCACATGACCATTCTTCATATAAACCCTTGGATGGACCTTGGTCATCGTGAAATCTTCAGAGTCCAACATATGAACTCCAATCTTTTCTATGGACAAGATCTTCAAGTATATTCAATGCAAACATTAGTCCATAAGGATTGTCATTAATTACCAAAACCACGCATGGGGCAACACATGCCCTTTCAATTGTGCGGTATGTTGTTTATTTTATTGTCTAAACTATGTTATAAAATATGCACCATATTGTTTAGCTATTTTGTGGACTATTTATTTGCTACTATTTGATTCCCCCTCCGTTCCTATATATAAGGTGTCTAAGGTTTTGGCACGAATATTAGACGCCAGTTTTTGCATTCGTGGACTCATTTTGTCCTGAAAAAAATCGAGAGAGCAGTTTTAATAATAAAAATTTCAAACAAACCATCAAATCCCTCCGTTCGAGATTTTGACTCATTTTTATGTGTAAAATACCTTTATTTTGAATCTTTTTCTTAAAACTTAGGACACCTTATATCAAGAACGGAGAGAGAGAGTATTTGTTTGTAAATTTGTGTGAAATTGGAGCAAAATAGCAAAACTATGGGAGGCCCGGACCAGGGGCAAAATTTGCGAAGGGCCTTATTTGTGTCCACGGACCGATTTCAAACGGATCAAAACGGACATATTTGGTGTTTCGGTTTGGGGAAGCCATTGTAGATGCTCTTAGTGAAGATAGATTTGAAGTCTTCGTCAGGTTTTATGGAACAGTTCTACCACAAAAAATTGATTTTAAATGGCACTAGCTCTGTAACCATTTGAGTGATGGGTGCACTTAATTCACTGAACTTTGAATGGAAGATCTTACAACTGAACTTGCAGGTTCATATTGGGCAGGAGTACCTGTGAGCTGCTAGACTGGCCAGGTGGTCGGTTTTATAGAAAATGGTAACAGGGAGTCACGTGAGAGGTTGCGGTAACACTTGTTCTTTTTAGTGTCGTATTTAAAAGTCTATTATAGAGTTCAATCGCTAACCCTACATGGTCTCTTGTTCCCAAATAAAAAATTCCTAACCTTACCTCTCTCGTTCAAAATTGGAGACATGGGCGGACCTCAGCCGGCGGTGGAGGATGAAAGACGATAGCGTGGGCGTGCCAGCTTGGTCTACATCGCGACGACTAGGCTTCATCCATGAGGTGTGGCAGCGCGGTGAGCCTGTCATGCGGCTAGAGGGCTGTCGAATGATCCCTGCATGCACTGCGGGATGGCTACGCAGGGGTAGCAATTTTGTGGGCGGACGCTATTTGCCACCATCCTCAGTGAGCCGCGGGTAATGCTGGAGGCGCTGCTAGCGGCAATGGAGATCCACCCTGTCTTGCCATTGTTCCATTTCTGTCTCATAAATATATCCCGACGAAGGCCGAGTGCATGTGTTGTGGTGTCACACACTTTAGTTTCGTCCGCCAGACGTGTGTGCCATGCTGGGGAAGATGAAGTTGTCATGTGCCCACCGTCACATGGGCCGACAGATGGACTGGGCCAGCGGTCTGAACGCACAAGGCGAGCCAACGCTACTCCTCGATCCCCTTCTACTCGCTGGGCTACATAAGAGGGCAGACGACGCACGCCATCGACATCGAAGAACAGAACCCTGAACCGGCTCTCTACCCTTGTATCCCCTTTTCTGAATCTCTCTCCATCCCCGGCTCTAGATCCTCTCCCCTTGCTTGCTGAAACCTTATCCAGAACCATATTCCTGTGTGGTGAATCGTAATCGAAACTAGGTCGTGACATTCTGGTATCAGAACCATCTCACCACACTTTCCCCAATTTTTTTCTCCAAATTTTGGCACCACGCACCCGCAAGCTCCGGAAATCATGGCTGAAATCGTCATCAAGGATCAGCTTGCCGCTCTCCTGAAGGATATTCGGCTCAGATGGCGAAGGTGGAGGTCGTCTCCGCCACGTTGGACCGGATCACCGCCAAGTTGGATTGGGTCACCGTCAAGCCCATCACCGCCTCGGTGCGAGCTCGACCGCAGCGGCGACTTCCATGGTGAGCCCCTGGACGTCCATGACGCGGTGCCGCCCTCTAGCGGCCATTCGTCGGTCACCACCACACTGCCGAGCTCGTCTCCGAGTTGCCGGCGAGATGCACAACGCCGGCCCTCGTCCACGACATCTGTTGCCTCCCGGACGCGGGGACGCCTCTGTGTACGCGGGGCACGTACGCACCATCAATGGGTGCTCCGACGGCCCCCGAACGTCCACTGGTTGCCTCCCTCGAGCTGGACAAGCAAGCGCCCACAAGGTGTTTGGTGTTGGGTGCCGCCGCTCTCAACAACAAGAGCACGACCGATGACGCCTTGGGCGACAAGAGCATGGGCGTGATCAGCTTAGACGGCAAGAGCGTGAGTGTTCCAGTCGCCTTGGAGGCTGCACTGCTCGCGGGGTTGCGCATGTGGACTGTCCCCAAGCCCGACGCACCGGCGCACACCATGTGTTCGACGAAATGCTCCGACATCATTGCGCTTCGACCAGTACCATGGCCCTCTTTCGCTGAGAACACCATTGTGGAGACTCTAGCGTCCGCACCAGGCGCGTGTTCATTGATCCTCAAGCGTCTTGGCGGCAACGCGCCGTCTGCTCGTAAAGTTTTGGGATTCGATGATGCCGAGCTGGTCATCGCAACCCAGCTGCCTGACGACGGTCTGAAGCACTTCCCTGTGTCATGGTTCTTCTTCATTCGTGTGAGAAGAGCAACTGCAACCGCCGACGGAATCCAGGTGACATCGTTTTTCCTTTCCGCTGAGAATGTGTGCCCTACAATCGTAAGGCCTCTAGCAGTATCGACTGTCAGTTCCTGTTGTTGTATGATGTCCGACCACTGCCATGGCCTTCGTTCCTGGACAGTCATCATGTTGGAGATCAGATTTCAATGGAAGAACCTTTGGGCCGTTCGCAATGTGTGCAACTGCAGTTTTGTTGTCCACCTGGTCGAGTGAAGCTTTCGTGACATGCTGATCCTATTTCTAGAAGGAGCTCAAGTGGATGAGAATTCTCTCGAATATCATATTCATTGTGGTTCTGAAACCATGCAATGGAGAAGTGCTTGGGCGTTGAAGTATGAGTATGATTTCCTTGTTCTACTTCTACCTGATAGGTTGCGGATTGATTCGCTGAAGATTTGTATTTTGGCATGGCTTGAGCACTTGTACGTATTCAGTGAACTGACCTACTATTGTGAGCCTTGGACGTCTTGGCAGATACAATTCTTTGTCCATGGTACTAGCATTGCTGCCCCAATATATGCTCTGCTGATTGAATTGAAGGCCCAAGATGGATTGGAGATGAGGCTCGAGCTGTCAAGGCGGACAGATAAATTTGCATCAACCTTCTCCAGCATAATATTACACAACATGGGCACTTGTTCTTCCTTGCAGATTCTTGAACGTCCTTGGTTTTTGGCTTCTTGCATTCGGCCTGGCACATCATTGTTTCTTGGGAGTGACAGTTCTTTGTTGCTGCTATCCTACACTTGGTTTGGGTCAACTACATGGGCTGATCAGAAGAAGTACATAACTGATTATAACATTGGAAGGATCAAAGTTCCAAGTTCCTGGATTGGCACTATTGGAAATGCTTTCATCTGTGGTTTAGTCATTTTCAGTGGTACATAGCATGGTCATACACACTTGCACATGCTGCTGGTTTGATAACTACGGAAGCTCTTGCATCAGATCCAAGCAGTGTTGCAGTCAGGCTGCTTGCAGTATGGATAAGCGACTTGATAATTGCAAAGGATAGTTTGTGCACAACCTTGAGGACTGCTACGCAACTGATAGGTGAAGATATCTCTAGCCACCCGCCACAGTTTTGCTACAAGTTTACAACTCGAACTTGTAGCAGTAGTACACATTGTGAGATCATTCAAGCCAACTTCATGTGTGTCTGCTATTGGGCCGTTGGTTTCGTTGCTTGGTCTGTACTCTCTACAAGAATCAGGTCAACAGAGGCATTTATTCTTATTGACTCCATGAAGCGCAACAATAGTACACGATCTTTCCGAACTCTGATTCTAGCATTCCGAAGGTCACAACTGAAATGACTGTGGACTCTGAACTGCTGTATTACTATCAGGCGTCCACATTTCGCACAGTAGCGCTTGAGCTGCAGCAGTCAATGTACAAGTTATTTTCAGAAAGAACATTGTCTGGGCTGTCTACTCAGAAGGTGATGCTTGGGAGAGGCAGACTGGGACACCAAAGTGAAGCTGGGCCAGTGGCCACTATGCAGCAGGCGGGACAACCAGCTGTACCCTGCTCACCATTACTGGATCATTACTGGAGTGTGCTCACCATGAGCGAGAGAGCAGCACGGTACCGAGACTCGATGAACATTCTTGGGCACAAATGGCTTTTGTGTGCTTCATGGGATCCTGCTGGCGGCATTCTTCAGCTGTTTGTTGATAGGGCAAACCGGATGTTAAAGACGGGGCAATGTCATGTGCCCACCGTCAGATGGACTGGGCCAGCGGTCTGAACGCACAAGGCGAGCCAACGCACAGATGGACTGGGGAATCTTGTTTGTTTGGTTTTCTTCCGGTTATTTCCTGTTTTTCTTTTTTCCTGTCCGTTTTTATGTTTCTTTTTTATTTTTTATTTTTCGTTTTTATTTTCCAGGTTTTTGTTCTTTTTCCTGTTAGTTTTTTCGATTTTTATTTTTTTAATGTTCAAAATTTAAAATATTCATCTTGAAAAATGTTTAGATTCAGCAAATATCCAGATTTGGATAAAAAGTTCAGGTTCTAAAAATGCTTAGATTTTGAGGAATTTCAGTAACTTTTTTCAAACTCGTGAATATTTTTTGTGAACTTTTTATCAAATTCGGGACATTTAAGTTCATGAACCATTTTGAAATTCATGCACATATTTTATATCGGCGAACATTTTTCCAAATCGAAAAATATTCACATTAAAAAGTCAGTAAATATTGAAAATTAAGAATGTTCAAATTTGAAAACTCATCAATTGAAAATCAGCCCGACCCCTCCCCCCTTCTCCGTCGGCCTTGTCGCCTCGCTGCCCCGCCCTCCTCCTTCGGCCACCACCCAATACATCCCTCTGAACTCCCCTCTCTCCCTGTCTTCGGCGAGGTCGAGCAACGCCTCCGTCACCGGCGAGCTTCGCACCCGACTCCCTCCCTAGATAAGCTTCTTCCTGAACTCCACCTGCATCGTCACGACGAGCCGCGTGGTCGTCGGCTACGGTGAGGCCCATTCCTCGCCTGGCCGGCGACGTCGCGGCGAGTCGTCCCCGTCAGCGGCGAGTGCCACGTGTGTCCGGTCGCCTTCCTCCTCGCGCCGCGGACACCAATGGGCCTAGCACAGGGAAGGGAGAGGGTACGCGTTTCGGCGCTAACACGCAACAGGGGTAGAATAGGATTTGCCAACAGGAGCTCCCGAAGTCGAATAGGGGCTGAATGATATATATCGCTCATTAGCGGCGGTATTCGCGCACGCCGCCTGCAGCACGTAGGTGATGGGCCGGCCCATCTGGCATTTTTTTCTTTTTTCTTCTGTGTTCGTTTGCTACTTTTTTCTTTTTTTTGTTTTAATTTATCTTTTCTCTATTTGTTTTCTTTTGTCTTTTTCTTTTTGAACTTTTAAAGATTTTGAAAAATGTTTTGATTTTAAAAAATGCCCAGAATTGATTTTTTCAAATTTAAAATTTGTTCATATCCAAAATTTGTTCAAATTCAAAAAAATTCATATTTAATTTTGTTCAAAAATTTGTTTCATATTGAAAATTCAAATTTAATTTTTTTTACATTTGCATATTGTTCCAATTAAAATTTGTTCATACTAAAAAATTGTTCAAATTTTAATTTTGTTCATATTCGAAAATTATTCAAATTTTAAAATATTAAATTTCAGATTTAAAAAGTTCTCCGAATAAAAAAAAGCAAAATGAAAAAAACACTGCTTTTTTGATTGGGCCGCTTCAAAGCGGCCCATGAAACATCTCGCTTCAGGTGGCGGAGGTGAATCGCGACACCTGTGGGCCCGATGTAGCCCCTCGCCGAACATGGTCGTAGACAGATGTTTGTGTTGTGCAGATCGGAAATCCTAGGGGAAAATGTTTCGGGGCCTCAGCCCATACTTTCTTATGTTCACAAAAATAAATGATGGGATTAGTTTAGCGAGAATGGCTTGTTGTATGGGGCTAATGTTTTAGCGGGAAACTGAAAATTTGGCAAATAATTATGAGTTCGGGTAGAAGATCTGATTAGAGAGATTTGCGTTCGTAGTTTGGCAAGAAATTACGAAATTATTTTAGAGAGAGGCTTATTGATGCGGCTGTTGTTTTGGCAAAAATCGCGGGATTGGCTTAATTGTTGCACCCAACCAGAAGGTATGGTATGTAATCGTTTGCGTAAGAAAGGTAATGTAATAAATTGATACTCAATCACAGGAAGCGGATTTGCGTCCATTTGCCGATCGACCGTGGATGCCATGGCTCCCTATTTAAATGGCCCTTACATTTCACCTGTCCCATCGACCACAGCCCTTACATTTCATCACCACGACAACAGAAGGTTCCAGCGATCGGCCATGGCGACCTGCAGCAAGCTCCCTCTTCTATTCGTCCTTGCCGCCGTTTGCGCCGCCGCGGCGGCAGCGCAGGACGCGCCGTTCCAGCAGGTCGACTTGAACGACTGGCACACCCGGGAGCTCGGCGAGTGGGCCGTGGAGGAGCACGTGAAGCAGGCGAACGACGGGCTCAAGTTCATCATGGTGGTCGACAGCCAGTTCCAGTACGTGATGGGGCGGCTGAACTTCAAGCTCGTCATCGACGCGTGGAACCCTGCCGACGGCAAGGGCGGGATCCACACCGCGAAGCTGTACCATGACGGCTGGAGCAACTGGCGCCAGCTCGTGTCGTTCGTATGATCGAGAGCTAACGAGAGCCTAGCTACGTACGTGTGCTTACAACTCGATCTCCTGCAATGTCTCGAACGGAAATAACACTAGTCAACACGATCATATGTAGTTTGGTTGTAATTTTCTCTAGATTCAAAATAAAGAAGAGTTCCGAGTACGTATTGTGAGTGAATGGATTTTCTTTGCATACAAATTGCGTCGTATATCTGAATCGTTTCAGTTAAGCGAATGGCATTTGAATTGATCAGCTGTGACGGGCCGTCTTGATGAATTTCATCACGAAAATAATAAAAGTATATGGACCTTCTGTTTATAACACATAGTCCGGAATAAGTCACTTTCCACTAGTAAAAAACCTCGAACGGCAGGATCAGACAGGAGAGCCGCAATCCGTTGTGGTGGCTCGTAGGTCGCCTAATTTTATTTTCTCCTAATAATGTTGTAGCTTTTATTGAAAACATATTTTTTTATCTATTACGTACCATGTACTTGCAATTCTATTTTGTTTCCCAAAAATTTATAAAATATGTACACCCTCAAAATGAAATAAATATCTACTTAATTACATGTTTAATAAACTGAACTTTTATTATCAAGCATTGTTTGCATATTGAAATTAATATAGTTGAGAATTTCGAAAAAAAAGATACATCCTGCTTGAAAATGCGGGATGGTGAAATGTATGAACTACTACATGGAGGTATGTTTATCTTCAAAATTCGCATTATTATTGTTCTTTGTGTGTTGCCTTTGAGCATAGGGTAATTACCTAAAATGATTCATTCAGTTTATGAAAATTATGATAGGACCATCGACTCCTCTTTTAAGTAATTGAAACAATCAATGGTTGAATTGGATGCAACATTCTTTATACACTTTGGCTAAACTACTTTTTCCCCACACAATGAGAAATATTATGCAAACGACTACATCAAACTAATCGTGTGCGATAGCACGCTGATCGAACACGATTAGTTTAAGATAATACTGTGTGATAGATCAGCAACATTACACACGATCCGCGTGATTCTCATCCTGTGCGATACTACACACAAATGCATACAATTCATAGTACTATCTAGTCATGTGCGATATGTAGCACACGCTTTAGAAAATAAAAGCATATGCGAAGTTTGGCCTGTGGACACCGTTCAACACGGTCTTTAATTCGAAACGTAAACGATAAGTGATAAAGCACATGGAAAGGACCATACTCGTATGTGTGCATCGGGGGGCTTAGAGTGCCCGATCTATACTAGTGACAGGAGTACATGTGAAGATAATCGATTACTGTTGCATATTTTATTTTATCTTCAATCTCATGGTAGATTAATTATATCAAATGGAATAGACTATGACTTATGGTATATCATGTACATAAAATTGGTCGTTAATTATATCCTTTTATAAGTCATCCCGTAATAAGCATGATATGTTCAGTTATATATCCAATTCTTGAGACAAAGTCTCTTCCATATGTGTTCACCAGACCTATCTATACATGGCACAATAATGTCATTCAAAGTAAATTTTCGTTCGTCACTAAATGTGAAATCCTTTAAATGTTCATGCTAGATTTTGTGTGTGTCATATAGTCAAGAACTTTACCAATTTACACGTGGTAATAGCCGGATCCAAACCATCAATACAACATCCATGGCTACATAAGAGATTCTCCAAAAAACGACACCTCCAAAGAGGGGAAAACACACAGACACCACCGTCGCAATCATAGATAGTAGGTTTTCGCTCAGGAGAAGATCCGAACTCCCCAAAAAATGCTTTCAACAAGAAAAATGCCACTGTATGATAGAACCAATGAAAACCAAACCTTGGGTTATCACCCTTAATATTGAGTCTCGCCACTCAAAGAGCTCCACCGGAACTTAAGTCCCCGAGCGATGTCGTCTCACTCTGCAAAGCATCAATCACTAGACTCACATGTACATGTGCCTGAACATCATTTAGCATCCATGCCCACACAACAACATTTGAAGCAATGTTTTCGTCACATTAAAGACTTCTCACCTTCCAACATTGGTCATCCAGTTATAGCCGTCTTGACATTTCCCACATCCGGTTGATCATGAAAGTTAGAAGCGTCGACATGTCCTATGGCGTCAACGGAAAGCGGAGCTTCACGACCCACTTGAAGCCACACATGTTTAAATTTGTAGACGCGCACGATCGGATCCCATCTGAATCAGCGGCTTAGAAGTACACACCAATCCGTGAAAACCGCTAACGATGACATTTGGAACTCTTTTACGGGCAGATCGAGAATGACTCACAACAGGTAGGTCCGAACAAAAAAAATCGAAGTTTTTAAAGACTTATAAATAGCACTTTTATTTTTCTTAAAAAACAATCTAAGCTCCCTCGAGCCGGTTGCGAAGACGAAAAAAAAATCACCAGATACAGGAGAAAGTAAAAAGAAGCCTGTAAAAAAAAAAAAAGAGAACCAGATACGAGTTAAATCCTCCAAGAGAAAATTTCCCCTTCTCTGCCCTCGTCTCGTGCCCCTCCTGCCCAAGCTCGCTCAATGCCAGCCGGCAGCCGCCAAGGTACTATCCCGTTGACGATCCCCGCTAACAAATTTCTTACTTTCCTCCTCGCATTGGAACCACTCGCGTGTTCCCTAGTACTACACACGCTTTCTTTCCCCCAATCCGTTCCGGCTTCTTCGACGATATTTCGGCTCTCTTTTTCCCAGGATTTTTGCGGCAATACTTGGCTGGGGAATCGCGAGGTGAGCTTCTGCTGATCTGCATACGCGTCCTTAGTTCTTGGTCGCGATTAACGTGGTCTGAACATAGGAGCCGACCGGCGGACAGTAACCCTTGGTCTGTTCGATGCGCACTTGCCAAGTTTGCCGTCACAAATGCGATTATTATGTCCAGCCTAGCTGCTTTAGATCATACCGAAAAGGCAGCATCTTTCGTGTATTTCACTGCGACTGGGATGTGATTGTGGACACATCGTGCTGTGCATCAAGATGGTTCTTTTATGTGGAACAGAGGTTGCATCACTCTGTTGCAATTTTTGTGGCTCCATGGTTTTCCCTTGGCAGCGTCAGTCCCTACGACGCTCTGTCTTCTGAAGCCATATTTTTCACATAGAATTCTGTACAACAATCGTCTGTAATGATTTTATCTGTACCAAGATCCACTTTCCAACATTAATTCTTGTATTTCCACACTCCGTTTGGCATACCAGTTTGATCCAGTCTAAGACATGGATTTAAATTTCTCTGTGATACTACTGCACTAGGAAAGAAAGAGTTAGATAATGGCATTGGCGCCATGTAGGGTGTGGTCATAGTAGTCCATACCTGTCATTTTAGATACCGCAGTCAGATTTCTATTTTTGATGGCCGATGGGCCATATAGATCTGATATGTATCACTTTGTCCCCAGATATTTTGTTCAGTTTGACTAGCAGTCATAGCTATTAGGAAGCAATGATGCTTTTCCAGTTCTTCTGCAATATTTGGAGGTATTTGCGAATAGTGTCACAAAGAGTTTCAGGTAGAAACAGGGATATGGCAGAAAATTTTAGCTTTGCGAAAATGACCGTTGTTATTTTTCTTATTAGTCATGATGTACTTATTGTGTCTGTTTCGAGCCCTCAGCACCAAGAGACTAACACCATTATGTTTGCTTTCTCTACTGGTATTCCTCACGGTTTGTTTGAACACCTTAGGTGTATCGTCCTAGCCATTCCATCATACAGTGCTCACAATCATTAATCATCAAACAAGCTTATCCGGAGATGCATTAAACTTGCCACATGTTTTGGATCCTCAAGTTATTTCCGACAAACAAAATGTTTGGAGGTGTATCGTAAACCCCAGCTGAGCTTTGTTTGGCCATAGTATAAGCGCAACTGTTTGTTTAGAATTAATAGATCGCCGTGACTCAAATATCTGCCGTATTTCACAGCAAACGATAATAGAATGTCTTTGATTTAAGATACAACAACAACAACAACAACAACAACAACAAAGCCTTTTTTCCCAAACAAGTTGGGGTAGGCTAGAGTTGAAACCCATAAGATCTCGAAACAGGTCATGGTTCTGGCACATGGATAGCTAACTTCCACGCAGCCCTATCCATGGCTAGTTCTTTGGTGATATTCCAATCCTTCAGATCTCTCTTAACAGACTCCTCCCATGTCAAGTTTGGCCTACCACGACCCCTCTTAACATTCTCATCCCGCTTTATCCGTCCGGTATGCAATGGCGCTTCCGGAGGCCTACGTTCTATATGACCAAACCATCTTAGACGGTGTTGGACAACCTTCTCTTCAATTGGTGCTACCCCAACTCTCTCACGTATATCATCATTCCTAACCCGGTCCTTTCTTGTGTGGCCACATATCCATCTCAACATGCGCATCTCCGCTACACCTAACTGTTGGATATGTCGTCTCTTGGTCGGCCAACATTCTGCGCCATACAACATCGCAGGTCGAATCGCCGTCCTATAGAACTTGCCTTTTAGCTTTTGTGGCACTTTCCTATCACAGAGGACGCCAGAAGCTTGGCGCCACTTCATCCAACCAGCTTTGATTCGATGACTCACATCTTCATCGATATCACCATCCTTCTGGAGCATAGACCCCAAATATCGGAAGGTGTCTTTCTCAGGTACCACCTGTCCATCAAGCCTAACCTCTTCCTCCTCGTGCCTAGTAGTACTGAAACTGCACCTCATGTACTCAGTTTTGGTTCTACTAAGCCTAAAACCTTTCGATTCTAGAGTCCGCCTCCACAGCTCTAACTTTCTATTAACCCCCGCCCGACTATCGTCAATTAGCACCACATCATCCGCAAAGAGCATACACCATGGGATATCTCCTTGTATATCCCCTGTGACCTCATCCATCACCAAAGTAAAGAGATAAGGGCTCAAAGCTGACCCCTGGTGCAGTCCTATTTTAATTGGAAAGTCATCGGTGTCGCCATCACTTGTTCGAACACTTGTCACAACATTATCATACATATCCTTAATGAGGGTAATGTACTTTGTTGGGACTTTGTGTTTCTCCAAGGCCCACCACATGACATTCCGTGGTATCTTATCATACGCCTTCTCCAAGTCAATGAACACCATATGAAGATCCTTCTTCTTCTCCCTGTATCTCTCCATAAGTTGTCGTACCAAGAAGATGGCTTCCATGGTAGACCTCCCAGGCATGAAACCAAATTGATTTTTGGTCACGCTTGTCAATCTTCTTAAACGGTGCTCAATGACTCTCTCCCATAGCTTCATTGTATGGCTCATCAACTTGATTCCACGGTAATTAGTGCAACTTTGAACATCCCCCTTGTTCTTGAAGATTGGCACTAATGTACTCCGCCTCCATTCTTCGGGCATCTTGTTTGACCGAAAAATGAGGTTGAAAAGTTTAGTTAGCCATACTATCGCTATGTCTCCAAGGCCTCTCCACACCTCGATGGGGATACCATCAGGGCCCATTGCCTTGCCTCCTTTCATCCTCTTCAAAGTCTCCCTAACCTCAGCCTCCTGGATACGCCGCACAAAGCGTCGGCTGGTATCATCGGAGGAATCGTCTAGCTCAATGGTAGAGCTCTCATTCTCTCCATTGAACAGGTCGTCGAAGTACTCTCGCCATCTACGCTTGATCTCTTCGTCCTTCACGAGGAGTTGATCCGCTCCGTCCTTTATGCATTTGACTTGGTTGACATCCCTCGTCTTCCTTTCTCTCGTCTTCGCCATCTTATAGATGTCTCTTTCGCCTTCCTTCGTGTTTAGACGCTGGTAGAGGTCCTCATACGCCCGACCCCTTGCCTCGCTCACCGCTCGCTTTGCGGCCTTCTTTGCCCCCTTGTATATCTCCATGTTGGTTGCGCTCCTGTCCAGGTATAGGCGTCTGAAACAGTCCTTCTTCTCCTTAATAGCCTTCTGGACCTCAACGTTCCACCACCAGGTATCCTTAGCATCCCTTCTACTTCCCCTGGTCACCCCAAACTCCTCTGATGCAATCTTCCGAATGCAAGTCGCCATCCTCATCCACATACTGTTTGCATCGCCTCCTTCCTCCCAAGGGCCCTCCTTAAAAACCCTCTCCTTAAAAGCTTGAGCTGCCTCTCCCTTTAACTTCCACCACTTTGTTCTAGCAACTTTTGGGCGCTTATCCCGCTGGACACGAATCCAAAAACGGAAGTCAGCCACCACCAGCTTATGTTGATGGACAACACTCTCTCCAGGTATCGCCTTACAATCAAGGCAAGCGCGTCTATCTTCTCTTCGAGAGAGGACAAAATCAATCTGGCTAGAGTGTTGGCCACTACTGAAAGTCACTAGGTGGGATTCTCTCTTTCTAAAGAGGGTGTTAGCTACGACCATGTCGTAGGCTAGGGCGAAGCTTAAGACATCCTCCCCTTCTTGGTTCCTGATGCCATAGCCAAAGCCCCCATGCACCCCTTCAAAACCTGTGTTAGATGTACCCACATGGCCATTGAGGTCTCCTCCTATGAAGAGCTTCTCACCAGTAGGTACTCTCCTAACCAAGTCCTCGAGACCTTCCCAGAACTCTCTCTTGGTGCTCTCGTTGTGGCCTACTTGCGGGGCATACGCGCTGATAACATTGAGAACTAAGTCCCCAACAACCAGCTTGACTAGGATAATCCGGTCTCCTTGCCTCTTGACGTCCACTACTCCATCCTTGAGGCTCTTGTTGATCAAGATGCCTACCCCATTTTTGTTTGAGGTTGTCCCCGTGTACCACAGCTTAAAGCCGGTATCCTCCACCTCCTTCGCCTTCTGTCCCTTCCATTTGGTCTCTTGGACACATAGGACATCAACACGCCTCCTTATCGCCGTATCAACTAACTCCCGTAACTTGCCCGTCAGGGACCCTACGTTCCAGCTACCTAAGCGGATCCTCCTAGGCTCGGCTAACTTCCTTACCCTCCGCACTCGTCGAGTCAAATGCGAAGACCCTTGCTCATTTTTCACTACACCCGGGCGTCGATGCAGCGCGCCACTAAGGATGCGACGACCCGATCCTTGCTCACTTATCACCGTATCCAGATCAAGATACGGCGCGCCACCAAGGGGGTGGCGGCCCGGCCCTTGCCCATTTGACACCACACCCGGGTTCCGATATGGCGCGTCGCTAAGAGGGTTACGCCCCAACGAAGTTCTTTTGGGTTTCATCTCCATAAGAGTGGCTGGGTTTTTTCCGTTGGCTTGCCAAGCCTATCACAACCCTCCTCCTTTATCCGGGCTTGGGACCGGCTATGTTGAGACAACATAGGCGGAGTTACGATAGTAAAATATTATTCAAACGACTCTTGATTTACCAACCTTATCCTACCCCCACAGTTTGGTACATAAAAGTTGTTATATAACCTAGTTTTGTTGCTTTAACCAATAATTGGTGGATGTAATAGATGTATTTGTTTTTGTTATTTCTGTTTGGTATTTTTTCCGCATGTTGTATTTTGGGCAATCTTCAGATTAAAGAATAATATCCAGCATTTGCTCTGAATGGAATCTAGCACATACCATTTCCTTGTAGTAGTGTGCTCTGCAAGCATTTACAATGTTCTGATTGGATATGTTCAGGTTAGAAGGTGCACATTTGTTTTGTATTGTCTTTGACGGGAGAGATTGGGCCTAAGCATGGGAGCTCCCAAACTAAAGTGGAATTCTATGGAAGATGCTGCTCTTAGAGCTGGAGTAGCAAAGCATGGAGTGGGAAATTGGCGCATGATATTGAAAGATCCAGAATTTAGCTCCATCTTGCGCTCCCGCTCGAATGTGGACATTAAGGTTAGATCTGCTTACACTTCCCACCACTTCTCTTGCGGTCACTTAAACAAGGGTAAATTCTTAAAATTCTGTTTTTTGAAATCATGTGCTGTCTGATGTTAACCAGATATCATTTCTTTTAAAAATAATAATTCAGATATCATTTCCTCAGAAAAAAAATCGAGATATCATCTTCACTTATTAAATTTGTATGCCCTTTTTTCTATGAATTACTACTTAGGACAAGTGGCGCAATATCCATGTAATGTTAACTGCATCGGGTCCTCGGGAGAAGGGAAGGACTGCCACGAAAAAGAACCAAGCTACTCCTAAGAATACTGATCACCAGATTGCAAGCAGCACAGTTGCTTTTGATATTGATGCCGAAATTGTTGAAGAAAAGCCTATAATATCAATCTCTAGTCAAGTGTGGAATCGTTCAATTGCAAGGAAACCTCGCTCAAGGTATTTATATGTCTGTTATTCTAATTCATAAATTATGTCATTTAGTATTCCCCTCACAGTTGTATGATATTATGGATGCCCCACTTTGATTTTTATGGCTTCCCTGCAGGCTAAACAATATCATATTGGAATCTGTAAAGAACTTGAATGAGCCTACAGGGTCACACAGAACTACTATTGCTAATTACATAGAGGTTTGCATCCTTGTTCTGTTTTTGTTTTCTTTCCAGCACTAGAGGTATATATGATTTTGATCTGTCTGAAAATGAACCCTCTTATTGATATCTTGCATTCTTGCTTGTCTGCTTTGAACATATTATAGGGGAGTGTTTACATTTGTTAATTTTTTATTTTCATCCATTCCATTTAGTTAACCAAAGGTTTTACTTAGCAGGAGAGCCGAAAAGTAGTTGTGGCACCCGAGCACACTACAGCCCGTTTTTTGAAATTTTTGAAAAACGTACTTCTAGGTCTAAAAAAAATCTGAAATTTGGTATACAAATACATATACACATTATGTATGTACTCCAGAAGTTTCGTAAAAAAACTTTGTATTTTGGGCTACACAGAAAAGAGAAATTTCTGAAAAAAACACCCTACTATTTTCCCTTGATTGTGCCCACAATTTTGTTATTTTATGTAGCTTGGAATACGATTTTTTTGCATCCAAAATTTGCATATACGTAGAAAATGTGTATGTATCCAACAGAAAAATATTTGAATTTTTTTCAAACTCAAATTCAATTTTTTCCACAAAAATTCCACCCAAGCGCTCGGGTGCCACAAATCTTCGTTCCAGGAAAGCTTCTTATATATGTATTCGTGTTTCAACTCAACCAAAACTCTTTGGGCTATTGGATAGTGCTTGGAAGAGTTTGGTGCCCATGGGTCAGTACCATAGAGGGAGAAGTAATAATTTCCTCAGAATGACGGTTGCTCCTGAAATGAAATCCTAAGCGAGGACAGTTTTATAACAAAAATAATTACATGTAACCTGATTCTTTCGTATCTAAATGAGCTCACACGTAGCAATTTGTATAATCCACAATAAAGTGATTCCTTAACCCCTTTCAGCTTATGTCTGCCCCAACCGAGATTTGGAAAACATGCCAGAACCAACAAGTAAACAGAACCGGACTGGTTCTTGTTTTCTTAACCTCGTACCTGTTAACCCCTAACCACACCAGTCCACTCTCTTTCATCAGAAATTCTATGTCCATTTTGCTAATACAGAGTTTCAACAATTATACTACCTACATTCCCATTCATAAGGCGCACACGCTTTTCGAGATTTACGTTTGACCAAGAACTAGTATATGTAGATAATTATTTCACAAATAATTTATATCATTAGAAAGTATTTTTTAATACCAGTCTAATAATATCAATTTTATAAAAAATAATTGATACATTCTTGTTTAATATTTCCGGTTAAAGTTTGTCTCGAAAAGCTTGTGTGCCTTATAAATAGGAACGGAGGGTGTATTTCTTAAAACTTGGAATTCGAGATGCAACCAAAGCTAGATTATTTTTCGTAATGCCTGGAGACCAGCCAAAAAACCAGCACCTGCCTTGTCTATCTTTTCTTTGATGAATTATTACATTCTTTTCTTGACCTTGTGTCACTTCTTGTAGAACACTGATGCAATTATAAATGTGTTACACTTATTTGCAAATAAAGGGAATGTGTTACACTTGTTCTTGTTTGCTTTCATGTGATGACTCTATTAATTATTAACGAGGTTCCATATAGGAGGAATATTGGCCACCTAGTGATTTTGATCACATATTGTCTGCAAAACTGAAGGACTTGACCACCAGTGGAAAATTAATACAGGTAACCCCACTTTACTTCTCAACTGCATATTTATGCTTTTACAGAGGAAATAAAGCTAATACAGCATTGATGATTGAGGCGTCGGTGATACCACATGGAATAACTATAAGTAATTGCTTCTATACAACCTGCTTTATGAGAAATCTACAAGCATAATTCTTTTAACTGAACAATCGACATCGTTGACATATTGGCATATCATATTTAGTAAAGCAGAACCTATCAATCTTTTCCGGCATTTGCATGTTTAGGCACCATGGCATATGTATGTGCTCCAAAAGATGCATGCATATTAATCTGCGCACCATACTTGTATAGTACCAGACACCGGTAATTAGCTTTGCATGCTTTCCAGCCCCATTTCATGTTTAATCTCGCTGTGCTGCAAGTTTTAATTTACTTGTACCAAAATACTGAAAGTGGTTATTTGGTTGCTGGGATTTTCGTTGTTCATGACTTATCTCCTAATGCATTTTTTTCAAGCCAGTCACAACTCACAAGCTGCTTGGTTCTACATATTTCACGGACATGTGAGGTGGCTTAATCCATGAGAATGGACTGATTGTTATCTTTTTATGGACTATAGTTACTCATATGAAGAGTGTAGACTGTACATGCAACTTTAGCATTCCACTCATGCGTATGTCAGGTGAACCGGAAGTACAGGATTGCACCTGATTCACAATCTGAGGAACGAAGCCCCAAAATGCTGCTGCTGGAAGACGTAAAAGAGAGCCCCACAGAATAGAGAGAGATTATAGTAAAACCCTCACGAAATCTCAAGTTGATGCTGAATTGGCTCGTATGGCAACCATGACTGCTGAAGAGGCTGCATCTGCTGCTGCTTGTGCAGTTGCAGAGGCAGAGGCTCTCATGGCTGAAGCTGAAGCGGCAACAAGAGAAGCAGAGGCGGCAGAAGCAGATGCGCAAGCTGCACAAGCTTTTGCTGAAGCATCATTGATGACATTCAAGAACAGAAATGTTATGGAACTGGTAACAGCCCTAGTCTTTGAGCTATCTACTTACATGTTCGATTGTGCTTCTTTTCACATGTTGGACCATGTTCCATAATTCCTCAGTAATTGATTGCTTGAAATGCCAAATTGAGAGAAAATTCGTGACTTATGGATTGAAGATTATGATTTTCGAAAGGCACCGATCCTAGGTAAATATAAACAAGGATTCAACACTTTTTTTTGTTATTTACACTCACTTACGCATGACTTCCTCCACTCAAACCAAATTATTTTGATCAAATTATTGGCTAGAATTAGTTTGGATATATGAAAGGGGCTTGACATAAATAACGCTCTAGTGGTCGAAGTGGTACCTTATTGAATTTGAGAAGTAAAAGGTGTCGCTTTTTCATCACAGGAGGGACTAGTTATGAAATGAAATTTTAAGTTGTGCAAAAAAACCTTCTAACCAATGTGTTATCATGTTATGCCAGAAAACAAGCAATGACTAAACTTGATTTTAATGAGTTTCAACATGCAAGCGGATTTTTTTCCCACTCGGTAAAGGAGTGGGAGCCAGTCTAGCATTGGGATATGAAAACACCACGTAGCATAGTGATTGACTACTTGTTGACAATCATGGACCAGTGTTATGTTTCATCTTAATGACGTAGCACTAATATAAATATCGTTTTATGTTATGTGAAGTTAAGGAGCTAATCATTCCGGAATCCTTCTTGACAAAATTATGGTTAACCAGCAGGTTCTTCATTGTGAAATTTCTGCTGCACTTTGTGCTCCGTTCAGAATAAGCTTCGCCTTTGTTCGCATTTTGCTGTGCACATAAGGACCAAAAATATATAATAGTTTCATACAGATGTCAAAGGAACTTTATTTCGGTTTAACCTTTGTTTTCGATGATAACTAGGACAACTTTGATGAATTTTTTTACTGCCATTACTTATGTTTGGCTATGTACTCCACGTATGTGGAAATTTTTCTTGTTTGCATCTATGTTTCACTATGCTTAGATCTGAAGAAAAAGAAAACACCCAGTAAAAAGCCTATTAGGAAAACACCTCTTCGGTAGATAGTATTTTGCTTGGATGTTATGTACTTCTCGAGTCAGAGTCCGGACAAAACTGGGCACACACATTTATGTTAGAGGGCTGCACCGCCGCGAGCCGACGGACAGAAGATAGAGCTGACCAAATTATGACCACCGCCAAAATAAAACATGAAGCAAGTCAAATAAACTTATACATGCTTCTGTCTTTTGACCTTGGGCTTATCCTTTGGTACCTGTTTTATCATGTTGTCTTCTCAACAGATAGATCAGAGCAACCTGGTTACTATTTCGACCATTTCACTATGGAAATGTATTACTCTTAACATTGAAGCTCTTTCAGGTGAAGGTGAAATATTGGTTTTCATGCCCCTCACACTGAAAAGGCTGTATTTTGACCGAAGAAATAAGAAAAAAAGATAACAAATGAGATTTGCTGCCCCGTCAATTTCTGACTCCCTTCATGTTTGTGTGCAGATGGCCCATTCTTGATGGTACTCTGAGCTGCTCCGGCCCAGCATTACTGAAGAATGCTTCTACCTTGCACTTTTGTCCGTACGCATGTACATGCTTACTGCAGTTGGATCAACAGCAGTTTCCCCTGGGTTTCGTCGCCTTATGTTCCTGGAACCATTTTAGCCACAATGCACCAGCAACAGTGACCCTCTCCAACCAATTCGGCATATCGTCGGAACATCATCTCCGGAACTCTCGGTCACACATGCTGCATTTTCTGTAAACACCACAGACCCATCAGGATCAGCGGCACGCGGTACTCTTTGGGTGCTCTAGCTCCCGATGGTAGACCATGGTGTAGTGGTGGAGCCAATCAACCAGATGAGATCCTTTTGACTTGTAGGTGGTAGATTCATACAGGCTGGGATGTTGGGTGTCAATCACCCCATCCTCATTTCTTCCTTTCAGTTGGGAGCACAACAGCGATGTTGGTGGTAGTGGTAGGGCAACACTTTTCTCGTGTGGTTTCAGACAGATTTCATGGCAATCTGGTTTGTTGGGCATCTGATGATTGATCTCCTTTCTGGTATCGAATGATACGTCGCCGAAAGGTGGCACAGAAACACCGTGTTGTTACAGTTTAGGTGCCAGCCTGCTGTGGGTGTAGGCTTTCCTTGGAACACAGTTCGTTCAGGGCTTGGGGGTTGGGGCTATGAGTTTTGTGATGCCGTGTATTATTTGCTTGTTCTGCTTTTGTTATGTCTAGTGCTGTGCTGGCACGGTTATACTTTAAATGCGGGTTTATGCCAAAAAGAGCATTGCCGTTATGTCTAGGGTTTCGGCCGCCGCGGGCGCGTGAGCTGCCACTCCCCTCCTCTCTCCTCTCGCGCGCGTGCCCGCTGCCCCCCCCCCCCCCCTCCCCCCCCCCCCCCCGTGGTGGCGGCGCGCGCCCGGACGAGTTCCTCTCCCGAGCTCCTCCCCCCCTCCCCGTGCTGCCGCCGGCAGAGGCCACTGGGCTCGGCCCGGTCGGCGCCGGCGGCGGGGCTTGTCCTTCCCCACGATGTGAAGGTGGAGGCGGGGCTCCTCTGGCATGGCGTCGGTGCGTTTCGGGCGGCGGCGGCGGCGCGGCTTCAGCCGAGAGGCGGCACGGTGGCGGCGGTGTGCTCGTGGTGCCGCGGGGCGCCGCGGTGCGGCGGCACGACAGGCGGCGCAGGGCGTGTGGCGGCGCCCCCCGGCCCAGATCTGGGCCCTGCGGGGCCCATCTGGCTTGGGACGGCCCGCTTGGCCCTGTGAGGGGCCCGTTCTGCAGATGACAGCTTGTGTAGCTCGTGCAGGGTGCAGCGGCGACGGTGGCCGACCTGTTGCAGCGTGGCGGCGGGGCTTTACGGGCCCAATCCGGGCCTGGCCGGACCCGATTGGGATTGGTGTACCCCTGCGGGGGCTTTACGGGCCTGATGGGCCCGGCCGAACCTAATTGGGACTGGTGTGTCCTGCGGCCGCGTCTGGTCGACTACCGCCTTCGGCGGTGGAGGTAGTTCCCTCCCGCGCGGCCGCGGTACTGCTTTCTCCGGCTCTGGCTACTCCTTGCAGTCGTCTTGCAGACCTCGTGACGGTAGCTTCGGTGCGACGACGATGGTGGCTTTGTGACCGTGGTGGCGCTTGTTGTGGTGGCCGGCTAGTTTGGTGGTGGCAAGGCCACGTCTTGCGGGGCTCCGATGCTACAGATCGTCTGGGGTGGTGGATAGGGTTTTTCGGGAGAAATCCTTGTCGGCTTGGCTGACACCGACGCGATGCCGCCTTTGGGTGGCATCATCCCTTCATGAAGGGCGTCGTGGTTACCCTTCGTCCGCATCCCTCTGTGTGCCGGGGGAAACCCTAGGATCAGTGCGCTGGTCCGGGCAGCAGCGTGTGTGTGCCTTCTTGAAGGTGCTGCTTGGTACTAGGCGATTCGGTGCTAGGAGCGTGGTGGTACTTCGTCGGAGAGGGCGCAGAGGTTGCGAGTCATCGTAGTTTAGTCAATCCGCCTATGTCTCCATTTTGTTTTCTCTTTCCTTGCTTTTCTTTGGGTGTATGTTTGCTGCTGCCCCAATATTGCAAAACTATTGGTTGTATCGGGTGGTTGCTATATTTATATAGCGGGGCTACGGCCTATTTCGTCATACTTCAAATGTGGGTTTATGCAAAAAAACAAAAAGAGAGAGGAAAATGCATATACCCATGTTATAGCAGATTTGCCCCAAGGGTAAAGGCCTGTGATGAAGACTGCAACTCATCGTGCCTTAAAAGACGAAAAAAGAGCTATGATACAGGGGTGCAGCTATTTTCTAATCAAATGGGACTCATCACAGGAGGCTTAGCACTGGACAAGATTTTTCTTTAGACTCGACTCTTTGTTTTGTCGCCCCATCTGTCGCCGTTCATGCTCTAACAAACCACACATGTGCTGGCCTTATAGTTGGAGGACATTCGGAAAGAAAAAATGGCTTCCATAATCCATACAAACATGCACGATTTGAAATAACAAGTAGTACGAAGCTGTTGCTTAACGCATCTACTCCTGCACACCCTGATGTACACCCATGAGTTCTTGCCGTGCTATCTGAACTTGATCTGAATTTGCTAGTTGCATACTTGCATGTACAACTGATCTTTTTTTTGTTTCCTCCACATATTCTTTTTGGTCCGTATTGCCAACTAACTGCACTGACATCGGCAAAATCAATCAGGTCCGAGGACAAAACCTAAACTATAAGGGTACTGGAAATATAAAATATGAATGGAGTATGTACTATCCAACATCCATCGATGATCCATGGATCGAAGAGTTGACCGTGTGCCTGCCTGGGGGCGCGGCAGGCAACGGCGGCATCTGCACGTACAAGCGAGCTCTCTGCAACCGCCACGCTAGCACGAGCAAGTCACCTCCCCTGTTTTCTTCTTCTATTTCCATGGACCGACGACGTAGGGTTCAAGAGATGCACCACCGATCGAGGCCAACCCAAGCTTGTGTAGATTTCCTACTATTTCAGTTAACATTTGTATTCATCCAAGTAACTAAATAATTGTTTATTGTGTGAAACATGGTTCTAGTGTTATTTAGGTATTTTTGTAACTCTTTATTTTAGAAGCAAAATTACTTTGCCATTTTGAGATTGCACGGCGAGCGAAAGTTATTCACAAAATATTTTGCAAACTTAGATGTAAATTAATTCTTATAAATATAGTATTGATTAAGGTGGAGAATTAATTATAGAAAACTCTAATTATAACAACTACCACCTTGTTTTACAAACCCGTTTTAGCAAGCCGTGGAACGGAGGGAGTAACACGTGTGCTAAAAAAACGACAATCGATACTCAATGCATTCTTGACTTTAATTTTAACGTTTTCCAAAACAAATATTTTATGAAGTCTGGACTGATTTTCACCTGCAGTTGTAATATTGGTCAAATTGATGATTTAGGGACTCACACATGACTTATAAACTAGGACGAAGGGAGCAATTAGTATTTAATTTATTGTTGACATTGATATTAATGATTTCCAAAACATTTCATTTTCACCTTCAGTTGGAACTGTGCAACCCTGGAAAATACAGACACCCAGGACGGAAAGTCATTTTGGATCCGGATATTCAGTGTTCCATTTATTTAAAAAACCAAAATTATATTATAAGTTTTAGATAACACTGAAAATAATCCTGTATGTTTTCAATGATATATCCCACAAACATGCAAAATATCGAATTTTATGTTCCGAGCTACATGAAAATGACAAATGTGTGGATCTAATTATACACACTTTCATTGACAACATGAGATTTTTTTTTCAGATTATTCGAAAACTTATAAATATGATTTTAAAAAAATCAAGTAAAGAGATCAGGGAGCTGAAAATCTCTACTCCACCAAGAAACAATAGATTGAAGTCAAGAGGACAAAGCGGTGGCTAATGCATGCGCTAACCGCAGCATAAACAAAAGGTGCCGGGCTGTACTACACCCTCAGAGAATCTCTGTACACGCAGCCCCAGATTTCCAGAACTTTTATGCCTCAATAACTCCTCCGGCGCCAGCAACCCACGCGGACTGGCAGAGCCACCCGCTCCTCACATATTCCCACCCCTTTTTATTTCTTGAAATATCTGCACGGAAACATCTTCCCGTAATATTTCAAACATTTCCATTTCTGGCGAGTAGATTCCTAGTTTTATTTCCGCCGTAATTATTTCAGTTGACCTGCTCTGCTCTGTCTTCTTTCCTTGTCGTCTGGCCGTTTGCTGCCTAATTGACCCGATTCTTTTCCCTTTTCTCCTTACGTTGTCGAGTTGGTAATGTGTTGTCGCATAAATTTGAAGCTTTTTTATACGCAGTCATGGCGCTGTCCTTGGGACCAAAAAGCCTGCAGAAAATCAATAAACCAACTGCTCCCTCTCCCTCTAACCTCCAACCAAAGTCTGATGAGCCTGTCTTGGAGCACCCACAGAAAAAGAAGTGAGAGAGGGAGAGGGTGAAGACAACCTAGAAACTGCCGTCTTCAAGAAGAGGAGCCCCTACCTCCAACTACTCGCCTTCTCCCCATTGTGATCCCCCTGCGCCCACCATTAACTGCCTGAATTGGTGGTTTCCTCAACAATCCCCGCCTCGGTTTATTGGAGTGGTTGGATTAGTAGGTGACCACAAGGGTCCATGGATTGCTGACCCTGCTTCGCTCGGCTTTTCTTTCTTGGGGAACCGCTTCCGGCAGAGGGAGACAGAGAAGAGCGAGTTCTTGGGAGTCTAGGCCAGCCTGCCCAGCCACCCATGGTTTGAGCTCTGGACTCTGGAGTGGTGGTTGTGTTCTTGTGTGCGCGTTCGGCTCCTACCTAGCCGCCCTGGAGGATGGCCGCGTCGGTGAAGCTGGGATCAAAGCCCGATGCCTTCAGAAGGCAGGGGCAGGCATGGTAATGCTCGTCCCTTTTCGCCCCAAGTTCTCTACGTTAATTTAGGTTTGATTTCTGCTGTATTTGTATGTGCTGCTTGGCCGGGATAAAGAATTGGGTATTGTTTCCTTGTTCCGGCTAGCTGAAACCTGGAATAGCTAGGGGAGAAAATATACGTATTCAGTTGATGTTCTTGCGTTTCTAGTCAAAATTGGTGAGTTGGTCTATGTACTCCTGCTTGTTTGTCATGAGTGAGAGAAGATAATTCATGGTGAAAATATCATTTTCAAATTATATGTTACTACCTCCATTCCAAAATCAATCTCAAAACCTGATCCGCCGGTGCTCATAGGGGTAGGGTGTGCGTGCGTGCGTTCATAGGGGTGAGTGTATGCGCGTGTATGTGAGTGTCTGCGTTGTACTGTGTTTCGCAAAAAAAAATGTTTTAGATATTTCAATACGGACTACATACGACTGAAATGAGTGAATCTACACACTAAAACACGTCTAGGTACATCGGAATCCAAAAACAGCTAAAACATCGTATATTTCAGAACGGAGGTAGTAGTTTCCAATATAGAATTTAAATTGGAAGGAAGGTGTGAGCTAAAATTTGAAAAAAAAAGGGTTACCGGACATACTACTTGCCGATAAGCTCTGCCCCTTGTGTTGTGCTGTCATTTCAGTATGTAAGGCATGCTTGAATCATGCATATTTCTCACGAAATCAGGGAAGACTTTGGCTGTTACCTACTTTAGTGCCTCATTGCACATGCTAGATGCGGTTCCACCGTTGAAGCATCGTGAGGTGTCATTCACTTATTGTATCCACAAAGATTGTAGTTGATTGCAGTTGACTGCTTCTGCAATTAGCTTGTGGTGGGGGTCGCTTGCAGTTTTTCGTGGATCGACATCACATTAATTGGCAGCGAGATGCTACCATTCCTCATTAATCATTATGGAGGACGGTGTAACCATCATGTAATTATTTAGTAGGGAACAGGTTTGGATTTGTTTTTAATGGAAAAACTCAAGCTCTACGCGATTCATGAAATCAATCACCTTTAGCAACACTGTTTGTGAGTTCTGACATCAAGAGACAATTACTGTGGATATATATGTTTCAAATCTGCTCACTGAAATTTTGTATTTATATAATTAAATATGTCCAATGTTGACTTTTTTCCTGCTTTTGAACCTTCTAGGTTCTGCACAACAGGACTACCCAGTGATGTTACTGTTGAGGTTGGGGATATGTCTTTCCACCTTCATAAGGTAATATGCATTTCCTGTGAGTTTCTGTAAATGCCTTTATGACGCTACAAACAGCTACTGTATTGCTTGTTACTGTAACACCCTGCAAGAAAATTATTTAAAGTTTTAGTATTAAAGAGAAAGTGCTTGAAGACGTTATGGAGGACAAACAAATTTTACTTACTCGTGACATGCAAACATTATCCATTCTAAGTCATATTGTAGAGGTACGGAACTACTTGTGGATTTTGAAAAATTACATTATCTGTATTAAGTCTTCTTGGAAGGATAAGCAACTAGTTGTATTAAAAGGATTTCTTAACTACTCGAGAATGAGCCAGCGACTCAGTGGTGGGGATTGGCGGTTGCTACCCGCCCAGGTTTGATCCCCAGAGGACGAATTTCGGATGTCTCACTGAGGCTTTGCCCCATAAAAAAATCTCCTGCCTCCCACGCATATGTGCCACAACGATAGTTTCCATATGTGTGTGGTGTGCGTGTGTGGGTATGGCGTGAGTGTGGTGTGAGTGTGTGCATGAGTTCAGATACTACAGCTGTACTACAGACTACAGAGCGAGAGCCCTAAAAAAAAGATTTCTTAACCACTGAGAATTAATTTGTGTCAGCATTTCATCTTTCAAAAGAATGCACGGGTTCGCTCTGGCGGTCATTCGTGCATCTTTATTGTTTTTCTTACCCTCTAGATCTTCACTATCCTTAATGCTGGTTATCCTCCCTGCAGTTCCCTTTACTTTCCAAGAGTGCAGTTCTTGAACAGTTAATCGAGGAGAGTTCAGACCAAGAAGAAAGCATCATCAAGCTAAGTGATATCCCGGGGGGTGCAAAGTCATTTGAGATGGTGGCAAGGTTCTGCTATGGAGTGAAAATAGAACTTTCCTCTGCAAATGTTGTCTACCTACGTTGTGCATCTGAGCATCTCCAGATGACTGAAGAAATATCTGATGACAACTTGATTGCACAGACAGAAACGTTCCTTAATCAAGTAGTCCTTCGTAACTGGAAAGATTCTTTGAAAGCGCTGGAAACATGTGACGACTTCCTCCCTCATGCTGAAGATCTTCAAATTGTGAAGAGATGCATCGAGTCATTAGCATCGAAAGCAACTACTGATCCAAACCTGTTTGGCTGGCCCATAAGGGAGCAGGGCATCATGCAAAGCCCTGGTGGCAGTGTGCTGTGGAATGGGATTAGCACCGGTGCCAGGCCCAGAAACTTCAGTTCAGACTGGTGGTACGAAGATGCTTCATCATTGAGTTTTCCCATGTACAAGAGGTTGATTTCTGGTATGGTGTCTCGACGCATACGACCTGAGATTATCGCTGGTTCTTTGACATACTATGCGAGGAAGTATCTCCCAGGACTCAATAGGCGCAATAGCATGGGAATAATGCCCCCGGCTACTGCTCTTTCTGATGCAGAACAGAAGAACTTACTTGAAGAGATCGACAGACTATTGCCTGTTCAGAAAGGTTTAGTACCTACAAAAGTTTTGCTTGGGCTGCTTCGTGTATCCATGATTCTGAAAACCAGCTCCACTTGCACTTCCAACTTAGAGAAACGGGTTGGCATGCAACTAGACCAGGCCAGTCTAGAAGATCTACTGCTGCCAAATTACTCTTACACCATGGAAACACTGTACAATGTGGAGTGCATGCACAGGATTCTTGAGCACTTCTTGACAATGGACCAGGCTAATGGCGGTGCCTCCCCATGCATGGATGATATGATGGCCTCCCCTTCTCTGATGCCAATCACTGCTGTTGCTAGGTTACTTGATGGCTATCTTGCAGAGATTGCACCGGATATCAATCTTAAGCCTCCAAAATTCCAAGCTCTAGCATCTGCCGTGCCCGAGTACGCTCGGCCGCTAGATGATGGCCTCTATCGTGCCATTGATGTGTACTTGAAGGTTAGATCTTCTATCATACTTTCCTTTAAAGTTCTGTTGCGGTGCTTTAACTTTTCGAAAAGGAGGATGACTCGCTTTTAATTGTTTGCAACAAAAAGAAAAAAATATTAACATCTTGTCTTTGGAAACTGAACATTGGCATATATTTGCAAGTGCATGGAATGTGCACTTCCTGCCTTTGCAGCTGTTTAATAGCTTATTTTTGTGTTGCCCACAGGCACATTCCTGGCTATCAGAAGCTGAACGGGAGCAGCTATGCCGGCTAATGGACTGTCAAAAGCTCTCCCTAGAAGCGTGCACTCATGCTGCACAGAACGAGAGGCTGCCACTCCGTGTCGTTGTGCAAGTCCTCTTCTTCGAGCAGCTCCAACTAAGAACCTCGATTGCCGGGTGCCTGCTCGTGTCCGATAACCTCGAAGGGTCCAGGCCACTGCGGAGCGGCATGGCGATGTCCGGTGAGGCCGGGGGATGGTCCGCGGCCGTGAGGGAGAACCAGGTCCTGAAAGTCGGCATGGACAACATGAGGACGCGGTTGGCCGAGCTCGAGAAGGAGTGCTCGGACATGCGGCAGGAGATCCAGAAGCTGGGGCGTGGTGCTGGCAAGAGCGGAGGCTGGGCTTCTCAGTACGTCCCGAAGAAGTTCAACCTGAAGATGAAGCCGCAGATGTGCAGCGCCCAGGAGGGGTCGGTGAGCGAGCAGCAGAAGAGCATGAGCGCCAAGCTCGACAAGCTGCAGGCCAAGTTGTCGAAGCAGAAGAAGCAGCTCTCCGCGGAAGCCTGAAATTCTCTTCTAGTACTTAATTTTAACTTGGTGTGGATCGCGTTTAGTCCTTCGCTTCTGTAGTTTGTTTAGGTTTCATGTGCCAAGAGGCGGTGGTTCCAGTTCCTTGATGTGAACATTTATGATGTTTTTTGGGTGTTGATTAGTGAGAACGGGAGATGTGTAGCAAAGTTTTATGTAACCTGTTGGCTGAAGTACCAGTACAAGTGGTTTGTTCATACTTGCAAGGACTTGCTTATGCACATAGCTTTGATATATAGCTTGGATTGTTAGCTCTTGTACGGGAGTAAATTTCTACTTGGTTTTGATTATTCAACCAAAGTACTTCAGACACGCAAGCTCAGTGTCGTTGGCATTGACTCATGACTTGTACTATGGGCTTGAGATAGAGAAAGGTAAGGACTAAGGAGACTGCAGGAATCCAGTTGATTGCTTTGACTACTGAAGCTAATAAGCGTCGTTGTCTGCTCTGAGAACGTGACTTGTACTAGAAAGTAGAAACTGTGATCAAACTTAATCCAAAGGAAGAATCTTTGATGCTTCAGGAAGCAGATGGTTGACCAGATCAAACGAATTGTATGGCCGGAGCCATGGAGATGGCAGTGCAGATTTTTTAGAAAATGTTGCAGATTTGATTTTTCTCTGCTGTGATGAACCTGTCCTTCACAGGTACCTCGAACAAAAATAGATGTGCCTATTTTTTGTATATACTTTTAATAGTGATATCAATTAGTTTATCGATCTCCTATATACCAGCTTGGTGACAGTCTGAACACAGTTTGCTGTATTCTTGCTTCACCCATCATTTGACAGCACAACTACATAAAACATGTCTAGATACATGTGTGTGTGAATAGCTAGAAAGTCTTATATTTTGATACGGAGGAAGTATATTTTATCCATGAAAGCAACCGGCCATGCATTCGTTTGCTGGGTTTGTTATCTTGCTGGCGTCTCGTCGGAAATTCGCCGTGACTTCCGAGGTCATATGCTTACAGCTTACTGCAGATAAAAAGTCCTAAAAAATAGTAATTTTTAAAAGAAATTTTAGAATTTTTTTGGTGACGAACATATACAAGTGTTCTACGTACATACCAAGTTTCGTGGTGAAATGATACTTGTGCTGGTACAAAAACAACAAATCAATAGCCAAAATGAGATTACAAAAATACTTTTTAGAGCGCTAATTTTGCTCTCTTTTTTCGCACAGAGCACCACACGTCATTTAATCACGAAACTTGGCACATATTTAGAGCATTTATGTTTGTCACCCATTATTTTCAGATTTTTTAAATATTTTTTTATTCGGGCAGGAGCTTGGAAGCCAAAACGCCTTTCTCGCGTCCAACGTTAGGGATATTTAGTTGTCACTTGTAAAGACAAAACCAAATAGGTTAATGACAATACGTACCATGCATGCGTACTCCTAACAGATTGTGTACCAACGATAGCTGCCAATCGCGTACGTACATCCAGTATTACAGTTTATACCTGTGATAGATGCATGTGAGTTGTCCAACACAAAAACAAAGCCAAGTGAGTACAATGCATGATGTACTGCATGAGACTCTGTGAGAGGCTGTGCTTCTGTAAACTAAATCGTAAGGCCTTGTTTGTTACTAGGGTATTTTAGAGGATTAAAGGTTTTGTTCTGTTTCGATCCAGACCCGTTTGATCGGGAAATTACATCTCGTTATTGCAGTTTAGTTGGTTCCAGAAAATTTTATACGCTGAACGTACTGTATATATGATCTGAGAGATATTAGTAGGTTGTGAGGCAAAAAGGAAACATAGTCCATTTTTTTCTTGTTCCAAGAGTGACAAGCCGCAGCAGAACCTGCAATCAGTACCACTTTAACTAGCAGGCTGGAGTCTAAGCGAACTTCCCGACTAACACGTCAGTGTGACTGAGACGACCTATCGCGTGCATGCACTTTTTTCATGATCGCCGGAGTTCTTGTGACGGCGTTCCCACGTTAGCCGTTGACCCGGATTATGCTTATTTACACAAGTTCATTGTGTGTTCTGCATGCGCGGTGTCCCATTTGAGGTTCACCGATAAACATTATGCTACAAGTAAAAAAAAAAAGCATTATGCTACGCTAGCTGTGCTCAAATCATAAGTGAACACCGGCCGGGTTAAATATTCATCTTAGCGTGTCTCGATTATTCCTATATCAGACTTTTGTAATAATCATTGAAGTGGAAGTACTTATTATATAGTAGAGATTGTCTCACTTTTTGTTAGGTTCATCTTATTTATCGCATAGTTTAAAACTTATGAAAAAGTAAGATTTGCAAAAAGCTATTAACCCAAATCTAGGTTACCTATATCCTTTCAATTCTCCTCAGCGGAAACCCGGGTGATGTCATATGTTTGAGACTCATCAAGAGCAAAATTTTCTTCTTCCGGCGCACCAAACAAAACTTCGTGATATTTTGTGACATAAGATTTTAGCTGCTCATGCCTTTCGATCATACCCTCATCTTGTTGAAGAGTGAGAAAAAGTTTCATTGTATGACAGTCACATTGTGAAGTGTCTTGTATCAGTATCAGAGTGTTCTTCAAGCATATATTGGGTTTTGGACAGTTGTTACCATTTAATTAAGCACCCTCCTCACACACAAGATCGTGCAATCTATGCATCTGATTGACTTTTAGGCTCAATCCCTTGCTCATTCAGAGAATGTAATTCTGCAATTTCTTCAAATTCATTTGATAATTGGTAAAACATCAAGTTTTTCTTTTTAAGGATGCAAATTCCTCAATCCCTAAACTATTGTCGCATACCGCAGATTTTATTTTCCACCTTTACTTACCCTCAACCGGTTTAGCCACACGTCTTTTACCATATCAAAATCTATCACGGTGCAGCCATCTAAAATCAAACTTGAATTGATGTTTATCACGGCTTATGCGTTTTTTTGGAAAATCAAATATCAAACCCTTCAATCATTTTAGTTTTACGGTGGAATTGTGCTATGTAGAGCAGGATTCAACGGTTGGCTCGCTAGTCATGCATGTTGTATGACAAAACGAAAAGATGGGTATTCCACTATTTTCCTTCGGAAGATACAGGCAAATCCCAGCAAAACCTCCAAATCAATCGGTCTAACTTGCTGGTTGGAGTCCAGCGGCAATCTCCTGACAAACAAGTCAGTGTGACCTCCCGCGTGCATTCCCATGCTAACTTGTTGTGCGTTCTGCATGTGTTATTGATTATGGTTCCACTGATAAAATTATGCAACTACGATATGTGCTCCAATCATGCGGATGGGTCGAGAACTCGAGATGGATTGACTTGATTAGTAGTGTTTGCGTGTGCATCGAATCCTCTTTATACAAAACGAAATACCGGCCCCCTCCATTCTCTAGCTTTGTATTCAAACTTATCTAATTATGATAAATTCAATAGAAAAATACGGTAACGTGAACGTCCACAACATCAAATATATATGACGAATTACTCACTATATGAAAGTTGAGCAAAACGGCGGCCTCGCAGCGATCGTGCTACTGTAGCTAACACTGTTCATCTACAGTAGCATGATCCCGGCCGTGCATCGGCGATCCGACGGCCAGAACGGTTCCACGCTGACCTTTTTGCAGAAAGGCCCCTCGCGGCCGAACAAACGCACCACGACCCACGAAAACACGCACGGAAGGACCTACACGTAAATTCGTCAAACTTCAGGGTCTTCCTTGCAAAAAAACCATTTCACCCCCTTCTTCGTCCTCTCTTCCGCGCGCCGCCGGAGTCGCCGCGCCCGCCGACGCCTCGCGCCGCCGCCTCGCGCCTCCCCGCACGAATCCGAGGCCACGGATGGCTCCGCCGCCGCTCGCGCCGCCTCTTCGCCGCGGATCGCGAGCCAGGACGCCGCGTAGGCGCCGGAAACGTCGCCGCCCTCCACGCGGCGCTCCGCCGCGTCCGCGGCTTGCCGGCGCTGCTCCGGCGACCAAAAGGGGGAGGCGCCGCCACCTCCCGCCCCCCGCGGCCGGGCGCGTCGGACGCGCACGCGCGCGTGTCCCAGTACGCCGGCGCGCGGCTCCGGTGACCTCCGCGCCGCCGCGGCGGACCCGGCCGCCCGTGACGTCAAGCCGACGTCACGACGGGCCAAATGGGCCACTAAATGGGCCAGGCTGTCTGCCGGCCCGCTGCTTTTTTTTTTCCTCCCTTCTTTCCTTTTTTTTTCCCCTTCTCCTGATTTCCAAATTTCCCACAAATTTTCAAACAAATTTTCCCAAAAAATTCCAGATACTTACTACTTACAAATGCGAGATCGAAAAAAAAAAATTCAAACTTCGAATAGTACAAACAATTTAAAAAAAAAAAAGGTACTCCCTCGTGACATTATACCTCTTTAAAAATATCCGCTTATTCACGAAGTTTTACAACAAATATGCGATGTTTCAAACGATTTCCCAAAAAAAAAAAGGTATTCCCCCATGACATTCTACCTTTCTAAAAAATATACGACTATTTCAAATTACTAAATACAGCGATCCCACGGATACATACGGGAAAAAATAATGAACTCACACTTAATAATTTCAATCTACTAACCTAAACAAATTTGAATGACATATCCGGCCACTCATGAGAAATAAATATTGCTATTTATGTCAACAAACAAACATTTTTTCAAAATCCAAAGAGAGCCGCCATTTCACAAAAACAAAAAAATATCCAAAAAATATCCAAATGCACTTCCTTCACCTCTCCTTACAACACATATAACGCATTTAAACAAAATACACAAATTATTGCAATAAATTTTCTCACCAAATGCGCGTCGTCTTAGGTAGGTAAATTAAATTTTCAAAGCAAAATACCAAGTTTTTGCATCATTTTAAATAGATTCATACTCACTCCAACTGTGCATACAAATTTAATAAATACTACAAATAGTCAAAAAATCGACATAACCGTAATACATCACATCTTATTATGGTGCTAAATAAGAGAATATTAAACTTACCTTTCTTTATATATGAACTTAAATTTAAAAACTGCTTTATTACATGCACATTTCCCGAATCCTCACATTCTTTACATCTAAAGATGAATTTAATTTAATAGTTGCAAATACAGTACATCTCCTCTAGCCATCGACCTAAATTACATACCCACAGCGAAATACAGACATAATAGTTAGCCATACCCATTCAATACTCTCACTAAATATAGTGGCAAAATGACACTACGTTTCATCATTTCAATCTACCTACCATAATCATAAGCAATATAACTTAAACCTACCTAATTATACACTCAGCTTTCTTAAAAAAATTCTTCATCAAATGAACATTTTCGGAAAAAAATACAAATTTGTTCCCTCTAATTACGGAATGATTTCAAATTGAATTCAAGCTACCTACATTACACAATTTTAAACTATTACCTTCCCTCACAATATATGCAACGCAACTAACAAAAAAAAAAAGACAAATTGTCGCACAATATTCTCAGCAAAGACGCGGCGTGACGCCGCGCAGAATTTATATATCATATATTCATAGTGGACAATACACGACAAAATCCAGCGGATTTCAACGGTTCCAAATTCGTCAAATTTGAATAACCAAATCAGTTAAATTTTCGTTAACATATAGACGACAAATCCCGGCAAATTACGACTTTTTAAAATACATCTGACTTCGACATTTCGAAACACGACGGGTGCGGAATTTCCAAAATTTGTTCACCTTCCAAAATTATTCTAGCTCAACAAAAATTCCTCCATTCGAAACGATTTAAATGTAAACATTTTTTTCCACCACCATTTTTTCCCTTTTAATATATCCACTGCAAAAAAAAAGGTAATATATCAAAGCAAACAGGAAAAGACATGCAACCTACTTATGGTAAAAAAATATATATATATACACATTTTTTGTCAAAAAATGCGAACAATCCAGATGCATTTTCCCTAATTTTAAAATACAAGGTACTATATCAAAACAACCATAAAAAAATACATGCGACCTACTTATGCTATAAAAAAACATTAAGCATGCGAATTTTGTCAAACTGTACGAATAATTCAAATACACTTTTCTCAATTTCAATTGAATGTTAACGTCGTCCAAAAATCGATATCCCCGAATATATCCACTACAAAAATACAGGTACTATATCAAACCAAACAGAAAAATACATGCAAGCTACTCATGGTAAATAAAACATTAAATATACAAAATTCGTCAAAATGTGCGAACAATACAAATGCACTTTTCCTAATTTCAATTACCGAAATACAAACATGATCGACTTTTTCAAATTAAATACAAACATGATCGACTTTTTCAAATTACTAAATATTGGAAACCTGCGGAAAATATATCACCAATATCTGAAAAAAATGCTACAAATTCATAAAAAAAAAAATTGAACATTCCAAAGGGCGTGGCGTGACGCCACGGCAAATATAACTAGTATATATATATGATAAATCTAATTGAACTAATTTGGCACGTTGATATATTTTTTATAGACTTGGTCAAATTTAAAAAGTTTTGACTTAGAAACAAATTTAGGATGACTTACAAACAAATTTCATGGTTCTTTAAAAGGTCTCTAACAATGTTTTATATCATTGTTAGAAAACATGCCACATATTATAAATAATGAGGTGGCAAATGAGTAAAGAGAAAGTAGGTTGCATAAACATGAACGACAACCTGTGCACAAGTGCCAAGGTAAAAATAGGGAGCAGCATCTCATTTTATCTAACCTCCTACTGGGCCAACTTGAGACATACTAAAAAATGTGCCATATGTTGTTCATGGGTGACATGGACACATTTACCTACAATAAAATCAGCAAATTGTTGGAGATACTCTTAACACTTAGTTAGACTTATTTCTAGCTTTTGAAATTTGATTTCTAAGCAAAGAAACACCTAAATAGGTGTTTTCGGCTTTTCTTTTTAGCTAATAGCCAAAAATAAGTCTAAACAAACATCTCCGAGAGACGGCGCCATCTTCCGGCGTTGGGAGAGACCTTAATTAGTGATGATGTTTTTGTCCCGTTCGTGTGCCGGTTGCATTCAGCTGAAGAGAATGAAGAGATTATCGCCCTAATTAACCAATTGCCTGCCATCTCGTCGCCGGCTTAAGGATGACTCCAACGGGGCGACCCAAACGGACGCACGTTTGGTCCGCGTTTTGTCCGTTTGGGTCGGGGAACGGACGCGCGTCCGCCCCTGGTCCGCCCCTTTCTGGGCAGTGCGCCAACGGGCCGACGCATCGAGTCCGCCCGGCCAGGGTTTTTGACCATTTTGATCATTTTTATCAATCCATACAAAAAAGTATATAGAAAACAAAATAAACCATACAATCTAAATAATATAATCCAAATGGTTCATCAAATAGTTATTACAATCCAAATAATTCAGCAAATAATACAAATTGTTTCACAAATAACAAATTGTTTCATGCATAGTCTTACAAACCAAATAAAAATAAGACCAATAGTTCATCAAATGGAACTACTGGTTACCGTAGTGCTGCCAGACATGCTCCACCAAATCATTTTGGAGCTGGTTATGAGACACCTTCTCACGAATGTCACGGTGGAAGTCGAGAAACTGATCAAATGTGGACGGTCCCTAGGCTCAACCAACTGACCCTGAAACTGCCAAACCTGATCATGCATACCACGGATGATGGGCAGTTCCTCCACTCCCAGTGCATACAATCTATGCTGCCAAGCATCCCAGGGAACCCTCTGGCCTCGTTGATGGCCAAGAGCCGGGTCATGTCGGCAGCATTGGGCTCCCTCAAGTACTCGGGGCCGAACACCTGCACCACGGCCTTGCAAAACTTGTGCATTGCTTCTAGGCACGTGGATTCGCTCATCCGCACGTACTCGTTCACAAGATCACCGGCAATTCCATATGCAAGCATGCGAACGGCGGCGGTGCACTTCTGGTATGATGAAAAACCGAGGGCGCCACATTGACGATGAGGGTGGCAACCAGGCCGTCACTCTCATCGTCCGAGGAATCATCCGATGATGACACGCACAGGTTGTAGTTCTTGTAGTACCATTCATCGGAGCTATCCATGGCCGAGTTCGTACCTGAGTTGGTGCCGGGGCTGGCGGCCGAACACCCTGTGGGCGGCGTTGGTGTCGCGGGCGCTCCGAGAGATGTGGCCGCAAGATTCACCGGGCGTGGCGGGGAGGAAGCAGCTCCGGTGACGGGGGGGAAGAGGAGCAGGAGATGGCGTCCCCGCAATGGCCTGCGGTGCGACGGCGGGGTGGCGGCGGGAGGGGCGAGAGAGGCGGAGGAGATTGGCATGGAGAATGGTATGACGTGCGGGCCAGGGGCGGACTAGGTCAGGACATAATAGCGCTCCGCTCGCTTCCGCGCCCGACGCATCGGTGGCCCAAATTTGGGCCAAAAATGGATCGCGGCTGACAAAAAAATGGACCGCGCTCCCACAGACTGGAACGGAGGCGCGCGGACTCGATGCGTCAACCCGTTGCAGTGAACCCACGCGACGCGAGCGCGCGCGCCTGCATTTGTCACTCCCCTTCTTTTAAAACCCCGCGCGTATCGCGTCCTTTGACCCCTCCCATCCTACAATTAAGCTCGCGGACAACGCGAGTCGCGAGGGAAGGAAGGAACCCCGAAGCCAAACAGTCCACCACACAGAGAGCCTAGACACAGGGCACAGCCATGGCGGTGGGCTCCGACGTTGGCGTCGTGCGACGGCGCGGGTGCTCGTGCTCGAAGGAGGACTTCTTCCCGGAGGAGTCGTTCTCGAGCTGGCGGGCGTACGGGCGCGCGCTGCGGAGCACGGGCCCACGGCTCGCCGACCGGCTGACGTCCCGTTCTCTCGAGGCGACGGAGCTGCACGAGGTGCGCGCCCGGAGCGGCGCCGACATGAAGCGGGACCTCACGTGGTGGGACCTCGCCTGGTTCGGCGTCGGCGCCGTCATCGGCGCCGGCATCTTCGTGCTCACCGGCCAGGAGGCCAGGTTGGTCGCCGGCCCGGCCGTCGTCCTCTCCTACGTCGTCTCCGGGGTCTCCGCCATGCTCTCCGTCTTCTGCTACACCGAGTTCGCCGTCGAGATACCCGTCGCAGGTAATTGTTTAACGCGCATACTGACAAACATAACATACGTACCTGCTGTAGCTTGCCTGACGAGTATGATCCGGTTTAAATTAACAAAAAAAAATCTATAGTTGAAGATTTTCTCGTCGTCACTGCCTGTGCCCTGAATGGATTAATTAAGCTTCTTCTTGATGCTAGTAGTATCATTAGTTCATTACTACTGCTATTTTCATTGATGTATATATATACACTAGTAGCTAGTTCCATAGATGCAAAAGAAGTCAGTCTTTTACTGAACTAACCGAGGTAGTTTGATGGATAAGCATCGCACGTAGAAATTGGAAAGATTCTTCGGTCACTTGAGGAAGTCCAGACATGGAGCAGGTAAAATAGAAATATTCTAATTATGTTTGTAAAGATTCTACTAGCAAACGTACCATTTTGGCACCGTTATGCTAACATAGTATAACCTCAATTAGGTAGAAGAATAGTTGGTGCTACATATGTGGCTGGCATGTCTACATGAATGGGCATGGTAGTTTATTTCCCCAATTATTTACCAAAATAAATAATGAAGGATGAGGATCTTTATCTACTCTGCACTCGGCAGATAGCCAGATACTGATCGATCCCACTAACTTGAATATGTCCAACATGTCACTACCAGTACAACGTACAACCCCGCAAAAAAAAAAAGTACTAGGGACCAGTCAAAGGCCAGAGCAAGTCTGGGGCATTCGTTTTCTCCATGATGTTATCCAGTTGACTCACTCACTTGGATTCTTGGACCTAGTGCACCTAAAATGTACTCTTTTATTCAGTTTCTCCTTTGAAAATGAACGGGTATTATAGAAGAACAGTACTACTACTTGTCAAATCCGTTTGGACTTTGAAGGATAATTCACACTGCACATCAGCAAGCTTGTCTGAGAAGTACTATCAGTAGGCTAGTTTTTAGATAACAGGCCAGAGATCAGTAGACTAGTAGACAGTAGTTGATCTGGTGAATTGCTCTGCTTTGTCGTGATCAAAATTCTCATCGTTTGACCAGTTATTAACGGTGTTTCTGCAAGTTGAGAGTGACAGGGATGCCGTGGACTTGCCTGTTTTCTTTCCTTAGATTAGGGAAACCAGTAAACCACTTTGTTAAATACTGATAAGTTAGTCGGTTTGTAGGAACACCTTGTGAGTCGTTTCATTTTAGGAACAAGAACCATGACAGATAGTCACATAAACAAGCACACAATTGCTAAGACAATAGTCCATCGTTGTAAGACACAAAGGACATCCAAGGAATTGTTGGTTCTCAAGTATATATAGAGTTGCGACCACATGATTAGGCTATAGTTGCCGTTGTTGTACTGTGTTGCGCTAAACTTTTTTTTGTAATTTATCGTAGAAAGTACTTGTAGCAAATACCAACAGGTTTATGCTCGGTTTGGAATTGAAGTGGATCAAAGTCACTGCGGTGTACTAAGTTAAACTGCATTTAGCTAACAAGATTTTGTCTATTTTACTTTGAGTTAAATCAACTATTTCAACTAACGTGTAATACTTTATAGGAGTAGCATATATTGTAAAATACGGTTTGATTATCTCTAACCCTACTGACAAATTACTATTTCTAAGCTGCCACTGAGAATTGTAGCAAAACATACTCCAAAATTGACTCAACTGAGCCATAGTCACTCTGTTAATTAAATTAACCAGAACATACTCCAAATTGACTGTACAACAGATCCATAGTGTTATACCAGATTTTTTTGGTGAATTTACAATTAAACTCAACTGACCAGTTATTAAAAGAGTAGTTTAATTGCAAATGTGATTTACTAGTCAATTAGTCATGCGGTTATGTGCATGAGCTGACTCCCAAACTCACATGCTCCTGTTATGTTAAATAAAATTATAAAATAGTAAAACATATCAAAAAATTCTGAAAAAAACTGGAGACGGACATATATAAGTTTTCAACACACGTACAAAGTTTTGGAATGGAATGACATTTTGAGTGCTCTGTGCAAAAAAAAAAAGTGGCTAAAATGAGATCTAAAAATACATTTTTGAAAACACTGATTTTTTTTTTTTCGCAGTGAGCACAAAAAATGTCATTTCATTCCAAAAATTTCACGTGTGTTGAACCTTATATATGTTTTTCTCCAAAAAACTTCAGATTTTTTTGATATGTTTTACTTTTTTTATAATTTTGTTTAACATAACAGGAGCATGTGAGATCGGGAGCCAATGTGAATTTCTGTTTATTTTACTAGTACTTTAATCTGAACGATAATTTTCTAGTTTTGTACCAGTTTTTTTTAGATGACATATTTTCTTTAGCTATCTGCGAAATGACTGCGTTCCCTTGTGGAGGTAAAAACAGAGCATACCATTCACAGTAACAGTACAATTGTTCGACGAAATTCTCGTGAAGAATCGGCTTCGATGTTCAATCCCTGATGTTCAATCTCTCGCAGGCGGTTCGTTCGCGTACCTCCGGGTGGAGCTGGGCGACTTCATGGCGTTCGTGGCGGCGGGCAACATCCTGCTGGAGTACTGCATCGGCGGCGCGGCCGTGGCGCGCGCGTGGACGTCCTACTTCGCGACGCTGCTCAACCACGAGCCTAACGAGTTCCGCATCCACGCCACCTCACTGTCCGAGGACTACTCCCGCCTCGACCCCATCGCCGTCGTCGTCATCACGCTCATCTGCGCCTTCGCCGTGATCAGCACCAAGGGCTCGTCCCGCTTCAACTACGTTCTCTCCATCGTCCACATCGCCGTCATCCTCTTCATCATTATCGCCGGTCTCACCAAGGCCGACACCGCCAACATGCGCGACTTCATGCCCTTCGGGATCCGGGGCATCTTCGCCTCATCGGCGGTGCTCTTCTTTGCCTACATCGGCTTCGACGCCGTCAGCACCATGGCAGAGGAGACCAGGAACCCGGCACGCGACATCCCCATTGGCCTCGTCGGCTCCATGGCGATCACCACGGGGCTCTACTGCATCCTGGCCGTCACCCTCTGCCTCATGGTGCCGTACGGCGCCATCGACAAGGACGCGCCCTTCTCCGTCGCCTTCGCCGACAGGGGCATGAACTGGGCCAAGTACATCGTGGCCTTCGGCGCGCTCAAGGGGATGACCACCGTGCTGCTCGTCAGCGCCGTCGGACAGGCGCGGTACCTCACCCACATCGCCCGGACGCACATGATGCCGCCGTGGTTCGCGCAGGTGCACCCTAAGACGGGCACGCCGGTGAACGCCACCGTCGTCATGCTCTTCGCCACCGCCGTCATCGCCTTCTTCACCGACCTCGGCATCCTCTCAGCCCTGCTGTCCATCTCCACGCTCTTCATCTTCATGCTCGTCTCCGTCGCGCTGCTCGTCCGGCGGTACTACGTGACCGGCGAGACGACCGCGGCCAACCGCAACAAGCTCGTGGCGTGCATCGTGGCCATCCTGCTGTCGTCGGTGGCGACGGCGACGTACTGGGGCCTGGACCGCAAATCGTGGGTGCCCTACGCGGTGACGGTGCCGGCGTGGCTCGTGTCGACGGCGTGCCTGTGGGCGTTCGTGCCGCAGGCTAGGACGCCGAAGCTGTGGGGGACGCCCTGGTGCCGTGGCTGCCGTCGGCGTCCATCGCCATGAACATCTTCCTGCTCGGCTCCATCGACGCCAAGTCGTTCGAGCGGTTCGGGATATGGAGCGGGGCGCTGCTCGTGTACTACCTCTTCATCGGTCTGCACGCGTCCTACGACGAGTCCAAGGCGCTTGCCGCCGAGGCCGCCGCCCGCAAGGTAGAGGACGGGCAGGTGGCGCCGCCGACCAACGGCAAGTGATTAATATCATCAGACATCAGCGCGGCGCGGTCCGGCCCGATCTACCCTTGGAGGTTTGTATGTGTGTGACATTGCGAATTATAGTGTGATGTGTACAGTATGATATGCACGACCAGAACTTACTTGTAGCAAGTTGTTTAATCATGATACCAAAGATAAATTTCTTCAAAAACGATAGTGGATTAAGATGTTAATCTTCTTGAAAAACCACTGTCAAATGGCACAGGAGTAAGCCCGGGCAAGAGGGAAGCTAGGCCCGTCCATATAACGTGAGTGCTTAAAGTTTTAAATTCTTTGGAGTTCACATATAAAAGTATAGGCTTTCTAGAGTATGTTTTGTATAGGGACGTGGGTATAAAATTTTACCCATACCCTTACGCATGGATATAAAACTTTACCCACACTCATATCCGGTGGATACCATTAGGATGCCTCTCATGGGTAAAATTGTCATTCTCAGTTGTGTGGTCTGTTTGGAAGAGTGAAACCTAGAATTTGACATAACTTGGTATTGCCTTTGACAAGTATGCATTTGGTTTGTTTGGCAATCAGTTATCAGGCCATCCTAATAAGTGAATTAGCTTGTCAGTTTTGGTGAAACTGAAATACTGGGTCAAATTGTCACAATATCACATCTGAAATTCGGAGTGATATTTTAGATGGCATACAATTGCCATAATGTCATAACTAGAAGATAACATGTGCAATTTACTAAAGATAGCAGACTTAATGTATCTCTAAAACACAATACAAACAAAGACAACTTGTGCAGCTCTTTCACATCTAAATGCACAGGCATAACTTACTTGTGGCATGTTGTTTAGGGTGTCAAGGTAAATTTAGGGGAGTAATCCAGTAGACCAAGTTTGTTGTTTGGCTAATCCTGAAATTGTCGAAGTATGGCCAAACTACAAAGCAACGTGTTTCAGATGTAAATTACTCTTTATAAGAAATCACTGTCAAATGTAATACATGAGATAGGATGTCACACAGCCGGCAAGCCTGTGGCGGCGCTCGACCCGTTCATATATGCAGTTTTGTGAATATTTTCTTTTAATGTTAGAACAATATAAGGTTTATATTAAAAAATACCACCGTAATAATTCCATAAACTATATTTTGTAATCCGGAGTATATTGTTTCAAACACAGAGAACATATATTTGAATGGCGGACATATTTTTAAATCCCATGAAAGTGTTTTCTACTCCGTGAACATTTTTCCAACCCCTAAAAATTGTTTAAATTTTGAACGTACTTTTTAAAACCCGTGATTTTTTTGAACCCCCATGAACATTTGTCGTACAAGTGTACATTTTTCTTGAATATACTTTTGAATCTCATGAATATTTTTGGAACGAACATTTTTATCTAACCCTAAGGAACTTATTTTAGACCATGGAAAATTTTTAATCATGAAGAGTTTTCTTTCAAGACCTTGAACAATTTTGTCTTAAAAAATGAATGCTTTCTAAATTCCGAATATTTTTTAATAAATTAAATTTAAATAAATAAAACAAAATAAGAAATATTAATTAAATGATCAAGAAAAGAATGAAATAAAAAACAAAAGAAGATAGAAATAAAAATAAAACATAAATCATAAATGAAAATCAAAAGAAGAAAGAAAATACAGAAGAAGAAAAACACGTACCTCAGTTGAGCCGGCCCATTTGCCTGATCCTACAGGCGACGCGTGCCGCCCACATCGCCACGAGCGGCGTATAGGAATTGCTGAAGCAAATGGGCGGAGACGGGAATTGTGTCCACCCCAGAATTATATATGGCCAAGTGTGTGCTCCTCTATGCAAATGGGACATGCGAGAAGGCCTACGGACCAAAGCCCAGTGTCATGTTTCAAGAAACAAACCTGTCCATTTGAGAACAAGGATTCCCTAAAAAAGAAAAACATTGAGAACGAGGATTCCCTAAAAAAAACGAGAACTATCCCTCCGTTCTACAATATAATATATTTTAGGTATTTCATATATTGTTTAAATTCGGAATAAAATGAGTGAACATATACAGTAAAACATGGCTAATACATATGTACATGTGAATGTGGAAAAGTCTAAAACATGTTATATTGTATAACGGAGGGAGTAGGAGAACAGTGCAAGTTATATTCTCTTTCTCTCTTTTTTTCTTTCCTGGAAAGTCATTTCCACACTAGTGTTGCGCAGCCACCGCCACCAGAGATGGCCAGGGTAGGAGGGTGGCAGCTAGAGCTGAGATCACGATGAAGGTGTACACATATCATAGCTACTCCCTCGTTTTTTAACATAACATGTTTTAATTTCCACATTTTTATGTATTTAGATGTATCTAGACATGCTCTAATGTGTATGTTCACTCATATTAGTCCGTATCTAGACAACATGTATAAACTCTAAAACATCTTATATTTAAAACGGAGGGAGTAGCTTCTTCGCCTTTCTACAATCGATCAGAGTTGTCCATTTGTCATTGGACAACATGGATTAATAATCTAAGCAACCATTTCCAAGAAGACGAGAATATTTTCCCAGCTTTCCTTTTTTCTCCGGGAACAAGGCGTAGTAGGAGCATATTCTACTTGCCGGCGTCGGCAAGACGATAACACCACACGATCGAAATTTCTTCAAATTCCTGAAAATAACTTGCACCCGAAACTGGTCCTAAAACTAAAGTGGCAGCCCAAAACGCTCCCCCATGACTAACCAGGGCTTACACATTTCAAAGTGTCCTTTTCCATCAAACATGTTCTGAAGTTCGAGCTTGATTTAGTATTGCTCTGTCAGCCAGTCAGCCTAGGATTCTCATGGAAAGCATGATGGAAATTATGTGATGATGAGTTTCTGCTAAGATTATCCAGGCAATACATGAGATGTCCCACTGAGTTATCTTAAGCAAGCTGCAGAGAACTGAGATTAATTATGTGCGGTGTTCGCGAAAGGTGAGACACACTGCCACACATTACATATGGCCTGGCACATGTACCTTTCCCTTAGGTCGCAAGTTACCGAGAACAAAAACATGCATACGTCGTAAAATTTATCCATAGCAGTACCACATAAATATTTGTGGTGCGGGCTTTGGGTTTCCTCCTAAATGTTGTTCAGTTAATCCTTTAAAAAACAATGGAGTTTCATGGTTAATCCTATACTTACTCCGTCCAGAAATAAGTGTCTTAGATTTGCACAAAGGTGGATGTATCTAGTCATGAACGGAGGGAGTATTATTGTCTGTTGGCAATGTTTGTAGGGCATGCAGCACCCCTAAACCTTGAAGACCGAAGACACGTGTCAGGACTATTTTTATTGTTTTCGAAAGAATTTGTATGGGAATGCTTTTTGTACGGAAATCAACGAATTCAAAGGATGATTTGGGCATGCATAAAGCGAAATTCATATCGTGCAAACTTGGGCCCTCATCTGAATTATGAGTTAAGCATGTCTGCCTAGGTAGTACTAGAACCAAAGCTAGTAGGCTACATAGCTGGCCAGCATGGTGGTATATCTTTGTATCCAACTTTTTTCTATTGTTATAATGTGATCATTAGCATAGTGAGAGCCCTTCGCGTACCGGCACTGCTTAATCATATTTCCGGCATGCATGTACGAAATATATATCTATATATAGGCTAGCTCAGTTGTTATTGGGCGACCTCAAATTGAACAATTAGTTGGTGTCGTTCGGCAATCATGTGTTTGCATGCAGTTCTCTCCATGCAGATCTGATAGATCGGTCGTTGATCGATCGATTTGAAACCAAAACCCCAAAAGACATGCGTGTTAGTATGTTATACTTCAAAACCGGGTTTTTTCTATGCCAATTATATACTCACTTCATACCAAAATTATTGTCTTAGATTTGTCCAAAAGTGAATGTATCTAGACATGTTTCATGTCTAGAACTCTAGATACATCCATTTTAAGCAAATCTAAGACAGTTATTTTGAGACAGAGGGAGTAGTATGAATCTAGCTTGTTTCATAATTCATCGTATTCAAATCCTCGGGGACTTGGGTTGTGGTTCTTAAAAGAAAACCAAACAATCTTAAAACAATTAACCACCAAGCTTTTAGTTCGTTTGGCCTCTGTTTTAGGATCATTCCGATCGTCCTTTTGTTATGTTTGTCTTTTTTCTGAACCATTGGATCCAAATTGATGGTTTTTCGATGTTTCTCTTCCTCGATATTCTTCCTCTTTAACCACTGGCGTCTATCAAACCAGGCACTTCCGGCGGAGTCATCGCATCTTTCAGTATAAGTCTAACTTGTTTACATGATTCACATTTTATCCCTTGGCACTACACCACAACACCGGATTCCCAACAAGAATTTTGGTAGGAAAAATGTCGGTCGGTAAAAGGTTTTTCCCACTAACATTGTTTGTCACCGAAAATCTAGTTGACAAAGCTTTTTGCGTACCAACGTTGTCTCTCATATGAAAACTTTACCCACCAACAATTGTTTTCCCAATAGGCAAGGTTGTCCTCACGAACATCGATTGGGTAACGGTCAATCTGTTCTCCTGCTTTCTGTCGACCGATAATCTGTCACCTGAAGGATCAAGATATACGACTAGAGGGTACTCAAATAAAATCTATGAATGAATTCTGATGAAGAATCTAGAATACTAGTGAGGAATCTTGTGAAATGCGGGTGTAGCATATAAATCACATGTTTACCAAGATGCTTCAAATGAATGAGATAGAATACATATACTTCTAAGGATAATGAAGAACATGAATTTTGATAGTAGCTTCATGTCATATTGATATAATTCAATCACAAACTAAATAACTCGGAGTAAAAGATAAGCAGCTTTTTGTTTGAAAACACATTACAAATGATCATAGAGGTTGCGCGTAAACTCATCACTATGAACATACGCAAGCACACCCTACACCTATGAGCACCTCCGAAAGACTAAGTTGGCGGGTAGCTTCAAGAAGTGTCGAGGGTTGTTAACAAGGGTATCCATATAGCTCGGGTTCGACATCAAAGAGAGAGAAATCGTGGAAACGATCATAGAGGTTGTGGGGAGATGGACATTGGAGCTGTCGAGAAACAGGATTGACACGAGAGTTTACCCAGGTTCAGCCCCTCCGGAAGAGGTAAAGACCAACTCCTGCTTTGTGTGTATAGTGTCGATTATGTGTCTTGCTTCACACTTTCTTCCGCTTGTCTCTGTCTACCCCGGGTTGTGCTTTATATACTAACAGGGCCGGGTTACAAATGAATTGGAGTTAACACCCACTAGTTTATACATGATGGGGAGTTAATCATGTAGTGGCACCTTCTCGTAACACCTTGAATAAATGGTATAACGCTTGTCTTGACGGCTACTCCATCGCTTGACCTTCCGTCTTCACGCCTGTTGAGATTCGTGCCTAACTCCTCTGGAGTCGACATGCCGAGTCGAGCCAAGGACCCTGCCTGGTCAAGTCGACCTTTCTGTAATCTTCGTGAGCCTCTTGGGCTTCTTAGGTTTGGTCCTTCTTGAAATCAGTGTAGTGGGCCTACATGTTTCTGGCCCCCTCCTCAAGAAGCAAAAATGAGCAGATTTAGCATAGGACAAGAAAATCAATGTTAAGTTGTTAACATAAGAAGATTGGGCAAACAGATGATTCACTTAGGATAGTGCTAATGATAGTATGAGTAAGTTGTAAAACAATGATGTAAATTAGGAAATGAGGATTCCTCATTTGATTCCCGAAGTTCGACCTGTTGGCGTAGATCTACGTCTTTGTTTGGAGAGGCTATACAGACATGCATCCAAATCCTCCAGACTTAGCCTTCTTTTCTGTACTCGCAAGGCTTGGTGTAACGCCCGACACAATGTAGATTTAGCGTTCCCGCCAAATCCGCATAATAGCGATCCTAGAACGCCCATCAATCACAACGCGCATGTCAAAGCGTACACGTTGTGGGGGCGGAATTGTAGTAACATTACAACAGTTCATGAAAGAATCCACGACAGCAACAAAGGTTATATACAACAACTACTCAACGAGTCAAGATACAACTAGATACAATACAAAGATACAAAGCAAAACAAACTAAATAGTATCCGACTACGGATAAGATACAAACTGGACTAAGAGTCCTGAAAATAAACAGACTCTGCCTAAATTGGGCCAACAGTTGCCGATATAGGGGGAAGGAGAAAGAAAGAAAAACAAGCTGAGTACCAGCAATGGAAGGAGATAAACCCGCAGGACTTAGCGAAGACGAGCAAGCACTAAACAACCTATAGATACATCCTAAAACTTCCGTCTATTAAAGAGGGATAAGAGAGCGCATATGAACTAACTAGTTACTAACACCAAAGATAACATAACCGATTATCACTCACTCGATTAACCCACGAGTAAGCAATCCAAATGCACTCACTGGTTTGCAAGTTTATGGCTATCAATAACACATGTAAGTCATACAAGTGCCATGGCAATCGAGGGCGCTCTTCGAGGCGGCCACACATACAAATGTGGGAAATGGAGAGACTGCCCTTTTCTGGCTCCAAGGGCAAAGGAATGTGGATTGTGGAGATCGCGCCGAACCTCTCGGCCATGGCGGCAAAGCGGATCCTTTCGACACGAACGGTGCGTGACGGCCTCCGGGGGGTGTGCCTATCAGTTTGGGGAAGGGTCCAGGAGGTACAGCTTGATCCTGTCGTGGTGGACTTGCATGTTTGGATGTGGGAGAGGAATGGGAAATACTCTGCACGCTCAGCGTACAGAGCCTTCTTCGCCGCTAAGATAAGGGCAGAAGGCGTGGACCAGATTTGGAGATCGAGAGCTCCGCCCACTTGTCGCATCTTTGCGTGGCTAGTGGCCAAGAACAGATGTTGGACTGCGGACCGCCTACAGCGGAGAGGACTATCTCATCCAGCAGTTTGCCCTTTCTGTGATCAGGTGCCCGAGACGCTGCAAGACCTCCTGCTCGGGTGTGTTCTAGCACGCGAGTGGGTATTCATCCTCAACTTCTGGGGTAAGCCTGAGTGGATGACGAGAGTGGACACGCCTCTAATGGAATGGTGGACGGAGCGGACGACCACCTGCCAAGAGGCGAGAAACCTGTGGACGGCCCTTACACTAGTGTTCTGGTGCATTTGGCGTCACCGGAATGATGTGGTTTTTGAAGGGGTGTCTCCTGCTTCCAGAACAATCAAGATAAAGACTCAGGGCGCAGTTTGAGGCTTGGAAACTGGTGGGTCTCTTCCGGGGTGAGGCATTTGGCTTCGCCCGAGCCGGAATGGTGGCTAGTAGGAGATTAGGATCGGATCCTGGGGAGCTGCTACCCCTTGTTTCAGCAAGCTTGTTGGCTTTGACAGCGATGTAAAACTTGCCTTCTTGGCATTCCTTCTATGATATGTAATACACCTTCCAGGGTGCATTCTAGAAAAAAAATGACATAATGTAAGTTGTTCTAAGATCTTGTTAGCCAACACCTTCACCAAGTCGTCCATAACAGCGGACACGGATTTTCAAAAAGATTTAAACCTGCAGGGGTGCACCAATGTAGCCACACGCATCGGAATTGCCTGAGGAGCAGTCGACACAACACTTCACTTCATTACAGACAAGTCCAAGGAGCAAACTAGCTAGGTTGGAACCACATCAAAAGTTCATCCGAAGCTCCGAGGCGGACCTAGCCGTTTGCTTCGATGTGCTAGGTGGACTAAAACCATGGCCACTTTGCAACATACCGCGAAGACCTGTAAAAATGTACGCACCTCGGGTAATACCGCAATCCATCATCATCTCCATCGTAGCTGCAAAAGAAGGTGATGTGCATACGCCAAATGGAAAAGACCGAACTATGTTGTGGCTCCTTGACAAGTAGGCCAATCCGCTAATAGGTTGCGGGGAGCCGATAGGTCCCACATCTGGTTAGTGAGCTCGGTCTTGGATCGGAGGACAAGAACTCAAGTTCTAGGGCGACACTAGTGGCACAAAACGCCACGCATGGCCTTCCACCGGTGCCTTATCATTAAGTCATCATGATCGTCCCAGAACATAAAGCAAGTACCACTTATCGCGTCGTCGAAGATAAAGATAACAAAAAGACACGCATCCTAACTAGACTAACAAGCATAACAGCGGTAATAAGATGTGGAGGTAAGGCTATATCATGGCTGCAAGATATACATGTGGATAGGAATCGAGACAAAAGCATCGTAACACAAGGCTAGCGAGCAAAAGAGGCGAGGTGTAGGTAGAAGAAGATGCTTGCCTGGAAACCAAGCAGTAGAGGTAGCAGATACATCCGGAGAACTTGTCGCTGCTCACATCATCTCAACGTCCTATCCGGTCGTGAAGAAACAACAAACACTGGAAAGCGCAAACCATGTATTTTACAATTGCAACAAAAGATTCGGCATGCGATGATATGTATGCATGACACGGCGAGATGCAAGGACAAGTTGCAACTTAACCAATTTAAGTGGAACCGGAATCACACAATTAATTAGAAAGTTCAAGTTATTTATCCACCGATCAATATTAATTAAATCTTGATTAACATGACAAAGCAAGGCATGCGTGAGCTATACACAAGATTAATGAAATAGTATATTATTTAAATTAATGCCCCACACATTTCATATTTAATTATTTAGGTAATCATCCAAAACACCCCTAAACAAGAAGCTACATGATGCAAACATGAGCATGGATGACAGATTTATAATCTATGCATTTTTCTGATAAAGATAGACATACACATCTCCAAATATTTTTATACTCTATTGTACATAAAAAATAAGCACATGTTAATATCTGCTTCTCTCCGCGAAGGGTCATTTTACGTCTTTCTGAGTCAGATATACAAATCTCTAAAACAAATCTTGACCAAAATTAGGAACGATTCTTTTTTCCATGAGCTTTGCTTGTGTTTACACATGAACTTAGTAATAAGTCTCTAAAAACTATCAATCCCTCATATGTGTGATATCGTCCACTCGACTAGTACCCTACCCTTCTACAAAATCTCTACATGCCCGAAATTCAAAGGGATTTAGCAGCGACATCGGTGGCACATCTCACCTCCTCCCTGTCGCGGCGATGGAATTTAGGTGTTGAGAGCCTCAGATGTAGACCGACTTGTTTTGGCACTACCTAAATGCTCTCGAGGTCCTACAACTTCACGGTGCTCACATTTTGGGGCCTGTGTGAGGTGGCGCTCATTGAGGTTGCCACCGGGGAAGTAGTACATTTCCCAGGTAACTCGATGCAGCGTGGGGATGTACATGTGCATGAGGTCGTTCGTTTTGAGACTATGGTGGAACACATGTGAAAAGTGGACCCAAAAATCGACACATGCCATAGGATAGGGCTCTCTTTTACTATTCAGATCTTCATAGAAAATAGACGTATACAATGGTGGTATCTCTACCACTAAATATATAGGTGGCTTCCATGCCAGTTCGAGTAGGAGTCGAAACTCCTCACTGGAGAGAGGGGAAAGACCACCTACTGGGAGTCGGTTTCCTAAGAGTTCGCATGGTGTTGTCAGCATGCGCCACGCAACCAGCCTCCAACTTATTCATCGAGGTTCTTTGATACAGTGACATGCTCGACAAAATACCAAGCCGGCAATTTTTTTTTTCCTTCTGAGTTATTAGATCATTATGTTTATGAGGGCTACTACAACTGCTTAGTATCAGATGGATAAATGGTTGGATGTGTTAGTTATATTACTTATATGGACTTTTTAGAATTACGGGCCTCATTTTACATTTCACTGTGTGGCTAAAAATCCCTGGAGACGGACATGTGTACAGTGTACTAGTGCCGCCCGTGCCACCTCAGCTCTGGATTCTGGGTGCAACAGGTTGGAGATGGTCGCAAGGGATTTATACGACCGATCCGGCTGGCGGTTTGACTATAGGATTTGTTGATATATCCCCGCAGATTTTCTTTCAGCTTTTTTCATTGTTTGATTCATGTATCAACCTATGAGATGTACAACTCTTAAACGATAAACTCTGCAGTACTGATATGATGAAATGAAGAGGCCATATACATCGATTTGATGCAGAGGCCGTGGTCAGCCCCATTTCGGACCAAAAAAAGACCGTCCATCTAGGTAGATGGAACAGCCAATCCATGCGTATGTACGCTCTTTTCTCCCGTGCAAGAGAGAGAGGTCCTATCTTATACTAGGCCATGCACCCCACCGGGCCAAGGGCGGTGACATGCTTTGCTTGCACTACAATGCCAGGGCCCCCATGCCCCGTATTTTTGGTTGCGAGGGACAGAGAGAGACGACGACAAGGCATGGGAAAAGTGACATGGGCACTCATCATGCCAGGGCCAGGGACACGGCTCACACACGCAGAAAGCATCGGTGCACGGCACAGCCCTAGCATTGACCTAGCTAATTACCTTGTGAAATCCTCTAGATTTCCAGATCATGGGCCAGTAATTGTGCTGTTATGCATGTCAGCTGGTTGGTGCTCAAGGTAGTTGCCATTGTTGTCCTTTCCTTGGTGCATCCCTTGCACGAGATAAAAGAAAAGTGCCTAAGCTATATGTAGCTGCCTTTCTCTCTTGTGCTCACCACGTTCTTGCCTATGACGGTGTCTATTCTGATCGACCTGGCATGCATATATATATGCTATTTCTAAACCAAATTATTAAGGTATCTATCTAACTACATACATGTATACAATACAATTAGCTCGATCTATCCGTTCATAATGCCAAACTTTGCATCTTTAATTATTGGTTATACGTAAGCACCAGTACCATACATATGATCCTCTACATGAAGCTAGCCACCTACGTAAGAGTACGACGGCATCGATCTTTAATTATGAGGATGTAACATATATTCTCCGGCCGGTGTTGTTGTGGTTAGGTTTTGTCCCGATCTTGCATGCACTGATGCACACACATTGCGTGCGTAAAGCGACATGACATACGACTATGTCTTGTACGTGTAAGAAGGGCACGTATGATTGTTCCCAACTTTTAGTGAAAAATGTTGCGAGTATGGGGTATGAAAAGCGCAAAAAGGACATGGTGTGCGCGCATGTCAAACCTCAAAAATACTCATCAAAGGAAAAGCATAACCCTCTATCTCCACCTTTCGAGTGCATAAAGCCAATGACAAGCTTGGGAGCCAAGGGAGAGGGTGGTGTGGCCAGGCAGGCCAAACACTCTCACTTGTCACCCATGCAAGAGAAAGAAAGAGATGATATGGGTGAAGGATTTTATTGGGAAGTGATGGTTGGTGCCTCCTCATGCCAAGAAAGCTGCTAGCTTTTAGGACAAAAGAGAGGGCCATGCTCATATGCATGCATGCTACCTAGGGTTTTTCTCTCTCTGGAGAGAGAAGGAGAGCACCGAAATGTGTGGCCATTCGGCTCCATGATCTTCACAAATCTCCTTTGCAGTGGATTTGAAAGGCTATGTTTGTATTGTACCGCTCCAAGGGGCAGGAGCGCCTTTTGCTTCTCTTATTTTGATGCCACTACTCAAAGTGTTCCTCCCCTTTTTGTTAGCCTCTAGCAAAAGCTGGCCACCGAAAAGCAACTGATAGCGAGTAGTACATCCTCACCCATGGAGGACTAGATAGGTTCGTTATCTTAAATTGATTGTGTAATAACTATGTAAGGAAAACAATCATAGGAGACCTATGAAATTTGACCTTTCGGATGCACTTGTTAGTTAACCACCGAGCTACCACATCATTTTTCTTCTTGATCACGTAAACAGTCAGAGTTCATTTGGTTCTGTACATTTAGAAATTTCTAACGAATATTTCAAAAACGACCCTCACAATATTACTTCATTTATCTAGGCATCTCTCTAGTTGCATGAGATGTGCATTGTGTTAAGAATAGTTAATATGACTGTCCTATAAATTTTGTTTTGCATGGACAATTAGCCCGTTATTCGAGAGAATATCAGATACAACCGAGCCACACCGTTCCAAAAGTTAATGAATCTGTCACCGCACATAATATATATAGTGCATGAGATATTTATACATCCGATAACTTTGGACTTATTTACTATGTTTTTACTCCCTCCTTTCCTCTGAGAAATATGTACTTTTTTTGGCATGGCGATTTAGGAGTACAACTTTTCAAACGTACTCTTCACTAATCACATCTCCTTCCCAAAATTTCTCTCATATTTCTCTCTCCAACATCACACCCACCACGGCTACAGGTATCTACGCCTGGGCAGACGGGGCAACGACGGATGTGGTGCGGCGGATGAGTATGTTCTAGACTTGTTTGTCTAGTCATACTAGTTATAAGAGTAACATGTTAAGTGACATTTGTTTTTATTTGGTAAGCCATCTGTATTCACATCTTTAACATCACCATAATTTGTAAAATGGGTGGGTAATCGTACTAACTTCTACATCAAGCCATGAGTAGGGACAGTTCTATGAACTATTAAGCCTAGGGAAAATAAAGATAAATACACTTTGTACTAAACTTTTATACTTCTCTAGATCTTATTTTTATCATATTACATAGTATAATTTCTATATGTTCACATAGTTTAACCATATAATTGGCAATATTACTAAATATTAGTTGGTGTTTTTTGTTGGTGCCAAATTTTGGAAGATATTAAACTACATTTTGTAACAAACGTCTATTTTATAATTATTGTTTCTACAATGTATAATGTATAATATGTACTTACGGTAAAGACATGCAAAGAGTATGGTCGAACAAATATCTCAACTACGATTTGTAGTGTATGATTAAGTAAAGCATATTTATAGAAACTTCTAAAGTTTAAATTGAACCAATGAAATTACCTTTTTATGTTTGTACTTGTCTAGGAAGTCAAAATTTAACAAAGTGTGCATTCTTTGTCCTTGGTGTAAACAATATTGTTTATATAATCACCAATGAAAATAAAATGGTGTGGATTCTAATACTTTCCCATATGTAAACTTCTTATTTCATATGCTCCTTATGCAATTTTCTTGTTATCGTCTAGTGTATAAGTGTTCGGCCAATTTATGAAATAAAATTGTGTTGCACGGAATTAAACATGAAAATCTAGTACGTAGATTTCTGTAAAACCTGCGGGACTTCAAAACGGAAATAGAATAACATGCTAACTAAATTTGTTGTCGTCGGTGTAATTTGTTTGTTCTTACGTCTTAAGAGGCCTCTGGTGTGTATTTTCTTACGCAAATTAACCAGTTCATTATGTTATAAGATACTATCTCGGTCCCAAAATGTAAGCCCGTACATGATTTCACCATCTTAAAATTCTCGTCATTGACCACTAATATATCGAAGTTTATAGAATCAGCTTCTACAAATGGCGATGTTTCATTTTGTCTTGGGGAATACCTTTTTCATGTGAAGTATTGTTTTAGACATATTTATAAGTGGAAATCATAGTCAAATTAGTTGTTCACCATAGTCATTTATGTTGTTTTACATGGGAGTATTGAATAGTTTCCTGGGTGTGTAATGGATAATATATAGTATAGTGATTAATATATACTTACCATTTTGGTCTCTTCTCTTTTTGGGGCACTGGATGGTCGTCCGTTTTTTGCCCGAACTATGGGCCAGCCCTAGCCATGAGTATCTAAACCCTGAACCCCTAGCGTGAGAGCGAACATGAAGGCTCTTTTTAAGTTTTAACCATGTTTTAAAATGTAATGGTTGCGCAAAATATTTACCTACTTAGCAATAACCTATTCGTTGATTAAGCAATTCTACTGAAGCTTCTGAAAGACTGATATGCGTGAGGAATCATGAACAAACCACGCTGATTCAGATATTAAAGTTACTTATTCCTAATAGTATTACAATTGATTAAATGCAGTAATGTAGCAATACCAATTAGCCAGAAAGTAGTAGTGCACTGCTGCAGGAACCAACTGAATGCACACAAATCTGTCAGGTTAGTCAGTGGCTAGTTTTTAAAGCAGTTGCTAATATATATCACCCACCAACGTATGCACATGTACAGGCCAAGCACTTAGCCGCACCACCTTGCTATACATGCGTCAGTCCATCCATTCGTTCGTTCATCCATCTGCTAATTAACCTAATGCATGCATGATCGTGCATCATGTTATCAGCTTTTGCGCGTCACGCTGCATGCCGTTCTGAAGCAACAAGACACGACGAGTTTTTCCCTGGATTATTCCGTCTTTGATATGCATAACGATCATCAACCGTTTCTGCTCCCTGAAACGTTCCCATCTGTATGCGCGCATGGCGAAGTGATGGCGATGCAAGAGCTGACCTTGATCAATAGAAAATGACAACACTTGGAGGAAGAGAAACAGCTTGTTCTCGTTGCACCGACCTTTTGCAGGTGTCAAAGGTGACACACGATGCAAGTCTTTCTTTAGTATATTCGGTAGTGAGCTGATTAAGAAAATGCTGCACATTGTTTGGACCATGGGTTACATATCCATGTTAATTGCACCACTTCTAATCGATCGAAGTTATGGATATTTAGATCGGCTAAGTGTAGAGATTAGCTAGGAGGAGACTACCTCACTTGGTTTTGAGGAGTGAATGTATAAACTCAACACCCTGCATAGCCAAGATGGAAAATCCTGGCACTTACACTGTTCATCCTTATGGATCAGTTTAGGTGCGTAACCAAGATCAAAATCCTAGTACTCAAAAGTTGTGTGCATCTTTAGTTGGTGCAGAGACCAAGAGAAGTGAACTTTTCTTCCAAACCATAAAGGCCAGGGGTAACCCTAATTTTTTTTAAAGAAGTATAGAGAATATGCTCTATGGAATTTTTGTACGATTTCAATCCATAGGATTTTCTTCTAGATGAGCTATCTGGGTGAGAGGATGGTGTGAATGAGTGTATTGTTTATTAGTGAGAAATTTGAAGTGTTATCTCTATTTCCAGTTGTATCTTTCTATTAGTATGTAATGTATTTATATAAATACATGAAAATCATATGCATTGAGTTGTTTCGTAGAATTTTTGGTAATAGTACAATTTTCTTGGATATTGTAAATATATATTAAAAAAAAACGTGGTTTAGAGTTAGATCTGGAAGATCGTGTTAATGTACAAGATGTTAGGTTTTCATAAACTGGTGAAGTATGTAATGCTAGTCGATCTTTAAGGAGAAAATAGAACAAAATTTATTAGTATATTATTTGCAATCTAGAATAATTAGTGAAAAATCAAGGCTAAAAGGTGCATGTAGTCACATGGGTACAAGTATCCACATATTCATTTGAAAAGGGTTATTTGAGTTATGTGTGAGATCATGGCAACGGAGAGTTTGAAAACTAAATAAAAGTAAACCAACAAGACACTTTGTCATATTTAGAAAATATGACAAAAAATTATTACATATGTATCTTATGTGCATTCTACAACAATTAGCAAAGTAAATCAAGCTAAAAGTGCATGTAGTCATCATGTTGGTACAAGTACCCGCACAATCATTTGTAAAAGGTTATTTGTGCTATGTGGCAAACATGGCCACATAAATGAATGAACGCAAAATATTAGTCAAAGTTACCACATTTCCGCTAGACAAACTTTGTCTTGCATGTACCTCCAACCAATCGAACACCGCCACCCTCATTTTTGATTAATGTGTTGTTTGTTGGCATGGACCTTTACAATCCAGCTCCGCTTTTCAAAAATTCATTTTGCGCCGAAAACTTTTTTGCCTTCTTTTCTGGACGGCACAATATGTGATCATGAGCTAAAGCCTGCATTTATGGTGCTTAGTGGAATTGGCATTCCTTTAGATGCAAGGCACATCACCGAAGCCCAAGAAAAAGATGTGAATGTTCCATTTGTTGGCTCATGCTTTGCCCCCTAACACGGGTCAGTGCTCCGATTACGCATTACAAAATGTGGTAATAAAACTAACATATCGCAACTACCCCACTAAAGTACACCCTCTAATGGCATGCACTTCAGGCCTAAAGCTACGTTTTGTCCATTATTTCTTCTTGGAATATGTAGGTCCAAAAACTTTAAGTTGCAAATATATTACACTATTTTGAGGCATAGAGATTTATATGTGCGTACCACTGCCAGCAGTTGAGCACGTTGGAATTGGAACGCGTGAGAGTTTTTGTTTAACATATATGCATCGATCATACAAGCAATGCAACGCACATATACCTCTTAAGTAAGATTGATGCGGTCCTGTGTATGGATATACTAGTCGTATAAGAGCTTAAAGAGCATGTGTAGCTTCTAAGCAAAATATAGAAGCGGCCGGCCTGCTTTTCTTTGGCGAGGTTTTAGCAAGGATGTAAAGACCAAGAGAAGGTGGCAACAATTTCTGCAGAAAGGGCGGGTCTCCAGTCCTTTAAATTTGGTGTCTCCACTTCTCCGGGGGGTGCATGTGGCCATGTTTTGCTAACACGCACGCGTGCTACATACAATACCAGAAAGCTTGCATCACAAAGGGAAAAGGAAATAAAGCCAGAGATGAACACCAGGTTAGCCAGGCGCATGCATGTCAATTTAAAAACTCGACTAGTTAATTCCAGTTTCCATGTCAACCGGTCAAACAACGAATGAGATGACAAGATGGAAACAGCATATATGTATGCATGCATGCGCAGGAAACACAAAATTAGCCAGGAAGGAAAAGAAAAAAGGGACACTCATAACAAAAGGGGCCATGATGATCCAAATCCAACAGACATTCCCTCCCTCTCGATCATCAGCTTGCAGTTTGCACTGCACATTTGCTTGCAGGAATGAATGTGCAGCTGGCTATACTGTATGTAGATATATATATATATATGCACGAGAGTGAGAAGACAAGAAAGCTGACGGAGCTGGCCCCCTCGGAGTCAGAGATAAGATTGTACCGGTGCCGGATTAAGCAGCACCACTAGCGCTACATCACCGGCGGCATGGGAGAGGAGGGAGGGCCCTTGGCGTGCGCTGGACGCGCCGGGCGGTGTCGGCTGCGGCCGCGGCAAAAGCCTGACGCACGACGGAGCACGCGCGCCGCGCCGGCCCCAAGCAGACAGCGCATAGAGACCATCCGCAAGACGCTAGCTGCAAAGCTTCAACGCAAAAGGCGGACGGGTAGCTCACAAAATATATGACGAGCTGATCCACGACGGCCTACGCCTTGACGTCGCCACCCCGGCCGCCGATCGCATTCTTCTAAAGCTATCGGTTAATTGATTAAGAAGCCTCACCTTCCGTTCCAAGATTGAGATTCTTCCACAGGTAAACCGGACTCAAAAACTATACAAATGTTCATGTGATGTATTCCAGATTACAACCTATACCCAGGCTAGCAATGACAAGGACTCGCCTTGCCCCGTCCCCGGACCAAAGAATGGTGAGGGACGGGACACATAACCTCTAGAATGTGTCACAACCGATGCACGACATCTTGCACGCGTCAACATGCCAAATGCACATGTATAATTTCTACCCTCGTGAAACCTAAAACTGCAGGTTCTGACAGAATGGCGACGGCGAGAGTGGTTGGAATTCTTTCACCCCTCGTTTCGGGTTTTTACCCGATACGTCCTGTGCACACGAAAAGAGCAACACCGAACAAAAGAACTACAACTACAAGCCTTACACATGCGGTCTCACTTAAATATGGGCCCACATGTCAGGTCGTTTGCACTGACTGCAGATGAGAAAGGAGATAAATTGCACGGTCACAATGATTTCTGGGAGTAAAACCATGAACTGTTGCATCCAACAGCTGAACGAGACGCGTCGCGCGAGAGGGTTTCAATACTCGGTTAGTCCAGTGAACTTTAAGGTAGTCGTGTTTTGGAATTGGTTCAACAGAATTACTAAACAAGAAAAAGTTGGGTATGCGCTTTGCGTTGGGATTTATGAAACAGTCGAAACGTCGAGTTTTTTAATAGATCAAAAGTTTATCAATTATTGCAGGTTATTCTCAAGGGTACGTACAAGCTTCGTACGTGGTCTTGTCTTCACCCTTTGGAGGCGAGAGAGACTGTGAACTATGGGTGCAACCATTTGAAGAAGGTCGCACATGATATATTTAACCTGTAAGGGCTGGTGGTTTAAGAATAGAAATACATAAGGGTATACTCGATTTTCTACTGAGATGGTTGAGCTTTGTATCTATATATTTTATTCACTTTGTAAACTTTGGAGGATGACTTATTTTAAAAGGATGTGTGCATCAACCTATGCGGAGACCAAGGCATATCCAAATATCCTTTTGGAACGCTCGATCAGACAGCGAGCTTTCCGAACAACGTAGATAGCATGTTTGCTCAAACATGTACTCAACATTATGCTGGTGCAGAGTTTAGATGTAATTGGTATCTGTTTACATCTATCTATTATATACTAAAAGCAAAATGAAGGTGTCTAATAGAGCCACCACGTTAAACCACATAGCCTAAAAGTATATGCTTCATCGATCTTAATTTTGATGGCTGAGATTTAAATTTGTTAGGTGTTACGCAAAAGATGTCACGTACCAACCTGTTACGAACGTACTACATCATACATGGCCACGTACAAGAATAATAAGAGAGAGAGAAAAACTTATGTATTCCCTCTGTTCACAAAAGAATGTCTCAACCAACTCCAAATTTGGATGTATCTAGACATAGTTTAGTGTATAGATACATCCAAATTTGAAATTAGTTGAGACATCCTTTTATAAATGGAGGGAGTAGATGTGTTAGTGCAATAAAAAATGTGTAGTCCAAGATAGAATACATGTTGGGCCAGGACAGGACGCACCAAGCAAAAACAAAAGGATTCAGAGAATAACTAGCTACGTAGCTTGGTCGATGGAATAGTTTGGAGAAAAGCTGTGATCAGCTTTCTCAAGCGTGTCAATACGTGACTCTCTCTTTTTTTTTTTGGTACGTGACTTCCTTCCTTTCTTTTTCTTTTTCTTTTTTCTTTCAGACTAATCAAAAAAGGTGGCCGTTTAAAAAGACATATCTTTTGCTTGATCGGTCCAGGCTTAAGCCAAACTAAGTTGGCAGAATATTGTTTTGAGCTACAATGGTATTTTTTAGACTGCAAAACACGTTTCATTTGGTACAAAACTTATGGATCAATTTGTAAATTATGATTTTTTTAAGAATAGGAATTATCTGCGTACAAACTTTCCATCCGACTTTCGTAGACACAACAATCAATCGGGTTACCTTGGTCGAGTGTTTCATCGAATGTTCCAAATTATGACGGACCAGCGTTGGATGCAAAGCGGCGTATGCATAGAACAACTCTAGAAGAACCAATCTAAACCTAACGCCATGTGTACACCATGCAAAATCACAATGCGTATTATGGGTTACAATTTTTTTAAATCTTGTATATTTTGGAGATTTTGAAAATGTGTAGATTCATATCACACATTTAACATTTTTATGCACCCGTGTATATAAAGTATTTTGAATTAAGATTATGCACGTTCGTGCGACACATCATTGGCAATATAAATGATTTTACTTTTCAGATTTTTTTAATTGTGTAATCACTAGAGCTCGGAAACCAGATAACTCTATTCATTGATACATAAGTATAATATTTAACGACCTTAAAATATTAAAGGATCGAGTGTGATTTAAGGAGGACCAATTCACCCAACGGAACAACATTCCCCACCTATAAAACACCATCCTAATGAATTAATACTAATACAAACACAAAAGGACAAAAACAAAATTTTATGTGTTAATATTACTACTTTGGAATGGAAACGTTGCCTTGTGCATTTAAAACATTTAATTTCATAAATTATTAGGATTATATAAGCAAAAAATTATATATCTTTTATGCGAGGACCATATATATACACATACTCATACCACATAATATTTGGACGACTTGGGTCGACGAGCATCGATATTGAAAAAATTACCATCATAGACACAGTTTCGACGATCATAATCAAAAGTGCAATCCTGCACCATTGCCTCATAAGTGTTGATCCATAGAAAAACACATAGAGTTAGGCGGAGCCAATAGACTTTTATACCTTATGGCCATCTCATACCCAAGACATTGTCATGAAGAAGACACTAACATAACATACCTAAAACATATCTAGGAGATTGATTATTACCTCTCTCACCTCTCGGGGACTTTATCTACTGTTTAGGATGAATGGAGTTGGCAGAGTTTGAAACAACTTCTTTTTAAGTGAAAAGGAAAATTCGGAGATAAGGTTGCCTCATAAGTGTTAATCCATAGAAAACACATAGAGTTAGGCGGAGCCAATAGACTTTTATACCTTATGGCCATCTCATCCCCAAGACATTGTCATGAAGAAGACACTAACATAACATACCTAAAACATATTTAGGAGATTGATTATTACCTCTCTCACCTCTCGGGGACTTTATCTACTGTTTAGGCTGAATGGAATTGGCAGAGGTTGAAACAACTTATTTTTAAGTGAAAAGGAAAATTCAGAGATAAGGTTTGTGCCAAGGGATCTGAAGTTGAAGAGCCATCTACTTTAGAATGCATAATAATAATTAAATATATATTTCACAAACGGAAATCTACTTTAAAATCAAATTATGGTAGACGAGCATAATATGGTAGAGAAAGATACAAGTCCGAGAAGTTCTAAAAAAGGAAAAACATCTGGTCATCAATATAGCAGACCCTTCTTTTGTTAGTCTATCAGAAAAAATGACCATAACCATTCATAAACAAGATCAAAACAAATCTAAGAAAGTATTTCTACCAATCACACTCAACTGAAAATAAAAACTTGCTTTGAGTATAACCCTTTGAAAAATAATTATGTCTAATGAGTTCCTATGTTGTGATTAAGTACACATTTTTGTCAGTTCGTTTGGGGTCTTTGCGAGGAACTTTATCTGGTTTCTTATTCATAGAATTTAGTAACATACATCATCAGAATTTGTAAACATGTAGAAAATTTATTACCTATGAAGATGCCAAATCAATGTTGTTTCATGACACGATAAATACAACCGAGCGAGAGCATATGATTATTGGTTCAGAAGTGGGTTTAGTAGAGAGAGGGAGGGAGCGAGAGAGAGCGATCATGCTGATAAAATATTCGGCCTATAGTATTGGGTAGTATGAGTATGCTGCGAGGAGCAATAGCAACCTTCTTGCTGGAGTTTTTGTGGTGCAATTGAAAATATTATTTATGAGGTGACTTGAAATAAATTGGTCACGGGTAAAAATGCGGAAACTATGTACTATCCAAGTATATTTTTGTAACTTTAGTAAGCTATGTGCCATCAAAGTACATGTAGTCAATGTTACATGGTAAGAATTGTGTCGGCGAGATAATACAATGAAGAATAGGGGATGATGGGAAGAGAGTAAAAATATATACTAAAATAGAACTACCTACGATGAAAAGTAAATGATGTTCTAGAACATGTAACATTGTGTTTTTTTGGAAATGTAAGAATACCTCCTCTCCCATAAATTAAAAGGTTTCATGCTGATAGTATTTTATCTATATGATATATATTTCTTTCCCGTATCTACGAAATCACCACTTAAGTTTGTGAACATATTCAATATGTTAAAGATGATGCCCTCGCAACCTTGCTAGTTATAGTGAAAAGAAATATACTCAATATTTATACAATTCGATGCTCCGCGTAACAAAACTATATTCACCCACATGGTTTAGCCACCCATGTCAGAACGCAATGCCCGTCGAATGAATTAAACGCAACAATAATGCAAGACTATACACACCCGCACCCTACCTCGATCTTTAGCACTCGAAGAACACATGCCTACCAGTAAACCAATGACATATCGACCCGTACACTATAGCCGTTGAATGTATGCATGAGCTATGAGATGACGATTTTAACTCCTGTAGCCCGATTTGCAGCTCGCATCCAGGCATTAAATGGCAGGAGACAACAGCAATGGACGGAGCATGCATGATGAAACATGCAAGAGAACTTTGTGCCATCTCCTGGCTCTCGCCGACGAAACCACTGAATTCCCGGCAACAACCTTCTACTGTTCAGTTTGCTCCGGCAAACTAGATCCAGTTCTTGCAATGGAGACTTTAGAGCATCTTTAATGGCTGATGTATAATAGGCACCGTTTCTCAATTATAGGGCACCGGTTTTTGCGTTTTAGGGCATGAAAACGACCGGCGCTTTACCGCTGCCCTATAATAGGGCATGGCATGCTCCAGCGGCTGCCCTATTATGGGGCACGGTTGCCGCGCAACAACCCTCATTTTCACCATGTTTTTACACATTTGCATACATATGTCAAATGAATAGTATAAAAGATGAATAAAGGTTCAATAGAAATCAATTATTACAACACAATACGAATTGTTCATCAAATGGTTCATCATCTTGCAAACAAATCAACACACAATATAATTGTTTCATGACATGGAACAAACATCAATCAAGTGTACGATGTTGCCTTTTGCTTTCCATACCATGACCACCACTCCTCCATGAGATCCTTTTGAAGATCCTCGTGCACGTCGGAGTCACGAATGTCGTGGTAGGACTCAAGAAAGCGTGCAACTCGGTCTCCACCTCGCCTCGGCCTCACCGGCCGCCCCATCAACTCATAGGTACCATAGACCACATTTTGGCCACGCTCATCTTGTATTATCATCTTATGCATGATCACACATGCATTCATGATGTACCAAAGCATTTCTTCATCCCAAAACCTCGCAGGTCCCCTGACAATAGCAAATTGGGCTTGCAAAATCCCAAATGCCCTCTCCACATCCTTTCTTGCAGCCGCTTGAGCAGTGTGGAAATCAACTTCCTTCTTGCCTTGAGGGGCAACTACGGGCTTCAGAAATTTAGCCCACTTGGGGTAGATACCATCCGCTAGGTAGTACCCCATATTATATGTCCAGTTGTTTGCTTGGAACTCAACGGGTGGTGACTCCCCGTTGGCTAGCTTGGCAAAAAGAGGAGAGCGTTGAAGAACGTTGTTATCATTGCAAGAACCGGGCATCCCAAAAAATGCATGCCATATCCAAGTTTCATGATCCGCCACGGCCTCTAAAATAATGGTGGAATCCTTTTTTGCCCTCTAAACTGTCCATGACATGCAGCAGGACAGTTCTTCCACCTCCAATGCATACAATATATTGAGCCTAGCATACCTGAAAAGCCACGAGCCTTGTTCATCTCCAAGATCCTCGTTGTGTATTCAACAGTGGGGCTTCTTAAAACTCCAGCCCAAATACTTGAACTATTGCGACAACAAAACACTTGACACATTTGATACTCTGGCTCTCACTCATGGACAAATGGTCATCAACCATATCAGCTGGGATGCCATATGCAGTTGCCGCAATGCGTCTGTGACCTTTTGGAAGGTGTTGTGCCCAATAGATTATAGGTCAGCCGTTAGAGATGTCTTAGAAATTTTTGATTTGTAAAGAAAAGAGCATAATCTGATCTACAATATGAAATGATTGTGCTTTGAACATGCTCTAAGTATTAAGAGTTGTCTCATTTGCTCCAGATCGTGAAACGTGTTATCAATCATGTAAGTCGTAGTAAAAATTATCTTAAGCATCCTTTGGGGCCCGGACAAACAAAACACACATAAAATGCATGCGTATAGCAACAAAACAGAAGAAATGAAAAACATATATTTTTGTACATCAACTATTGCCAAAGTCTAGGTTTGACGTCCCAATTCCAATACTAGAAACTCTTGGTCCACCCAGTACTGAAACCATCTTGTTTCATCATTTGCCCCATAAAAAGCGGTAGACCATCAACCTGTGTCGGTCCAATTAAAATCGGGGAAATCAAGATTAATATAATTTGTACTAAACTTTTATACTTCTCTAGATTTTACTTTTAGCACGTAGTAATATTACAAGTGTAATTTTCTATTTGTTCGCATAGTTTAACCACATAACTAAAATTATTACTAAATATTAGTTATCGTATTTTTGTAATGGATATTGTGCAACAAATGTTTTTACAACACTTTTTATTTACAATGAATAATCTATATACTTTATAGTTATTTTATAGTTAAGATTGGTAAAAATTATGATCTAACTAATATTTGAATAGAGGTTTCTAGTGATTGATTAAGTCTGCATAATTATAGAAACTTGAAGATTATAAACTTAACCAATGGCACTGCTTTTTCGTGTTCCAATTTTACTAGCAAGTCAAAAGTTAAAAAAGTGTGCATGCTCTGTACATGGTATTGAAACAACATTGGTTAGAGTAATCATCAAGAATAAAATAGTGTTTATTCTAACATGTTTGCATATTTAGATTTAATTATTTTATCTGCTAATGCAACCTGCTTGCTATCATTTGCTGTACACAATCCCCCGGAAGTTTATGAAACAAAAATATGTTGCAAGAATTAAACATGGAAATCTAAATTGACCATGGAAACCTAGTTAAGTTGATTTCCATAAATTTTGTAGGACTTCTAGCGGAAAGAGCATAGCATGCAAGTGAAACTTGTTGTCGCCGGTCACATTGGTTTCTTCTTACGTGCCAAGAGGCCCGTGGTGTGCACTTGCTTCTATAAATTAATCATGTTATTATGTTAAGATACTCACTCCATCCCAAATATAAGGCGAACATGATTTTTCACCATAAGCAATTCATGTCTATGACTACTACTAATATCTAAATGTATGGACTGAGGCTGTATAAATGACATCGTTGATTTTTGTCTTGTGGGATGCTTTTTTCATATGTATTTATACTATTTTTAATTTGTTGTCTTTGTCACTTGAAGGAGTTCTGCTGCTAATCCTATTTTCTTTGCCCCTTAGAGATATTATAAGTGAAATCATAGATAAAGTTGTGCATTGTTGACCCAAAAAATCATTCATGTTTTAATTTTTTGCAATGATATTTAACTAGTTTATGGGTGTAATGATAATAGCATACTTATTACTATATAATTTATTATTTTGGGCACTTCTATTCTCGGGGCCCTGGGTGGTCACTCTTCTTGCCCGGCCTATGGGCCGGCCCTGCCACCAATATTTTTGTGTGTGAGGGAACCAGGGCAAAACTACTTTTGCTCCCTACGTTCCCGATGATAGGATGTTTGCATTTTTTGGACGAATGTATATATATAGATGTGTTTCAGCGTATATGTTGCTCATTTCAGTTCGTATGTAATACACATTCAAATATCCAAAACATGTTATAATTTGGAACGGAGGGAGTATAAAACATAGACTTTTATAAAGAGATATAAAATTCTAAAATATTAGGAAATGTAAAAAAATAAGTATTGTACGTAAAGGGACATTTTAGATTGAAGATTTATAAAAAAAAAAATAATATTATTCAAAAATTGAAGGATAAATAACTGGAAAATACAATCAAGGACTATTCTAGAAAATTAGTGAAACTATGGTCAACTTTAGAATAAAAGACATACTGATAACCCCCAAGAGCAGGGGATCACTGTAGCACCTCTCAATGTGGAAGTAAGGTATCGATCCGCAGTAGTAAGAAGGAAAAGTTATCTATTCCCTACAACTAAAGTGTCACAAGTTTTAATTGATTATGCACTAAACAAGTTTAAAGAACAAGATGGTTGATTTAATGGATGGAAGTTTAACGTAGCAAAAGAAGAATGTAAAAGTGTCCCAATCCTCTTCAATGCAAGAGGACAAGACAAAGTTTTCTCTTATAGGAACAATGGACATGGGTTCATGGGTTCACTTAATCCTCTCTCTCTCATCTACGGTGATTATCATGTTATAGATAAAGTACACACAATTGTCATGTTTTAATGGTAGCTTTTATGACGGCTATATGTCCTAAAACACATAGTTGAAAGAAGTACTCATTTGTGTTGCTAGGTCACCCTCGTAAGGCTAGCGTGGTTGCTCTCACTCCCACATCATACTCTTCCTTTTTACCCCAGATAAAGGATGTTGGGCTGTATTTCACATGTCACTCAATACATATGCCGTTGTCACATCGGCCATCCCGTACCTACATACATCATACTTCATAATGGACAATATTCTAAACACTAGTGCAATGATTCATATTTCGTGTGCATGACCACATCTCTCTCATCTATCCACACTTGGTGGTGTCAATCACCTCATGACAAGGATAAACAAGGCATTATGCATAAATCAAACCATCACATGTATCATAGAATATCTCCAAAGTATGACAAATCATAAAAGCTCCAACACAACGGTAAATGTATAACAAATCATCTCATACCACAATATCCACCATAAGAATTACATAGATAGATCCATACTTATGCAAAACACATCATATGGACTCCAACAATGATCATACATAGAGAGATTAGATCAAGTTACCACCACAAACCCAAAGTCCAGGGGGTGGACTACTCCCCCTTCATCATGGAGACGGTGGAGAAGTCGTTGGAGAAGATGGAGAGGTTGATGAAGAGGTGCAGCCCGGAGTGGAGGCGGCGACCCGCAGCAGCCCACGGTGGCGGCGGCGGCTGCCCTTGGTGATGAGGATGGTGTGGAGGAGGTTCTCCTCCCCCAGACGGCTGCCTGGGAGGAGGAAAATTCGTGGTCTTGGGTGCCTCTCACGACCTAGGGTTTCCTTCTTTATATAGACTCACCCCCTTTTAGGGTTCCACCAAAACGGGCCTACAGGCCGCGTCCGAACTCCGATTGGGCTGATCTCGGGCTTAAAATCTTCGTATGGAAAATTGTGACAACTTTCTCTTTAATTTGATTTCCATTGGACGCCATCTTCGAGGGTCAAACTGACAATCTCCGTAAAAAGTTCTCAGACAGATTTCAGGAAAGTCCCAATTTGACTCCAACAAGGTTTCCTTTTGTATTTTTGATAATTCCTACACAACAAATAGGAAAACAAGAAGATTTTGCACTTTGGCAACTATTAGTAGGTTATTCTAATAAATGTCATAATATGATATAAAGTGTATATAAAACATGTGCCAATTGACATAAAACATGCATGGAACATCAAAAATTATAGATACGTTTGGGACGTATCAAGCATCCCCAAGCTTAGTTCCTACTCGTCCTCGAGTAGGTAAACGATAAAACAAAATAATTTTTGAAGTGACATGCTACCATCATAATCTTGATCATATAATATTGTAAGGCACATGTTATGAATGAAGTGATGAAGTTATTGCTACATACAGTCAAATGATTCATTCTTCAAAGGAGTAGCAATGTACAAGATAGATTATGAAGTGATATCAAATACTCAATGTAAAGATGTTCAATGATAAATTCACAAAGTGTAACATATAAGAAAGTACTATGGACCAAATGTATGCATAATGAAAAGTAAAAACATCCTATGGTGGTCATAGAGTACTTCTTATGAAAACTGAGTATAAAAGGTGGACACTTTGGATAGATAAATAAGTAGAGGTAAAGCATGAATAAGTTTCATCTAACTTCCAAACACTTCTACTTAAGTTAATGCTTGCAATGTGGTAGCCATTGGTGTGGAGCTCTCATTACCCCTATCATAGCATCTTGAATGATTAATGTTTAAAGTGAAAGCAAATATGAGTGGTGTGCTTGACAATGTATTGGTTGAATGTCTCATGTCCCTTGAATACAAGTACCTACACCATGTGTTACTCACTTTGGTCCACAAAGTAAATTCAAATAAAGGTCATTGCAAGTAATAATAGTATCATCAAGAACTGCACTGGGGTACCTCTTGCCCCTTGACATGAACAAGCCCATGTCAAAACAACAAGACAAACAGACAATGAACAATCTCAGCACTCTTTTATTTACTATGGGTATAGCTTTTTATTATGAGGTGCATCACTGAATGAACATTATGGTTATGCTGTAAATTTCCACCATGAATGATGCATGGCTTAGATTAGCGGCCCAGGCATTTCTCTAACCATTTATACAAACTCTTTGAACTTACTAAGTATCCACATTCATTTCACCCATGATAGGCATCCATAAACAAAAGTACATGACATCAACTAAATATAAATAAGTGCAATGTTGAAAGCTTGCCATGTGACAGCACATATGGGCTAACTCCCAACCAAAACTATTGTCAAGCCCACAACTTCATAATTTTAATCACAATGGTTCATGCTTATTAAATGCAATAAAAGTAAATTGTGCATCAAGTTCGTGAGAGCTTTTAACCAATTTTTCCCATGACAATCAATAACATAAGCATTTAAATTCAGAAATGTAGATAACACAATATAACATGATAAACATACTTGGAATAGCATAAAGCTAATAGGTAGATATGGTGGACTCACTGGAAAAACTTTGGTTGAAGGTGTTGGGAAACAAGCTTTTTACTTGTTGTAATTTTTGGGCTAGCAATAGGGAGAAAGTTGACCATCTAAATGCATGCATAAGTGTCCATAGAACTAATCAATCCATGTTAAACCAAGTAAAGTTAAAATTCAACATCTAAACATGGTAAAAGATAGCTCTTGACAACACACTTGCAAATTAACATTCATTCAAAGCACATGAATTATGCAACTATATGTATCTTTTAAAATCAACTCAAACATCCCTATCCCAATATATTTAATAGCATCCAACATAATTCAACCCAAACTTCCAGTAGCTCTCTCATATATAAATGATAGTGGTGGTCTTATTAACAAACCGAAATAACAAAAGCAAAAAAAAAAACAGACGCTCCAAGTTTATACGATAAAGTGCTTTGATCGAAAAACAGAACTTAGACGTGTGCAAACCGAGAGTGTGTTGGTCTAGTGGGGTTGTCTTGACATCCCCAAGATTATGGTCTTCACCATTCCTTGGATAGCTCTTGGTGCAGCTCCTCTAATCCCTGTGAAAAAACTTCAAAACACCGTTTCTCCCATTTTTTTCTGTGGGGTGATATTAGTAGTGATAAACAAATAGGTTCCTTGCTGCATAAAATCCTTAGGAAAAATTCATATGAATGTCCAGAGAGTATATAATTTGTATGCCTACTCATAAACTCAATTGAATCAAAAAGATTCAAGCAAAAAGCTCAAAGAATGCATCAAACAATATCAAGACAGAATCTGTCCAGAAAAACAGCAGCAGCAAAACGCATTTTTCTACCCTACTTAAACTCGTCAGAAAAATCTGCAAAAATCACGTGTGCAGAGGATGAAAAGTTGAAGCTACGGTTCAAATTACAGCTCAATCGGAGTTACAGATAAAAAAATGAAAAATCAAACCGTGCACAGACTTCGTGCAGGCAGAAAACTCTCCGAAAATGAATAGCAACTTTTCAACCCAAAATAGGTAAAACTTGGTTCTTTATTAAAAATCCCAGAAACAAAACTAACAAACTACTCTCTTGTTACAGCAAGAGGACTCAAAGAAAATCTCAAACAAAAACAACCGGGTTGCCTCCCGTAAAGCGCTTTCTTTATAGCCATATAGCTAGGCTTCTTACTGATGTTCATGAAGGTTGAAGCTCATGAGGGAACTTATATGTGTCCCTCTTCCTTGGAAAGTGTTCATGCATAATACCAGGATCCCATGGTGTTCTCAAACCAATCAAAATAGTAGTCAAGTTGAACCCTAGTTGAGAGAAAAACAAAACACAAAAGTAATAACAACGAAGTCTAACTTTCTTTCTATGCATTGGCATTTTGTATATGAATGAATCACCATAAATAGAAGTTTCCCAATGCATATTAACAATATTTACTTGCAGCATATAATTATTAGCATAAAGAGGGTTCTTATCGCCTCCTCTTTCATAATAGTTGCAAGTAGTAGAAATAAATTCAACCATATAACCACAAGAATCATTCAACTTAGATAATTTAGGCACATAAAGAGGATTATTAAATTTATTATGGAATTCATTAGCATGCTTCCCTCTTTCAAAATAGTTAATAAGATCAATATTAAGTTTAATATCATGGTTGCAACAAAGATTTGGAACTAAAGGTAATTGCAAACCACATAAGTATTTCTCAACATAAGCAAATTTCTCTCTATGGTGTAATTAGTAGAATTTAAGAACAAAGTAGGACTCTCATGAGTAACAGTACCATCACAAACAGCAAGTATATCATTTTTATCCTCACATAATTTAGTAACAACTAAACATGGAGGTTTATCAATAAGCATAGGACCATCATCTAAAGCATTATCATATAGCATATCTAAACCATACTTCTCATCATTTTTAAAATTATTATCAATAATGTTCTCATTAGGCATAGGTTGATAGTCCTCCTCATCATCAGAATCATAAAAGCAAAGTTTATCATCAACAAAATCTTGAGTGTTACTATCATTTGTTGAAGGTGAAGTTGGGAGATCCAACTATTCATTCTCTAGTTGTTCATCATTTTCATCATCCTCTTGGGGTTGCACGGGCATCCCCAAGCTTAAGCTTTTGTCATCTTCTTCCTGCAAAATATTAGACCTTTCTTGGGCAGCTCTCTTCCTTGTGTCAACAACAAGATATTTTCATCAAATTCAAGTATGCAGAGATCAAGGATATTGGCAATAAAAACTTTAAATTGAGAAGCTATAGGGCAGGTTTCATGTTCATTAATGAAGGTGTATAATTCATAGGCTGCCATAAAAATAACAAATTGCTCTACTTCTTCCATTCCTAAGTAAGCATAATTCCATGTATGATAAGTTGCAATAACATGTTCTCTATTGGAAGGGCATTGGAATTCAAAGTGTCTAAAGTATTTAGAGCAACAAGTTTCTTCCTTATGATAATTAAGCAGCACATTAGCAATTTTATTTAGAAGCTCTATGTATTCTTCTAATCTTTTCCCTTCATTTGATTTTCTAAATTCAGCAGCCATCATTGCGTTTTCATAACAGTTTTCCATTTTCTAATTTTTTTGGGTTTTTGATATATAAAACTGAAAGTAAAACTAATGAGAAACCAAAAGTGCAGATCATGCCACAGCAATGAAGATGCTCAAGGACATCATTTTCCCCAGATTTGGTGTTCCTAGGTTCTTAATTACTAATGGTGGTTCTCATTTCTTGCATGGTGTTCTTAGAAAAACTTTGGCAAAATATGATGTTAACCATAGAATTGCATCTCCTTATCATCCTCAAACAAGTGGGCAAGTTGAATTAAGCAATAGGGAAATTAAACTCATTTTGGAAAAGACAGTGAATAAGTCTAGATCTGATTGGCCAATTAAGATTAATGATGCTTTGTGGGCTTATAGAACTGCTTTTAAAAATCCTATGGGAATGTCTACTTATAAATGGTTTATGGAAAAGCTTGTCACTTACCTGTTGAACTAGAACATAAAGCTAGATGGGCTATTAAACAACTGAACTTTGATTTTAAAACTGCGGGAGAAAAGAGAATTCTTGACCTAAACCTACTTGACGAATGGAGAAATGAAGCTTATGAAAGTGCCAGGATGTTTAAAGAAAAAGTTAAGATTTGGCATGGCAAGAAAATTAAGAAAAAGGAATTCAAAGTAGGTGATCAAGTTTTATTGTACAACTCTCGTTTCAAGTTTTCTGCAGGGAAGCTAGCTTCAAAGTGGCAGGGACCATTAGTGATACAGGAGGTGTACCGTTCAGGAGCTATCCGTCTTCATGGTGACATGAAAGGTAAACCTCATGTAGTCAATGGACAACGCCTTAAACCTTATATTGCAGGAAAGAGCTTCATCGGAAGGGTGGAGGAGTTGAATTTACAAACACCGGAAGAGGTAATTGAGAGAAACCGTGCAGTTCCAGAAACCCTAAATCAATAGAAGGTAACTTTTGTGTTGGAAAGTTTCTCGGAATTGCATAAAATTTTACGGAGGTCAATTTTTATGGAAATCATCGTATGGGACAAGAAAACTGGACAAAACGGAGACCCGAGGGAGAAAAGAGAGGGGCCCACGCGGCCCAAGTACCTGGCCGCGTGGGGCTATCCCTTTTCCACCTCGGAGTCCTTTTTCGTCTCGTTTTCGATCCCGACGCTTCGTCTTGACCTAAAAACCCTCAATATATACCCCTCTCTGCCGATCTGATCTCGCACCGAGCGTTCTCGAGCGATCTTTGTTTCTGTTGTTTCTGCCTGTCAGGTTTTAGCCATGTCTTGCTCCGGATCTAACCAAGAGGGGGAGAGCTCTCCCAAGGAGGGTGTTGTGAACCGCTACCTCAACTCCGTGATGACACCACCGAAGACCGTGTGCTTCAAGGTGGGCGTGATGCTCGTGGAGGAGGTGAAGGCTCCCAAGGCCACCGGCACGGTAGAGGCAAGGCTGGATGAGTTGGAGGACAAGACCTTCAGGTTGACGAGTACAAGAAAAGGCTTGAAGATCTGGAAGATAGATACAAGGACGTCATCGACAAGTGGGAAAAGTTCCAATGCTTCATGTGGGATTTGGAGAACCAGAACTGTGAATATGAAGAACGCTTCAAGAAGATTGCAGCAGCTGCCACCCTCAGGTATAATGATCCACCTACATCTTTCCGTGATGGAAAGCCCTTTCCATGGAAGATGGCTGAGTGGGAGAAAGAATATGAGAAGGAGGAAGCTGCAGCAAAGAAAGACCTTGCAAAACGTCAAGCTTGGGGGAGTTCCACCTAGTCTTTATCTCCACTAGTTTATCATATCTATCTAGTCATGGTGTGTTTTGCTTTTATCGTTTAGTTATCAATATCTCTTAGGCGTGTGTGAGCTCATGGAGCATTATCATGTATCCCTATCCTATGGTTTATCAATGAATATTAAAGTATGGTGTCATCCATAATTCTCTTGTTTGGAGATTGATGGGTAACACTCATGCAAATGAGCGTGGCATATTTAGAATTTCAATCACATCTTGCCTTGAAATTAATTAACTTGAGTATGTTGGACAATTATAGAATTATCTCAATATAGAAGAACTAAAAAGACTTGTGAATTAATAGTTTGAGGTTAAGATATAGTCTTGTAGGATAAGAAGTTGAGAAGACTTAATGAAAAGGATATAAAACACTCTTGTTACAACCTAGTATCTTTTGAGCAAATTAATGATCATGGATATTTCAATACTTATGCTCTTGAATGTGAATGAAAGGAAGGCACCTGAAATTTCAGCTAGCCATGGAAAGTGTAAGAAAAGGGTTGTGTAGAGCATGGGAACTTGATTGAGATATCCATGACTAAAGTTTGCACTAGTTACTAGTCAAGCAAGAGTGATAACAATTTTTATATCTATCTGTCTTTTCATTTGTCTTCTTTTGAACTTGTTATCCAATGAGAGTTTATCTTGTCTTTGAATTTCAGCAAAGTATAAAAGATTATAATGCTTGCCATGAAGAGCAAAAGCATGTGAAAAACAATATGATTCGATTGTCCAACATACAATGGTTATTTGCTTTCAAAAGTAAGGGGTGATTGCTAGAGTTCTACTTATGTTGCCCTCATATGTATGAGTTTTAGATCATTAATCTTATCTTGCAATTGAATATGATGATGATACAATGCCCGTATTTATTTATCAACCATAAGTCCATTGATGCATGTAAAGATCTATGTCCTTACTTACTCGAGGACGAGTAAAGGTTTAAGCTTGGGGGAGTTGATACGTGCATTTTATATCATCATTTATATAACTTTTAGTATCATACTAGAATGTTATTTGCATGATTATATGATTGTTTCTACATGTTTTAGATGATTTTGGGGACTTTCATACAAAGTCCCTATTTTTGGTATTTAATTTCTGGGAGGCAGAAAACCTCCTTTTTCTTGTCTTTAATGTTTCAGGAGCTACAGGAGCTCAAATAATAAAAGTAAAAATACTGCGTCAGTTTTTCATCGGGAGAAAGGCAGAGGGAAGAAGACCGAAGAGAGGAGAGCCACGAGGGCCAAATGGGGGTGGCCCATGTACCTGGCCGCGTGGGACCCACCAAAAGGTGCCTCGGGCACCTCCTCGCCTGGGGCTTTTTAGCAACGCCTTCGTCTTGCCCGAAAAGTAACGCCCTAATTTTTCCAAGTCCATCCGAGGTCGCGGCGGCGGCGAAACTCCTGATCCCTTCCGAGGGGGTCAGATCCTGCTGCTCCGGAACTCCGGAGAAGGGGGAAATCATCGTCATCGTCATCACCTCTCCTCCTTGGCGTGGGAGGAGGCCTCTACATCATCACCCCCATCAAGACCAGCACCATCCCATCATCATCACCGTGATCCACTCCGTTCCCCTCACAGTTTGAGAGTTGTTATACCCTAGATACTTGTCTTGTGATACTATTCATGTTTGTGATTGAGTACTTGTCATTATTTGGTGGTGAAGTTATAATTTCAGATTGTGTTGTACCACTTATGCCACTGATTATGATCATGTTCGCACATTGTGAGTAGTTCCCGTATGTTTCTGAGGGCATAGGATGAATTGGCATTGATTTATATATGACATGTGTTGCTATTTTGTCAAGAGTTTATCTTTTATGTGATTTTATGATGGTGTTGTGCGAACGTCGACTGCACAACACTTCACCTACATGGGCTCATAGGAGAACACCGTAGTGTAATGAATTGATGGAGACTTGGGAGGACACGTAAACCTGAGACCGAGTCATGAAGTTATATTATGAGGGTATTAGTATCGGGAACCTTAGAGTGTAATGCTATGGTGGGACTTTAGGTCTTAATAATTCTTGTGCAGTCATTTGCTTGGCCACATGATCCATCATAAGGGGTTGTAGTTTATTTATTTAGCTATACCTAATTATGACTCCGTCCAAAGAGGATTAAAACTTGACAAGATATTCAACGTGTTGTTTAATAAATCTCTATGCCTAGCATCATCCATGCCGCACTCGGGAACGTTTGCCACATATAAGTTACACATCACTTGAGCTTGTCCTCTTGCCACATAAGAGGATTGGGCTTTCTCTCTTTGAGAGCTTTCACTTGCTACTATCTGTTATCTGCTTGCAATTATACAACTGAAAATACCAAAAACATCTGCATCTTTTATTGTTTTATTTATCAATCTTACTAACCAATACCTTCAGCTCCTCGTGGGTTCGACAACCTTTTCTAATTGAAAGGTACTACAATTGATCTCCTGCACTTGGGAGCCATCATCACGTACTTATGTTTTTTATTAAATTGTGTCGACAAGTACGGACCTAGGATATTATCAAGTTCTATGTTTATGGTACTTTTACCAAATTCCATGTTTTTGCAGAACATTCCTGATCCATTTGAATGCTGGAAACCTTTGATAATTTTACTTCAATACTCATTTTTTTAGTTTGTGTGTATGTTTCATGATGTAAATAAAGATAATGCGGTTTAAGCAAAAAATAAGATGGAAAACTACTAGGCTCAAGATCTAGGTACAGGCCCAATCTTGGACGCAATGCCGAAAAATAAATAAATAATACAAAACATTAATTTTGGTCCACACACTTGCTAGGTCTTCCGAATTTTTTTAAGTTTTATAGTACTGAAAAAGTCATGAACGTAGATACTGAGCTCAAGTTTGTTTTTTGCGAATGAGAGATGGAACTTTTTATGCATTTTCTTGTCCAATAATATGAGCATTTGCTCCATGGACGCGGTGTTTCGGGTCGTAGGTCTAGAGGCACCCGTTATGTAAAATATTTTAAAATCCAAAAATTCAAAATAAAAATTTCGGATATACTTCCGTATATTCTACGTTCGTACAAAAGTTTTGTGGAAAATGTCTTTTTTTGTGCCATGTTTAAAAAAGATAAATAGTTGTGCCCCAAAATAAATTTCACGATATATTTATTTGTCTTTTTTATTTAGGGCACAAAAAATATCATTTTTATTGGAACCATTTGTGCGAACATAGATATGCGGGTCCATATCCAAAAAAAAAATTAGAATTTTTTTGACATATTGAAAAGGTATTTTTAGACAACAGGTGCATCTACATCTACGAATCGAAGATGATTTCCCAGCATTTGCTATATTTTCAGAAATGAGAAATAAGAAAGTTTTTATATTGCAAACATATGCTGATTTATAAGTTTTTAGTTACCCGGTTCTGGTGTGACGTCTATGGAAAGTTTGGCTTGAAAGTTACACTCTCCGTTCCAAATTATTTGACTTGAGTTTGTCCAAATACCTATGTATTTATACTTGTTGAGAGTACAAGACTAGTTTCCTCCGGAATCACGAACTGGTCCATCATGCATTGAGATATTGAGAATAGAGACGACATGTCATGAAAATCCAATCTAGCGAGACTGAAAAGAAAGAATGTCTATGCGGAACAGTTTCATGATGTCTGACCTCACGATGAAATTCCTCCAGTGTCCGCTGTTCGATAAGAACCATCGATGGAGCTGCCCGATAGGAATCCTAAAACCTGTTCGAAATGGCAGACACGATTTTTTGTAAAGCACAACATTCACATATAGAGCGAACATTTTGGCTGTATTGACACTTTGACAGGACGATACAGTTGAGCACTTAAGACGAGGGCATCAGGAGCATGCATATACTCCTAGGTGAGGCAGTGAATCGAATCAGTTTCCCACAGTATATTTGAACAGTTTTACACACAGACTAGCAGAGCAGGAGAGATGCTCTTGCACTGTTTGGGTTTTAACTAGGGCTTCCGCTTCCATAGATCCTCAAGCCTCACAATCGCATAATTGTATCAAAGGGGTATTTCGGTCTCTACCGGCGAGAGAGGGTAGGGCCAGGGTAGACCGCCGAAGCCCTGATCCAATGACCGGTGTATTTGTTGAGAGGATATACGGTGTATGTACGTATTAGTTTTTTTTTGCCCACGTCCTAGATGTAGATAGCCATTGGCACGTCGTCGGTCGCCACTTCCATTTTCATGTACCCTAGACGATCGTGATCAGCTCGTTGCAGCCGCCGGTTACGGTGGCCATCTCCGATCCAGATCGGCTCCGATGGATACTTTTCCACGGGTGTGGACGCGTACAGATGTGACGCATACGAATACGGGAACCTCTCATCCAAACGGGCCCAAAAGGGCTGTACGGCGGGTTTGGACCGGGTTTTTGAGTACCCAGATGAGGCCTAAATGACGATCGTGCCCCTAATTCGGGGCAGGTAAGATTAAATCTCAGTCGTCCTTATGTTCTGCTCAGGATACCTTTTGACCTTGGGGGTCAATAGAAGTACAAGCCTTTAACCGAACATGCCGAGCAGCCAGTCAATGCGAAATCCAGATGCATTTCATCATTGCTTGGGCTTGGCTAGTCACCTCCGTTCAAACAATCAGCAAGCCCCCACCGGGTTTATGTGCCACTGCGACGGTGAAGAACTTGCCATCCTCAGCACCAAGTTAACTCTCAGGAGGCTGTCAAGAAAAGATTCAAATCACACCAGGTGCTTACGGGCAGATGACACATGAAACGGGTGGATAGCGTGGGTGTGCCCTTTTGCGTTTACGTCCACCTCCGAAAGGCCGGCAGCATGGGGCCCCTTGCCACCATTTTACCCACCCTATGAGAGCATAGGCGTGCATGCTTCTGGCGTGGGCGGTGGGCATGTGCTTGCCATGAAAAGCAGAACGCCACCAAAGCCCTCGAACTGAGGAATAGAAATGACTCATCCAAAGGCACATTCAATCTCGGAAAACCAGCATCTATATAAATGTAGACCAGTACATACTTTTCTAGTATAACTATAGCAAAAAATTGCATGCATGACACTTAAAGAAGAGCAATGTAGGTGCAGGTGCCGATGGAAATACCGCATGGTTTTGTTCAATAAGATAATTGTGTATGTATTTCATGTAGGGTGTAATTATACACATAAGTTAGTGCCGTATACCATTTGGCTCTTCAATCATTTGATATTTGTTCATGATATATTTCTTGCAGGTTTTTATGTGGTATATAGCATATTTTCAACCTGAATTCAACAAGATATTCGAATCCACATTAGATCGCTATCCATTCCATTCCCAAATTTAAAAGAGTATATAAAATAGAATATGGTTTGGGCAATATTCGACTTGATCCGCTATATTTTCACCCCTTTTCGTGCCTTCGGAAAATGTAGTTTAAAAATCCTAGTTTTTTTTGTATACTTTCTACTTGAAAAGGTTGGTAGATACACAAAAATATGTGCGTATCACGGAATCTACTATGTTAACCAGCCTTATTTGATTCGAAGGGGTTTGTATGATCCAGTTCTTAGAATTTTTCCTATTAAACTTGTTTGGTTGTAATAATTTTTGTATAAATAGTTTTGGACTCTATTTTAGAGAGAAAAATAAATTAGTCCAACTTTTCTGTGTGCATAGCAAATATCGTGCAATCATAAATATCTGTAAATTTCCTAGCATAGTAAAGAAACTTACACGACTATTTGGTGCCTCTAAGTCTAATATTTCTTTATATATAAAATAATACACCATGATTACCGATTTATACATTAGTGTATTATGACCACTTTGATTTAAAGGATTTTCATGAAAAATTTGAAAGGTTCAAACCTTTAGAAAACAAATTATAGTATGGTTGTTTGATTTGTATGAACGAACCCCATTGGCATTTTGTAATGAATCTTTTGGAAGAGATTTGTATGAACGAACATGCAATCAAAGCTCTTTTTTAGAACCCCTTGTTTCTTCTGTTACGGAATCAAACAAATTTTGGTGTATATGAAATCTTATAAGATTAAAGTGAGCAATTGACATTGTAATGCTATATGTTTTCCCCTATTTTTGTGTTTTTAAATCATGTGAATCAAAGTGGCCCTTACTATGTTTTTAGAATCATTTGGTTAAATGGTTCAAAAGTATACATACATAATTAATGGATAGAAATAATTAAAGTATATTTCAATCTGCAAATAAGAAAAGAGGAGATTGAAATGGAAGAAACCCAGTCCGCGTAAAAATGTCAGTCATGGCTAAAAATTTACAAGAAACGAATACTACCTAGCCTCCCGCGTCGCCACCACGGGCGACCGGGGGCTCCCTGGGCCACCACCTCTTCCCTCCCTCTTCTCTTCTCCCCCTCCTCGCCGCCGCCGGGCGAAGCCCGGGCAGCTTCGGCGGTGGCGGGGCCCTTTTTTCTCCCTAACTCGGCAGCTTAGGTGCAGCACGCAGCGGCTGGGTGGGGGCGCGGCCCTCGGCGTGGGGGGCAGCGGCGTGGCGGCGAGCTCTGCTGGCGGCGGCGTGGAGGCTACGCGGACCTGCGCGCACGGGCGGCGGCGGCGGTGAGCGCTCGGGCGGGCAACGGCTCATCCTGGTGGCCGGCCATCTAGGGCCATAGGCGGGCTCGCGTCGGCCATGGCGGCGGTGTACCAACGGCGGCGGCAGTCGGGGACAGCACGGTGACAGGGCTAGGTGGAGCTCGGGTGCTGGCCATGGCTAGGGTTTCTCGGCCCAGATCTGGCACGGTGGGCCCGATCTAGGTTTTACGGGCCCCGGTCGGTGCGCATGCCGTGAGTCCATCTGCAGGAGGGACAACTGCGACCTTGGCGCTGCAGCGCGTCGGCGGGACTAGTCGGGCCTGATCCGGGACTGTGTGGGCTGATCTGGGCATGACCGGACCTGCTACTGCGTCCGGTGGCGACCATCACTGACGGTGGAGGACGGGATCTCCTCTTATTGGTTGCGGTTGTCGCTCTCGCGAGCCTAGTTTCTTTCGCCGGCCCCACTTGTCCATCACGGTGACCCTGCGACTTGTTGGTCCCTCGGGTGGAGATCGCGGACGCCGGGCGGCAGCCTCGGAAGGTGGACTGCACGAGCTCTCTGCGGCGAGCGACGTAACGGTGGTGATGGTCTCTCTCCTTGGCCGTTTGGATGGCGAGGAGTGGACAGCGGGGGTACTTGGTGTTGCGGCGCTTCGGCTTTGGTAGCTCCCATATCGTGTTTCGGAGGCCGAGCTCGGAGGCGGTGGATGAGTCCTTTGTACCGGGCGTGTGCGAAGGGTCTTTCGGGCGAAAGCTCAGCACTTCGGTGCCAATGGCGGCCATGCCCGCGGGTATGGTTACCCTCCTGGGGGCGCTGTTGTGGGTCTCTTCGACGCGCCAAGGCTCCGGGTGAAAACCCTTGACCGTCGGTCTCGACGACGGCGATGTGCCACGTCGTTGCCCTCTTGGGGGCGTTGTCGTGGAGCTCGGTATCTCGTGGGCATGTTCCGGTGTTCTCCGGTGGCAAGTTTGGTGTTCCTTGTACTTTCTTTCTTATCTTTGATATGCTTTGTAAGAGTTCCCCTCATCACGTTGTATCGGTTCGGCCGTTGTGGTTTTATTTATAAAGCGGCGGCTACGGCCTGTTTCGTCTAAAAATGTCAGTCATGGACAGAAATATAACTCAGGAGAAACTTAAGAGAAAGAGAAAATACATAAATTACCAAAGCACCCCTCTCAGACATCAGTCCACAGAGAGAAGGCTAGCAGTATAAACAAGGGGAAAGAGCACAGAGCCCTGCTTGCCATTTGTTCCTCCTCTGCTCCACTATTAAACCAACCCCCACCTCCTCCCTCACTGCCTTTCCCTTCCTCCACCTTCACCGGCGCAGCAACTCCCCACAACATCCTACCACCACAACGACCATGGCGTCCACGGGAGGCGGTGTCGCGCGGCGGGCATGACGCGGCGGCGCCTTCCTTGGCCGCGGCTCATCCTCTCTTTACTCACTCGGTTGGCGGTGGTCGTCCTGGTAGCGGGCTCGAGATGGCGGGGGCGATGGTGGCGGCGGTGCACGGCGGGGGCAGGGACAGGGACCGGGACAGGTCGTCGCCTGGCGGCGGTCCGCAGGTGGATACGGGCAAGTACGTGCGGTACACCCCGGAGCAGGTGGACGCGCTGGAGCGGGTCTACAGCGAGTGCCCCAAGCCCAGCTCGCTGCGCCGGCAGCAGCTCATACGGGAGTGCCCCATACTCAGCAACATCGAGCCCAAACAGATCAAGGTCTGGTTCCAGAACCGCAGGTGCGTGCTCGCTCTTCCACGCCCCTCGATCTGACGCCCTCACTCCCTCCCTCAGCGCCTGCTTCCGTTCTTGGTGCTAAAAAATTGACCTTTCGGGGGTGCTGTTTCTCGGGTTTGTGCTGTCACGGTGGCTAATTTTTTTTCCTTTGGTTCTCAGCTTTTGATTTTAGTGCTGTTTCTTTCTGATCCTTCCACTGAATTTAGTGGCTCTAGCTAGGAAGAATCTGCGCACACATCTCCTTTCCAGGCGGCGGCTTTCCCTTTGGCCTGTTTCTGGTAGTGGTTCTAGGATATGCTTGGTTTAGTTTGTGGAAGCAGGCGCCTAGTAGTATATGCCGCGCCCAAATTAGAGTTTGGTTTTTGGCTCGACTGGTCTAAAAGTTGCTGAGATTTCGTGACTGTTCCTTATCAATACTACAAATCGAGTGCTTGTGTCTTTGCTTTAAATCCCTTTCTCGATATTTTTGCCATTTCTGGAGCGGAACCGCCTCCTTCTTTGTGTTTTTTGGTATTGGAACGTGTTGTTCTAGAACAAAGTTGCTTTCTTGCTGAATCTTGAGTATTTGCAAGTGTTCTTGTTCTGATCTTAATGGTAATAATATCATGATTCATGTATCCCCTATCCAGAACAATGTTAAGATTTTAGTCCACAGCATTGTGTAGCTGGAATGCCTTCACCTAACCCACTTGGAGCTCACCTGAGATGTGACATGTCAAATGTTAGCAGTAACACAGGAATCTCGTGCATCAATGATCGCTGTCTTGATTTTTCTTCATGAGCAAGTGACATTTTTGTAACAAGGCTTGTTTCGATATGTCTGGCGCTTGACGTAGCTTGTGGTTGATAGGTGCCGCGAGAAGCAACGGAAGGAGGCCTCTCGCCTGCAGACTGTGAACCGGAAGCTGTCTGCGATGAACAAGCTGTTGATGGAGGAGAATGACAGGCTGCAGAAGCAGGTGTCCCGTCTCGTGTACGAGAACGGGTACATGCGGACGCACCTCAATAATGTGAGATTCATCCCATCACATATTACTCGTATTTTGTGTTAGATTTATGCACTTCTGTTCTGTTGATTTTGATGGTCTTGACTCCTAATGCTGTGTAATGATGTTTGCAGCCTTCTGTAGCGACTACAGACACGAGCTGCGAGTCTGTTGTTACGAGTGGTCAGCACCACCAACAGCAAAATCCAGCAGTTCCGCGTCCGCAAAGGGACGCGAACAACCCAGCAGGGTAATTGCAGGGCCTAGTGCACTTTCTCTTTTCCAGAACCATTTTGTGCACGCTCCCGCAGTCCCGCTTGCATGTTCATTTGCTCAGTTTGATGGAATTATTTCTCTTTGTTACAGTCTACTCGCTATCGCTGAGGAGACCTTGGCAGAGTTCCTGTCCAAGGCGACGGGAACTGCTGTCGATTGGGTGCAAATGGTTGGGATGAAGGTAATGTAATAATTGCAACTGGTGGAGTTTTGGCATGCGTTCATTATTTGTATCCTTTTTCTTCCCTGTGAATTAAAGTGTGGTTTTCTTTATAGCCTGGTCCGGATTCCATTGGAATCATTGCTGTTTCGCACAATTGTAGTGGCGTAGCAGCCCGAGCTTGCGGTCTCGTGAGCCTTGAGCCCACAAAGGTACGTTTTTGTTCATCATCATCATGGAGCTTTATGTTTCCATTCAGCAAACATATCTTAATAGACTAGTACTATGTAGGTTGCTGAGATCCTCAAGGATCGCCCCTCTTGGTACCGTGACTGCCGGTGCGTGGATATCCTCCAAATTATCCCGACGGGTAATGGTGGAACGATTGAGCTTATCTACATGCAGGTATGTGCATCCTCTTTAACTTGAGTTCCCTTGTATTGGGTTTATACTTTATTGTGATACTGTCTTCTATGTTGCCTGCAACATGATTGTTCTTTAAATTATGTAGACTTATGCACCGACAACTTTGGCGGCACCGCGTGACTTTTGGATACTCCGTTACACTAGTGGTCTTGAAGATGGCAGTCTTGTGGTATGGATTTCTCTTATTGCTTGTCATGATTCTATCATGTTGTTCAATTTTGGTCTGTTCAGTAGACTTCTCTGTTGGGCTTGGTCTGTTTTTCACTTTAAGCAGTGTCATACTAATGCTGCTTGATTGACTCTTTGTTATTGTTTGTGCTGAGATTTGGTAACTATTACTCACCGCTTTCTTCTGTAGATCTGCGAGAGATCGTTGACTCAAGCCACTGGCGGTCCAGCAGGACCTAACACTCCAAATTTTGTCCGAGCAGAAGTGCTACCTAGTGGCTACTTAATCCGCCCTTGTGAGGGCGGTGGCTCGATGATCCACATTGTAGATCATGTTGACTTGGATGTAAGCACAATTTCCATCCAATTTTTTAATACTTGGATCACATTTACAAATTTTCAGAATTTTGTATATCCATCTTATAATCCTATCTCTTTGTAGGCTTGGAGTGTGCCTGAGGTCCTTAGACCACTTTATGAATCTCCAAAGATTCTTGCGCAGAAGATGACAATTGCTGTATGTTTTACCATTGCATTTTTCTTAATTTTTTTTGGGTACTGTGCATTGCTTTTTCTTGTGGCACTAACAAATTTAATTGACAATTGCTTGTCCTTTTTTTGCAGGCACTGCGTCACATTAGGCAAATTGCGCATGAATCTAGCGGAGAAATGCCCTATGGAGGGGGCCGCCAGCCAGCAGTTCTAAGAACATTTAGTCAGAGATTGAGCAGGTTTGTAGCAATTCTCTTGTATTCCTTGCATAGTTGCATACCACCACAGTTCTGTAATTTGTAAAGAAGTCCTCCCATCCATGCCCCTTGACTAAGGTCCTCGATATAATTTGCAGAGGCTTCAATGATGCTGTTAACGGATTTCTGGATGATGGCTGGTCACTGATGGGCAGTGATGGTGCTGAGGATGTTACAATTGCTATCAACTCATCTCCAAACAAACTTGTTGGATCTCATGTCAACTCCTCCCAGCTGTTTTCTGCAATTGGAGGTGGCGTCTTATGTGCAAAGGCTTCAATGTTGCTGCAGGTTTCTACTCATTAACCATCTATGTTTTTATTTAGCATAAATAATTAGATTAGCTATTGATGTTTATGTACCTGACCATTATTAATCTATAAACTTGTTTTCATGATGTAGAATGTACCGCCTGCTTTACTAGTGCGGTTTCTGAGGGAGCACCGCTCTGAATGGGCTGATCCTGGTGTTGATGCTTATTCCGCTGCTGCTTTGCGAGCTAGTCCTTATGCAGTTCCTGGTCTAAGAGCTAGTGGTTTTATGGGCAGTCAGGTTATACTGCCACTTGCACACACCTTAGAGCATGAAGAGGTATTTGAAGTTAGCTCAAGTTCTAATAATTGCCTTATACTACTAATTATGAACAATACTATGTTCATCAGACTAACTTCCCATTTTTAAATTGCAGTTCCTGGAGGTTATTAGGCTTGAGGGACACAGCCTCTGTCATGATGAAGTTGTTCTATCAAGAGACATGTATCTTCTGCAGGTATGTTTTTCGGCAGTAATGTGCACCTTTCCCATGTTATTTGTTGCATTATCCTTACACGATTGTATCTTCTATGGCAGTTATGCAGCGGTGTCGATGAAAATGCTGCTGGTGCATGTGCGCAGCTTGTCTTTGCACCCATTGATGAATCTTTCGCTGATGATGCTCCACTGCTACCTTCGGGCTTCCGTGTGATACCACTAGATGCCAAGACGGTTAGTACAGTTTGTGCTGGTTGCATTGATCGCATCCATTGTGTAAAGTATAAACTGACAATGGCTTGGTATCATGAACTTAACTGCAGGATTCACCATCTGCAACACGTACACTTGACCTTGCATCTACTCTTGAGGTTGGACCTGGTGGTACTCGGGCTTCCAGTGACGCATCCGGCACCGGCAGCACGAGATCAGTCCTTACCATTGCTTTCCAGTTCTCGTATGAGAATCACCTCCGAGAAAGTGTTGCAGCGATGGCCAGGCAGTACGTGAGGACTGTGGTGGCATCGGTGCAGAGGGTGGCCATGGCAATAGCCCCTTCCCGTGTTGGCGGACAGATCGAGATGAAGAACCCTCCGGGATCTCCTGAGGCTCACACACTTGCAAGGTGGATTGACAGGAGCTACAGGTAAGGCTATCTTTTTCTTGTCAGACATGGTTGCCAGTTCTTCATTTCAAGTTAGTTGCACTGCCTGTTTCACAGTAGAGAAGTAATTTTGTTGCATGAAAATCTCTAGGTTCCACACTGGAGCAGAACTCCTCTGCACGGAGTCACAAAGCCCGGACGCTTCCTTGAAAGCGCTGTGGCAGCACTCAGATTCCATCATGTGCTGTTCCCTGAAGGTCAGTTCCGTTCTTGATTATGTTGTCACACATATAGTATTCATATTGGTGCTGTCTGGGCTTAACAAAAAAAATTGGGTGACACCAATTTTAGGCTGCTCCTGTGTTCACCTTTGCCAACCAAGCGGGCTCGACATGCTGGAGACGACCCTGATTGCTCTCCAGGACATTTCACTCGAGAAGATCCTCGACGACGATGGCCGCAAGGCGCTGTGCTCTGAGTTCCCCAAGATCATGCAGCAGGTATGTAACCAGACAGCCACCGTTCAGAATGACACATCTGCCCTCTGCTGATTCTGATATGGCAACGCTGGAACTTGTCTCTGCAGGGTTTCGCGTACCTCCCAGGCGGCGTGTGCATGTCGAGCATGGGGCGGCCGGTGTCGTACGAGCAGGCGGTGGCATGGAAGGTCCTGGGCGACGACGACGCGCCGCACTGCCTCGCCTTCATGTTTGTCAACTGGTCCTTCGTGTAGCAGTAGCAGTAGTAGTTGGTTGCCCAGTCACCTCGTGCTCTCATCACAAAACTGTGTTCAGAACCCTCTTGTACCGGTAGTACTCTCGGTTGCATTTGTCATGACCCTGTTTTCAGTTTCATCATCATGCATGAACCCTGTGGAACACGTTGCTGGCACTTTGTTGCTTGCTGTATCAATGGATTATTGCGTGCCCTGTGAACCGTGATTGTGATCGGTGGTAGGTTCCCTGGGGTGTCCCCAGCAGAGCAGGGGTTGCTTGCTCCGCGTGCTTTGATCGACTTGAGATGTGAGATCAGTATGATGCGGCCTGTGTGCCGACCTCGGACGCCATGGCGCCGATGCGATGGGGGAAGGACCCTGGGACGGTGACCGGTGTCGGGGCGCCAAGTTGCCGTGTTTTGACCGCTTCTTCGAGGAGCCCCGCTGTCAAGATGCGTGCCGGTGGTGGGTCATGCACCATCGATATGACCCGAAGGCCGAAGTAGGTTTCGAATTCGCCACAAGAAAATAGAAACTGAATTGAGATGCTAAACTGAATCCACAACACGATCGATAGGACCTACTGTAATAGAATCGAGTCGCATCCCTGCATGTTAAACTGAATTGAGATGCTAATTAAATCGAAGAGGCTGTGAATCTGTGATCCCCGCCTCCAACTGGACTGGTCCTCCTTCCGCCATTGTAACCCCATGTCGATTGTCGGTTGCACGCCTTTCATGTCCCCCTGTTATCCCACGCCTTTCTCGTACCTCCCTCCTAATTGATTTAATTAGTATATATTTGCAGATTAGAGAGAGACATTGCGGAGTATAACATGTAGGTCAACTTAATCAGCGAAACTGGCAAATTACCTCGGTCTGAAATGATTTTCCTGAGGACACAACACGGCGATTTCACACCTAGTTGTTGTCCACCAACTATCACGACCATCGAATTTGTATCCAGTGAAAGATATGACTCCTACTAATTGAGGTATTAACAAAAAAAATCCTGTTAATGTGTGGTTTTAGTTTTTTTGTTAATGCATGTCGAGAAATTTCTTGTAGCACATGAATTCAAAAAATACATAAATCCAAAACTAATGATAATGCATTGATATTTGAAGGAAAAATGATAATTTGTGAAGGAATCCTAAACCAGTTATATATTCCAGATAAGCGGGGACGTCAAATTAGGTGTGGAGTTGCAATTTTCGAAAACAGAAATAGGGTTCACAATAGACCGCATTAGATATTCAGTGTGCTAACTTAAAGTTTAAAATGGACTTTTGCCTCGCGCTAAGAGCATCTCTACCGGCACCCTCCAAATGGCCCATAGGGGTCTGGACGCAAAAAAAAAACTCCAACAGCGGCACCCCAAAGGGCCAGCCCGAGCAAAATCGTGTCCGGCAGCCCCGAAAGGGCCCCCAATTTGGAGGCCCTCTCGGGGGTGCCGGACATGGGGTGGACATGCCCTCCGACAGGGGCGGCCTGCCCATCATTCACACGGGGGCGCTCAGGCGTTATTTATCACGCCGTGCAGGAGGCCGGTCTACCTCCGTCGCCCCAGGGCGGAGGCAATGTCGGTGGAGGTAATCCCGGCGGGCTACGACGTGTCGTCCGAGCTGCGGAACGAGCACGACGGCGACAGCCCGGGCCTACTGGCGGCGCTCTCCGACTCGGTGGTTGACATCGAGCGGGACTCGCCGGGCCTCATGGCGATCCTGGCGAGATCGGCCCAGATGATAGCCTCCTCCTCCTTTGGCGGCGCCTCCACCAGCCGTGCGCCGGGCCACAACGGCGCTTCCTTCAGCCGCGCACCGCGCCACGACGGCGCCTCCACCAGCCGTGTTGCCTCCTCCGCCACCATGGTGCACCTCGACGACGACAGCGACGACGACTCGGTGGGACAGAGAGGAGTAGGCTAGGCGGCGGGCGGCGGCTAGGGTTTAGGTTTTTTTTCAAATTTTATTCAAATATTTGGTAATATGCATTGAATATGAATGAAATTTGAAATGCCTTTAAATTCGTTTGAATTCAATAAAAAATTATCTTCTGGGGGCGTCGATGTGTCGGGCAGACACATGTCCGGCACCCCTAATTGAGACTCAATTGTGGGTGCCGGACACGGATTTGGAGGCTCGGTGAAGATAGGCCATAGCATGGTAGGAACTATGAAAGTCAAAAGGGCGAAGCAGCTAACGGTATGACCAAACAAGTTCGTACGTGGCAGCTGCAATTGCAAGGCAGGACGCCCAGGGCGTCCGTGAGTGTTGTACCGTCCGATGTGGTTCGTCCCATCGGAAACGGACGGCCCAGGGCGATAGTTTGAGCTGAGCTTTGCGTCGAGCTCCCAGTCGCATCCTCCCTACTCCTCTGACCGGGCAAACGCGGCTACCGTAGCTAGCAGGCACGCGCGTGACGACGACTCGTCTACGGCACGGCGCCGCAGACGTGCAGCTAGCTGCCGGCGGTTTGTGTGCAGCAGCGGCATCGGCAGGCGGGAGCGTGCTGCGTGCCCACGTAGCAGACAGCCCGCGTCTTGTCACCTCCCTCCGTTTTGCCTGCCAGCGCTCTGTGTTCCTTGCCGCTGCCTCTGTTGCGCATCTAGGCGCGCCCGCCAGTTTAATCTCTCCTGTTTGTCCCCCCTCGCATTCCAATAACTCCTACGCCTGCTCCGTTTCATCCGTCGTCGTCCTCGTCTGACGTGACGACGATCGAGAGTGAACAAACGGGCGCAGGCAGGTTCGTTGCCGTTCTGATGCTTCTGCTGCTTTTGTGGATGGCACAGGGATATTCAGCAGCGTGGGGGAGTGATGTGATGCGACCAGACAGACGAGCGGTTTGTCAGGAATAATCGGAAGCGATCAGACGGCCGCCCCGATCGAGGCGCCGGGATCCGCCGGTCGGGAATAATCGGGAGCCGCGCCTTGCCTGCGCTGCCTGGCGGCATGGGGAGGGAGGGGGACACGCCGCTCGCGACGCTGCAGTCGTGGCCCCTGCCTGTCGTCAATTTTCCATGGGGGCTCCGCGTCGGCGGGGCATGGTGCGCGGTGGTGAGCGGCTGCGCGCGGATTCGGGGAGCACGCGGGCGACGGACGCGAATGCACCTGCTGTTTCGATCGAATGGCTAGGAACGGCACTCCACGGCAGGGCGTCGACAATGGCGACGTCCAGGGCAGGGCCAGGCACGCGCGGCGCCACCAGTGGCCGCAGGCAGGCTATGATGGCAGAGCCTGTGCGCATCATGCACCGTAGCGTACAGCGCGAGCCTGCTTGCTGGGAGGTCCGGGCTAGCTAGCACCGTTCCAGGCTTTGACGTTTATAAACTCTGACGTGATCAGAGAGGAGGGGGCATGCAGCGAGTCTTTAATGTCGCCGGTCGAGCACCCATCAGCTTGACCTGTCACTGTGCAGCAAGCTAGGCCTCCCTCCTCGCCTCTACCGGTGTAGTCAGTATAGGTCGCCGACAAGTCCACGGGAAATTAACCGCGCGCTAGCCTAGCTGTTACTGTAGTATTCGTGGTTAGTCTCATTATCACGGTCTACGGACTTTCAAATTTAGAGACGCATCATTTTGGAAAGGTAGGCACGGGTAGGCCTGGAATTCGACCCGAGCCAACTGGGTTTGACTCATTAAATTCGTTCAACTAACAAGTTAAGTCGGCTCGACTTGTTTAACTAACGAGTAGTACAAAACTAAAACTCGGCTCGTGAGCTACTCGTAGCTCGGTAAAATTGTCAACATGCAATATCATATAGTTTGTATATACATTGTTTCTAATCATTTGTGCATGTATGATGCAATCATAAATACAATAAGTGACAATATGACACCATCAAGTAGTTTGTTGACTGTAATAAAGAAGTATTGTTCAAATAAACAAGAATGTCACTTGGTGAATCTTTTACGAGTTTGAGCCAAGTCGGGTCAAGTTGCGAGATACTCGTTTAATTCACGAGTTTCAAGTTTAACTTCAGACCTAGTCCGTATACATCTTTTCGATGTAGAGGGTAAGGATAATCCCCCTTTAGAAAAAATCCAGTTGTCAGCTATACAACATTGTCGTGTCATCAAAAGTCGCTACTGTCAACCACAAGGTTAATAAAAGTCGCTACTATCAACCACAAGGTTACACATTAATAGATGTTTATGGATACTTAAAAGTCGCTATTGTTGGCTATAAAATTGTCAACCACAAGGTTATCAAAAGTCTCTATTGTCAACCACAAGTAAGCATAGGTTGACTCTTACATGGGAACCATTTTTTTTCATTACCTCTCTTCTCCATATAAAAGGTTTCATGTAAGCGAGTTATACCCACTATTATATTTGCTCTAATAGTGATCGATTAGGAAGTTCAGGGTCCATTTTGGACCAAACCAAAGTTTTTAGAAATAAAAAATAAACTTTCAGCAAAGTCGAAGGAACAAAAGTGCACTTTCTTAAAAAAGAACAGAAAAAAAGAAAGAAAACAAGAAGGTAAAGGGAAGGGACAAAACGAAGGGAAAAAAAGACAAACTAAAAAAACAAATGCACCAGCCGAGGTGGGAGCGGTGCGGGCGATCTGGGACACCAAGGGTGTGTTTGGTAGCCTGTATCACCCATGCACCGCTTTCCCACCTCAGACATGCTGAGCTTATACATGCTGAGTAGAGATTTTATCACTTGTTTGGTAGCATGTATGTGTTAAGTGAATAGGTGCTACTTCAATTTTAGTACTTTTTCAATTTAGGCTTGACACAAAAGGTAAATTCTCTAGATATGCAACTACGGTGGATTTACCTATATGACAAGCTAGCAACTAAGCAAGGTACACTAAGTAAAGACTATAAACAAGGATAGACGTAACCGAAGTGAAAGCACGCGGAGACACGGATGTAATCCCGAGTTCCTCCTTTTTAGGGGAGTACGTCTCGTTGGAGAGGTGTGAGCTACCACGAAGGTCAAAACTCAACCGCCACAAAGGCGTCACCTTCTTCTCCGATGAACCGCACCACAAAGGTTTGGTTCACCTTCCATTATCGGAATCCTTCAAGGCAGAATCCGGATCACTTACAACAACGATCCGGGGCACAACCCACAAGAGGATTGGGGGCTCCCGAACAGCTACAAATCTGTCACAAAGACAACAAGTGAGTACAATAATGAGCTAGATTTTCCCAAAGGAAATCCTAGCAAAGGGTCCCTCAAGTGAATGAGGGGAAATGAAGAACGGCTTGGTGAAGATGTAGATCCGGGCCTTCTCCTTCAATCCTCCAAGTATCAACGAGTTTGGGTGGAGGGATTGGGAGATCTAACAAATCTTGAGCTTGCAATAATGGTGTTCTTCAATGTGGTCAAGCTAGTTGTCCAAAGATAGGTGAAGGAGTATAAATACTCCTCTCAGAAAACTGGCCGTTGCAGACGAAATATGGCCGCAGCGGTAGTACCGGGCTCCACCCGGTAGTATCGACCAGCGCAGGGTCAAACGTCGTCGAGGATGGTCAACTGGCCTTCGCTCACCGCCCGCAGCGGTAGTACCGGACGGAGCCACGCGGTAGTACCGCCCACCCGGTAGTACCGGCCCACTACCGGGCCAGTACCGCTAAAAACTGAGCGATGCCAGTACCGAAATTAGCCGTATAGCGGTAGTACGGGCCTATAGCGGTACTACCGGCTGGGACAGAAAATAGCTCATTTTCATCCTTGACAAAAACCTGGGCATATACAAAGTATATAAAAATGTTTCTGCAACTATTTAACACCCAGATTAGTCATCTAATTGTGTTGTCGAAAAACATCAAAACACTTAGGGAAATGAAATGCTCTTTCATTAAGCCGGGCTAGGCTGAGATATTGTTTGTAGCATGTATGTGGCGGGACATGCTACGCCAAGCAAGTACGATTACATGGCTCAAAAATATCCGGCCAAAATTTAGGCCACAGTTTTGCATGTCAGTCTCGTTGTGTTGGAGCATGTAAACTGATCGGGTATGGAAAGATCCATCTAATGGAAAAAACATAATGGCTAATTAAACAAAGCACTCAACCAGATCTGGGGTCAACTCGTGGAGGCAGGCAGCATCGGACATGGTTAGCAAGCACGAGGTGCTTGTTTGAGACCATAGAGTGCCTTATCAAGCTTGTAGACATGGTTAGGGAATTTAGGGTCCTCGAAACCCGGTGGTTGCTTAACATATACCAACTCCTTTAAAGGACCATTAAGAAAGGCACTTTTCACATCCATTTGTTGCAATTTAAAGTTATGATGAGATGCATATGTAAGAAGGATACGGATGGACTCAAGGCGAGCCACGGATGCATAAGTCTCTCCAAAATCAATGCCTTCAACTTGAGAGTATCCTTGTGCAACCAATCTTGCCTTGTTCCTCACAACCATTTCATGCTCATCTTGCTTGTTCTTGAATATCCACTTTGTACCTATAACATTGCGGCAATCTTTTGGCTTCTCAACTAGATTCCACACTTTGTTGCGCTTGAAGTTATTGAGTTCATCATGCATAGCTTCTAACCTATCCGGATCTTCAAGAGCTTCAAACACTTTCTTTGGTTCCACCATGGAAATATGAGCTTGATGTTCACTAAAGCTTGTCAATTGCCTTCTTGTGGTAACACCCTTCTTGTGGTCACCAAGGATGTCTTCTAGACGGTGACTCTTTAATTCAAAGTCTTTTGCAACTCTTGCTTTACGACGGGCATCGATATCTCTATTGCATCTTGGAGGTATCTCTTGATCATCTTGATCATTTGAGTCCCCGTCTTGACCGGAATGTTGACCTTGATCATCTTGATGCACATCTGATACGTGCATTTTATATCATCATTTATATAACTTTTAGTATCATACTAGAATGTTATTTGCATGATTATATGATTGTTTCTACATTTTTAGATGATTTTGGGACTTTCATACAAAGTCCCTATTTTGGTATTTAATTTCTGGGAGGCAGAAAACCCCCTTTCTTGTCTTTAATGTTTCAGGAGCTACAGGAACTCAAATAATAAAAGGAAAAATACTGCGTCAGTTTTTCATCGGGAGAAAGGCAGAGGGGAGAAGACCGAAGAGAGAGAGCCACGAGGGCCAAATGGGGGTGGCCCACACGGCCCATGTACCTGGCCGCGTGGGACCCACCCAAAGGTGCCTCGGGCACCTCCTCGCCTGGGGCTTTTTATCGACGCCTTCGTCTCGCCCGAAAAGTAACGCCCTAATTTTTCCAAGTCCATCCGAGGTCCGGCGGCGGCGAAATCCTGATCCCTTCCGAGGGGGGTCAGATCCTGCTGCTCCGGAACTCCGGAGAAGGGGGAAATCATCGTCATCGTCATCACCTCTCCTCCTTGGCGTGGGAGGAGGCCTCTACATCATCACCCCCATCAAGACCAGCACCATCACCATCATCATCACCGTGATCCACTTCGTTCCCCTCGCAGTTTGAGAGTTGCTATACCCTAGATACTTGTCTTGTGCTACTATTCATGTTAGTGATTGAGTACTTGTCATTATTTGGTGGTGAAGTTATAATTTCAGATTGTGTTGTACCACTTATGCCACTGATTATGATCATGTTCGCACGTTGTGAGTAGTTCCCGTATGTTCCTGAGGGCATAGGATGAACTGGCAATGATTTATATGTGACATGTGTTGGTATTTTGTCAAGAGTTTATCTTTTATGTGATTCTATGATGGTGTTGTGCGAACGTCGACTGCACAACACTTCACCTTTATGGGCTCATAGGAGAACACCGTAGTGTAATGAATTGATGGAGACTTGGGAGGACACGTAAACCTGAGACCGAGTCATGAAGTTATATTATGAGGGTATTAGTATCGGGGACCTTAGAGTGTAATGCTATGGTGGGACTTTAGGTCTTAATAATTCTTGTGCAGTCATTTGCTTGGCCACCTGATCCATCATAAGGGGGTGTAGTTTATTTATTTAGCTATACCTAATTATGGCTCCGTCCAAAGAGGATTAAAACTTGACAAGATATTCAACGTGTTGTTTAATAAATCTCTATGCCTAGCAATATCCATGCCGCCCTCGGGAACATTTGCCACATATAAGTTACACATCACTTGAGCTGTCCTCTTGCCACATAAGAGGATTGGGCTTTCTCTCTTTGAGAGCTTTCACTTGCTACTATCTGTTATCTGCTTTGCAACTATACAACCAAAAATACCAAAAACACTTGCATCTTTTATTGTTTTATTTATCAATCTTGCTAACCAATACCTTCAGCTCCTCGTGGGTTCGACAACCTTTTCTAATTGAAAGGTACTACAATTGATCTCCTGCACTTGGGAGCCATCAAGATACTTTTCTGGCGCCGTTGCCGGGGAGCGTAGCGCTATTGGTAAGAAGTTTGGTAAGGAAACTTGAAAGCTGTTTTATCTCATTGTTACTATGGCATTTATGAATCGTGCCTCGCTGCATCTTGCTCTATATGAAAGTGCTTATGCCACTACTGCAAAGGTGGTTGAAACTACTGTGTCTGAGGTACCTAAAGTGGGATATAAAATTCCCATGGTCATGTTAAAAGAGTTATGAAAAATCCATTTACAGGTGATGGAACTAAGTCGGCACGCGAGCATATGGAAATAATTGAGGACATATGTGGCTATTCAGACTACCTGGTATTTCAGAGATCAGGTAAAAAGGAAGCTATTGTATTTGTCTTTATCTGGTAATGCTCGTGATTGGTACAGGTCTTTGGATGAAGAGGTCCAGAATGAATGGAGTATCTTGAGGAAGGTTTTCTTTCTTAAATATTTTACTCCTAAAGAAGCTTATGATAACCGCTGCTATATATTCAATTTCTGGCCACATCTGGGAGAGAGTATTACTCAAGCTTGGGGGAGGTTAAAGGAACTCCTTCGCAAGAATCCATGTCATGATCTTACAAGGAAACTTATATTGATAAACTTTTATGTGAGACTACCTATGAAGCACAAGGAGATTCTGGATAATTCATCTGGTGGAAGTTTTACTAATAACACTGAAGAAGAAGCATGGAATTTATTGGAGACTATTTCTGAAAATACTAGCCACTGGGATCTTGATAAAGGTAATGAGCCATAATTTGATTATAAATATTCATGTGTAGAGAATTCTCTACTTCTATTATGTTTAAAAATCTGAGTGATACTTTTGGTCTTGATCCTTATGTTATAATTGAAATAGCTAAAGGTTTTGCTGATCATATCCGTGTTCCAAAAAGTGGATTTGAAGTTTATGTTGAACCTGTTAAACAATCTATTGTTGTTCCTAAAGTTATTAACAGGTTGAACCGATGTCATCTGTGACAATGAGGAGTATGTTGAACCACCTCCATTCCAAACCAAGTTAAGGAGAATTTACTTAAAGCTGTTACTAACAAGAGTAACAAAAGATGTTCTCAGCCTTATGAACAGGTGGAAGTCAATACTCAAATTTCTGTTATCAAGCAACTAAATGAAGAAGACCCAGTGGATGTTTATCTATGTGAAGATGCTACCAAAGTCATCAAAGGTAATTCGGCCAAAGTTGGGAAACCTGTTATATCATGCTCTATTGGGACTTCAAGTTATCATGGTCTATGTGATATTGGAGCAAGTATTAGTGTCATTCCATATTCTCTTTACCTTGAGATCAAGCCTGATATTGATCCCATTGTTATGGAAGAGACAGGTATGACAATTCAACTTGCTAATAAAGATTATATTAGCCCGTTTGGAATTGTTAGAGATGTTGAAGTATTGGTTGGCAAAATAAAATACCCTGCTGATTTTATTGTGCTTGGTTGTCCTCAAGATTCATTTTGTCCTATCATTTTTGGTAGACCTTTCTTACATACTGTTGGTGCTGAAATTAATTTGCCTAAATAGAAAGTGTTTATTAAATGTGCTGGTGAGAAACTTGAATTTAATTTTTCCAAATTTGTTGATAAACATGTTGTTAAAGAGCCTGTTTCTGAGGATTTAATTGAAACTCTTGCTCATATAGCTGTGGCTTCAACTGATGTTGTAGAACGTTATATGCTTAATCAAGATGAACCATTTAATGATGAGGAAAAGGAGGCTTTGGAACAAATATTATGGCAACAACCACCACAATTACAATTGCATATCCCACCTGATAATTTAGGAGTGCCACCACCACCTAAAGGGGATCCTAGTTTTGAATTGAAACCTTTGCCTGCAAATCTGAAATATGCATATTTGGATGAGAAGAGCATATATCCTGTCATTATTAGTGCTAACCTTTCAGCTGAGGAGGAAGAGAAATTACTTGATGTGCTAAAAGCTCACCGACCAGCCATTGGATACTCTCTTGATGATCTTAAAGGTATAAGCCCCGCTCTATGTATGCATAAAATTAATCTGGAGGAAGATGCGAAACCTGTTGTTGATTTTCAACGCCGCCTCCATCCAAAAATGAAAGAAGTGGTAAGAAAAGAGGTAATAAGACTTATTGAAGCTGGTATCATTTATCCTATAGCTGACAGTAAGTGGGTTAGTCCTGTTCATTGTGTTCCTAAAAAGGGTGGAATGACTGTTGTTCCAAATGAAAAGGATGAACTTGTGGCTCAACGTACTGTAGTTGGTTATAGGATGGTTATTGATTTCAGAAAATTGAATAAAGCAACTCGAAAAGATCATTATCCATTGCCATTTATTGATCAAATGTTAGAAAGGTTGTCTAAACACTCTCACTTTTGCTATCTAGATGGTTATTCAGGTTTCTCGCAAATTCCTGTCCATAAAGATGATCAAGAAAAGACCACTTTTACTTGCCCATATGGTACTTTTGCTTATAGGAGAATGCCATTCGGTTTATGTAATGCTCCTGCTACTTTTCAAAGATGCATGAATGCTATATTTGCTGATTATATTGAAAAGATAATGGAGTGTCGGGGAGTATCCCCGGGTAGGGTCAAGGCTTGGCGTAAGGTGGTGTTCGAAGTTGTGCCGAGGTACGGAAAGGGCCGACCTGTTTGGGCCTGGGAAGGTCCGAGCTTCATCTTGACCTGGAGAATACAGGCCGACCTATTTTGGCCCAGAGGGGTCCGAGGTATACTGTTGGCCAGGGCCGAGGTTCACTGTCCGAGCTATGTTCTGCCGACCTAACTACCTCAGTGCAGTGGTTTGTGTTGTGAGTGCAGGAGAAGCTGTGGGAGGAAGTAAGATCCGACCTGGTAAAGGAGATTAAGCGCAAGACCCGAGGTACGGAGCCCGTCACATCCGTGTCGAGCTAACCGAGGTGGTGGCTGTAGGTCGGGCAGGAGTCAATGCTCCTGTCACTTCCAGCCGGGTACTAGAGCGCCTGACACGGGAGCGTCTGTCAAGGAGCATGGCAGAGGCGTGCTCCGGGTTCGGCGGGCCTGCACGTCTCCGACCGCTGACCACGCGAGGTCTGGGAAAAGGCTACGAGGTAGCTCTGCCAGGCCACGTCCTGTCTCGGTCAGAGGGGACATGCTAGTTCTGCCGTTAGGCTACAGGAGATGGGCAAGCCACGTCTTGTCCCGACCGAGGTACGGTGGTACGGTGGTGACCGTTGCAGAGGCATGGCAACAGTGTTCTGCGAGGGGCACAATGGTAACCCGGCTGGCCTATATAGTGGGCTTCACCCCCTCCTAGAGGGATCCAAGATCAAGAGAGACCCCCCCCCCGCGCTGGAGCTAGTTGATCAAGAGAGAAAGAGAGGAGAGAAGCTCGGAACACCCCGGAAACACCTCGGTTCAGCTCGGAGTGCCTTCTTCCTCCCGTTTAGCTCCATCTTTTACCTCAAGTTCTCACCATTGTATCATCATACAGCTCGAGGAGCAGCTTGTACTTGTCACTCTGAGCTATACACTGGCTAGGATAGTGCTGCAGTAGGGGTGTTACCTCCACAAGAGGGCCCCGAAGCAGGGTACATCGTGGTGTGTTTTGTGTTCTTGCTTTCTTGGTTCTTCGTTCGTGTTCTTGCGTGTTCTTGCGTGTGCACTTCTTGAGTGCATAAACCCTCCCCGGATTCCCCCAACGACCATTCGGCCCCATCTTAGCCATACCTATGGCATCTGCCGTGATCCCACCACGACAGTTGGCGCCCACCGTGGGGCAGATTGAGGCGTTGGAGGGAGTTTTCATCCGGACGGGCTCAGGCGAGCGTGTTCTTTCCGGGCTTGTCGCCAAGATCGGAGAGTTCACCTTCATCAGCGACAACGCGGGGTGTTTCGCCGGCAAGCCTTTCCCCGAGCACGGCTTCACCATGATGCTCGGCAGCTTCGTCACGTACGTTGCTGTCGAGGTTGTTCGCGGGTACCCGGAGCAGGTGCTCGTGGACGACGAAACTCCTCTCCTCGCGGCTTTAGGTCGGCGTATCACTCGCCCCGAGAGCTGCGTAGAGGTGATGTGACAGGTCCGGTTGACGCCGCTGGCAAAGTAGATGCCAGCCAGTCCAAGGCAGCCGAGGTTGCTAAGGTGAGATCTGCAAAGCCCAGGCTAGAGAAGGACTTGCCTGGCACCCCAGAGCTGCGGGGCCGAGGTGCGACCCTGGTAGAGATAGTGGATACACTGGCAGACCCAGTAAATCCAGGAGTGGACATAGTAGTGACTGTGGCCGACCTAGAGGCAAAGCGTGTCCTGTTGCAGAAGGAGGCTGTAGCAATGATAACAGCTAGAGATGAGTTCAATAGAGATCTGCGTGAGTACAATGCAGCGAATGGCTTCACCCCGGTAGCGGTTGATACACATAGGGGAGCCGAGGTGCGGCAGAGAGGCAAGGGGCTCAACGATGAGATAAACAGGGAGGCTCGACCTACCACCTCGGCTAGGAGTGGGAGTCGCGTGTCAACTGGAAGGCCGGTGTATAGTTCCCCTGCTAAGAACCTCAGAGCTGCCGAGGCAGGCAGGGCCGAGCTATCCGGATTATCTGGAGATGCATGGCGTGCGCAGCAGAAGCGAGTCAATGAGTTAGTATATGTGGCTAACCAGCAGAATGAGGCTCTCCGCAGAGCAATGCCGGGGCTGGTGATTCAGAGATGGTTTATTCAGCTAGGCCAGTCAGTCAGGTGTCCAAGGGGCAAGCCTCGTCTCCACTCGTCGGAGGAGCCGATCGAGCCCGGAGTGTCACCTCGGGTCAGAACCAGCAGCTGCAGATGTATGATCCAGTCCTAGCAGCAAAGCAGAAGGTGGGCCAGGGCAATGCTAGCCGAGCTAAGGGAAACCCCGGCCCAGGCAATGCGAGCCGGCTAAGGGTAACTCCGGTCAGGGAAATCAGAACGGCGGTCAAGCAGCATCGGCTGGCCGAGGTAAACCACCTCCGCCCCCGAGGTATCAGCAACAACCTCGGCAGCAGGGGCAATATCAGCGAGAGCCGGAGTATGTTCAGCAACCTCAGAACGTCGGTCAAGGCGATGACCGATATGATGATGGAGACTCGGCCATGGCACGAGCTGGATACCACAGAGTGGATGGGGCGTTGGGACCTCGGATAGGAGGTCGGATGTTAGCTCCAGGCGATGTCCGTAACAAGCTGGATAGAATCTACTTGTCTGAGCAACTGGAGGAGGAAGGCCCTCCTGGTCCGGCGTGTTTTGGACCTCGGATCATGAAGGAGCCACCACCACCAGTATCTCAGTTCCAGTTAGGTCGGAACACCAAGCCATACAATGGGAGCACCAAGCCACAAGATTGGCTGACAGATTATGTATCCTCGGTGCACATTGCGGGGGGCAATCGCCGATGGGCGGTCCGGTATCTCCCGCACATGTTGGAAGGTCCAGCTCGGATCTGGCTGAATAATTTGCCGGAGTATAGTATCAACTCCTGGATAGACTTGGAGCTGGCGTTTAACAGCAACTTTGCTAGTACATACAAGAGGCCAAACCGACCTCAGCTCCTGGCGGCATGTAAGCAAGATGATCATGAAACTGACCGAGAATTCTTAACTCGGTGGAGCAATGTTCGGAATTCCTGTGAAGGAGTGGTAGAGGCACAGGCCATTTCCTGGTTTGCAGATGGTTGTCGACATGGCAGCATGCTGTGGCAGAGGCTCCAGAGAGATATGCCGAGATCCCTAGCAGAAACAATCCGGGTTGCAGATTCTTATGCCCTGGGTGATCCGATGCAGCCAGCAGCAGAGGCAGGAGCACGTAACAGAAGGAGGGAGCCAATAAACAACCGGCTCGGACCAAGGTGTAATGACCGTCAGGAGTTCGGACAGAAGAGGAGGGAGCCGGACTATCCATACCCTCCAACCAAGTTGCAGCGGTGAACCCGGATCAGCCCGGAGCTGGAGGTGTCCAGAGGCCAAAAATCAATGGTCCGGCATTTAGTCCGAACCGGAGCCACCCATGACCTATGAATCAATGATAGATGGTCCGTGCTGTTACCATACGACTGACCCGCGCAAGCCAGCCAACCATTCAACCCGGCAGTGCAGCTGGAACCGCAGAATCAGAGAAGAGGGGGCAAGGGCCGGAGGAATCAGAACAGGACCACCACCTCAGAGATTTCAGCCGAGGTCCCACCCTAATCTGTCCGGAGCAAATGTTACCCCGATAACCACTGCACCTCTTCCGAGGCCTGCAGCAGCAAGACCCGTGAATGTTGTGAATGTCCGAGGTAATAACAACAACAATGGTGCCGGACCAAGTCAGCAGTATGAATACCCCGGAAATGACTATAGAGAGGTTCATGCGAGCTATGTGGTCTTTGTGACCGAGCCAACTGACAAGAAGAGCGTGCAGAGGCGTGCCATGGAGGTGAATGCAGTAATGCCGGTGGTGCCGACCTATATGAACTGGTCTGAGCAGGAGATCACTTGGAGCAGAAAGGACACACCTCGGATCATGCCGAGCCCTGGAAAGTATGCCCTGGTGGTAGATCCAACGTTGTGTGGGCCTACCAACAATGTGAGGTTCACCCGAGTTCTGGTGGACAATGGCAGTGCCATCAACATCATGTACCGAGACACAATGGTGAAATTGGGCATCTCGCCTAATCAGTTGATGCCAAGCAGTTGTACTTTTCATGGGATTGTGCCCGGCGTTTCCTGTGCACCCATGGGCAAGATATGGGTGGATGTAGCATTTGGAACCAAGGAAAATTGCCGAGTTGAGAGTATCGAGTTCGAGGTGGTGGACTTGGAGAGTGCATACCATGCACTGCTTGGAAGGCCGGCTTTGGCCAAGTTCATGATTTCCACCCATGTTGCATACCTGAAGATGAAAATGCCAGGGCCTAATGGGATCATATCCATCTCGGGTGACTACAAGCGAGCATTCAGTGTGCCTCGGCGGGTCTAACCTGGCCGAGTCTTTGGTGATCGCAGCGAGAAGAAGAAGCTGCATCAAGTGGTGGCAATGGCGCAGTCAACACAGCTCGGCCTGTCCGGACTGATGAGCCCGGACTCAACTGCGGCGTTCGAGGTACCCAAGGAGACCAAGAAGATCCCCATTGACCCGGAGCACCCAGAGCATGTGGCCATCATTGGGACCGGGCTAGGCGAGAAATAGGAAGGCGAGCTCTGTCACTTCCTCCGTGAGAATCGGGATATCTTTGCATGGTCGGCTAAGGACCTGCCAGGTGTTCCGAGGGAGTTGGCAGAGCACTCTTTATTTGTTAGGCCAGAGGTGAAACCGGTGAGGCAACCGACCCGTCGTCTCTCAGACGACCGGAGACAAGTGGTGCTGGACGAGCTGGCTAAGTTGCTTGCAGCCGGGTTCATAATGGAGGTACTGCATCCGGACTGGATATCCAATCCGGTCTTGGTGGAAAAGAAGAAAGACGAGCCAGCCGTGGTCAAGGTGTGGCGCATGTGCATTGACTTCACTAACCTCAACAAGGCGTGCCCAAAAGATCCGTTTCCATTACCTCGGATTGATCAAGTGATCGATTCCACTGCTGGTTGTGAACTGTTATCTTTTATCGATGCGTACTCTGGTTTTCACCAGATACCACTGAACCCAAAGGATCAAATAAAGACTGCTTTTATTACCCCGTATGGGGCGTATTGCTATCGTGTCATGTGTTTTGGTCTGAGAAATGCCGGGGCAACTTATCAGAGGTGTATGCAGAAATGCCTGCACTCTCAGATGGGCAAAAATGTGCAAGTGTATGTCGACGATATTGTCATCAAAACTAAGGAAAACATACTCTCCTCGAGGATCTCGAGGAGACATTTGTGAATTTGAGAAAGTATCGGTTGAAGCTTAACCCGGACAAGTGCACCTTTGGTGTCCCGGCTGGAAAGTTGCTCGGATTCCTGGTGTCTAGCCGAGGTATCGAGGTTAACCCGGCCAAAATCCGAGCTATTGAGAGCATGAAGTTACCGAAGTGTTTGAAAGATGTGCAGAAGTTCACAGGGTGCCTAGCCTCGTTGAGCCGATTTGTAGCTCGGCTAGGAGAAAAAGCTTGCCTTTGTACCAGCTCATGAAGAAAAGTACCGGGTTTACATGGACCCCGCAGGCCGACGTGGCGTTTGGTGAGCTGAAAAAGATGTTGTCCACTGCCCCGGTGTTGGCGTCACCATTGCACAATGAGCCGATGTTACTTTACATTGCGGCCACAAACCGAGTTGTAAGTGTGGCAGTGGTGGTGGAGCGCGAAGAAGGTGGCAGGTCGGTGCAGAGACCGGTGTATTACTTGAGCGAGGTGATCTCTACCTCGAAGCAGAACTATCCTCACTACCAGAAGATGACGTATGGTGTTTACCTGGCGGTCAAGAAGTTGAAGCATTATTTCCAGGAGCATCCCATGACGGTGGTGTGCGAAGCTCCAATCTCGGAGATCATCGGGTGCAAAGATGCAACTGGCCGAGTTGCCAAATGGGCGATTGAGGTGTCTCCATATGCACCACATTATGAGAGAAGAGACGCAATTAAATCCCAGGCGTTGCCGGACTTCTTTTGTGATTGGGCCGAGATGCAGTATGAGCCACCCAGGCCGGACTATAATTATTGGAAAATGCATTTTGATGGGTCCAAAACAAAGATCGGGCTGGGGGCTGGAATAGTCCTCACCTCGCCAAAGCAAGATCAGCTGAAGTACGTGCTGCAGATTCATTTCTCAGCATCAAACAATGTGGCGGAGTATGAGGCCTTAATCCATGGCCTCAAGGTGGCAAAGGAGATCGGTATCCGGCGTGTAGAGTGCTTCGGCGATTCCGACCTGGTGGTGCAACAATCTTCTGGAACTTGGGATGCTCTGGATGCCAACATGGCGTTATATCGGTTCCATGTGCAAAAGATATCCGGGTTCTTTGAAGGGTGTGAGTACAGGCATATACCTCGGGCAGAAAATGATGCTGCCGACGTGTTGTCAAAGCTCGGTTCATCAAAAGAGGCAGTACCACCAGGGGTAGCCCTGAATCACTTGAGAACTCCTTCAATCAAACCTTCTCCTGAATCCGAATCTATTTTCATCCCGGCGGAGCAAGAGCCCGGACCTGTTCCAATGGAGGTAGACGTCGGATGCGTTTGGTCGGACCCGGGGACTGCGTGGCAGAGCTCGGGGACTGCACACCAAACCTCGGGGACTGCTCATCCAGACTCGGGGACTGGTCGCAGGATGGTGGAGGAAATAATGGAGGAGATTATGGTGGCCGAGCCAATGGAGGTGGATGAGGAACTTTTTCCTTTGCACCCGGTGCCGGAGTGGGCGGAGCAAATTATGAAGTTCATAACGGAGGGAAGCACGCCAAGTGACACAACCGAGGCTAGGAGGATTCAAAGGAGGGCCAAGGCGTACACCATCATCAACAAGGAGCTCTATAAAAGAAGCGTAACCGAGGTGTTGCAACGGTGTGTTGAGCCAGCTGAAGGCAAGGAGATGCTTTTGGAGATCCACCAAGGAGAATGTGGTCATCATTGCAGCACAAGAGCTCTGGTGGCCAAGGTGTTTAGGCATGGGTTCTATTGGCCCACTGCTCTTGCTGATGCAGAGGCCATAGTCCGGAGATGTGAAGGATGCCAAAGGTTTGCCAAGCAAACGCATATGCCAGCTCGGCGCTCAAAACAATTCCTATCACTTGGCCGTTTGCGGTATGGTGTTTGGATATGGTGGGAGAGTTCAAACCAGCCCGAGGTAACATGACACACATATTGGTGATGGTGGACAAGTTCACCAAGTGGATCGAGGTGAAACCAATCCGGAAGTTGGATGGTCATTCAGCAGTGACTTTCTTGAAGGAGATTATTCTGCGATATGGCTACCCCCATAGCATTATCTCGGACAACGGCACTAACTTTGCTGTTGGAGAGTTCGCTCGGTTTTGCATGAACAAGGGAATCCGGCTGGACATAGCCTCGGTGGCACACCCGGAGTCTAATGGACAAGTGGAAAGATCAAATGCTCTAGTGTTGGCCGGCATCAAGGCTCGGCTCATTGAACCACTGCTGAAAACGCCGGGGTGTTGGATAGATGAGATACCAGCAGTACTGTGGGGTCTAAGGACCACGCCAAATCGATCAACTGGCTATACGCCATTTTTTATGGTCTATGGGGCAGAAGCTATGCTACCCACTGACATCGAATATGATGCGCCCAGAGTGGCAATGTACACTGAAGCCGAGGCAAAAGAGGCTCGGGAGGATGCAGTAGATCTGCTTGAGGAAGCGAGAGAATTGGCCTCATCTCGGTCAGCAATTTACCAGCAAGGTCTCCGACGTTATCATAGCCGGAGTATCAACCCTCGTGTGTTTCACGAGGGAGATTTGGTGCTGAGGTTGGTGCAGCGCAAGAAAGGCCGGCACAAGTTGTCACCTCCATGGGAGGGACCGTTCGTTGTGAGCCGAGCTCTGCTCAATGATTCCTACTATCTTATAGATGCGCAGGAACCAAGGGAAGATGGGCTGGACAACCCCGGGTCAGAGGTCAGGCGACCATGGAACGTAGCTCTACTCCGACCTTTCTACTCATGAAAGGCGCAATGTATGTACCTCGGTTAATCCTTAATAAAAATGTCGGCACTCCGAGGTTAAAGCTCGGGGACTGCCTCGCTCTTGTGCTTATGTTTTATCTCTGTTTGTCAGTTTCGTTCATATGCCGAACTATTTTGAACCTCGTCTCAAACTTCAAGTAATGTGTGCTATGAAACTAATCTTGTGACTCGACTGGCATCTGCCTAAAAGGTAGTCAAGAGCAAAGAGGAAAAAACGTGGGAGACATGAAAATGAACTCGGGGACTCGGTCCAAAATATAGTTCGGCATGTGTCGTTTACTAACCCCTGTCTTTACCTTTCGTTTATGTCGGATGACTTTGAAACATACCTCGGAATTTACCAAGTACTGTATGCTATGAACAACAATCTTGTGACTCGACTGGCATCTGCCTAAAAGGTAGTCAAGAGCAAAGAATGCCAAACATAGTAAACACGAAAGTAAACTCGAGCAATCATTCAAAAGGATTCGACGTAAAGCTTAGAAAAGCATGGTTCGATAAGCATGATAGTAACAGAGGTAGCAAAAGGAACTACTTAAGTTTGATTACATCTGCGTCCCGGCATACCGGGGATTTAATGAAGTTTTTTGGCCAAGCATAAGTTCAGGTCGAGGCATCAGGAATTACGTCGGCAGCAGCCGATGCAGCAGGGATTTCGTCCGGAGCCGAGGTAGCCTGGGAGGTGCTGGCAACGTCGGCAGTAACCTCGGCACCAGGTTGTGGAGAAGCCTCGGTTTCTGCTTCGCGGGTGTCACCATCGTCACCTTGCTCGGCTTCGACGTCGGATTCTGTTTCGTATTCCCTCTTCTGGCTCGTCATCTTCGGCGTCGGAGTAGGTGTCTCCCTCGCTCAAGTTCTTGGTGTTGGCATATCCAGCGAAGAAGGCAGCCATCTTTTCGCGCCGCTGGATGAGAATTGGGTCCGTGGACCAGGGCGAGCCTCGGCGAAGAGTGTCCATCTTTTCGAGGTCGAGCTTCTCGCACCAAGTCATGATGAATTTGAGAGCGGCATCAGCTCCAGCGCGAGCGAAGATGAGCGCCACTCTCGAAGTCTTTGTTCGGCTTCACGAAGCTTGGCGGCGAGCTCAGGCGTAGTATTGGGAGCATCGGCAAGAGGCCACAAGGCTCGGAAAGCAGACACACCTGCATCGAGGAGTTCGGACCCAATGGTTTTCAAGGGATGGATCCGAGCTTTGATGGCCACGATGTGGTCCTCAATGGTCCAGCGGGGTTCGTCTCGTTACGCCTCTTCCTGTGCTGATCAGTGATATTGCGAGCCGAGATTTGGGTGTAGGTGAAGTGCTCTGCAGAAGGATAGCCTGTTTAATAATGAAAGAAACAGTTCGGCAAAGAGCCAGTACTGTTGAGGACAAAGCAAGGATAAGGGGGGCAAGAAGCTTACCGTCCATTTCTTTGTTGATGCGTTCCAGCGTCGGGAGGAGCTGGTTAACCGAAGCTTGAAGGGCTTCATAAGCCTCGGTGGCCGAGGTGGCGCGGGCCTCGGCTAACTGGAGCGCATTCTCATGTTCCTTGGCGGCATCCTCCCGAAGTTTCTTCTCTGTTTCAACAACACTGGCCTTTTCCGCCTGCAGCTGCTCTTTTTCCGACGTCCGCAGCTCAGTGATGCGCTTCAGTTCCTTTACCAGACGAGCTACTTCGGCTTTCTCTTGTTGGAGCTTCGTCCAAAGAGTTCTTTTCTGCAAGGACGGCCTTGTGCTCGTCGTGGAGTTTCTTGTGGTCAAACAAGAGGGTGTGAAAGATGTCCGTGCGGACGTTCATAGTATTCTGCAAGGAAGAAAAACATAGCTCGGTTAGAAAGGCTATACCTCGACAAGAGTCTCGGGGACTCGGAGTCAAATCATTGGGAAAATGTTGCCGGGGTATGCCTCGACAGGAGTCTCGGGGACTCGTACCCGAGGTGCATGCTAAAGTAAGTAAAATGGTTTGGATACGTCGGATGAAAATTGAAAGTTGAGATTCAAGCCAAACAATTTTAACTCCGGCGGAGCGTCAATAGTTTACCTCGAATCTCGGGGACTGGGAATGGTGGATATTAGATGAGATACTGCATGAAAGTAAAGAGAATAGGACTTACGTCGATGTTTTGAGCAGCACGCAGGGCAGCGACTTGTAGGTCGTGTACGCTTCGGCCGCAGGCGCTGTTTCCCGCAGGATGCTCAGCCACCGGAGCAGCTAGGGAGGCCGAGGAGACCTCGTCTGCAGAATTCCAGTCTGCATTGTAGTGTTCCAAGGAGCCGAGGCTCTGGTCACTGTCAGTGCGCAGAGGAGGATATCCCCACGGTCCGCCCTGCTCGATGCCCCTAACCGAGGCCTCCAAGGCCAAAGCAGCCTCGGAGCTTGAAGCAGGCCGGTTATCAGTATAAGAGTTGTCCTAACCCCCGAGCATTTCTCGGCCGAGGAGCAGTCTCATCAACGGTGCGGCAAATGGAGGAATTCGGCGTGTCACCGGGGAGGAGACCTCGGTTGCATCTTGAAGGAGAAGAGATAGTCAGGGTGCCAGACCAGATGTTGGTTTGGGGGTGACCTTAGACTTCACTGTCTCTTTCTCTTTCTCCTTGCCTTCTCCAACGGCAAGGTAGTCTGCGAACTTTTTGGGGCTGTTGCTTGGGCTGTTGCTTGGGCTGTTGCTTCTGCTGCTTCTGCTGTTGCTGCTGTTGGTTGCGGGCAGTCTGGCTGCGGGGGAGAAGCGAGGCTCGGCAAGGCGGTAGCCGGAGTTCTGGCGCGATTGTCCCCGCATCGTTTGAGGACGCGGAGAACTCTGACTCGGGTGGGGCAGATTTCTCCAAGGCCGGCCAGACCTCGGTGGAGGAGATCCGGGGCGAGAGTTCGTCGGGGTGGCGTGGCTTCAGAGGCACCAACGGTGCAGTCATGGAGGATACCTCCTGATCCATTCTATGGGGTCACTGCAACGAAGGGAAGATGTTAAGTGTTAAGTACCGAGTAATATGTTTAAAGCAAACAAACATGTTGGCTATAAGGGCAAAGCATTACCCATCCGAGTAGGAAACCTCTTGCCCCCTGGGAATGAGGAGGATTTCGGACTTCTTTCAGCGACGTCTCTTGACCGGAGCCTCAGTGGGTCCGGAAGGCTCCAGTGGCGGATGGTTCGGCGGCCGAAGTGCTGACGGCACCAGCGCGTTTCCGGCTGGTTGCTGGAGTAAAGTTCGGAAGGTGAGGAAGGCAGGAGGATAGGTACCGCGTTTATTGGTTCCATGACGAGAAATCCCTCCTCGTCATCCGAAATCTCTTGAACTGAAGCTTGTGCTTGAGGCTTACCCCGGTGGTGACGGGCCGAGGCAATGGGCATGTAACCTCGTTGTCAGATCCACGTTGGATGGTGGGTCCTCGACAGGAAGATCCTTGCCGAAGTGGTCCGCAGGATGGACTCCATCCTCGACGGTCTGGCGGGCGAACAGCTATATGGCAACATATGAAAGTGAGTTAGGGAGAAAATTATCAAGATGAACGTAGGTGGCAAGACCTCGGTGGTAAAGGAGTACCGAAGAAAACGTCGGAACAGCGTACTCTGTTTGGTGGCTTGGGTCCTGTAGTGGGGTTCCCTTCCCCATGTCCAAGCGTCAGAGATCTTGGACTTGGTGATAGCTCGGACTCGCGAGCTACCGCGGCGTTGTCCAGTGCAACTGCGTATGGCGGGTTGGATCATAAAGACCGCTCATGGCAGATCTTGTGAGTCCTCGCCTGGAGAGGGGAGACCCTGCGCTTCACATGTGCAGGCCAGATCGTCAGCCGTCAGGACTTTCCCGTCGTTCGCAGGGTCCTCGGGTCCTCCATTTCGCAACATCCCATGGATGGACTTGATTTCGCGGCGTGAGGGGAGTGTAGTCCCCAGTTGAGCGGTTCTGTAGGAGGGATGAGGTTAAACGTCGGCAGTTGAGGAAGTCCTCTTCGCCGGAGTTCTTCACGTAAAACAACGTCCGGAGCCACTTGCGACGGTGTCCGGGTAGCGATACGTGGGAAGATGAGAGTTTCGGGAGGAGCTATGATGGCTGCTCCGCAGGCGGTTAGTAGCTTGGGCAGATCCTTGTTTTTCGGATCCGGGATCACTTGCCGCTTAAGTTGGAAGTAGCGAGAAAAGAGGTCTACCGTGGCTTTGAGGCCGAGGTATCCCTCAGAGAAGGAAACGATGCAGGAGAGAGTGGTGATGGCGTTGGCGGGGAGGTGATGAACCTGGAGTCCGAACTTGTCGAGGAAGCTCCGGAAGAAATCACCTACGGGCTCCGAAGCCGCGCTGGAAGTGCGCGACGAAGACCACCCGTTCCCTTCCTGACTTGAGGCTCGAGTTCGCCCTTGGCAGGCGACACTACCCCGCGGGAATCCGCCGAGTCGCCCTGAGCCACTGGATTTCTCCGGAGTTACATCCGAACCTTCCAGCCGGCTCGTTATCCGACCTCCAGTTCGAGGTCTGGAATCCTCGGTTTGTTCCGAATCTCAGGAGGAGACATCTCGGCAGAATCAATGCGAAGAATGCACAGAAGTTTAGCAAAAAGGAAAAAGTAAATCTGGAATCTAAGGCTATATCTGGCTTAATCAGGAGGAGTTGGCGGCTATCTTTGTATATAGAGGCATATCTATGCAGGCGAGACATCTATCCGAGGTATGAAACTCTACTACCAAAAAAGTATGCAAGTAAGATCTACCGGAGGAGGTAAATAGAGTTTTTATTCAAGAACATATGAAGAACCAAAGCGCAA